>RJWH01000743.1:0-596686 GCA_004363575.1 Solenodon paradoxus | reverse complement strand
ATCCTATAAGACTGTGGTTTATATACATACACACACATATATATAAATATGTATATACATATACATATACATATACGTATATGTATATATATGTTATATATTTCCTCCCTCCCTTCACACCCTCGCTCCCCTTTCCTCTCTCTCTCTCTCTCTCTCTCTCTCTCTCTCTCTCACACACACACACACACACACACACACAAACTTATGTGAGGAAAGACTGATAAAGAAGATGTCTACCAGTCAGGAAAAAAGCCCTCACCAGAAAACAAACCCTGCTAACTCTTGAGCTGGAACTTCTAATCTTCAGAACTGTGTGAAATAAATTTTTGTTGTTGAAGTCCAAAAAAAAGGAAAAATGCATATTTTGGAAACATGAGAAATTATCAATTTTCAGCCATCTTTTACCTACAAAAGGTAATGATGATTTTGTAAGGTTCTCTCTCAGGAGTAGCTGTCAGCTTCATCCATCTATGGCAAGACCATGTAATAATTGTCATGTCAAAGCCTTTTTATATATACATTTTTTTTCCTCTCCCTTTCTGTTGACTGTGCTTATTTAGGAAGTCTTATAACCTCTCTGGTCTTACTCTCCTCAATAAAGTGAGTGAGGGTAGAAACAGCTCCGTGCTCTCTGAATTGTAAATTTAAGTTTGTTTTAACCTAATGACTAACCAAGGAGTCCTCAAGCTAGTAGAATTTGTTCAGAGATCTACACAGGGTCCCACAGCCAGAGCTGGGTCATTTGCCTCCTGGTCACTGCTCCACCCTCCCCAGTAGGGAGAGGCCAGTCTGCACCAGAGCCTCTTTGGTGGGGAGTTCCAGGACAAAGGCACAGTCACTCCTTGGTTTCCAGATTTGCCCTCTGTTGGGTAAAGATACACACTGTGGTGGGGCGATGGGTGGGGGGTGTCAAGTGCATGAAATGGTAGGAGCAGCCTACTAGTTAAGAACCTAGAATCAATCCGCCTGCCAGGTTATCATCCTACCTCTGTCACTTATGAGCCACATGATTTGGCAAGTTGTGCAATGTGACCCTCTCTGTCTTTGTAAAATCTTGGCGCACAGTCCCCACGTCTGAGGTTGTGGCCAGGATTCATTGAGTTAACGTGTACAAAAGTGCTTCAAACAGTGCCTGACACACAGTAAATCATCTCTATGTATTTGCACCATTTTATTGTTACTTTGATTACCGACATCACTACATTGTTTGGAAATCAAAAGCACTATTAAGGTACTGCCTGGTTCTTCTAAAATGTTGATCACTGTGTTAAAATGTTAGCATTTATAGGCAATTTTTAATCCTCTTCTTTTTTTTCTTTAAAAGAAGGAAGTAGGTAGAAATGAAGGTGAGTAGGCAGGCAGGAAGAGAGAGGAGGAAGAAGCACTTTATTCATTTTATTTAGTTGTACATCTTGGTTGTTCCCCAAGCCTGGAATGAACCCGAGTCCTTGGGAATGTGTGTGGACTGCACCTGGTGGACTGAACTGCTAGGCCACTAGCAGGCGCCATCTCACCCTTTTTTTCTAAACTGCATGACCTGACCACCTAACATTCCTTGACCCACCCACTTTTGCTATCATTGAGCTTTCCTTGGTTGGGGGGTGGTAGGGAGTAGGAGTCCAGTGTAGGGTTTGATATCCTCCCCTCCTTTTATCAGAAAACAGAATGCGTGAGGTCAGCCCTGAGTAAGGGACTCACTTCTTAAAGGCTTATGTGAGGCCCTTGGGCTTCACCAGCTCGTCTACATAATTTGTGTGAAATGTAGAAGGAAAGGCCAGATACATTATGTTATCACTTCTGGAAGGAATAGGAAATCCATCTTGGGACAACAAATCTGTGCTTGGAAATGTTTCAGCAGACATACATAAGCAGGGAAGGCCTGCCCCAAGGCTGACTATAATACAGCCAATAAAAAACCTTCTTCTCTTAGAGCACAAATAAGACAGGATTGTTCTAACAGCACTCCTGTGGTTCTAACCCCTAGAGCTTGGAGGGGGGGGGCTCTGTGCTCTGCATTTTCTTCCCCATTCCCCCATCCCTCCCTGCAAGTGAGCCGGCTTCTTACCTGCAATCCCAACCACTCCCTCTGGGGGTGCTCCTGGAGAACTCACCTCCCCCTCCTCTCCTCCTTCCTGCCCCTCCTCCTCCAGGCCTCCTCCCTGCTTTGTCCTCCTCTCCCTCTTTTCTGTGGCTGCCCCTCCTCATCCCTTGGCCTGCTCCCTTGTTCATTATGTAGTAATATCACTGCATCTGACCCGCCTCTTGTTTTATGGCTCATACACTTTTTGCTCTGCTATTGTGTCAGGGCAAGGGAGTTGCTGAAACCTTGTCATTTTGCACAGAGGGAATGGACAGTTTGTAAATTTTGAATCCCTCTGTTAACTTCACCCTAGAATTCAGGGCGGGGTTTGTTTGGAAAAATTGATATTGAACGTGAGCTTGTGGTTCCTCCTCTCTCAGGAATATTTATGTTCAGTGGTTTTACATCTGTGCAGTGTTTTCAGCATTGCCAAAAGTCTCAAGCCACCTGATAAAACGGATGGAACTGGGATAAGAAACTGAGTCAGTACTGACATGAGCATATGTCTCAGAACTCTCTTCTTCCCCAAATTCTAGAGAATTGCATAAGGCATTTTTTTTCTCAAAAGTATAAAGAATACTTTGTGATCCAGTGCACGTTATTTTCCCAAGTCTGCTCTCTGAGTGTTGCACAGCGAGGTTTATTTAAAGGTGGAAGGGTAAGAAGGAAAGGAGAAAATCAGAAATGAAGGGCTTCTCTTAAATGAACTTGACCTTTTATTTTTAATATTATGAGGTATTTAACTTTATGAATTGAGTTCTACTCAACTGACATCAGAACTATTAGGATGCTGTCTCCAGCCAGCCATCCATTCACGGCCTGACCTCAGGATGTCATAACTGCTTTGGGCTCCAACTCCTCCAGATGCAAAATGACCACAATATCTTTTTGTCCATCTTCCTGAGCTGACTTGAAAACGTTGGAAAGCATGTTTGAGAAACTTATCTTGAGCACCTTCAAAGAAAGTTGCCATATGCTGAAATGTCAGGAATTGCACCTCTTGCTGAGGCTGCCCACTCCTGCCTGTCTAGCATGCCCTGCCCTGCCCGTGGGCCCTGCTGTCCACATGTCACTGCAAGGGCTGGGCAGGGCTCCTTGTCCTGCATTCCCAACATACTTACTTTCTGAGTAATCCCCACCACTTCCACTGAATGGAAGAATTGATCTTTCATCAAGTGTTTTCAAGTCTTCTGCCCACATAGATAGAGAAATTGGCCACTTACAATATAGGAAAGGGAGAGGCACCCGGCAGTTTCCGCCTGAAATCATAAGCAGTGCCTAACAGGGATCCTTCTCAGGTTCTGGTGCCTGGGTACAAGTAACAATGTGTTTCCCACTGCTGCTCTAAAGTACTTTTGGTCTTCAAGTCTCTCCCTCGGACTGCCCCCTCCCCCTGCCCTCCCACCTATCAACAGCTTTGAGGTTTATCACCTAGAAGAAAAAAAAAAAAAATCTAAAAAGAACTTCAGCAGTTCCCAAGCCAACCACTTCCATTTATGCTTGAGGAAGCTGAGACCCAGAGCTGGGAACCCTCATCCAGGGTCCCATAGCAAATTATTGGCAAAGGCTGGGCTGAACTTGAAGCCAGCTCTGCTGACCCATGCACCAGAGTTTGCTTTGCACTCCACTCTGCTTCCTGGAGGCCCATACAGTGCAACTCGCTAGAACCACAGAAGGGGGTCAGGATGAGAGGGAGATGGCCTCCGGTAAGTAATGCACAAGGAAGGAGACCTGGAGAAATTCTGCTGGAGCTCTCACTCACCCCTGCCCTGTCCTCCATTCTTAGGGCACAGCCCCCACACCTCCCACCCCCACCCCACCACCAGTGCTTCAAAGTACCTGGAGAATTTGAGGTGTTCCAGGTGCTTGCCCCACCCTGAGCCTGAAGGTATAGTGGGTCCCAGGCTGGCACTAAATCTCTGGGGCATCAGACAGTTAAAGGAGGTCCCAGTCCTCTGCCGTCATGCTCTGGAGTAGGCAGGGGCTGGACTGGGAACTCAGATACTTGAGCCCGTAATGTAAAGGAGGCATGGGATTCCCTGGGAGGAGAAGCCCAGGACATTTGGCCCTGAAACAGCATGGAGAAGGGCAGATAAGGTTGAAGGGCTTTGGGTTCAGGCCGACCTGGGTTAAAGCTCAACTCTGTGAGCAATTTACTTAACCTCTCTGCAGTGAATGGTAATTTCTTCCTCCTGAGGTTACGATGAGAAACAAATGAGATGTTTGTAAAATATCTAAGTGTTCAATAAATGTTAACTAAAATTCAATTTAAGAGTATAGGATCTGGTGGGAGATGGCAGTAGGTGTCAGGGTAACCCATGAACTGGCACCTGGTCTCCATGGCTGTGGTGGAGGCTCAGTGAGTCTCCTCCAAGACACCATGTTACAGACAATGTCTGCATCTAGATAGGCCAAGGAGGTCCTCAGAGCTCCTTGTAATGCACAGCTCCTGATCCACCTGTGAACCGTTTCTTCCAGGTTCATGTGCTCACAGCTGCCCAATCAGGTCCTGAAAAGTATCAGCATCATTGACAGCCCCGGCATCCTGTCTGGAGAGAAGCAGCGCATCAGCCGAGGTCAGTGCCCACCCCACCCACCCTGCCCCACTGCTAGCTAAGGTGCTCTCTGCCATGAGCTGAGGGTGTCTACCCTTATTCTATTTATCCATCCTCTAGGGCATGCCCAGCATCCCTGGGCATCCCCAGGGTCCAGAACAGAAGGGGCCCAAGAAGCAACCTGGAGGTTATAACATAACCTGGAGGTACTCCTTCAACTGAGAAACTTTCTGGAGTCTTGGCCATAACCTCTTAATTTCTTTCAACACTACTACTAGTACTCAGTAGTCATCTACTACTAGGACCCACCTCAGATAAGTCTTCAGAGTTTAAGAGAGAACATGTCACTTGCAGACCATTCTGTTGGACACAAAATAAAGAAGGCAAGCTGGTCACAGTGAAGGAGTGAAGCCCTCCCAGCTTCCCTTCCTTCCTCTCTCTTCCTGCCCTAGTCACATTTGCAGCATCCTTCCAACGAGCAAAGCTTTATTGGTGGGTGTCAACTTGCGGGTGCAGCAAAAGCAGGTGCAGTTTTTGTACTTGAGGAGCAAATGTTCTATTGAGGAAGACATGTTAATCAAATTATTGTGAAATATATGGCAAGTGAGAGCTGGGATGCAAGCTGTGACATGGACTGTATTTTGGGGTGGGAGGGGAACTGGCTTGGCCTTGGGGCATTGGAAAAGGAGCCCCAGGGGAAGCAACATTTGAGCCAGCATCTGGAGTAGACAGGAATGACTTAAGGGAAGCTATGGGGTGGGGAAAGAGAAGCACAAGGCATTTTGAGGAGATCTACAGAGAATAGAAAACACTTGTGAAGAAGAGTAACATCTGAGCATCTCCATCCTTCAGAAAATAACATGAGGCAGGTAGCTGTTTCCAGATCCCCAAGGTGGTTTATCAGATGGACCCGCTGTCTCCCCTCCCCTCCTTCCTGCAGAATGGGGCCATCAAGAGTGGCACAGAGGGTTCCATTCACTTAGAGAAGATTCCTGACTGGGGGCATTAGGATGGATTCCTGTGTTCACAGGACAAATCACATTCCTCTCACCCTGGCCTTGAAACAAAGGGTAATCCTGCCAGGCTTTGCTGCGAGAGACACGAGGGACATGATGGAGCAAATGAATTGCTGTCAGTTCTCACTGACAGCGCTTCACAACCCCTTGAACAGCAAGTCAGTAAAGCTACGATGAGCAGTGCTGGCATGCCGAGGTTCAACGGTGACCTGTCTGGGGTCACGGCTGAAGGTTATGTCCAGGCAGTCAGCTCCCCCAGCAATCCTGAAGCAGAAGGACATGGCAGTGGGGACCCTGAAGGGGGAACCAAAAGCAAGGGGCCCATGATGGGTCAAAAAGGGATTCCTGAGGTCTCTAGGTCTGCCTTTCTTGTGATGTTTCAGAAATGTAGGCTTTGCGGCCTCTGTGAACTCGGGAGAGCCTAGGGCTGCCCTCTGTGCCTCATCCACTGCTCCATGACTTTGTGGCCATTAGACAGCCCAAGTCCTCCAAAAACTTTGCAGTTCTAGAAAAAGCCAGGTTTTTACTGTTCCTCTCTCAAAAATATTAGTTTTTTTCCCTGTATAAACGTAACAAATGCTTTATTGCAATACATTGTACAGAAGTCTTTGTCACAAAATAACAATTATCATAGTTTTCTCTGGCTCTTAAAAAGCCTCCGTAGACTTTTTCCTTGGCACATACAAGCATATCATTTTAAACAGAAGTGGAATTAGGCACAGTTTCTGAAATTTGATTTTTACCATAATCGTCTATGACAGACAGGGCTTCATGCCAGTCTATTCAAATGACTTTATTCATTTTAGCAGCTGCTTGGGTTCCATCAGAGAGTCATAATATTTAATTATTTAATTTATTTGTGGTTATCATGATGGTTAATAATTTTATGCTCTTACAAACAGTGCTACAGATAGCATTTTGGGGGGCAGAGGGTATCTTTATGCCTTGGTACGAGTAGATTTTTTTTTAAGAGCCTATTTAGGAGCATTAATTTGGCCCCATAAAAGTTACTCTACAGATGAAATGTTTCATTTTAAAAGGAAATTAAAGCAAATCCATGTCCCATAATTTTTCCGTTTTTCTCTTACAAATCCAGCCAAAGAGAAGGATGTGGTCCTGGTAACAAATATTTCTCTTTACCTCTAAATTCTAAGACCTCTAGATTTTGGCTTCCACCTTCTTTTTGTTGGTAGGCCTTGTCTGCTGTGTTCATCAGTTTTTCCTGTTCTGGGTAATTAATAAGTGTCTTTCTTGCAGTAATTCCCTTGCAGTAATGTAGTATGGCATAATGCTTTCTGGATGCTTTGAAGATCAGTTCCTTTTAACACTTTATAATAATCTGACTCATATCCTGGTCGAACTTACCATGGCATGTACTTACTCACATCTCATGCACAGAAATAGCACTTATGATTCCGACCAGCTGCTAGGTCCTGCCACCCTGACAGACTTAGCAGCTGATGGGGAAGGAGGAAGAGCTGTGTCCACATCATCACTACACGCCACACAAGCGTTCCTGATCTTGGGTTCCAGCCAGCATTTGGGCCACAGTTGATAGAGTCGCTCAACTGATAGTTTCAACACATTAATCCCAAAGAACACATTAATCCCAAAGAACATATACTGTTTTAAAGCTGCTTCACAAACTGTGGCACACAGCTCTGCATTCTCACATGAGCTCGACGTCTGTCCCTCTGTAAATCATCCATTCCCTAACGTGTCTAAACATTCTGGCTTCTGGACGGTTTGCTTCCTTAAAGGTTTGTTTATTTCTTGCGGAGCCTAAACATCCAGGATTTGTTTCTGGTCTTGGCATGAACATGTGATTTATAAAGCCTAGTGCCACCTTCACCAACCCCTCATTCAGCATCGGATGGTATGGCAGGTACCCACGATGACCCCACAGGATACTTGAAAAGCTGCCACTGACTTTATTAGTGAGGCGCTTTATTTGTCTGTAAAAAGAAATGGCGGTAGCTCATGTGTTTTCTTACTCCTTCGTGCAGTTGATGGATTAAACTTCCTCAAGAGGAATCTCATCAAGCAGGTCCCTCTTGCACAGGTAGCACCTCCTTCAGGTGTGTCTCCCTAATGGCAGTATGGGCACAACACTTGTGTATTGACTGGCTATCCATGTGCTGAATCCACCATTCAGGATTGTTTGCAAAGTAAAATCTGCACATGATCATGCACAGAGAGCAGCTCAGTCCTAGCCAAGCACACCCCGTCTCCACTCCCCCGGGCAAACAGAGCCTTCCAGTTTTTGTGAGAATTCTTGCCAAGCTGCTGAGCAAATGGATGAAGAGCTTGACATCTGAGGAGTGGACAGAGTAAAAACTGTTGACTGGGTGCCACTTTGGGGGAACAGGCTCCAGGATGAGTGCTTCAGGCAGTGGCTGAAGGCTGGAGCTGCTGTGTGGCCCTCTGGTCTGCAGGGTCATTGGGGTTGTTCAGTGTGCTGGACAGACACATACCTGCAGGAGGAGCTCAGGAGCTTGTGCTGACTGCAGAGCACCCCCAGGAAGACCCACACCCACAGTTCCCCCCACCAGTGTGGGACAAGGCTGCAGGCAGGTCAGGAGTGGTAGAGTGCCAGACTGCTTTATTGAGAGTCAAACAGGAAAAGGAGACACCTAAACCAGGGTGGTGGCAGCCCTCTGACCCCCTGGGCTTCCCCCAAGTGTCCTCTAACTCTGGGGACCAGGAGGGCCTAGTGAGGCTATTTCTTCAGGAAGGAGTCCTGATGCCTTAGTGGTAAAAGCAAAAATGGGAACTTTGAACTGGGGTTCAGTCATGTGTCTATCCTCACCTGTGACCCCTCCTTCCTTATTCATTCTTCTCTCTCATGACATCATAAGCCTGGTTCTTCTATATTATTCGCTAAGTAGAGGGGTCAAGTATGATTATAAAGCAGACAGGGCCATTTGAAGGTTATTGCTTATCTCTAGGCCCATGGCCTTGACATTTCTAAATGATAGTTGATATTCTGTGGTGTTAGGGTCAAGTCAAAACGTGGCGAACACATTCTTACATTAGAAGTGACCTTTATCAATTGGAATGTGTTTTAGCACAGCCTTCTCATTAGTACAATCTTAGCAATAACACCAGAAGTCTGGTCCCTGAGCCCCTCACCTCCCTGCTCTGTGTGACGGTAAAACAAAAATGCATGGTCAGCATCTGGGGGAGTAAATGTCATCTAAATCTCCTCTTCAAGAGCTCATAAATAAAGCACAGTAGGATAATGACTTTGGAGCAGTTTTCAGTGCACTACTCCATATGGGAACAAGTTACCCTTCAAACGTTCCTTTGTTTAATTACACTGAGCAGAAAAATCTTTAGAAACCAAAGGTTGAGCTTATTTACTAAAGTATAGCTTTCTTGGCTGACAAAGAATTCCCATCAATCAGGGATAAAAGTGTTCTGATATATTTATTATAATAATTTTATGCTAATCATGTAACAACTGTCAAAGTTCTACAAACTGTTCTGAATTCTTCTTTTGTGTTTTAGTAGCCTGTTAAAGAATGTTTGTCATAAGATTTTCTGAATTATTTTCTTGAAGTGGGTGGGGAAAAATCTGACTCTGTTCATTCTTGAGAACATTCTCTGTCCCTGCTGATAGCACACAGATTTCTGACTATGGAAGGAGGAAAAAGAGAGTCTCTTTATCTATGCATCCCTTATTTTCATTTACAATCTCATTATTCTGGCTCCTGGACTGTTTGCTTTCTGAAATAATGATTTTATTTCTTGCTGATCCTAAACACCACCAAAGCAGGATTTATTTCTGGACTTGGCCTGAGCACAAGTCCATTTCCAGCTGTGACAAACCTCTGGGCGCTGGGTTCATGAAGGCAAGGGTTCTGGCAAGGAGAACACCTTGAAAAATTCTGATGCAGTAACTGGAGTATGTATCCCCACCTATCTATCACAAAAGCATTTGGAAAGTGCTTTTTAAGCAGCAAATAATTATTCCTGTGGTTTCCTGAGAGCATGAGGTTTTGTGTAGCTCTCAACAGACTTGACTTTAGTAACAAAAATAGTACAGTTTTTCTCTTTTAAAAACTTAGCTATGGAAGAAAAAACATCTTTCATTCTGAATTTTCCAAAAATCTGCCTATTCTTCCAGGACCAACTGCTTGGCAAATGAAAATGTAAAAGGTCTTCTCATGTTTAAGCTCTCTCTGTAAGCCTTTCTCATTATAAGACAAATAGAACTGAGAAAATCGTGAAAAATAAAAGGGCAAAAAAATCTTCTTTTAGTAAAAGCAATAAAAGTATATGAAATAGCATCTAACTCTGCTTCAAATAACATGACAGATACTAACATTAGCTTCAAAACCATTGGTCAGTGATTTGACGTTTACATTCAGGCATCCTTAGGTCCTCCTGACATTGACAATAAAAAAGAATAAAAAAGTCTTCTGAATACTGACAGGTAACCCTGTTTCAAGGGTCTGCTACCACAGCTAAGGTGCCCAAACATATTTTCACCAGAGAATTGACCGACTTAGGACAGCAGAGCATGGAAACCCAACCTGTAGTTAATCAGGGTGCAGAAAAATCAGAGAAGACCAAACAAAACCATAATCAGGGGAGTGCAAACATACCTACTTGACACATTTTTTGAGCTTGAAAGACAAGACCAGATTTTGAAAGCTGCCCAAGAAAGGAGAGGGAACATTTAGAGATGTCCAGATAAGAATCATTTCCCCTGCTCAGGCTTTAGGAGTGAGAACGACTGGGGAGGAAATCACACATGCATACAAAGCAATGAGTCTTTTCTTAAATGAATAACAAAGCTTGGAATTAGACTTTAAGCAGATTGGTGGGCACCAAAAAGAGTTCTGACAACCACTGGAGGGCAGAGAGCTGACACTTAGGCCATTAGTGCCCGGGGCAGTGGGGACCTGCCCTGATGTTGCACAGCTCAGCCCAAGGTAGCAGGTGTGCACCCTGAGCCTCATTATGAGTTTCTGAGAGGAGCCTGTGATGCCCGCTGCAGGGAACTAGAAAGTTCAGGCCTTGTATGTACTTATGTACAGTGTTTATATAAAAATATAGTGTATATGTAAACATCTGAGACATTGCACCCATGAAGAGGGAAAGAGAAAGAGAAGCATCATAAATAAGAGTAAAGAAAGAAGAATGAATAAAGAAGAATAGAGAGAAGCATTATAAATAAGAATAGAAATTAATAAAAAGAGGAGGTGAGACAGCAGCATTTTCCTCCTCCCCTTTCTGATCACCACAGAATTGCAGATACAGCTCAGGACTGTCCCGGTGTTTTGCCAGCACCATACACTGCAGTCACCTTAGCTCCGAGAGTGCTACTTTTGTCTCTAACTCCCCATCTTGTTGTTGGTACAGGGTTTCTTATCTTTTTGTTTCTTGAGTTTGGGACCTGTGAGAATTCAAGCTCTCTTAGCCCCTCTCCCCTGTCTACCGTGACTCCCCCTACTTTATGCATCCGCCACCAGGCTTCATTAGCCTGCCCTGTGCCTTCACCCTTGGATCCAGAAGTTGAGTGAACAGGGCCTAAGACAGAACCTGGAGGCACACCGAGTATCTACCGCCCTCCAAGTTCACAGAGTTCATTGAAGAGCAAGTCCACCTGAGACGCATGGCGATCCTGTGTGCCAGGTGGAGCCAGGAGCTGAGATGCAAAGACAAACAGGTGTGCCCCTCCTGGACTGCTACAGCCCAGGGTCATCATCCAGCCCAGCACTGAAAACAATAAACTGTTCCTAAAGAAAGATGTCACCTAAACAGAAAATTATTATTCATTCATCAAACACAAGACAAAAAAGATGCTCTTGCCCTTACAGAAATTACATTTCTAGACAAAAAAAGCAGGTAAACCAACAGAATGAAATCATTGTAAATGCTGGTGAATCCCTGGGAAGAAACAGTGTGACACTGAGATCAGTGAGAAGGGCTGATGTGGAGCAGCCACACCCCTGGAAGGAAGAGAGGCCTGTGACTGAAGGCCCAGATGGAGGCCTCCTGGCAAAGTGGGACAGGTCAAGGTTATACAAGGTTTAACTGGTCGCATCATCTATTTAGATATTTCCCACTGGATATATAAAGGATATTTAAATAGACATCAAGTGTCAGACATTCACACATGAATTTCAGTGCCTGCATATTCATGGCTTATTCTGAAATTTTCTGTAACCTGCAATTAATGTGTAAAGAGACTGAAACAAAGAGCTTTCCTTTGTCCAGTCAAGAGATTAAAGTCCCATGTCACATGAATAATAGAATTGCCTCTACTAGGTTCTAGTCCAGCTCAGCCACTTACCAACCATGTGGTCTGTCTTGGGAAAGTTGTTTAACATCTACCACCTAATGTAACTGAGTTCATATACAGAAAGCAGAAAATAACACCCAGCATAGCGTGTTGTAAGCACTCAGTGAACATTAGCTATTTTACCTTCATCTCACTGTATTTGTTGTTGAAGGCCAGAGTTTTCAAAGGCTGAGTTTTATCTTCTGTTTCTATTGGTTCCTTGACTCTTAAAAAGTTTTCTTTCTCACAAAGTAAGAGAAAATTTTGTCAAGTTATTTCTCTTTTTCCCTCCCTCCCCTCTTTTCCCTCTGATTTCTCTCATTTTTTTAAACAATTCAGTGGGTTTTAGTATATTTACAAACCATCACCACAATCAATTTTAGAACAATTTCATCACCTCGTTAGCAATCACTTTCCATTCTTCCCATTCCAACCCCCCCATACATTGGCAACCACTAATCTGCTTTAAAAAAAAAAAAGAAAGAAAGGAAAGGTACAGGCAGGAATGAAGGTGAGTAGACAGGCAGGCAGGAAGAAAGAGGAGGAAGCGTTGTATTTATTTTTCTTCAGTGTTCATCTTGGCTGTTCATACATCCCAGGATGTGAACCCAGGTCCTTGGGATGCATGTGGACTGCTCCTGTTCAGAGGCAGTGGACCAAACTGCTACTCCACCAGGATGTACCACCACTAATCTGCTTTTGGTCTCCATGGATTTGCCTATTCTGATGATTTGACATAAATGAAATCATACAATAAATGGCTTTTGAAATCTGGCTTCTTTCATTTGATAGTGTTTTTAAGGTTCATCTATGTTATGGTTTATAGCATATTTTATTCCTTTTTATGGTTGAATAGTACTCCATTATATGGCAATACCACATTTTATTTATCCATCAGTTGATGGACATTGGGTTGTTTTCAATTTTTTTTTTTTTTTAACTGTGCTGCTATGGACATTCATGCAAGAGTTTTTGTGAAAACATGTTTTCAATTCCCTTGAATGGTACTTAGGAATTGTCAGATCATAAAGTAACTCAGTATTTAAGCAACTGCACCATTTTACATTCCCACCAACAGTGTATTGTATTTCTCCATGTCCTCATTAAATACTTGTAAAACAAGAAATAATACCTGTCTTTCTGATTAGAGCTTTTCTAATAGGTAAAGATGGTATCTCATGGCTGTGGTTTGATTGCATTTCTCTGGTGGCTAATGATATTAAGCAGCTTTTCATGTGCACTTTATTTTTTCTTTGGAGAACTATCTCGCAGGACTTTTATCACTTTTTTAATTGGGTCATTTGTCTTTTTATTGTTGAGATATTTATACATCCTATGTACTAATAAGATACATGATTTACAAATACTGTATACCATTTTCTGAGTTGTCTTTTCACTGTGTTATCATCTGAAGCATAGGTTTTAATTTTAATAGAATCTAATTTGTCTATTTTAATTTTTGCCACTTGTGCTTTTAATGTCCTATCTCAGAAGGCTTTGCCTAACCCATGTTCCTGAATATTTACAACTATATTTTTTTTTTCTAAGAATGTTATAGTCATACCACTTACATTTAGTTTATTGACCCATTTTCAGTTAATTTTTTGTATATGGTAGAGTTACGGGTCCAAGTAAACAGGTTAAGTCCATCGGCTGGTGAGGTCCGGTGACCTTAGAGGATGAGGTCAGGACATAGTGAGATAATGACATGAAGTTCTTACCACAACGTCTTTGTTGTGCATATTTAAGGGAAAGATATCTGTGACCCTTCTATTGTTATTCTCTCCCAAATGGCAGACTGTGTTCAAGAACAGGGAAAGATGTATGAACTCAGGGCTCTTTGCAAGTTGTGTGTGTGTGACTAGAATATGGTTACCCATCAAGAGACTGAGTTTTGTCCTGAATGCTGTGTGGAATACCCAAGGATATTAGGTAGGGGATGACATGGTAGAGAATTCTGTAGAATAAAACATGTCCTTGCCTCTGAGCTTTGTTTCAACTTGGCAGCAAGAGAGACGTGTCCATCCCTAGGGGCTGAGGCCCACCCCTGGTGATGTGTTGGCAGATCATGTTTTCTGGAAAATACTGAGATTGCTTGTGAGGTCCTGGTCATCACTTGCTTCTTGGGCCTCTAACAGGAAATCCTGGTTTCTTTTTGTTTGGGGGAAGTTTGCTGACAAACATATTCATGGCTCCTTTTCCGCTGGTGCCACGGGAAATTCCACACCACAAGTGTTGCTGCTTCTGCCCCTAATGTGAGCATGTCGTCACCATGACTCAGGGTGGCATTTGCCAAGCCCTGGCAGCTATTTTTAGTTTTTGTTAATATTTTAAATGCATGCTTGGTCCTGAGGAATGATTGCTTCTACTCAGACTTTAAACCTACCTAGATTTTTACATGAAAAACAAAAATTTTTGGTGGGAAGAAAGATAATTCTCTTCTCATCATTAAATCTTTTACAGACATTGGGATACAGAGATTAATCAATTCAAGGTTGGTTCCTTATTCTTTTAAATGATAATAATAGTTAATATACTTACATAGTACATTGTTAAATGCTAAATCTCTGTGAAGTGGGAACTATTATCTCACTTTATAAGAGAGAAGACTGAGGCACAAAGAGAGTAAGTAATTCACCTCCAATTCTATAACAAGTGTGGTAGCCAGTCCCAGATGCCTCCTCCTCCTACCACCATGAACCATGCTTCCCAATTTCTATGCCCTGTGCAGTTTCCTCCCTTTCAATCTGGAATGGTCTTCTGACTTACCTTTTGACCAGTGGAATTCACTAGAAGTGATGCTTCCTGATTTCCAAAATTTAAGAAACCCTGAAGTTTCCACATGGATTTCTTAGCATGTTCCTTCTGGGGAAAGCCAACTGCCATCTAAAAAGTCTGATCACCGTGAGACCGCCATACTGTGAGGGGAGCCCAGGCTAGTTAAATGGGGACTCCAAGAGGCTCAGGCAGCTTCCGGTGCCAGCCAGCCCGGTGGAGATAGGAGTGCAGAAACCATCCAGGACCACCAACTCAGTGAGCTCCAGGTGGCTCCTGCTACAGCTTTCATCTGGCTGTCACCTCATGACAGACCCCAAGCAAGAGCCAGCTGAGCCCAGTCAACCTTCAGACCAGAGAAAATAATAAGTTATTTAAGCCACAACTTCTGAAAATGACTGATAACCAAGCAGCTAGTAAGTGACTAAGGAGGATTCACACCTGACAACTTGCTTCTAGAACTTGTGCTTTTAACCACAAAAGAGACAAGGCACACCAAGGCCACGCCCAGTGTCTGTCTGTCTGTCTGTCCTACACATACACACATACTGGGCAGCACCGGGGAAGGGTACCACTGGAGCAAGTTTCGAAATAATCAGCACTTTCCTCCTTCAAACATAAAATCCTCCTGTATTTTCGCCCCTTAGCTTTTTTTTCCTTTTTTTTTTTTAATTAAAAAAGGGAAAGGTGCCGGCAGAAATTGAGACAAATAGGTAAGCAGGCAGGAAGAGAGAGGAGGGAGCACTTTATTTTTATTTAGTTGCTCACATTGGTTGTTCCCCCTGAACTGGATCTTGAACCCAGGACCTTGGGATGTAAGTGGGACTGCTCCCAGGTGTATTGGACCTCTAAGCCATCAGGATACACCCTCCCCTTAGCTATTTTTCATGGTAATCTTTGAAAAGACAGTGCACACTGCCCTGTGTTCCTATTCGAAGGCAGTGGGAAGGGGAGGAGGTATCCTTACACTGATTGTCATGTTCCCCACTCTGCTAGATGCCTCCTGGTCTTAAGCACCTGGTTTATATCAGATACCAAGTTCTTTAATTTTAGCCACAGCATGGTAGACCTTGGGGCTGCCTTCCTGGAACAGCTGTGGGGAAGGAGATGTATGAGCCAAAGTACAAAACAAATGTAAATGAAACAAAGACTTGAAGGAAAGAATTGCTGAGTTCCCAGCATGAGGTGTTCTCACTTTCCATGGATCATGAGGGGAGGTCTCCCTGAGAAGGTGGCCTTTAGGCTCAGACACGAAGAATGAAAGTACTAACCTGGCAGAAGGTTGGGGAAGGCCCTGCAGTGGGTGGAATTGTAGGCCCAGGCCAGGAGCTGGTAAGACCTGGCAGTAGCCAAAAAGTGGTGAACAGTGAGGTCCAGAAGGACTGCTAGTTGAGCTGCTGGCCTTAGGGAAGCACTTAGGTTTTATTCTGTGAGGAACAGGGAACCACTAAAGGATTATCTTTCTTAACCTTCTCTTGATTGCCCAGAATTACTGTTATGAACATTCAGGTGTTCTCGGACATGCTTGGTAGTAACAAAATTGCCCAGGATCGGCCACTAAGTTCCTGTGCATTTGTTTGTTTGGTTAATTTTTTGGGACACCAGGCTGCACTGGGCCCCCCTCTTCCCTCGTCCCTGCCTTGGAGTCTCAACAATGCACTGAGCCTGGGGCAGTGATTCTTTGGCACTGGGAACTTGTTGACCACCTGCTTCCTGGCCTCTAGCACAGACGTCTGGTGGGGGGTGGGGGGCGTCTGGGGCAGGGCCCAGAAAGTTGCTGGTCCAGGGACTTTGATGCAGGAGGGCCCCACTTTGACTGAGCCTTCCTGCCAACCTACCCCTTACCTCCCTCCCCTCCCGCAAACCAGGTGAGAAAACAGATGACCACAAACTTGGAAACGCTATCTAAATATACTTGACCTGTGTGACATGTTTCCCTTTTACCTGTTGTGTTACCCTCTCCAAGTTCAGGAGACAGTCAGAGATGGAGGTGGGCGCCGGAGGGGTCGGGGGCTGCCCAGTACTGGGCTGGGCTCTCTGACTAACCCACATCCTCTGGACTGCAGAGTACGGAGGACTGGTGTGTTCCCCACCGGGCAGTCTCGTTGGCCCTCCAGGACAGGGTGTGGTGCCAGCCCCTCCCCACAATCCCACCCCATCCGAGCCTCTGGTCTGTTGGGAGGAAGAGGAAATCAGCAGAAGGGATTCATTGTCCAGGTTGAAGCCTTGTTTGTAAAAACTTGGCCTCGTCACACTTGGGCCAAGCAGAAGTAATGACCCCTCAGTGGCCTCCAGATCACTGCTGCATTAGCCGTGTGGGCCGCTGACAGAGCCCTGGCCTGTTGTGCTCTCTGCCTAAGCCTTCGCTCAGGTAAGAGCACCCCCACTCCATTCCAGGCTTCTTTGGAAGGCAGAATTTTTAGGGACTCTTAAAGAAAAAATAAGAGATTTTTAAAGATTTTTCATCTATATTTGAAATGTTTAATGAATTCATTGCTATAGTAGGTACATTCTTGTTATACAACCTCAATCCCTGTTGTTAGGTGTGGAAAAAGCTTGCTCCCTACTAATCACTGCACACCAATGGGGAGCCTCCAGAAGGGAGGGTGGGGGTGATAACTTGTAAATTCTAGGAGGAAGAGCAGCAGTATCCTGCTAAGAAACATGGACCCGAGACATTTTCCCATTTCTCTGGCTCTTCCACTTACCAGCTGGGTGGCCTGGGCAAGTTATTCCACGTCTCTGAGGCTTGGTTCCCTTGTGTACTATAAAAGAGGGAGAAAAGTGTTTTCCCTCACGGGACTGGATCCTGTAAGGGTCTGAATAATCAGTGTAAATCCCAGTGCTCCACAGCAGATCTCTGAAGCACACAGTGAGCAGGTTCCTCCCCCAGGCCCAGCAGTGTGTTTGGAAGACAAGTTTCACGTCCTGGTGCCTAGCAGGCAAACATCTCCAGCCAGTGGCTGTAGAAACACACCAGCAACAGTGGTGCTGTCAGGGCATCTGTGTTTTCCATGGAAGCAGAGTGGAAGTTGGTGAAGTACAAGTGAGGTCACTGTGGACCCTAGAGGAGGCTGATCTGAGTTCAAATCCCAGCACCTCCACTTCACTGAGGGACCCTGTGAACCTATATGTGTACTCCGGTAAAGCGAGGGGAGTCTCCCACTCGGTTTTTTCAAGATAGAGTAACATAACATGTGTAAACCGTATAGCACTGAGTCGCATTGAATACCTGGTGATGATGGTGGTCTTTGTTCCTATCTTGGAATGGGTTGGTCCCAGAATAGGCCAACCAGGATCGCAGGGTTGGCAGGGCCAAGCGTGCCAGAGTTTCCCAGGAGAGCAGAGGGTCGCCACATCCTGGGATTCATACACACAAGGACCTTGCTCTTCAGGGACCCCCCAAAAAAAGTTGGGGTTGTAAAGGAAATTGTTATTTGACAGTAGAGCTATGGAGAAGCAGGAGAATGCAGGTTAGGGATGGGGTTGGGGCAAGTGCTGAAGAGAATGACCAGGAAAGAGAGATTCTGTGGCCAGGCGCCCTTGCTCATGCTACTTTTCCAGTTCTTTTTGTGATAATCCTCTTTCCTGTATCTGGAGATATTTCTCACACAAACTGTGACAGTTTCCTTAAGAAATCCCCAATTTGCCTGGAGGATCCTTTTTTTTTTTTTTTTTTAAGGATAGGTGCAGGCAGGAATGAAGGCAAATAGGCAGGCAGGAAGAGAGAGGAGAATAAAACATTTTTATTTATTTTATTTAGTTGTTCCTTTTGGCTGTTTCTCATCACCATCCCAACCCTGAGGCACGAACCCAGGTCCTTGGGATGTGCGTGGATTGTGCTCAGCCAGGGGTAGCAGACCTGAGTGCTACTCCACCAGGGCAGGCCTGGATTCTTTTAGTCTGTTTCTCAAAACCACCTCCCGTGTGAATCCAAATCACAAAGAAGAGCACAAATTAGACCATTTAGTCACCATTCCATGTTTCCAAGTACTCTTCAGTAATACTATGGTTTTGTGTGAAATGTATGTTTGGTTGGGATGAAAAATTCAAGTTTGTCCCACCACGTCTCTGTGCCTCTCCCAGAGCAAACCCCATCAGCAACTTGTCAGGGCTCCTCCCAGAGCTTGAGAGGCCACTGCACACTGCTCTGTGCAGATTTTTCCACTTAACAGCAAAGCTTAGAGCCATGAGTGTGTCGGGACGTTAGAACTGCCTCCTCCTCATTCTGTCCTCTGACTGCGCCAAATAAATAGCTGGTATCTGATTGCTAGTATTTTCAGGCTGTTTCTCATCTTTCACTGTTAAAAGCATGCCTCCATGAATATAGACAGTTTTGCACATGGCAGTGCAAGTATTTACATTTTGCACAGTAATGAGCAAATGTAACCATAAGATAGATGTACTCCAGGCAGTGGAATTGCTGAGTCCAAAGAACTGTGATCTTGTTGCCATGTTCGCTGGTGTCAGAATGTCCTCTCTAGAAGATGTACCACTTCCATTCCCACCACAGTACAGAAGTGTTTGTTTCCACATGTCTCCCAACTCAGGGCATTACAGATTTAAAAGTATTGCCTTCTTGGAGGTAGTGGATCAATTTGAAATACTAGGGGTAACTGCACAAACTTGTCTTCTGTAAAGTAAGCCTTTTTTTTTTTTTTTTTTTTTTTCACTAAGGAGGTCAGTGTGAATTCTTGTTTTTAAAAACATTATTCCCACTGACTTGATCTGTCTTTCCATCTGTGACAGAAACCCCAAAATAACTACCTCTGAGTAATGGTTGGCTTTAGGAGTCGGTTAGCTGATAACTTCATTGCTGGAGCTGGTCTTCACAACTGGGCATTGTCCAGATGCTCACAGAGCACTCACACAAGACTGGGAATGCTTAAAAAGAGGAACAGGGCAAGACAGGGGATCGCGTCTGGAGTTGCTTTCAAGCCCTTTGCTGATTCCGAAGTTGGCATCCTCTTGGCTTAACGTTTCTCTTTATAAAATTGTGGCTTGAAGAAGCATTGCCTTTCTGCCCATCTGAACTACCAAATGACAAGATGCATTATCCAGGTTGAAGCCTTATTTGTAAATATCTGGCCTCATCACACTTGGGTGGAGTCTGTATACCACTGGCATTTTGCCTTAAGAAAATCCAGTACAAGAACAAACTGACTCTGTGATTTATAAGCCTATTGTATGAGACTGTCTTGCCTGAGATATACAAAGCCCACTTGAAAAATGAGGACTGGGCCATTTCCATGAGTGTGACACTCAATTCTTGGGGTCTATGAATTATAATACTGGAATGCTGAATCTGATGACCTCACTTGTAAGCATCCTCGAAAGTCTTAAACTCTGACTTTTCCTCTCGTAATTTAGTATAGAGATTTTTAGAAATGAATCACAAGTAAAATTAAACTTTGAGAGCAACTGGTTACCCCTATGGAAACATGCAGGGACCTTTAACTCAGTCCCAAATGCCATAGCACATGACTCCACTGGAATGAATCAGTATAATCAAATGAAAACCATTGCTTGATGATTTTTATCTTTTAGTGCTACTTGTCTTCCTGTAGCAGCCACCAGAACATTTTCACATCCCTATGCTTGTTCAGTTTACTAGTTGGCATCTGTACTACACAGACACTGAGTTAAATTCATTTTCCAGAGACTTTGACTTTTTATTCAGAAGCACCATATATAACTATAAATTTACCATCTGGAATGCATCTTTACCGAACATCTGACCCATCTGATAGATGTAGAAACTGAGGCCCTGCAGAGCGAAATGGCTCAGCCAGGCTCCAGGACATGTAGGTTTCTTTTCATCGATTTTCACCAATTTGTCTCTCCATCAAAGACCCTACAGTGTCCTGTAACGTTGCTGTTTTTCTCTTTAAATGGACCTGATCCTTAACCTAATTTTTAATCTAAAGTTGAAAATGAGACCAAAAGCCCAATTTTCCTTTGACTTGGTCATGTGACCAGAAGCAGCTGCTTGAATGGAGGTTAATCTTCAAATAGAGACTTCCTCTGTCCCCTGTCCCTGGCGCAGCATGACATTGTGATGCCAGGGGTCCCATCTGCCCCCTCCCACCCCGTTATCTTATCCTCACAACATCCCCCTGAGGAAGGAGAAACCACTGTGAAGTCAGCTTGTTTATTTTCAGAGGAAACAAGCTTAGAAAAATGGATGCACAGGGTCTTAGGGCTGAATTCCAAAAGACAGAATGGGGAGGGGAGATAGAGAGTAAATGACACCAAGTCCATGTCAGGACAGAGCCAGCCCCACTGTTTTTTATACTGTGGGATGTTCAGTGACCAAACGCCTTCAGACCAGGCATAGTGGGATGGGAACTCTGTAACTGCAGGGATTGTCTTATAGCTGGTGACATCCACATAGAGTTGACCATTACCAGCTGAAAACTCAGGTGAGTACACTGACTTGCCAGGAGAGACAGATCAGGCCAGTGGGCAGTCTTGTTGGCCCTCCAGGGCAGACCAGCCCCTTCCCATACCTCTACCCAACCCATGTATCTGGTCTGCTGGGAGGAAGAGGAAACCAGCAAGAGGGGAAGCAGAGTGGACAGGAGCAACAAAGTTCTGTGACTCATTTTCACACAGCTTGCTCCTTTGGTAAGCCCAGCACGGTAGAGCTGCCTCTTGCCCCAGGGGCTGTGTAGTTGCAAAGATACTGCTTCATCTTCAGGGTTTCTTAAAGTTGGATAGGCTGAAAATTGCTAGATATCCAGAGTCTAGCTATAGACATCATTATTGAATAAAAGAAACACCCTCCTCAAAAACAATGTCAGCCCAGTTGTCTGTGGACCAACATTTTTTTCTTACTGCATAAACTGTTATTTGTAGAAAGCAACTTAGACAATTAAAAAGAAGAAAATAAAAATCACTACTTCAAATCCCATCATTCTGGTGTTACGAGGCAGTACAGTGGATGAAAGTGCAGGCTCTGGGATCAGAGTCCCTAGGTTTAAATCCTGGGTTCCCGGGGTAAATAGCTGTGTGACTTTGGGTTAGTTATTTAACCATCCTGAGTCTCTGTATCCAAATGGGGACAATAACAATACCTGCTTCTGCGGGGTTTATTGTGAGGATCATAAAAGATTATATTCTTATAAAGTTCTCCAAGGCTTGGTAAATGTTGCTACAATTGTTTATTTTTAGCTATAGTTCTGTACCCAACCCCAATAACATTTTCAGAGCCAGCCTTTTCCAGTTGCAAAGTAAACTCAACCTGGAGACAATACAAGAATTCCTTGAACATGTTTAGCTAAAGAAATTGTTATTGTTAACTCAAGTGACTATTTTTGAAAATATATATTTAATACCTGCGCAAGCCAGATATGTGATGTTTATTTTGGGATGATTTGCACTTCCTATAATTAGCAGCAACCTTTTTTTTTTTTTTTTTTTAGAAACAGTAACATTTAAGCAACAAAACTCTCTAACTTGATAAAAATCAGTTACACTTCTTGTTCAAGTCAGTTCAGTTCATTAAACCAAATTTTTTGTATTGTGGTAAGAACACAGCATGAAATCTACTCTTAAATTTTTGAGTGTACTGTACAACATTAACTATAGCACAATGTTTAGCAAATCTCTAAAACGTATTGCTCTTGTATAACTGAAACCTTATTATGCCTTTACTAACTTACCATTTCCTCCTCCACCCAGCCCCTGGCAACATTCAATTCTCTATAATCTAGAAGTTTGACTGTTGACTGTTTTAAATCCTTTATCTAGGTGCAGGGTTTGCCCTTCTGTGATTGGCTTAATTCACTTAGCGTAATTTCCTCGAGGTTCATCTATGTGTCATGTATTGCAGAAGTTCCATTATAAGGCTGAATAATATTCCATTGTGTGAACCACGTTTTCTTTTTCCATTCATTTGTTGGTGGACATTTAGTTTATTTCCACATCTTAGCTATTGTAGTAGGACTGCAGTAAACATGTGGGCACTATTATCTCTTTAAGAAACTAATTTTAACATACCCTGGTGGAGTAGCAGTTAGGTCAGCTGTCTCTGAGGTAATTCAGCCTAGTATATCCCAAAGACCTGAGTTCACTGAGTTCACTTTCTGACCAGGAGGATCAACCAATGTGAACAAATAAATAAAATGCTCCTTCCTACTCTTTCTGTCTACCTGCTCACCTTCATCCCTCCCTGCACCTTTCATTTAAAAAAATTGTTTTTTAAACCCTGACTTAAGTTATCCTGGAAAAATATTCATAAAATACTAGATCATATTGTAATTCTATTTCTAATTTTTTAAGGAATAAACGAAATTTGTCAAGCAGCTATTATGTTCAATAATTGATACTGAATCAACAGTGAACAGAATGAGAGGTAGAGTCTCTTCTTGGAGAATTTCTTTCTTGAAATCACCAATTAATATATAATTTGAGTGTAAATATGATAAGAACATATCCATTTCAAAAGAGTAAAGCAATCTGAGTGCACTTTTGGGTTTCAACATGATTAAAACTTGGCCCCTGCTCTCAGGCTGCTTTTAGTCTCACCTGGAAGATGGGCTGTGACAGAGAACAAACCCATACAGAGGAACAGGCAGGGAGGGTCGGTTCCATTCCCATGGAGGAAGAACACCTGGAGAGAAATGACCCAGAGGAATGGGAAGTTGAAGATGAAGAGGGAAGAAGGGCATTCCAACAGAAGGAAAAGTCTAT
The DNA here is from genome assembly GCA_004363575.1 of Solenodon paradoxus. NCBI lineage: Eukaryota > Metazoa > Chordata > Mammalia > Eulipotyphla > Solenodontidae > Solenodon > Solenodon paradoxus. The sequence goes on along the minus strand of RJWH01000743.1, from coordinate 573,274 downwards.
GCCAAAGTGCAGAGGCAGAAAGAGTCCCAAGTGGTTTATGGGGTGGGGAAGGTAGAATTTTTAAGAACTGTGACAACAGGCTGCAGAGACAGGTGGGAGACAGGTGGTCATGGAGAATTTGTGCTGTAAACATTTATTCTAGAAGTGGTCAGGCCCTTACTGTTTTAGAGATTATCTCTGAGTTCTGAGAATGAGTGGGGATCATTTGAGATCTCGATTGAAGAACGGGGAACCTGGGGACAAGAAGGGCAGTGAAGGGGCACTGCCAGGATCCCTCAATACCTGCCTGTGCTGGGCCCAGTCTGTGCTAGGCAATCTGCTAGGTGTTAGAGGGACAAAAGATAGACATGATGCCTAGGGTGCCTCAGGGACAGAGGTTGATGTTACACAAACAAATCAGCACTCTTAAGTGCTGGGGTCGCGGTATGAGTGCTCTGGCATGGTATCAGAAGGGGCAGGCCAGGGCTTCCCCAAAGAAGACAGCTCTGAGTGGGCTTGGACTCAGCATGGGGATCGTGGCATGAGCAGGAAGAACCCAGCCTCTGTTATCTTGCATCTTTTTATTGACACACATCTTGCTTAAAAGTTGTGTAATTAGAAAGTTGGCTCTGGGAAAAATTCAAGCTATTTTCTATGTTATTCTATTAAAAATAGTCTCCAAATTTGCTTCCTTGGAGCCCCTGCCCTGTCTTCACCTGAGCCAGGGGCCTCTGTTTGCACCTCAGATGTCATTTCCTGGTTGGTCCCTTCAGCCAGGATGGAGCCCACGGTTTCCATGGAACCTGTGACGGGAAGCCCCTGATTGGGTGGAAGCGGCCCCTTCCTTCCTGCCCCCAACCTTCATTCCCAGAAGGAGGAGCGAGGAATGCCAAGCTGGGATCTTCCGCTGGACAAATTCTCTTTCCCAGCAGCCAAAGCTATATCGGTTTTGCAAAGATAGAAACTATATTTTTAAAACAATTGGCCTAATTACATCTCTGTTTTATTGCAGACTAATAAAAGTTCCATGGGAAAGTCTTATAGAATTAAAACATCTATAATTGAATGAATAAACTTTAAAAATATATTGAGCGTCAGGAGGACACTTCTGTTGTCATGTTGATTCCTGTGCCTTCCAGCACCTTGTACACACCCACATGATACTCACATTCACACGTACACACACAAACACATACACATCTTATGTTGTATTCTGCCTACCAGGAACTAATTCTCATAAATTCAGAGCATTCTCTTCGTTAAGCCTCATAGTGAGAAGCAGTCTTGTCACCATGGTGGGAATGCAGGACAGTTGTGAAATAACACGACTCCCAAAGTTCCAGTGAATGAGCCAGATTTTGCATTAAACTCTTTGGTTAAGACTGATTTAGACTAAGGTGTAGGACTCCTGTGTTTGCTAAATCTAACTTCCTACCCAGAGTAGTTACATAGTCCTCTTGATAAACAGATTTCAGGTTCTGCTCCATTCAGTAGTTTGTCAAGATGTTTATCTTTAAACAAGGTAAGAAGCCTTGGGTTTTTTCTTTCTTTACTTTGGTCTCTCTGCCTCCTTCCTTCTTTCTTTCTTTTTTTTTTTTCTTTTTAAGTCAGTCTGATTGCATATAATAATGCTTTTCTTTTTTTAAAGGAAAGGTACAAGCAGGAACATAGAGGAAGAAGTCCTTGATTCAGTTGGTCACACTGTTGTTCCCCCAGGCCCAGGTCTTGAACCCGGGACCTTGGGATGTATATGGACTGCTCCCAGGTGTACTAGACCTCTAGGCCATCCGAGTGCGCCCAATAATGCATTTTAATTGTACAGCGTGGTGAGTTTTGAAAAGTTTGCCTGCTCGCTAAATCATACCATCATCAAGAATCGAAACTTTGTCACCCTGAGTTCTTTCATTACTTGTGCCACTTTATCAGTCCCAGCCCCACTCTCACCCAGAGGTAACCACTGGACTCTGTCACTGTAGTTTAGTTCTGCCTCTTCTAGAATCTAAAGGGAGTTGCACAGTATGTGCTCTTCAGTGTCTGGCTTTTCTCTCACTCAGCATGCGGTTTCTGAGGTTCATCCAGGTGGTAGTATGTGTAAGTAACTCATTCCCTTTATTACCAAGTAGTATTCCAGTGTATAGACATAGCACAGTTTAGCCGTTCCCTGTTGAGGAACATTTGGATTGTTTCTATTTGGGGGCTGCTGTGGGAAAGCTAGCAGCCTTGGTTTTGTAGAAGTATGTGCCTTAACTACAGTTTCAAGAACATCCTAAGCACTTGATAATTATTAATTAACTCATTTTTTGACTTTTGTATTTGAAATGTCTTGTTCAATTCCAAGATATTTACTGTACTTCCAAGTTCCAGAGAGATTGGTTCCAAAAGATTATTTAAATTCATTTCTGGGAATTTCAAACACATTTCCCACTTTTCCTTCAGGAAGCATTTACTGAAGTACACTCCTGATAGCACTGTTCAGGCTTAGAGAGTAGGGTAAGAAGGACGTCTGCCCTGGGAAGTTCACAGCCCAGCGGGCCGACACCTATGAACTCACACAGCACAACTGCAGGGAGAGATGGTAATAAATCCAGGAACACTGCGGGCATCTTCTCAGAGGACACAGCTGGTCTCAAAGGCTTAGTTAGGGCTGTAGTGTTTCCACACAGAAGTGTATGTGCATGGACTGGGATGTCAGTAAGAGTCAGCGAGGTTTTGCCCAGGAGTTTGCTAAGCCAGGGAGTGTCTGATTAGAATCATAGAGTTATTTTAGGAGCAACCCAGGGTCTTTAAGACCAACTGATAGAATGTGTCCATTTCACAAGCAAGAAAAGAAAGACCACCGGGTTTTTTTAATTCACTAGCTCTGTTTATAAAATGTGGATGATTCTCTGCACTGTTGATATCTTCTATTAGCAATTTTCTGAGCACTAGTAACTATTTTCTCTTACTTGTCTCAGACATCATTGTATTGCCAACTTTACCTTATTAATTTTCTTTAAGAAACTTCACCCTAGCCTCCAAAAAAAACATTCACCATGTACCAAAAAGAAGAAAAACACCCTCACCATTCAGCAGGCACTGGATTCAAAGGTTTTTTATTTTAAATAACCAGTAGATAACACTTGGGGAGCATTCTAGATGCCAAGATAATTCTAAGTATTTCAGTCAGGTGAAATATGTAGTTACTATTATCCTCATTTTACGCATGAGGAAATGAGGCACAGAGAGGTTAAGTAACTTATCCAAGGTCACGGAACTACTATTTGATGGAGCTGAGATTAGAGCCCAGGAAGTTGCATTTAAGGCCTTATGACTCTTAACCACTCTGATAACCAGTCTTGTGGAACTGAGGACAATATTATTCCTGAAGTTAAAGAAATTACAGAGAGAGAGACAGTCCATTCATCTGAATATAATATACTGCATGATGGCAACACAAGCAAAGTGTTCTGGGTGCTCAGAAGATGGAGCAATTGATGTGGGGTTGGGATAGGAGATAGAAATAATGAAAGCTTTTATATATTGAAAGTCTCCCACCCTGGTGGCTTAGTGGTTAAGTCTATCAGGTGCAATCCACAAATATCCCGTGGACTTGGATTCTTGATCTGGGTCTGGGTGGGTGTAAACAACCAAGATGAAAAAATGCTTCTTCCTTCTTTCCCTTCCTTCCTCTCTTTAAAAAAGAAAGTAAAATAACTATTAGGAACTCAAATTTAAGTTAAAGTTTAAACGCAAGTGACTCTCCAAGTCAACCATGCAACCCAGGTGGCCCCCAGAGGAAGAGCTTTGCATCTGCATGTCCGTGTTTGCACACGCACAGCTGGTGATGACTGGCTGGGGGGCAGTGAGTTTCTTTTGTTACTAAGAAGGCGTCCATAATTCAAAAATATTCAAATGTGGGGTAAATTATTTACCAATCATGGTTCTTGGTAGGAAACTAAAGCAGCTGGTTCTCGCTTAGGCAGAAGAGGACTTTTTTTTTTCTTGGAAGATAGGTTCATCACAGAATTGATGGGAAAGGTGGAAAACTAGGTTTAAAAATTAGGTTAGGGAGCCACCACTCCAGGACTTTCAACCACTCTGCCATGAATAAATTCTCCTTTTTCCTTTGTTTTTGCATCATTCTGCCAAGGTTTAAGACCCCACTCTGTGAGAGGAGTTCATTATAATATTCTAGATCACCTCTTTGTACCCCCATCCACTAACAAGGGGGCCAAAGGACCATCCTCCACATCTCAGCTTCTGTATTCCAAAAGGGAAACCCCCAAACAGGAAGGAGGTCAGCAAAATATAACTCATTCCCACTCCAGAGTACACCCCAGAGACAGTCTTTTCTTTAATCTATTCCTGAACCTTCAGCTATTTGATTTAGGTCACAAAGGAAACCAAGCCAGAGGTTGTATCAGAGATGTCAATAACCCCTGCACAGAAAGCAAGTTTGCATACCGTTGTCTGCTGGGTGGTTCCAAAGCCACTGCCTGGTACCCAGGCAACAGTGCTTTCTCTCATCTGCTGAGGGTCTGCCACTCAGATCTGGGGCTTTCTGGCTCACAGGTCAGCCTCAAATGCAGATCACTTACCTTAGGAAGCAGTTTGTTCTGGCCTTGCAGGGACAGAACTCAAAGTGAAATCTTGACTCTGAACTTTACATACTACTGCGAGACCTGTTCTGTAGGTTTGTTTGGTTTTTTTTTTTTCTCCTCTTTCTAAACTGGCTGCTGAGAGGGGTGAAGTAAACTCGGGCCCACATTCTGAGAACTACCTTTGTCCTCCTCATCCCCAAGGAATCAGGGAGTGCCACAGTGAGACAGAATAGAGAAGTGAAAAGCGTTAGCTGCAAGTACACAAATGTGTGATGGTGGTAACAACATTCAGGCAGTGGTTTCCTCTGGGGGGAGGTTGAGGAGCGGGTTTGGGGAGGGAGATTTAGGGGGGCTTCAGATTTCTGAATGTCGTATTATCTGTTGACAATGCATTTGAATCTAATTTGGTTGTTCAACTATATCCGCCTTATACCTGTTCTTCAAATTCATGGAAACCATAGTCTTTTTGCCTAGTGGATCATTTGTCTCTAGGCACTACCTTAAATCCCTCCGAAGTCAACTAGAATCCCCAACGCGGTGTTAACATGTTTGCACGTGTGCTGTTGAAGTTACCCAGAGGCTGTTGAGTACTGCTTTGTTTTCTAGCATTTTACATGAATGCTACTGCAGGGTACACAGCCTTGTAAATACCCACCTATTTTGGGGGGCATTTGCCTGTGTTGGCAAGCGAAGGTCTAGTTCATCCTCGCTGCTCTGTAAATTATTTTGCTATGTAAATAAACGACTTAAATTTTTAAAAGTCAGCAAATGAGGCCAAGTGGCCACATTTATGAAAGGTGCACAGTGGGTCTACCATTTGTATTCACCTCTAGACTGTTATATATGTTGGGAAGTTATCCAAATCTGCAAAAAGAGGTGAGCACATGCGCAGGAGTCAGGGAAGGGGCATCTTGGCTCTGATTGGGCCTCATGGAGACCGATTCCACAGCTCATCAGACTAGGACTGAAAGGTCACCTGTGGGGTTGGCTTCTTGTTTGCTGTTCATGGGAATCTGTCTCCCTGGGGAGAGGCCTGAAAGTCTTGACCACAGGCTGAGAGGAGTGTTTATTTAGCTGCCTGATTTAATGCTCATTGGTATGTGGCCAAAACGATCGAAACAGAATTTGTTGTGGGCCTGGTCATTTTAAGAAAAGAAACTGGCAAGAGACCATTTCACAGAATGGCTGCAAGGCAACATTTTTTTTTAATATTTACAACATCCTTAAGACATAAATAGTTCAGATGATAAATATTGGTCAGAGTTTCAGCCAAACTCCCTTTGACCTCCTTAGCATTCTGCAGACCCAGGGTTAGCAGGTGACTCCTCTGTGCTGTGCTTACTGAACACCCCAGGGGCCCCACACCCCGCCATGTTGTCTTTTTCTCCATCTCCGGCTTTCACCAAAGTGAGACTTTGACAGAAGTCAGACCTTTTGACCTACGACCTATGGTTTTACTGAGCCATTGATTGGTTTTGTCATTGATCTGAAGGGCTGGACTAAGTGAAATGAGAGACCGATGTGGAGTAAATGAAGCAGATGTGGGAGTAACCAAGGCCAGTCAAAATGACTGAACTCCTGTCTATTCCCCCTGGACCTCCAGCATTAGCTGGGTGCCTCTGGCCCAGGGGGCCCTAGTGGTAATGATTTTCAGATGATGGGGCCTCCATGGCCTGGGCTCCCCTGGGGCAGCAGGTGGAGAACAAGCTCCCTCGCCCACCCAGTGCACATGTCTCCCACTGCAGCAGCTGCACTGACATTCTCCTCTCCACCTAGGATATGACTTCTGCCAGGTCCTGCAGTGGTTCGCTGAGAGGGTCGACAGGATCATCCTGCTCTTCGATGCTCACAAGTTGGACATCTCGGACGAGTTTTCAGAGGCCATCAAGGCCTTCCGGGGCCAGGATGATAAGATCCGTGTGGTGCTGAACAAGGCCGACCAAGTTGACACGCAGCAGCTGATGCGCGTCTACGGGGCCCTCATGTGGTCCCTGGGCAAGGTCATCAACACGCCTGAGGTGCTTCGTGTCTACATCGGCTCCTTCTGGGCCCAGCCCCTACAGAACACGGACAACCGCCGACTGTTTGAGGCCGAGGCCCAGGACCTCTTCAAAGACATACAGAGCCTTCCCCAGAAGGCAGCAGTTCGCAAACTCAACGACCTCATCAAGCGGGCGAGGCTGGCCAAGGTGAGCCAGGAGATGCCTGGGCAGCAGCCTCGGCCTGAGCACACTTCCACTCTCTCCTCCCTAAGGGAGGTAGGGGCTATGGGGGAGGCACCATGCCAGAATCTGGAGGACACAAAATGTGTAATAGGTTGAAAGACAGCCTCAAGAATAGTATCCCCTTGTAAATCCTGACTCCAAGCTCTGTGATCTTGAGTAAGTGACCTCACCTCTCCCAATCTATTTTATAATCTTTAAAATGGTGCTACTAAGAGCATGTCACAGGCGCTCATGCAGTCACAGTGACAGGGCTTGCAAAGTGCTAGATGCAGCACTTAGTGCACAGGGAGGGACCAGAGTACTTACAACCTGAAGCTGCTGTTACGTCAAGACAGTGGGAATGCAGCCACACGAGTCCCCCCGTATCTAAGGCATCGAACCCGATGTTGCCGCCTGGACTCAGTGGAGCCCTGAGAGGGAGATTGGCTGGATTGGGGGTCAGACCCCAGCCCCATGCTGGGTTGTAACTTGGAGCGCATGTGCTGTGGCTCCTGACTCCCCACCACTTAGCTGAGCCTTCTAGCAGCCCCCAGGGTGTGTGCCCATTGGGTGAGCAGTTAGTCTGCTGACCGCTCTCACGGAGTGTAGTCATTTCTGTCACATCTATGATGAGAGGAAAAGCATTGAAAACAAGATTTTTTTTTTTTTTTAAATAATTCATCAAGTCCTCCTCTATGACTGGAAGTGCCTCCAGAGTTTACCTAGGCCCAGAAGCACCCAAGAGCTTTAACCAATCTAGATTCCTAGGCCTGCCCCAGAGTTTCTGCTTCGGGGCTGGGGGCTGTCCATGTGTGTCCACATGCACACACCTGTGTGATGCTCCCCCGATGATTCTGATCATCAGGCAAATCTGGAAACCAGCGGTTATTCTGACTCCCTTATTTCACAAGGACAAGGTAGAATAAGTGATTTCTCCAGGGTCACCAAATCCATTAGTCACAAAGCCAGGACTAAATGACAGCCTTCCTGCCTCCCAGACCAGTTTTCTGCTTCAGCTTTGTCACTTCAGCAAAAACCAGTGCTCAAACCTTCCTCTCCGAATCCACTGATCCCCTGGTCAGGAAACCAGGCCAGCTCACTTCCCCTCCATTTTCTGGTGGCAGAGAACCTATGTCCCCTCCTACATCCTCTTGCCACACACACAGTGAGTGACTTCTGGCCTACCCCGGGGCCCAGAAGGCTGGCCTTCTGGCCCACTTTGTCTCACTCAGCCCACAGTTGATTAGCCGCCCTGCGTGTTGACTGGGGTGTGGACACTGCTCTGGGCAGGGACCTCACTGGGGAGGTGGCAAGGGCTTTACTGAGAGTGACTGCTAAGCAAGGAGCTAGCCTTCCAGCACCTCCCTGTGGCTGCTCTGCAGCCCTGACTTCTTGCCACTGTGCCCTTGCCTGCCCAGCCCCAAGTATGGCACCTCCTTGTGCCCTTTTCCTCTGCTCCCTCCTGTCCCGTGCCTGCTCACACCCCACCCTATCACTCAGCTAATCTGAGCTGCAGCCACCGCACTCCCTGACTCACTGCTCCCGGGCCTTTCTTCCTGGTACCAACTGCTTCCTTTCCAGAAATACTGCCACTTTTGCTCCAGTTCTGCAAGGCACTTGGGATAGTCCATTTTTAAATCCACTTACCTGCAGCCCTGCTGAAATGATCTCTCCTCCTTCTTGACCTGGGCCTAATGCTGGGTAGCAGGAACGCTATTTTCGCCCACTTAGTGACCCCTCGGCATTTCATATTTCTCTTTTCTGAAACAGATACAGCTGAATCCAACCTTTAGGGGATGCAACCACCCATCTCTTTTTATAACCAAAGCTGGTAAATCATGCCCTAACCTTTGTGATTTTCAAGATTTTTTGACATCAAAAGATAATGTGAATTACAGTGGCTCTCAGAAGCCATGTTAGAAAACACAAAAACTTTTTCGAACTATTTTTGAATGGACAGTTTAAATTTACCAGTGGTTGCTGAGCATCCAGTAACTCCCAGTGCACTGTACTTGGTCATAAACAGAGAGAGCAGAGAGCTCACTGGGAGACCCAAGCACCGTGGGGCTTCAACCATCCTGGAGCGTCGGGCCCTCCGAGCAGGTCTGAGCTTCATACCGTGGAGTGCTGCCCTGTGCTCTGACCAGGAATAGTGAAAGCCCTTGTGTAGATGCAAGGGCAAGGGGGCGGTCAGCTTGCTGAGCTTACTTCTAGGAAAGAAAGCTTGCCTTTTTTTCTTCCTAAGAATAGTATCTAGCTTGTTCCTTTTCATAAAGGAAAATGTTTGAAGTACAGATGTTTCCAGCCTGAGCGTCTCGGTGCCAGTGTGTTCCTGGGGCACCGCCCCGCTGTGTAGGGGAACAGGAAATAGACTCTGGTGGATAAGAAGCAGAACTCAGCACAATGGCCTGAGCCACTAACCCATGCCATGCTCTTTACCCGATCAGCAGTTTTTTGTCCATTTATGAACTTGTTGTTCAAATAGACCACACGTTTTTCTCTTTGCAGTGTTCATAGTTCATAAAAATGCTCTTCAGTTTGGGTATATCAACCTTTATTTCTCTTGATCCAGTTTTCCTTTTGCATGCCAGCTCATACTGACATCTACAGTGTTCTAGAACCTCTATGGTAGACTGTCCACATATTATCTTGCCTGATCCTGTCAATAACTACACACATTTAGGCATTCTCTTCCCTTCTCACACAGGGAACTGGAGCTCAGAAAGCTGAAGTAACTTACCCAAGGCCTCAGAGAGTGAGTGACAAAATATAGATTCAAACCCCAGCCCATCTGACTCCTTAGTCCAGAAAGGATTCCGCTGAAGTCTCAAGTGGGCAGTAGCCGCTGCTCCTTAGTGAGCCTTATTTTCCTGCATTAGCCTATCATTCTGTTTATTCTATAAAACTCTCCATCCACAGCACCCCCATAGACTAGCTGACATTTTGAAAGCATGCAAAAGATAGGTTTTTCAGGTATTACCTAGGAGGTTTCATAATAGAATATCAAAGTTCATGAACCATGCAGAAAAGCGTGTTACTGTCCTGCCGGGTTCAGCGGTAATCAAAGTCAAGGTGTCGGAAAGATGACACATTAATGATATAAAAAATGGCACTCTTACCAAAGATCTTTTGAAGTTTATGATTTCCCTGCCATGCACAGGGAAGGAAATCATTCAACTTGCTGAGCTTGCTTCTAGGGGAAAAGGCTTGCTTTTGTTTTTTTCTTCCTAAGAATAGCATGCATATGTACATATGTACATACATGTGTGTATGTATGTATACATGGAGGGGTATTTTGCTATAACTATTTCAAAGGACTGGAACTCTTAGGAATGTCTTGTTTTTGTTTGTTTTTAGTTTTTTTGGTTAGCCTTAAAGATCACATCTTATGCTGTCTGTAGACATCTTTCTTTGAAGACTGTTCACAATTGAAGAGACTAGCCAAGGTTCATTTCATGATTCTTTAGAGTCAGCTTTTGGGGAACGCCACCTAAAAAGAGTTTAGAAAATAGTTTATTTTTATTTAGCTGTAACTAAAGTAGCCAAATTAAAGAAATTAGGTTCATACAGATCCCCAATAATAGCATTTTGTGAGATAAGTGGCCAAAAGTAAAAAGCCAGGCAAGTTCACAGTTAGACCCCACCCTTCATAAATGTTGCCCAAGGATAGAAAAGTTCCCACCCATTTGGAGCCCTTTACTCAACAAAAAATGAGTCAACATTTGAGGAAGCAACCACCACTAAAAATGAAAAAGGAAAAAAAGAGGTCAGTAACTTGGGGTTCACTATAGTTCTGTGGGATTTAGTTCTTCTTCAGAATGTGTCCTCTTAGTCACATGCCACATTCAGAGCCCATCTCTCCGGTTCTTTGTACTGTTCTTACCTGCTATGGAAGAATCAGACATCTTAAAATTCACCAGACAGACCCGGCTAAGGTGTGTGGCAATCCCTTTAATGCTTAGTCTTCCCGGAACTTTTAAAAATAGCTCAGTCAGCAGCCCCCAGCTGCTGTGTTTGTGTGTGTCAGTGCTTGAGCCTTTATGGGAAAACTGTCCCTTTGAAGGTTGACCTCAAATGACTGTGTAGGCCCCCTCAAGTCCCCTTTAAGGCTTTTTAGAATCACATGCACTGTCTATGCCAACTTTAATTTCAGCAGAATAATAAGCCCTTGGACTCAAGTGGGAACCATCAGCTGCTTTTCTCTGCCTCTTGCAGTCTCATACTTTTACTATGCCAGGGGTTCATCTTTGAAGTTCCTTATTTATTTATTTGTTTGTTTGTTTTAAAGGAAAGATGAAGGCAGGAATCAAGGTAAGTAGGCAGGCATGCAGGAAGGAAGGAAGAGGAAGAAGTAGCATTTTATTTTATTTCATTTAGTTGTTCACACTGGTGGTTTCTTCCAGACCCAGGGCTTAAACCCAGGGTTATATGACTTGCTCCTTCGGAGATGATTGACCTAACTGCTACTCCACCAGGGTGCACCCTGAGCCCCTAATTTATTAACTGAATTTTTTTATATCCTCATCGACCCACTTTTAAGATGCTAATCTCTCAATTTTAAATGTTCTATGCAAGTTTCCAGCCAGGCCATGTTAAGCTTTCAGATGAAATTGCACCGTGTAAAAGATATGTTTTTCCAACCTGACTTCCCCAAAGCTACTTTTCAATATCCATACTCCCTGAGTAGTTCCATTCCTGCTGACCACAAGCACTGGAAGCTTCCAGAACTCACTGCCTGGGGTTGCTCTCTGAGTCCAGGATGGACGTGTCATTTAGAGTACACACTTCTGTCTTGGATGTGATATAATATAAACACTTGTCACTGAACACAGTTGGTGAGATGGTGCCAGAGTACTTATGTAAACTATGTATAAATTCATGTTCTTTTAAAGGAGAAGACATCTCTTTCTGCTCTGAGTTATTAGCCCAGAGAGCAGTTGACATCGACATCCATTTGATTTACCCCCAGACTTCACCCTTAGTTGACTTGGAGCTTTTCCAGTTTACACAAGGGAAAGGATAAAGAGGACAAGATAAAAATGTTCAACAGCCCCCAGGATGCAATGTCATCCACTTGTGAATGAAGCACTTGGGTCCCAAACTCGTCATATTCCTATTCAAATATAGTTTATTAAGTTTTCAGTAAGGATGAAATAGGCCCAAACTCTCACTGTCATCACCACCCGTCCAGCTAAGTCTTTGGCCATTAGTCACTAATAGGTAACATTTTTATTTCTCTGTAGTCGACAAAGTACCTTCAAATTCATGATCTCTTTTGAGTGCCTTGATCTCCCGTTTGCAGACAAGCAAAGAGAGATGGGATCAGAATACTGACCCGAATTTCTCAGCAGCTGCATCTGGACCCACCTTCCAACACTACGTCTCCTCCCCCGCTGCTCCCCCTCTTCTCTTTTCTGTTCCTTATCTTGATTCGTTTTCTCTCCTTAGAACAAGAAGTCTCAGACCCTTTCTACCTGCTTCTATGGGGACCACCGCCAGGCCTGGTCCTCAGATCAGCATTTATTTGAAGAGACGTCTTTGACCTATAAGGGCAGGTGTGAGCTTTTGAATTTGACTAAGGACTTAACTAAGGGTTTCAGTCATTCAGGCTGCCCCTCTATTTACCAAGAGTCCTTAGAAGTCACAAGGTGCCATCCTGCCAGAAGATTGAAGTCTTTGCCCACATCCAATGTGGTGTTTCTAGTGTTTGTGTGCCTTAATGCACCTGGTTTTGTGTATGGCATAAATGACTTTCCAAAGCTTCCTTGTGAGTTAGGATCAACCAGAAGCCAAACCTCAAATCAAAGTCTTCCAGTCTGTTGTTCTGTAGGACACAGCTGATTTTGAATCTCAGATTTTCACCAACTTCAATAAGATTTGTGATTCATACCCACAGAAAGCAATTCATTCCATGGGGGCAGAAATGAGGCAATGGAATCTAGCACTAACCCTGCATCGCTGGACTAGCAGTGAAACTTTCAGTATGTCTCATTAATTTCCTGGATCCAGGAGTTCAATTAGATAGAAGGAGTGCTTTCCAGGTTGCATACCTCATGAGTCTAAGAACTATAATTTGCCTTGTAGCTTGATAGGCTTAAGGACAGAACCCATGGCTAGAATCTGACCCAGGGCTATTATTTTAAGATGCCCAGGGAAGAGCAGAGGGGGCTGGCCATGCAGAACAGCGTAACAAGAGACCTCAGAGCAGGCCAATAGAACTCCTGGGACATGTTGGTTGAGGCTGAAAGCAGCCTCCATGAGCAGGTCATCTAAGGGTCATGGCTCAGAAAGCACCTGACAGTTGGGCAGGTGAGGGAGTTGAGACCTGGTACAACACTGTCCCAGTTAGTTAGGGCACTGGAGGCCTCATATCCAAGGGCAGCCTCCCACATCATCCAGTGAATGCCATGAGCACTGAGATCAAGGAGCATGTGCCAGGCATTGGGTGGAGAGCTATGGCAGGTGTGGATCACCTGCAGGGTGAAGTGGGCCCCTGAGCACTAGGCAAATATTTAGGAACAGAGTGCCCATGTTAGAGGGGCCATAGGACTGGGGGCGAGGGACGTCAGCCTTCCTGGGCAGGGATCTGGCAGCTCCAAGGTCCACACTAGTAGGTGGTAAGGGGGTCTTGGGAAGCCCTTAAAGGGCTTGGTCGCTGCCCCAGGCCTTGGGCTCCAGGATGGTGGGGATGGGAAGGGGGAATCTCAGAAGCCTGTGGATGGGAGACTGAGCAGCTGTGGGCTGTCCTGCATCTATAGGAGCTGACTCCAGAGCAGAGCAGGCCTGCACACTGAAGATAGAGGTATCCACAGGTTCATTCCCCAGATTCCAGAAGGCCTGAGGCCAAGGAAATGACACAAGACCTGCTGTTGAGAAGTTGTTTGTCCCTGACTGGGTGTGGTAGTCCCTCTGAGTCCTTGGGTGCTACATAGGGCCTCTCTCAGCCCCATGCAAACTAGGCCAAGCACTTACTCTCCAAGAAAATTGCTAGTCTTCTCACTTATCCATTTTGTCTTCAGGAATGCAGTGAAAGCCCATCATTCAAAAGAAAGGATTCCCAAACTTTCGCTTTCTCTACTTATCTTGAAGGATTATGTACATATTTTAATTTAATTTGATAGATAAACAAGTTTATTAGCTACAGAAAGGTTTCAAATCATTTTCTCCCGTCCATACTTGTGGCAGTAGCCAGGCAGTTCAATATGTGCTTATATTAAAATGACCTTTAAATAGATGGAAAAGTTAGCCTTGTTTGGACCAAGCATATCAGTGTCTGCTTTATGCACCTACTTTAGTGTTCAATTCTTCACAGAATGTTATGGACTATGCCCACTGTGTGTCCAAACAGAGTCCCTCCACTGAGCTATGGAATATATCTGCTCACCCCCTTTATTTAATTTCCATTCTGCCACTAGATTATAGTAGAAGTCTGTTTTCTTTAATAAGATTTTCCATAGCTACATCGTCATTTTCTTTTTGTAATTACTGCTCTGTTTTTTATCCGTTCTTATTTTAGTTATCCTCTTGACTTCTAAATTACTCTGTAGAATTCTACTTAGACAAAGAGAGCTTTTGTAATAAACATTTCTTAGCCCAAAGTCGGAAATCAATAGAAGAGAGTGAAAATGTTAAGGAAGGGGGTGACCCAGCAGACCCAGCAGAACCCTGGGGTCAGTATCCTGGGCCTGTTCTTCCAGGTGCTCAGGGTTTGAGGCTCCATTGTTATGTATGGGGCCCCTCTCTGCAGCCTGGTCACAGCCAACTGATTTTGTGCAAACTGACTTTAGTGCCCCCTCCCCGGTAGAGATCTCGGGGTCTCCAATGGACACAGATTTCTGTGGAGGTAAGCCTTTGACATTAGCCTCCAGGTTTGTTTCTCAGCACTGCCAGGTACAGGATTGATGAAACTTTCTCTTAGGTCTTCTAGTTTAGTCACCAGAACTAAGATCTTTCCTGTCCAAGCCCCTCAGATTGCTCATCCCCTGCATGAACATGGTCTGGCCACTCAGAGGCGTGACTACACTATGGCCATAGAGCTTCCCCAAGTTGGTCCTCCTTCCTCAAGGATACGTTTTAGGGGACAGGGTCCCCCAGAAAATGCTCTGTGTACCCCCATCTCATCCTTCATCCCTATCCCAACCTCAACCAATATCACCAGCCCATCTGGAAAGCAGGGAGCTCACAGCATGTTTTCAGGCCTCTCTGGTCCCCAGAACCATCATCAGAACAATCTCAGATGAGCAGACTCTAGATTGCTGCATTGCTCATAGGCCCATCAAGATGAGCCTGAGCACAGCCCAGCTCCCCCACTTTCCAATCCTACGCTGCAGTTACATACATGACCCTGCCCCAAATACACTACACGGCATGTCATCTACACAGCCTGGTTTTCAAGGCCCAACTCAGATAGCACCTCTTCCTTGAATCTATTCTCCTATTGCCATTATCTGTCATATTCCACCTCCCAATGTCTTTATTTGGCTCTTCCACCTCCTCAGTAGTGGGGTTTTCTCTGCTGTCTTTCCCTGGATGGCCCTATCCCCTCCTGTGACTGGTCACTACCTCCCCTCCCACTCTCAAGCCCATCATCCAGGCCAACTCTCTCAGGCTCTGGACCTACAGACCAGCTCCCCTCAGACAGCTCCATCCACTCCCCTCACACACCTCACCTTCTACATGCCCAGAATCAGGTTTGTAATTCTTCCTCTTCTCTCCTCCAATCCCCAGTCTCCTGCCCCACAGCTCTGCATGACTCCTGTGATGTGTTTGATGCATACAAGATGCCATCCTGTTTGTTCCTCTCTGGTGCCTTTCTCAATGGCACATCCTCACTGACATACTCCCCTGCAGGTACATGCCTACATCATCAGCCACCTGAAGAAAGAGATGCCAAGTGTCTTTGGGAAAGAAAACAAGAAGAGAGAGCTTATCAGCAGGTTGCCAGAGATCTACATTCAGCTGCAGCGAGAATACCAGATTTCAGCAGGGGACTTTCCTGAGGTCAAGGCAATGCAGGTACTGGAAACCACTGCGATGTCATGGGCAGGGGACAGAGAGGCCCACCACCTCTGACTGATTACCGAGTACATGAGGGTTCCATGGCTGAGGCTGGAGAGGGATGCAATAAATTCATCTTCCTAACGGTGATGCATGGTTCAGAATAGGCACCTGTGGGGGAAGCAGAATATGTCTTCCTCTTGAAACATTTAAACAAAAGGGGATACAGTTCAAGAAGCAAACTAAATGCGTGAAAGAATTAGATGAGTACCCCTCTTGAGCTCTGATCAGGCTTGTTTTGATGCCGAGGTGACACCTGTTTTTCAGAATGTCAGAACCATAAGGGAATTAGAACTGGAAGCAACCTTGGAGGTCACCCCAGGCACCATTTCCAGCTGGCCCTCTGCTGCAGGAATATGGGTCCAGGCAGTATGAGTGCTGCAGGCTCCAGTCTGTGAGACTGTAGACAACAGGAACCAGGCTCACTGAGGATTTTGCCTGTTGGTCAGTGTTGGACAGCCTTTGCTTGATTTCAGTGTTCCCTTGTGCTATATCTGGGTGGCTCAGCGGGTGCTGCCTTTCACCAGCCTAACTTGATCAGTGTGTCCACCACTCCTCAGTAGTGTTACGTGAGCTGGTCAATGCTGACCATGTCCACCCAGGCAAGACCTCACCACTGGCTTCTCGAGAGCCAGGCAAGACCACCTTCATGTCCAGCGCAAGGACCCCTCTGACCTGAAAGCCATAGGCCTCTCTAGAAAGCAGGCAATGTAAGCTCAGTTGCCTGCAACCCCTAACCAATAAGCTGAACAAGTGAGTCAGCCAGCTGGAAAGAATCCAAGATGCCCTCTCTAACTGTTTCCCCACATTTGGGAGCGATGTAGGCTCTGAGAGCACTAACTTTCCCAGGAGGAAAATAAGTGCATCCTGCAAGTTCTGTGAGAACCTGTAGGGTCCCATGCTGAGGAGAGAGGCAGAGCATGTGCTCTCCCTCAGCAGGGAAGCCTTTCCTACCCAGTGGTCACTGCTCTGTGTGAACACGGGCCTGGCTGGGTCACCAGGAGCTGGAAGTCTCAGTTTGTATGTAGTCATCTGGTTTTCAAATTTGGCTCAAACTTTGAAAAAATCCTAAGTAGGCCAAGCCAAGCTACCTGCATACTGGCTGCATCCTGGAGGCCTCCAGTTGCCATCTTTTGTCCTGAATCACAGAAAATGACAATGTCAATGACCTAAGATGTCATTTCAACTACAGCTGGAAGGCGGGACCTGTGAGCTGCGGGTCTGCCTCAGTCGGGGATCAGAGCAAGGTCAGAGGGCAGCAGAGGGGAAGCTTCAGTCCTGAGAGACTGTCTTGATGTAAACTTTGCACAAAATGTACACTTAAATAGGAATGGATTATAGTTACTGGGGTTTTTATCCCCCCCTCTTTGTTTGTCCCTGTTTTGATGTCAGGGTTTAGGTGCATCTGGTATGATTTAGCTGGTTTCAAAATACAGAAACATCTTCTTTCTTCCAGAAATGCTATTCTGGTACTCAGAATGAACTGGGTTTTTTTTTGGTAACAAGATGGTAGCTTGGGCTCTGAGGCCTCTGGGAGCCATCTTCCAGGGCAGCTCCCACTTTTACACCCTGGGGCTCTGCCCGCACCCCAGGAGCAAACTATAGGACAACTGTTTTTTTGCATCCTTCAGATGTTTGTGAAAGAAAATTCATTTCTTTTTTTTTTTTTTTTTTTAAACGCTGTCATTTCTTTATTTAAAGTTCTGATCCTGCCAATTTAGCATTTTCTTCCAACTCCAGGAGCAGAAAGCTTCACAGGCTTCACAATCAGGTGCTGCCTTTGTGGGGCCTTGTCAGACGCCTGAGCTCCTTCACTGGACACCTGAGTGCTCTGGGACAGGGAGTGAGTATCACTTGACAGATGCCCCGTTCATCTTTGTTCACTTAGTCATTCATCCAAGAAGCATCAATGAGGCTGCTATGAGCAGGCACTCTGCTAGGCCCCAACAACAAACCAGTGAGCAAACAGCAAAAATAAAAATCCTTGCCCCCAGCCTTTGCCACTGTGACTGGCTGCCAATGACTCTTTGACAGCAAAGCCCCTTGTGAGTACATGTGCTCCTTGTTATTAAGATAAGTGTAACTTACTCACTCTCTGTTACGTAGTCTCTGGCCCACAGAATATGAAACTCCTTAAGATCAGTGACTCATGTCCCTTTGTGTGTCATATCTTTAGCACCTGGGATGCAGTATGTGTCAGATGATTTTGTTAGTATGTTAGTGTTTGTTTCTCTGAGCAAGCTCGAGGGTAATGAGTTTCTCAACCACTGCCCCTTGGGAAGCCAGTGAGACCCTGATCTTAGCTCCCCAGTCCCTTCAGGGACTCCCCAGGGAAGGAGGCAGGCATGGAGCCCACTGGGCATGCTTGCTGTCACTTAATACTTGAGACTTGTTTGCTGGCACCAGGAGGCTCTGGGGGTCGTGCATGGGTGGGGCCTCTCTCACCCCCTCAGTCTGCAGAGTTTCTAGGGTCCTGTCCAACACGGTGTTCACGTGACTGCATCTGGGACAGCAGCCGGGGCATAAACTTGGAGAGGAATTTAGTATGATCTTGGCACTTTCAGGATTGTACAGATAGCTTACTGATAGCAGCTTTAAGTTTCTATTCCCTGTGGATCTAGCTCACCAGGGGACTCTTACTCGAGCCAGCAATGAGCAGTGTAGTGTAACTGGAAGGTTTTTACCTGGTGCTGGGAGGGGCCCATGCCCTGCTGGTGCAGCTGCATCTCCCCTGCTCTCTTTCGGGAGGGTACCCACGCTGGTGTGTTGGTGCTGCAGAGTGAGAACTCTCAGAAGGCCTTCATGGCTGCTCAGTTGTCCTGAGAGAATTTGACCCACAGGCTAATGTGTTTGGCAGCATTTTGACAGTAGAGGGCAGCAGACCCCATGCGTTCAGACCCTCTAAAAACTGCCTCTGGGGACCCTGGCAGCAAGAGGGGCACAAGGCCAAGACTGGGTTGGGAACTCGGGAGGGAGCAGTTCCAGAATCCCAGCGTGATGGCTTAGATGGACACAGTTTTTAATGAGTAAATCTTAAAGTTCCCCAGCGCGTATTCATCCCATTTTTTTTCAAAGGCTATTTTGGAGCCACCCTGGTAGAAGACAGGGCTGGCAGTGGTTTAACTTGTGCCCCTTCTGGTCAGCATGGGGGTGGGCACCACAGGGATGAGAGTGTGGGGCTTGTTAGTTATATGCCGGGCAGAAGTGGCTATTCTGCTGCCTCCTCTCCACCCAGCAACCATGTGGGCCTTTCCTGCTGCTGGTTTTCCAGAGGTTTGCAGTCAGAATCCATGTCCTCTGCAGGCAGTGGAAAGTTTGGGCGGGCACTGCCCTCATTCGTCTTCTGGGCCAGACACAGGGCCCTGTGTGTGCTCAGAGCTCAGGTCATTGGTGAGGACCAGGGTAAGGTGTCTGTTCACCCAGGGGAATCCAGACTGGTTTACGCCGGCAGCTCTCAGAGTTTGTGTAGGCTGCCTCGCTCCTCCTTAGCTCTTTCTTTTCAGTGCCCATGGCTGAATGAGATGCTGGCAGTCAAGCCCCGAGTGCTGGCAGCATTGTTGGGCACCGATGTCGGGTGACTTGCAGGTGCCTGTGGTCTGTCAGTGAGGACAGGGGACACGCTCAGCAACTGGGATGTGTTCTAGAAAGCACACCAGCACGGGCTACACGCTGGTCAGCCCAGCCCGGCATGATTGGATGACTGCGGGGTTTGCTGCAGAGAACAAGCTCTTCTCCAGGGACATGTCAGGCTTTTTAGCTTTCACCTGTGTTCCCTCGACCATCTAATGCTCAGGGCTTCACTTTCAAAGAACAGCAGAGATGGTCTGCGTTGCTGGTACCCTCTGGAGACCACAGCTTTGATTTTCCACTGGAAACTCCCTAAATATCCAACTGCAGGGAACAGGGTAGATGAAGAATGGCCCAGCCGTACAGTGCAGCAGTGTGTGGCTATTAAGAATGAGGGTGTAGAAGCATATGTGGAATGATAAGATACATCGTTTCTTTAAAATGCAAGTTGATAACTGTGTGTGTGTATGTGTGTATTTTATAGAAACATCTGTCCTAAAATGCTAGCAGAGGTTATTGCTGAGCAATGGGATGATAAGTTATAATAAAATTTTTATTTTTGTTTTCTAGCTTTTTCTCAAATTTTTATAAGGTATGATATTTATTATCACACAAAGTCTTATTTTTTTTCTAACCTCCTGTCACATAAATTCTGCCCTAAACAGCCAGAGCTGAGAGGTATGTGAACTCTCTTTTCCTCTGGAGTCTCTCTGAAGCTCCTCTGGAAAATTGCATACCTGGATGATCCCTCACTGACCCTCTAGAGTTGTACAAACAAATACTTCACATAGCCATACTTGGAATTTTCTGCGTTTGGCAAAGCTACTATTCAAAGCGTTTTTCATTAGATCATTGAGACCCCCTCATCAAAAACCCTGAGTAACTCTCACAGTTCAGGGCCAGAGGTCATTTGTCTTTTGTGATAGACAGGTAGCTTCTCCCCTCGGACAATAAGAGGGTGTTACACGCACACACACTCACACGCAACCAGAGGCCTCTAGCAGGGGCAGTGAAGGAGCAGTAGCTTTAGGAACTTTTCTCACTGTAGTTACCTGCTATGGTGATTTCCTTCCTCTCCCGTTTCGTTATTTGACTTTTCCCTTTATAGTGACTGCCTTCTATTTCACATGATCATTTTTTCCCTGTAAACTAAGTCAAGCTCTTTTTGAAAGTAGATAGATACTAAAAAGATAGAATATCATTCCTCTATTACAGTGTTAGTGTTCTGAGGACTAAGACTGGTTTTTCATACTTATACCATCAGGCCCCAGAACAGGGCCTAGCACACAGCAAATGGCCAATAAGTGTTGGATGGATGGAGAAAAGAAGAAAGGAGGGAGAAAGGGAGGAGGGAACGAGGTAGAAGGGAGGGAGGAAAACCAAGGTAGGAGGCACTATTTCTGCAGAGCCTCTGTGGCATCTGTTGTCTGCTCCCATCCCAGTCAGGTAATTTCTGTCTCATAGCGACTCTTCCAAACATCAATATTCCCACTGCTGTCTCTGCGGCCAGACGTCCTGAGAAGCAGAACCGAGGCCTGCCCTGACCTGGCTTGTGCCACTCAGTCCTGCTGACTGTTTGTGCGGGCCTCCCCCAGCCCTGCTCACCCTTACTGGTTCTAACAGTTACTTATTTACACTTGTTTAACAAATCCAAAAGTAACAGCTTTAATTATTTAACAAGTCATAGCCTCTGTCATAGCCCCAAGTTACAGCACGAAGAGCACGAGTCAAGAGGCAGGAGACATGGATTTTAGTTTTTTCTTCACCGGACCACCTCATGTCCTCCCCTTAAAAAAGACATGCAGGTGAAGGAAGGTTGTCTCAAAGTCCTAGGGGATCGCTGTCACTCTGTGGCCACCAGCAGAGATGGGTTAGCATAGAAAAGAATTGCATCTATGCATCTTGTTTCTTATCCCAAAGCCACTCCTATATCCGGTGATTGTGGACGTGGGGACCCCACCAGAGAGAGCTGGAACAGCCCGGGTCTGCGATGTCCACCCTAAGGGCTCCTGCTTGCTCCCAGGAGCGTCTAACCTGCCTGTGCTCACCCTTCTGCAGGAGCAGCTGGAGAACTATGACTTCACCAAGTTCCACTCGCTGAAACCCAGGCTGATCGAGGCCGTGGACAGCATGCTGAGCAGCAAGATCTCGTCCCTCATGAACCTCATCAGCCAGGAGGAGACCAGCATGCCCACTCAGCTTGTGCAGGGCGGCGCCTTCGATGGCACAGCCGAGGGCCCTTTCAATCAGGGCTATGGAGAGGGTGCCAAGGAGGGCGCTGACGAGGAAGAATGGGTGGTGGCCAAGGACAAGCCCGTCTACGACGAGCTCTTCTACACGCTGTCTCCGATCAACGGCAAGGTCTCGGGCGTCAATGCCAAAAAGGAGATGGTGACCTCCAAGCTGCCCAACAGCGTCCTGGGCAAGATCTGGAAGCTGGCCGACTGTGACTGCGACGGCATGCTGGACGAGGAGGAGTTCGCGCTGGCCAAGCACCTCATCAAGATCAAGCTTGATGGCTATGAGCTCCCCAACAGCCTGCCCCCGCACCTCATCCCCCCCTCTCACAGGAAGTCCCTGCCGAATGCCGACTGAGGGGCAGGCAGTGTGGGTGGGAGTGGGAGGACCCGGGCCTGAGACCCATGCTGCACTGACTTATGAGTGACCTTGGGCAAGGCACTGCCCTCTCTGTGCCTCGGTTTCCCCATCTGTAGACTGGGGAGGGCAGACATTGGACACTAGAGGAGGTCCTTTCACCTCTAGAATTCCCTGATTTGCTTTAAAATCGTGGTGGGAGGGGGTGTATAAGGCGATTAAAGGGTGGAGAAGAAAGGGAAATTGTCCAAATTGTACTAAGAAACCTGGAGACACATCCATGTAGAACCTCAAGGGCTGCAGAGGGTGAGCTGGGGACCATCTGGAGCTCAGCCCCATGAACCTGTCTGTAGCCCCTGTCTCCCTCAAAGGACACTGGGAGGGAGGAAAGATGATCTTATTTACTTGGTTTCCTGCTAGATTTAGAGTGGAAAAAATAGAGCAGTGGATTTCTGTTCTCTCCAAACTGTCTGCCAAAGAGAAGACATCTGCAGCAGGTTTGAAAGGATGTCTGTGTGCCCTGCCCGTCCGCAGGGCCCCCTGAAACAGGGAACATCTGCCCAGCACCCCATTGACCAGCCTCCCCGGATCCCCACCCCAGGGACCTCTCAGCAAGCTGTATTTGATTAGAAATTCAGAACTCACCTTTATTAACCCCTTGCAAGACTTCTAGTATTCAAGTGCATTGAAATCTGATTAGCTTCTCTTACTGATCTGTCCAATAATTTAGAGCCAAGTCTATCATACCTAAACTAAGTAAGGAAAAGAGGTGATTCTCTAGTCATCAGTTAGTGAGATCCTCAACATGGCCCAAGCTCCTGGGTCTATGGCAGGATTTAAATTCAGTAAAAACATGTCTTGGTGTGTGAGGCATCCTGGACCCTGTGGACGCGGGAATGAGAGGCTGCCTGCCCTTGACTTTCAGGTAGAAGAGGTCCATCTAACAGCTTTAGACACTATTTTTGTCAGAAATAGCATTTTTATATCCAGGTTTGTGTTTTTTCTTACAGGATAAAAGCCTTTAAATAGAAACAGGATGGAACAAAGCTTTTCTTCAAAGGTTGTATAGTTTGTACCTTGAATCACAAGGCAGGATTTGGGCAGGTACCTGTACCTGGTTCCCTCCCCAAGGCCCCTCGTAAGCTGCTCTGGGATGCTCGCTCGGCTGCCTGTGCCAGACAGAGGGGACTAACTCACTACTGCCCCTGCCATGTGGGCTCCAGCTTGGAGGTGCGTGTGCCTCTCCCCATTTATGTGATAAGAGACACAAACTAGCAATGGCAGTGTAACCTGGGGCTCTGGCAATCCAAACCACCCCACCCTAGCCTTATAAAGACTTTTTAAAATATCATCTGTAATATTGGAGTCATAGCTGCAGGCTTAAAAGTTTTATTTTAGAGAAGCATTTGTCCAAAATGCTAAACTCCCTAAACTTACTTTCTAAATAATTTTAAGAGCCATAAATGCATAATATGGTGTTTAATCTTAGTGAGCACTTTCAATTAGAACAAAGAGGTGTTTGTAATTCCAGTACTGTAAAATGAACAGTGAGTTCTGTGAACTGAATGCCCAGTGTGTGAGGACAGTGGAGTCCACCAAAGGGCAGAATTGAGACAGAAGAGAGTTCACTTGTCCAAAGGTTTAGAGATGCCAAGGTTAGCTGATTTTCCATTCAGACTTATCTTGCTTTCTAACTCTGCTTGTTTGTCATAGAGATATATACACATCACACTAGTATGGCCTTTTTTTTTTTTTTTTGACATTTGCCAATGTGTGTATTTATATATATATGGCCAAGCTTTGTCAGTGTGGAGACACAGAGGGACACCAGACTGAGGTTCGTTTCTTTGTGGAAACATCTCCAGGTATCGTGATGCCTGCCACCCATGCCCTCAGTTGGGAAAACACCTGGCAGCTGAGTCCTTTCCCTGCCCGGACCTGGTGGTATTCTTAAAGAAAAAAAAAAAAATCACATGCCCATTTTCCTTAATATTGTCTCTTCCAACAAAGTCATTCATCGTGAAAAGTTGATTCATGAAAAGAAAGAAAAACATTAGGGATGGTGGCCAAGTAAGGACTCATATCTTCCCACGACCTGCACCAAGTTCTGTGAGCATGTGTCCAAGAAGGAGGAACAGGAGCCCTCTAGCATCTGTTCACCTTGACCGTATTACATGGCCTACTCTCCCCTCAGCAAGTTCCAAAGGGCTCCCTCCCTAGAGTGTTTACAAATGGACAGGAGGGTGGAAGTAGGTAAACTCTGGAACTATGCAAGTATCTTAATGGTCTCCATATTCCACAGAAGAAAACCTAAGAATCTTAAATCTACTTTCTGCATAGAACATGGTATATGACACATACCTCTGCAGTTGAGTGAGAAAAATGAACATTTCAGCCTAATCTTCCTAAAGTCAGCTTCTGAGTTGTGAGCCTGCTCTCGAGGTCTCCTGCAGCTCAGTGAAGACACGCTGCGCTAAGTCCCTCCCAGACTCCCAGCTCATGGTGACATGCCGATGTCCAACCTCAGCCTCCCGCTCCAGCCGAGCATGGCACGGGGACTCTTCTCGCTGTGCTGGGCGATCCAGGGGCAGGGCCACTCCTTTCGCTTCTAGCTGAACAGGGTTCTCGGAACACTTGTCAACACTTGACAGCAGTCGCATCTGGAGTTGGGGCTGTGGTTCTCCCCACAGGATGGGGAGCATTGAATTAAATTCTAATTCTAAATTATGGGACTGGGGGTCCAGGTGTGTCAGAGTGTGAGGCCACTGCCCAGGTGAGGTTTAGCCACCGAGGTCATGTCCTGACGGCCACCACCCGGACCTTCCCACCTGGCACCATATGCCCGGAGCAGCCCCCTCAGCCCCCACAAATTGCCTTGAACACAAGTTTTTCAGAGGCACCATTTATTTCCTTCATGGAATGTGGCAGAAAAATAACTTTCTTCAGACTGATAACCACTAAGTTTATTCAGGTAAACATGAACGTGTACATGTTACATGTCAATTAGCCAATGCAGTTAATACACATGCTTCTATTTTTTTGTAATCTTGTTTAGAGGTGTCAAGCAAAAAAGAACACAGTCTACTGATCAATAAACTTCTGAAAAGTCATTATCTCCCATTGGCTCTGGTTTTCCAGTGACTGTGGCCTCTGGGTAGTAAATCA
Organism: Solenodon paradoxus; assembly: GCA_004363575.1. Classification (NCBI taxonomy): domain Eukaryota; kingdom Metazoa; phylum Chordata; class Mammalia; order Eulipotyphla; family Solenodontidae; genus Solenodon; species Solenodon paradoxus. The sequence goes on along the minus strand of RJWH01000743.1, from coordinate 548,127 downwards.
GGGGGCCCACGGATCCATTCTGAAATAAAAGTTGGGGAGAGGCTGTGCCCCTTCTGCACACCCTCCCTGTGACCCTCAACTCTTCCTGTGTCCTCTCCACCCTAATGGGACTTCTTCAAAAAGAAGTCAAGCTCCATCTTCTAGGGACAGAGACCAGGTATGGGGACAGAACCTGAGGGGAGGCACAAGCGTCAACAGAGTGGAAACCAAGACAAGAGGGGACTGTGGAGGGGGAACATTCCCCAGGGCAGAGCATCCCTGGGCGCTCAGAGGAGGCAGCCTGCAGTAACTACGGGGGACCCTGCCCAGCAGGCGCTGCTCCCACCAACCTCAGCGGTGCACCACAGCAGGCATCTAGGGTTTTCTCACTGGCACCCATCTTTCCTTTGAGTGATCCAGACCTACGATTTCCTTTGCAGACCACTACCCCAATCCTCATATTCGGTCTGAGCCTTGAGGTTTGGCTCTTAGATAGCACCCTTTCTTTCCAGGGTGGGTCCTTTCTGGATGAACTTGAGCCAGTTTGAGTAGTTCATCCCCCTGGTCTTCTAAATTGTTCGAGAATGAGTATAAGGCCCAATTCAAAGCCCACGAAAACCAGGTCCCTCAGACTTTCATTCCAACTCATAGGAGAGATGTTCTCTCTCCTCTGAACCACAGAAAGTCACAAGCCTATCAGTGCAACAAATGAATGGCACTGAGAGGGGTGCCCAGAGCTGCTGGGGCAGGGGGAGGGGTTATGCTGACAGCAACCACCCTGTGGCACGTGAGGCTGGAGAAGGTCTTGAGAAAGGCAGAGGGAACCCAGGCCTGGGACGGCATCATTTAAGCTGCTGGATCAAACCTCACGTAAAGTCCTGCTACTAGACTTGTCAGTTATATGCACTAATACTTGTTTAAATCTATTCGACTTGAAATTTCGGTTACTTGCAATGCAAATCACCTAAAGCTATGTACTGTCCAGCAGGGACTCTCATTTCAGCTGCCCTCCATCAGCAAGAGAGGAGCCAGCGCTTACTGTGCACAGCTGGGGAAAAAGGAAAGCAGTTCCCAGCAACTTCAAATACAGCAACCTCTTGAGATCTGAGTGCAAAGCATCACGCAGTTCCAGCTTGTCCTCTAGCGGTCACATCACACAAGATGCCCGGTGCCAAGGGTCTTAACAGAAGAAAGAATATGCTGTGGGGTGGTGAGGATTGGGGTGATAAATTTGTGGGGAGAGGGGGCTTCCTCGATGGACAGAATTTGAACTGAGAGGCTGGCTGAAGGTGGGCAGTGGAGTAGAAGGTGCTGAACGGAGAGAACAGCAGAAGCCCAGACGTGGGCAGGAAAGCTCTGGGCCTGTCCAGGCAACAGGGTTGGTCTGGCGGGGAGAGGGTCTTCATAGGTGTAGCAGCGTTGTACTCTGGGAAAGTGGAGCGGGGGCCATGTGTAGGCTGCTGTGCAGACAGGATGAGGAGTTGGAGATCAATGAGACAGACCTGCAGGGGCAGGGAGAGTATAAAGGGTGGGAGCACCACAGAGCGTGGGGGGCGGGGGTGGGGGTGGCAGCGGTACCCATTGACTGGGCTGGATCTGGGGTGCATGTGAGGAAGAAGCTTGGATATATCCCAAGCATTGGGGTACCAGCCAATGGCAGAAGGGACTTTACTAGGGGAGGGCAACAGGGTAGGAAGCTCCACTCAGACACAGGGGAACCGCCTCACCCCAAGAGCACTGTGCCCTGCACTCCTGGCCACAGGCCGGGGATTCAGGTGTGATCCCCTGGCTGGCTCTCAGGGGCAGATTGTGACCACTGGCCTGAGCTATGGGGACACTCCCCGAGGAGTGTTGTGTCTCCTCATTTCCAGGGCTTCTTTGTGGATGAACCTACATACACCCCAGCCTGGTGACTGTTACCCCAAGTTTAGTAAGGCTATGAAACCACCTGAATTCATTTCTGCAGCCTTGTGATTCTGGTTACCCCTTCCCAGAGGGAGCCCCTTCATGCAAGGGAGCACCTCCTTTCGGCCTCGGGCTAGGTTGGCTGCATTCTGTCAGGGCCTGGAAAGTCCAACCCAGAGTCTGATAGTTCCCTCTGTGTCAAGGTTCCCCAGGGCAGGGTGAGAGGGCTACAGCCGCGCATGCTCCCCACGCCTCAGCCCTGTGGTGGCTCACAAAGAGCTAGGGAAGCGCAGTCTCAGACTACCAAGCAGTTCCAGCAGCTTCTTCCAGAGGTTCTGCCCTTTGATGCCTTTTATGCAGACTATAGTGCCCCGTGGAGCTCCCACCAGAGCCGCCTGAGACCCTCCTGCAGCCTCTGCATCTTGGGAGCCAGGCCCCTCACCTGGGGTTGGCATTTTGCAGCGAGTGGGGTGATGGAGAATGTACTGGAGCAATGGTCCAGAGCATTCCTGAGCTGCCCTCTCCCAGTCTGGGTCACGTCCCTCGGCAGGTAGGAGGACAGTGCAGGCTATGTCCCTTCTGGCTCCAGAGAAGGGCCCAGACGTGTCCCCAGCTGCAGCCTCAGCCTCTCCTGGTAACTCTCTCCCTCACACAGCCTCTGCTAGCTGCCATCTCCATCCGTCCAGCCGGGCCTCCTCCCAGGGCCCAGGCATCGCCAAGGTGAGCTGTTTCCTGTCTTCCTTCCACGTGTCCTGTTCAGCCCAAGAAGCAGCAGCCCATTACTGTGGTCTAGGGGAGACCTCTCAGAAGCCGAGAAGAACTGGAAAGTGGGGTGAGACAGAAGGGTCTGGGCCTTTCAAGTGCAGGACACCAGCACCTTACCTGGGAGGCTCCCTGCCGCAATGTCCCCCAAGTGCTGGGAGAGCCCAACATGAGGCTCCGCGCCCCCAGGCAGACAGCACAGCACAGCACAGCCACGCTCCTTCCCCAACATCTCCAACTTAAATAAATGTCCAGCGGCCCCACCCCTCAAAGGGCTGTGGCCTGAGGACTCTTAGCCCAGAATCCCCAGCAGCTCCGTGGGGCTACAGGACACCTGAGCCAGAGGCCACTGCCGCAGAGCCTCCCTGCCCAGTCCCACCGTGGACTCTGCTAACCAGATGGGCCCGTCCGCACTGCAGGCACACGCAGAAGACTTTCACCTGCTGCAGCCACAGCATCTTCCAGCACAGCTGGGTGAGTGGAGATGGGCGGGCCCCACGGCTGCCTCTACTCTAACCTGGAGGCCGTGGGCAGTCTGCGGTCATTGGCTCAGGTGTCTCTCCAACCCTGAGCACAGCTGAGACCACTTGTCTCCACCCCGAAGCAGAGCCAGGCTAGCTCTTCCTGGTGGCGTCTGCTCTGGGCTGGGCGGGCAGACAGGTGAAGCGGGACTGGCCAGTGCTTTCTGCCTCCCACCAAGTGGGCTTCCAGATCCACAGCTTGTACCCAGGGCTGGCTGATGGCGCCCACCTTCTGCGACTGCTGGAACTCATCTCGGGGGAGGCCCTGCCACTCCCCAGCTGGGGCGCCTGAGGGTGCACTTCCTAGAGAACAGCAGCCAGGCCAAGGTGGGCTCCGGGGAGCGGGCCTGGCATGGTGCTGGGTGGGCAGAAAGACAGGCTGGACCTTCCTGGGCTGACTTTGCAGCAGAGTAGAGGGTCTGCGGCCTGGATCCAGCAGCTGGGACGGGCCCCAGGCAGCAGAGGCCTTCCCTGCAGAGAACTGGGGCTGAGTGTCCCGCTGGAGGCCGCAGCCTCCACCCTCAAGAGCGGGTCTGACTATGCTGTTCGCTTTAACAAGAACCACGGGGTCCTGAACTGAGAGACTCTGGGTGTGCTCTTAACCTTCTCACCTCATAAACGGGGAAACTACTTGCCAGAGCAGCTCCATGTTCAACTGGCCAGAGAGGCTGGATGCCAGGTAGTGTGAGGCAGGCTGAGGGTGGGACTCAGGGAAAGAGCCCCAGACAGCAGGGGGAGGAGGAGGTACAGGCCCTGCCTTGGAGAAGCTGGACCGGAGAGCAAGGAAAGGCCTCAAAACAGGAGGGAGCATGAAAGAAAGGGGCAGGCAAAATAAATGGTCGTTAAAAGGAGTTCCAGGGACCAGAAGGGACCCTGATGGCCAGTGTCAGATGGCTGTGTGGGGGTCATTTATATGGAGAACCTAGAATTGGGAAGCCAAGGTCTCCTGGCCTCAGGAACACTGGTCCTGATGTGCTGTCCTGGTGTATCCATCACTATGTCCTGGAATGGAGGTCACAGTCACCCCTGGGAGCCTGGTGTGCTGGAAGTTGGTTAAGGAGGTAAGCAACCAAAGCAGAGGACAGGTGAGAGTTGCCAGCCCTATGAGCAGCCACCTGCTCCAGGAACTTGGGGAGAGGTGAGCCCTGTGGTCCTATCAGACACTCCATAGCTCCCTTTTGAACTTTGATTTACAGCTTGTCCCTGCTACACAGCCTGTGAAGGTGACATTCTGGTCTCCACTCTACATACAAGACACCTATGGTCAATCAAGAAGAAGGGAGTTGCCTCCAACAGTTACTAAGTAGAGTGTGGGGTGCACTTATTTCTGGAAACCTTGTCTTATGCTAGGCTCCGGGGACCACAAGAAGCAAAGACCAGAGCTGACCTCAGGGGGTCTGCCCTTCCATGCCTTTTACCCAAACTGTAGCACCTTCATGATGCTCCCGCCCTCTTCCCTTCTGGGCTCGTTTTTAAATCAGGTTATGTTTAGTGGAGTGCATTGTTGTTTATCTACCCTGGATATTGACCCATTGTCAGATATATGATTTGTAAATATCTTCTCCCATTCAATAGGTTGTGTTGATGGTTCTATCATTTTATTAATAGCTTTCTTTGCTGTGCAAAGCTTTTAATTTGATGCATGCAGTCCCACTTGTTTATTTTTGCTTTTGTTGCCCTTGTGTGTGAGATCAAACCCAGAGAAACACCATCAAGATGAATGTCAAGTAGCTTACCACTGATGTTTTTTTCCTAGGAATGTTACGGGATTAGGTCTTTTAGTCAAATCTTTAATCCATTGTGAGTTCATTTTTGTATACAGTATAAGATAGGGGTTCAGTTTCATTCTTTCATATGTAACTGCCCAATTTTCCAATACCATTTATTGAAAAGACTGTATTTGTATTGTATTTTCTTGCCTCCTTTTCATAAATTGACCTTATATGTATAAGATTGTCTAGTCTTTCTTTTCCATTGGTCTGTCTGTTTTTATGCCATTAACATACAGTTTTGATTACTATAGCTTATAATTTCATTTAAAATCAGAAACCATAAATGTCTCCAACTGTGTTCTCTCTCAAGATTGCTTTGGCTATTCAGGATCTTTTGTGGCTCCAGACAGTTTTTTAAACTTTGATTTAAAAAATAATATACCTATATATGTGCAGGTTCACTATTCATCAAATATAACACACCATCACCAGTTTACCAAAAGATCTCTACTACTGTCCACTGAACAACCCCCAGCACTTGCTCCCACCCCCTCCCCTCTGGAAACCTCAGTTTCCAGTGTCCAAGGGTTGGTGTTTATCTTACCTTTGCTTTGTTTCTTTATAGTCCACATATGAATGAGTGAGATCATTTCTCTTTCTCTTTGACTTATTTCACTTAGCACAATCCCCTCTAGTGCCATCATGTTGTTTCAGATGCCAAGATTTCATTTTTAAGGCTGTGTAGTATTCCAGTGCATGTGTGTGTGTGTCTGTGTGTGTGTCTGTGTATGTGGCATATCTTTTTTCATCTGATTCTGGGCACTGAGGCTATCGCAAATCATGCTGTAACAATAAACATGGGGGTGCTCCTCTGCAAATTAGTGTTTTTATGTTTTTGATGGGATCATATGGAATTTCCATTCTCAGTTTTTCCAAGACTCTCCATACTGCTTTCCATAAAGGCTGCACCAATTTAGTCTCATCCACAGTGTTAAATGGTTGTCTTTTCTCCACATCCTCATCAGCACTTTTTGTTTCCAGTCTTTTGGAAAATAGCCATTCTCACAGGAGTGAGGTGAGGGCTCCTTTTGATTTGCACTCCCTAATAACAAAAGAAGATGAGCAGATTTTCATGTGCCTGTTGACCATATTTGGAGAAATATCTGTTGAGATATTCTGCCCATTTTTTGATTGGGTTGTTTCTCTGTTGTTGAGTTGTATGGGTTATTTTATGTTTTGGATATTAAGCCCTTATCAGATATATGATGTGCAATTATCTTCTCCCAGTCCGTAGGATGTCTTTTCATTTTAGTGGTAATCTCCGTGATGCAAAAGCTTTTTTGTTTGATGTAATCCAATGTGTTTTTGTTTTTATTTCCCTTGCCACTTAGTCAAATCCCCAAAGATCTTTGTAAGGCCATTGTCATGGAAAGTTTTGCCTATGTTTTCTTCTATGTATTTTTTGGTTTCTGGCCTTACATCCAAATCTATACCCATTTGGAATTAAATTTCATACATGGTGTTAGTCATTCTTCTGCATTCTTCTGCAGTCCAGTTTTCCCAACATCATTAATTGAAAAGTTTCCTTTCTCTATCGTATGCTCTTGGCTCCTTTGTCTTCTTGTTGAATTGATTTGGCCCCTTAATTATTATGTAATGTTCATCCCTGTCTTTTTGTTTGAGGAAAGATATAGACAGGCAGGAAGAGAAAGGAGGAAGAAGCCTTTTTTTTTTTTTTTTTTTTTTAATTTTAGTTGTTTACCTCCGTGGTTTCCCAGGGCCCCAGGTCTTGAACCAGGGACCTTGGGATGTATGTGAACTGTGCCCAGTGCACTAAGCTGCTAGGCCACCAGGGTGTGCCCATCCCTGTCTTTTGTCACCAAAGCTCTTTAGTTGGAAATCTATTTCAACTGATGTAATTATGACTGTCCCTGCTTTTTATAGGCTTTTATATTTTTATTTTATAGGTTTGGATTGTAGGATTGCCTTCCAACCTTTGACTTTGAATCTGTTTGTCGTTAGAACTTAAGTGAGTTTCCTGTATGCAGCAGAGTCAAGTTGTGTTTTTTAATTCATTTGGCCACTCTGTGCCTTTTGACTGGTGAGTCAAGGCTAACACCCTGCGTAAGTCATCTTATATTCCGTTTGGGATAGGTTGTGGGACAGGGAGTACATCTTTATTGAATGAATGAACAGTGAATTAAGAACTGGACCCCTTTTGTCGCAAGTACCACTTTCTATCTTGTATTGTCATTGGACATCTCATGTCCCTTCTTGATTTGATAAAACTTCCAGGACAAGACAAAGATCCTCCATTTCTACATCCCTAATGCCTATTGTTGGCTAAATAAATAAAACTCTTAAAGGACTTTGTGTCTTACGACAGACTTCAAAAAGCTGTTTTCACACACCTGGTTTCACATGCCTTTCACAGCGACCCTATAATCTAGCTATGACTATTTGATGTTTTCCTCATGTAGCAAATAAATCATTGGCGAAAATTTATTTCTAGGTATTTTCTCCTTTTTAATGCTATTGTAAACAGGATTGTCTTTATTTCTCTTTATTTCTATTTCTCTTTCTCATTGTTGGTGCATAGAAACATAATCAATTGTATATTTGCATCCTACAAGTTTACTGAGTTCACTTACTCTGACAGTTTTGGGGTGGAATCTTTTGTTTCTGTATATAAAATCTTGTTGTCCACAAATGGTGACAGAGTACCCTTTTTCTCTCCATTTGGATGTCTTTTATTTCTTTCTCCTTTTCATTTTCTTGCCTAGTTGCTCTGACCAGGATTTCAGTGTCGTGCTGATTAAATGTGGTAAGAGTGAGTCTCCTTGTCCTGTGCCTGATCTTAGAGGAAAAACATTCAGCTTTTTACCAATATTAACTGTGAGCTTGTCACATGTGACCTTTATTATGCTGAGATATATTCCCTCTGTGTCCACTTCGTTGAGAACTATTATCACATATGGATGTGAATTTTGTCAAATGTTTTTCTGCATCTGTTGAGAGAATCATTTGATTTTTATCCTGTATTTTGCTGGTGTGGTACATCATGTGGATTGTTTTGTGAATAGAGCACCATGCTGGCATCCCTGGAATGAATGCCATTTGAATATGGTCCTTTTATTCTTGAATTCAGTTTGCTAATATTTTGTTGAATTTTTGCATCTGTATTTATCAGAGATATGGACCTGGTATTTTGTGTGTGTGGTGTCCTAATCTAATTTTGCTGTCAGAATGTTGCTGGCTTTGTAAAATTAGTTAGGAAGTGCTCTGTCCTCTTTGGTTTTTTGGAAGAGTTTAAGAAGAAAAGGAATTAGATCATCTTTAAATGTTGTGTAAAATGCCCTAGGAAGCAGTCTGGTCCTAGACTTTTATTTGGGGGAAGGTTTTTAATTACTGACTCAATCTCCTTATTGATAATTGGTATATTCAGATTTTCTGTTTCTTCCTTATTCAGTCTTTGAAGATTGTCCATCTCTTCTAAGTTGTCCAGTTTGCTGGCGCATAAATGTGCTTTTGTTTAATCGGTTGTGATTTCTCCTTCACGTTTGATTGTATTTGCTTGTTTCCTCTCTTTTCTGGGTAAACCTACTTTTGTCAATTATTTCTTCAAAGAGTGAGTTCTTAGTCTCACTGATCTTTTCTTCTGCTTTTAGTCTCTATTGTATTCATAGACATATAGGTATTAAATCTTTTGTTTTAAGAGAGGCAGGATGGAAAAAAAGGAAGAGGAGGAAAAAGCATTTTCATTTTTATTTATCTTGGTTCCCCCCGCCCCTATCTAAAACCTCAGTCACCTGAGCCACAAGGGGACACCCTTAAATCTTATTTAGCCTGTATTTTAATCTGTTGTGATTTCTGTTCAAGAAGAAGGAAGGCAGGCAAGTAGCAGGCAGGAAGGAAAAGGGAGGCAGAGAAAGTATTTTATTTTGTTGTTGTTCATTTTTAGTGTTTCCCCCACCACAGGCCATGAGCCCTGGTCCTTGAGCTGTGGGTTTAAGCCCAGGGGTGGGCTTAACACCTGAGTCACCAGGGCGCACCTTAATCATCTTTTAATTCTCTTCTCTGATCTGCATTATTTCCTTCCTCCTACTATGTACTTTGTTCTTTTTATAGTTTCTCTAGGTCTGGTGCTTGGTTGTTTATTAGAGGTTTTTCTTGTTTCTTGAGGTAGGCTGTGTCATTATGAACTTCCCTCTTACAACTGCTACCTCTGCTGCATCTCATAAACGTTGGTATGTCAAATGTCCAATCTCGTTTGTCTCCAAGTATTTTTTTCATTTTCATTTTATTTCTTTGCTGATTCAGTAGTTGTTCAATATCAATATGTTTACTCTCTACCTATTAAGGACTTTTGGAAAATATCCCATGTACACTTGAGAGGAAAGTAAATTCTATTGCTGGATGGGATGTTCTTTATATAATTAAGTCCACATGGACTTAATTAAAGTCAGTGTTTCTTCACTGATTTTGTGTGGATTATCTGTACATAGATATTAATCAAGTTCTAAAGTCCCCTGTTATTGTGTTGCTGTCAGTTTCTCCCTTTAATATTTGCTTACATATTTAGGCACTCCTGTATTGTATTGTTTTAAAGTCTATTTTTTGTAATATAGACATGACTGTAACAGTTTCTTTTCATTTCCATTTGCATGGAATGTCTTTTTCCATCTTCACTTTCAGTCTGTGTGTCTTTACATGTGAAGTGGGTTTCTTGTAGACAGTAAATAAATTGTCTTGGGGTTTTAATCCATTTAGTTACTCTGTCTTCTAATTCAGTAATTCAATCTATTTATATTTAAAATAATTACTGGCAGGTAAGTAATTATTGCCATTTTGTTCATTGTTTTATGGCTGTTGCTACAGTTTGTCTCCCTCCCTTTTTTCTTCTCTTGCTCTCTTCACTTGTGCCTTGATCATTTTCTTTAGTATTATATGTAGATTTCATCTTTTTCTTTTGTGTTTCTACTATAAACTTTCGCTTTGTTGTTACCGTAAGTTTCACCTACAACATCCTATGTATATAACATTCTATTTTAAGTTGATAATTTAATTTTAAACTCATTCTGAAACTCTACATGTTAACTCTTCTCACAATGTTTTCTCTGTTTGATGTTACATTTTAAATACTTTCATGTGTGGATCCCTTAACTATTACAGTTTTATTTAATATTACTAAATTTCTTGCTAATTTTATATGTGACTAATCCACTTCCTTACTATATATGTAGCTTTACCAATGAGATTTCTTCTTTCATAAATTTTCTCTTTGAGGAAAGGTGTAGGAGGCAGGAATGAAGGGAATTAGGCAGGCAGGCAGGAGAGAGAGAAGGAAAAAGTATTTTATTTTATTTAGTTGTTGACATTGATTGTCTCTACCCAAACCTGGGAATCTAACCCAGGGGTGTCTGGGCAGCACTCCTTTGGAGGCAGTTGACCTAACCACTACTCCACGAGGGCTCACCATCATATATTTTCTTGTTTCACCTTAGCGCCGTTTATTTTCAGCTTAAAGAAGACCCTTTAATACTTCCTATAAAGCCAATTTAGTGTTGATGAACTCCTTTAGGTTTTGCTTTTTGTGAAACTATTTCATCTCTCCTACAATTCTGAGAGATCATTTTCCTGGGCAGAGTATTCTTGGTTGGAAGTGTTTTCCTTTGAGCATTTTGAATATGTTATGCCACTCCCTTCTGGCCTGCAAAATTTCTGATGAAAAATGTACTGATAGACTTATGGGAGGGTTCCTTAGTGTGTAACATGTTTTTGTTTTTCTCTTGTTACTTTTAAGAGTCTTTAACTTTGTTGTTTCTCTTTGAAAGATGCAGTTAAGAATGAAGGCAAGTAGGCAGGCAAACAAAGAAAGAGGAGGAGGAAACATTTCATTTTTATTTAATTCTACCTCTTAGTTGTTCTCCCCTGCCCAGGGCAGGAACCTGGGTCCTTGGGATATATTTTGATTGCTCTTTAGATTGCATTTGATCTGGAGGCAGTTCATGAAACTGCTATTCCACCAGGGCATGCCAAGATTCTTTAACTTTTGATGTGTTGATATTATATGTTTTATTGTGATCTCTTTGGTTTCATTTTATGTGTAATTCTCTGTGGTTCCTGGACCTGCATGTTTGTTTTCTTCCCCACATGAGAGAATTTTTCAGTCATTATTTCTTCAAATAATTTTTCTTCCCCTTTCTTTATCTTTTTCTTTTTTTCTTTTTTTTTTTTAAAGGAAAGGTAAAGACAGCAATGAAGGTAAACAGAGACAGACAGGCAGAAAGAGAGAGGAGGAAGAAGCACTTTATTACTTTATTTTTATTTTATTTCGTTGTTTATCTTGGCTATCCCCGACCCCCAACCCCACCCCCAGGATGTGAACCCAGGTCCCTGGGATATATGTGGCCTGTGCTTTTGGCTGACAGCAGCTAACCAAACAGTTATTCCACCAACACATACCTCTCTCTATCTCTTCTTATTCTGGGACCCCTATAATGAGTATTATTCCACTTGACTTGCTATATGTATGGCTTTTTAAAATTCTCTTTTTCTTTTTCTTTTTTCATTTGGATGAGTTCCACTGTCTTCGAACTCACCCATTCTACTTAACCATTTCTGCTGTACTTTTCAGTTTGGTTATTGTATTCTTCAATTCTGTGACTTCAGTGTAGTATTTTCTAACTTTGTTGAGGAAGTTCTCTCTTTGGTCATCCATTATGTTTCTGAGTTCAGTGAACATGTCTATGACCATTACTTTGACTCTTTATCTGGTAGATTGCTTATCTCCATTTCATCAAGATCTTTTTCCAAAGTTTTATTTTGTTCTCTCATTTAGAATATATTCCTGTTTCTTCATTTTTCTTGGCGTGCTTCTATGGATTAGGTGAAACAGTTGCCTCTCCCTATCTTGGAAGAGTGGTCTTGTGTAGGTGCTGAAACTTGTCATTCAATTTTCCCTGTATCTTGGTTGTTTCTTGAACTTTTGTGCTTGTCTAGGCAGGTTGGTTTATTCTTACTAGGGTCCCATAGTTGAGGATGTTCCCAGGCCTGTCAGAGTTCCAAAGAAAGGAATCTTTTTTAGTATCTAATTCCAGGCTAATTGGAGATTAAAAGAGTCCACTTTTAAGGTATGTCAATATGGTCCCGTGGGTCCTGCTAGCCTCCAGGCCTGCGCACCCTTGAAGAAAGCTGGAATAATAAGGGTTATAGGTAAATATATAATCTCTTTACTGGGAGTTCGTATAACCAGTAAGTTGTTGTAAGACCATGGGCAACCACAAAAGTAACGTACTCCAGCCTGCGTTTCCTGAGAGCTCCTCAGGCTTCAGCAGTACCAAGGCAGCCAGTGTGGGAAGCATGGTTGGCCTGGTAGCAACCAGCCGTGCAGCAGGTTGGCACGGAGAGGCGAGGGCTGGGGCGAGTGCTGGCTCCAGCAGGATAGGACGCACACTAAGATGGTGCCCTCCAGCCCCACTCTTACTAAAGTAGACTGCAAATGCAAAACACACCCACCAGAACTTCCATCCCTAGAAAAAAATTCCAACAGACCCTTTCTCCCATAGCAGATGCTTTAAGATTAACTCACAAGTTTCCGTATTTGATTTAGGTGATTTTCAAGTTAAATTTTTTTTAAGGAAAGATGCAGGCAGAAATGAAGGCGAGCAGAGGCAGGCAGGCAGGCAGGAAGAGAGAGAAGGAAGAAGCACTTTATTTTATTTAGTTATTCATCTTGGTTGTGCTCCCCGGATCTGGGACACAAACCTGGGTCCGTGAGATGTATGTGGACTGCACTGGACAACGGCAGCAGACCAAACTGCTACTCCACCAGGGGATACCCCAAATTAATACTTTTACATTAGGTTTCAAGGTGAATGACTCTGTACTTACCATTTAAGAGCAGAGTCTCATTTCTCACTTCCTCCTGGGTTTCCTGTCACATTGGTTTCCAAAGCTAGGGTTTTTGGGAGACCTACTTCCCAGTGCAGGTCCCAAGGGTTGGAGCATATGATATGAGGTACGAACCCCTCATCCCTCAGCTTCCTATTTGTGAGATCTTTCCAATTTGGCATCACCACATCAGGGATGGAGTTTCTGAAACTCTGCTTATACCTGTTTGGGTATGGTCCTTTCACCCCTTGTTGAGTTGTTCAGATCGCTGTTTAGATCTTTTTCAGGGAGAAAGAACTGTTCCATATAGAGCTGCAAATGTGCTAAGTCTGTGGGAGGAGGTGAGTTCAGGAACTTCCTCTGGCATCATCTTGAATATTCTCCAAAATCAGCATTTTTAATAGGAAATGGAACACTAATATAGTAAACTGAAGTTCAAGTGTGAGTCCAGGACCTGGGCACTCCCTCTGCTCTGAGACACTGTTCGAAGTAGAGGAAGACAGTTGCTCTTGTCTAGTGAGCTTGCAGATTGACTGTTAAGACCCACCATTTCCACTGGGTTTACCTGTAGCCTACATCCCAGGAGTCTTCCTACTGCAGTGTTTTAACCCCTCACCAGGTCAGGGCTTCACCCAGATGATTGGGTGGGTCTTGTGTCCTGCCTATAGCTTCCTTGATGACTTCCTGGCCGGGAAAAGACGTATCCCAGGACCCTCCCAGCTGCAGCCCACTCCCTGATTTTTGGTTTCTCTGAGTCTTCTTGGGCACATACCTCCATGCAGAGCCCATCCCACAGCTGCCAATGCCCCTCATTGGACCTGAGAAGATCGCAGACAGAGACCTGATGTTTATCCTGGGACTCATCTGGGTCATCATTCTGCATTTCCAGATTTTCCACATCTCCCTGGACAAGGTAAGTCTAAGTTTCCAAATCCAAATTACCCAGCTCAGCCCTGACCTCACCTCAGGCCTCCAAGGACAGAGCAGTTCTACCAGGATGGCACCCAACTCTTAGTTGAACCAAGCAGTCAGCACCCAGGCTGCAGCATCGACAGAGGCACAAGGCCAAGACCCCGTGTGGGAGCCTCACAGGCCATCATGAATAATGTCATTTCTCCCAGAACATTCTAGAACTGAGGGAGAAAGCCAGGAGAAGGTTATTTGGGGCTCAGCAGAAAGGGAAACTTGGAGCTGCCCAAATTTCCAGTTTTCCTTCTACTTCTGTTTTCTTCCCCTTTCCAGTCAGACTTTCTCGACTTTCTTTCTTCACTGTCAGCCCACTGTGAGCAGCCATCCTGGCTCCTCTGCTTAGTCTGACCCTTGGCCAGGGCCAGAGGCACAGAGGGCCAGATACCAGATGCTTGAGGAGGTGCAGCCTGTGTCTCCCCCACCCCTCTTGACCCAGCATCTACACCAGAGCCACCCTGCTCCCCACTCTGCAAATGTTCCTCCTCTGGCAAGGCCCACTGAGGCCCACCTTGGTTTTGACCCTTTCCCAACAGCCCTAGGCTATCTGGCCACCCCAACACAATGCTAGTATTTGTTTCTTACACTGCATATTCTACTCATCTGTGACAGGTCCAGGGTGTCCTTCCTGCTGAGTCAGATTATAAGGCCCTAGCAGTAGGAGGAGGGGTATCAGTCCTCACGCCTCTCTTCTAGCCCCCAAGTCCCCTGACACAGGACCAGCACAGCGAGGTGCTAGGTAATAATCCAGCAGCACCAGTGGTGCACCCCTGGGTAGAGAAGAGGATCCTTTTCAGGGTGGGTCCCAAGGGTTGGAGAGAGAGGCCCTGGAGCCAGAGACCCCCTTAACCCTGGCGAGGCTGTTTCTGCTGGGGAGCCCCGTCTGGACATGCCGCCCTCTGTCCTGTCTGCGTAGGTGGTGTCTGCCCTGAGGCTGGAGGATCCATGGGCTGGCATGAGGTTTCCTGCCTCTCTGGTGCCTGGGGTGCCTGGAAGTGGACTCCTCTAGCTGAGCCTGGCCCTGACTTTGACCCCAATACCATACTCCGGGCACTGGACCGGCTGAACCAGGACTATGAGGGGCCTCAGGTCCTGGCCCAGGAGACACTCCTTGTTGAAGAAATGTTTCTGGAGTACCTACTCGGTGAGAGACCCTGAACCATGAGCCCCGGGACAGAGCCCTTGGAGAGCCTACGTCATGGCAGTCATGAGATGTGGGTGTGACGGGATTGTGAGCGGGCGCCAGGCAGGCTGGGGCTTTAGGGAAGGCACCTCTGAGGACAGGACAACAGGCTGAAAGGTGAATAATGAAACTTGCATACCAGCAGGCTGGTAAAGCCATATGGAGATGGCAGCGACAGTGAGGGAGGAAGGACGTCTGCACAGGCCCGACACAGGCCCAGGGAGAAGGAGGGAAGGCCTGGAGCAGAAAGGCAGCCAGGGGTGGTGAAAGGAGGTGGTAGGGAGGCCAGGCAGTCAGGGTCCCTGGGAGCATGTGTTTTATGCCTGCGAGTCTGAGGTCCTGAGTAGGACAAGATCAGATGAGCACACTCTGCCAGGACCCTTTACTCCAACCCTCAGGTCTTGCCAGCTCCCTCCTCTGGACATCTGACCATGGGCACAGGGAGCCCCCTGGTTCTGGGTTCTGCTGAGGGTGGGGGAATGGCGGGGATCTGCTCTGAGAGCCCTGTGAGGACACTGGCCCTCACTCCACCCTCCAGGCTGGCCTCTCCTTCACTCTGCAGGGCCCGGCTGGCAGAGGCTGTGGCCTGTGGCCTTGCTCGACTTCTGCGACTCTTGTGGGGAGCTAAGTCCTGGCTGGAGAACCAGATGTTACTGTTCCAGATGCTGCAGCCCCAGCCCAACATCTTGAATTCACACTGCTCATATATTCATGCAATATGAGGACTGCTTGGCTCGACTGCCATCCTCATTCCTGCCCTCCCTCCTGCCTCCCTGTCATTCACCTCTGTGCCCTGTATTGGAGGGGGAGCCAGGCGCCTGACCTTGAGTGTTTCGAAGGCACTCACAGCCCCATACGGACGCAGAGGCCCAGATGCAGTGAGCATCTCCTCAGCAGAGGTGTTCATCGCCCTGAAGGGAGCATGGGAAGAGAGAGAGGCTCCTCAGGGCCTGGGTCCTCCTTTCCCTGGAACTTCCTTGCTGCCCTGGCGGTGGGACTGGGGTGCTGGGCAGAAGTCAGCAGCTCTGCTGAGCGGCTAAGGCAGGGGTAGCCTGGGAACTGCACAAAAATCCAGCAACAGCAGGAGAAACTGAGCTGGAGGTGAGAATGAGGAGGATGTGCAGGGATTGGGATAGAATAGATGCTTCACCCAGACCTGAGCCCCCTGAGATGCCAGGAGGAAAGGCTGGATGTATCAGACAGGGAGGTGGGGTGTGGAGAGGGTAGCCTGGCAGCTTCATCGTGTGCGCCTTTAACCAAAGCTCTGGGATAGACCAGGAGGCATTCCTGTGCTGGAGACAGGCCTGCCCTTCTGAGCAGGTGCGGGCAGCTGGAGGCCCTGAAGAAAGAGAAGGAAGCCCAGCTGTTGTGCATGGTGCGTGTGGCGGGTTTCTGCAGGCGTGGGGACCCACACGGGCAGCTGCAAGACCTGACGCTCCAGCTGGAAGCCCTGGAGCCAAGGTGCTCTGAGGACAGCCACGACGTCCTGTAAGTGGCCCAGGAGAAGATGCTAGCTCTGGAGAGGATATCCACTCCCTGCAAAGGGTGGCCACAAAGTATGGCCCGGCTTCAGCACAGTGACAGTGATGGACGCAGGCAAGGCCTCCGCTGGGTTATGGAAAGAGGAAGGGGACCAAAACAGGTGGTAGGGGTTGGCAGGATGTGCTTTCTGAGGGGCAAGAGCCAGTGTTGGAGGGCAGAGGACAGCATGAGAAAATGCTCATGGGCAAAGGGAGAGTCACCTGTGCTGCTGCCCCAAGGCCAAGGATGAGGTGGGAGTTCAGAGTCGCTACCACTTTCCTTGGGAGTGTCCCAGAGTCGAGGAGTCTGACCCTCAGAGAGCCCGTCCCTGCAAGAACAGGTGAAGACGCTCCAAGGACTGCTGAAGCAAGGGCAGGAGCAAGTGGTACAGCAGGCCCAGGCCCAGGCTGAGGCCCAAGCCAGGCAGAGCTTCCTGCAGGAGAGCCGGCGACTGCTGCTGTGGGCACAGGGTGTGCAGGCTGGGCTGCAGCCAGGACGATGAGCTGGGGGACATGGCCTCAGCATAGCGCTTGCTGGTAGAGAACCAAGACCTGCGGGAGGAGACTCACCTGCAGCAGGAGAGGTGAGAACAGAAATAGAGACAAGGTGCACATGGCTAACCAAGGCCTATGGGGAAGGGAGCACCAGAAACAGAAGGCGGAAAGCAGCGTGTCGCCCAGAGCAGTGGCCGGGGTTGGCGTCCATCGGGGTGTGCTTGAAGCAGGTTCACAAAGGAAGGAGGATGTAACTGAGGACCAGTCAGTTATCCTACATATTTTAAAAAGGGACCCAGGCAGGGATAGCTGTCTGGAAAGTTCTATCCAGTCCAGGTCTGGCCGCACCCCATCCAGCTGAGCCTGATGGATTGCTTTCAGTCAGGCAGCCATTCTAAGCAACATAACTCCCCCATATAGGCCCCTGAGGCAAAGGGCTCAGGACCGCCCTCCCCCGCCTGCCTCCCAGAACTGAGACACACACCTCCTCAGAGTGCCAATATCTCTCCTCCTACAGGGATGATGGCACAGGTCTGGTGAGTGTAATTTGTAGGTTCTGACCACAGGAGGTAGCCCTGAAATCCATCCAATCATCTGCTCACAGACTCTACTGCCTGGTTCAGGGCCCAGAGGAAGTGGAGTCTTGTTCTAATTCACACACAGGTGCTACCTGTTCCCAGCTGGGTGCCTCTGTGCTGCCCAGCTGAAAGGGGCAGCTTTTCTCGTTGCTCAGGCAGCAGTGGCCCTGCAGTCAGGCACGTTGGGGAAGTTTCTTCTGTGTGGTACTGCCCAGCACGTCTCCTCGCCTGGATATCAGCCATTAACATGGCCAACGGAGCAAGGCATCACATGACAGGGAGCGTGGGAGCTGTTGGGCCCTTAGTGCTGAGCGGGGCTGGTACAGTGGGCGTCTCACTAGTGGGCTGGGCCCACGATGTCTCAGGATGAGCAAACCAGCCCTTCCAGGTACCCATCAGGTTCCAGGATGAATGACCATGGAGACAAGAGTGAGAGAAGCTGGTGAGAGCATAGAACAGGGTCCAACCTTCTGTCATCCTGGACAGACTGCAGCAGCTGGAGGTGCAGGGACAGTCCGCGGCAGCCTTGGACTCCCCAGAGTCTCCAGAGGTGACCAGTGCACTGAGGCTCCTGGTCCAGCAGGGCTGGGAGCTGAAGGCTACAGTGGAGCAGAAACAGCAGTGGCTACAGAGGGGCTGGAGCTGCAGAGATGTGACCAAGAAGAGGATGGTTTCACGGCCACTTGTGCCAAGCAGGAGGCCTTCGCCGTTGGATGACCTTGGGGTATGGAGCCAGGGATGTGTTACTGGCGTGCTGCTTCCCTGTTGTCACTGAAAGAAGCTCAGCTCCAGGGCTCAGCCAGGCTGCACTGCAGGCCTGTGGGCTTTCGTAGGTGAGATGGTGCTAACCTCCAGTTCCCCAGGTGTGACCCCAGGTATCTGCTCCCCAAGAGGACGTGGGGGAGACAAATGCATGGTTTGAAGGCACCAGGAGTTTGAGCAGCTCCTGGGCAGCCCCGGAACTCGGGCAGAGTCTCTGTGGGCATCCTGCCGCTCGTGGGTGAGTCTGGGCCTATCTGGGCAGCACGGCCCATCACCCTGAGACTGGGGGTGGGGGTGGAAGGATGGAACCCAGCACAGCCTGGGAATGGAGCCCTCCCCACAACCATCCACTCCCCCGGTCTCCAGGGTGGGCGAGCAGGTGCAGAGTGTGCAGGTGCAGAGCGTCCAGGCACAGTGGACCGGGATCCAGGAGAGGAGTGAGCAGAGGAACGGCAGCTGCTGGCTCCCCGCCAGCTCCAGGTGAGAGGCTGACCCAGCGGCCTCCCCAAGAGGAGCACCGATGTCCACAGCTGCCCTAACAGCAGTGCACTGTGTAGAGCACTTCACAGTTTACAAAGCACTTTCCCACAGTTCGGTCATTGCCCTCATAGCACCTCTTGTGAGATAGACATTACGAGTTTGGTTTTTCCCAATGAGGAAGACAGGCTGAGGCCACACGGCTCTCAGAGGCAGGAACAGGCCCAAAGCCTCTTGATGAACCCTCACCCTCTCTGGCTGCTCCCCTTCCTGTTTGTTGTTCCTGCCTCACTCTGGTAGGCTCCTGCAGGGGCCATGGCAAACCTTGGCTCCGTCAGATATTTGTTCCATCCACCCACAGGGTCACAGGGCTGGGCCAGCCCACAGACCTTCCTTCTGGAGCCTGTTTGGAAACATAGTGCCGTGTGTGATCTGACGCAACCTGGTGTCATGAGGACCTGACCAGTGCTCCTCCCTTCTGGGCACGTGGCGCCATGGGGCCCAGACCCAGCCCTCCCGGGCCTCCTCCTATTGTTTTCCCTGAGACATTCTCCTCACAACCTACTTTCCGTGTCCCTACTTGGGAGCAGTTACTCCAGGCCCACCCCTCCTGCACCCTAGGATTGATAATAGGCCTACCCTTCCCCACAGGGTTCCCTGGGACCCCTCTCCTGGGAGGCCCTCACACCAGCCTTCACTCCCTGCCTGTGTGACCCACCCTCTCTGGCTCTTGGGCAGGAATGGAAGCAGGAAGTGGCAGAACTGTGCTATGGATGGAGGAGAAGGGGCTGAAGGAGAAGGAGCACTCCTCCAAGCCCAGCAATGTCCTGTGGAAACTCAGGTGGCACAAAGCAGCTGAGGCCGAGTGCTGGCCACCCATGGGCATGTGGAGGGTCTGCGGCAGCTGGGGGCCACTAGTGTGGGGCCTATTCCTCTTCAATTTCCAGTCTAGCTGCAAGGTATTTTTTACAGAGCACACTTACTGAAGGAAAAACCAACCTCACTTACCGTGGAATTGGCATCGCCTGAGTTGTCTTGGTTTCCGAACAGCCCAGAAAGGTCCTGTTGTCCCTTCCCGTCAACTCTCCTGGACAGCTCCGGAGCCTGCCATCTACACCTGGATGGAGCCTTTCCAGGCCGTCAGCCTGCACTGCTTGTGGCATGAAAGGAAACCCCTCCCGCCTCTGCCACAGCTCTGGGGCCACGTGGGCCAGACTGTGATGTATCTCTTGGTTTCAGTAGCTCAACCAAATTCCTTGGGCCTTTGTCTCTGCTGCAGGCTGGAGGAGAGCTGTTGAGCAGCAGGCCCCATGCCCATGAGGACTTGCAGGTCCAGCTTCTGGGCCCGAGCAGCAAGTGGGAAGAGTTGAACTGCAAGACGGCAGAGCATGGGAATCAGCTCTGGCAGGCTAAGCGGGAGGAACAGCTCCGGGAGCTGCTGCAGGTCAACCTGAGAGGAGCAGGCCAGAGGGGAAGGGAGGGGAAGAGTTGGAGTGTTCTGCTGACTCTGGAGCGGCCCTGGGAAGTGCAAGAGATCTTCAGAAGTCTCCGGCCTACAGCAGGTTGAACCTGGCTCTCCTTGACCTGCCTCCCAGCCCATCTGCGTCTTGACTGGGGAGGCCTGCAAGCTAGCCTGAATCAGCAGCTTCTCTGACCAGCGCCAGCTCTGTGTTCTCAGGGCCGGGGTCCAGCACGAGCTTCCCGGAGGAGCTTATTATGGGATGCTAAGTCACTGGTTTCCTAGATCCCACAGCCTCTGGCCTTTGCTGGGAATGGGGTCGGGCTTCTTCTCAGCCTATTAGAAATGCTCTGGCCCCGCTCTGGTCACAGAAGAGTGCTTAGCCAGGACCTCTTCACTGATGTCCTGCCTCTCTATGCACTGGACACCCTCCCTCCATCCTTACTCCCAACCCCTCCCTCATCCCCTCTGGTAACCTCATTTCTATTGTCAAAGTCTACTGGTTTAGTTTTCTTTTGTTTTATCCATTCATTTACTTTATCTCCTTATATTGCCCACGTAAGGAACATATAAAATGAAATCATCCAATATTTGTCTTTCTCCCTCTGATTTACTTCACTTAGCATAATCCCCTTGAGTTCCTTCCATTTTGCTCTAAATGACAAAATATCATCATTTTTAGAGTTGCATAATATTCTGTCGTGTGTCTATACCACATCATCTTTATTCAGTCATGTAGTATTGGGCATTAGGTTGTTTTCATAGCTCAGTTATTATAAATAGTGCCACAGTAAAGGGGCATCTTTATATTCAAGTTAAAAACTGTGTAGTCTTTGGAGAGATACCCAGAGTGGGGTTGCTGGGTCACGTGCTAGTTCTGTTTTAGTTTTTAGAGGAACCTCCATACCATTTTCCAAAATAGTTGTCCAAATGTACAGTGTGCAAGGGCTGCTTTTCCTCCTCACCCTTGACAACACGTGTTACTAATCTTTTTGATGGAAACCATTCTCATAGTCATGAGGTGATGTTTCGTTATGGTCTTGACTTGCATTTCACTAATCATTAAGTGATGATGAGCATTTTTTCATGTGCCTGTTGGGAAAGTGTCTATTCAGATAATCTACCTATTTTTTAAGGGAAGGTGCAGGCAGGCAGAGAGAAAGATGGAAGAAGCATTTTATTTAATTTTATTTAGTTATTCACATTGGTTGTTTCTCCCAGGCCTGGGACTTTTTGATTGGGTTGCTTTTATTGTTAAATTGTGTGAGTTCTTTATATACCTTGTATATTAACCCCTTATTGGATGTATGATGTACAAATATCTTCCCCCATTCAGTAGGCTGTTGTTACATTATACAAATATTTTCCTTTTTTCTTTCTTGGTACAGAGTTTTTTAGTTTTAGTCCTTTTTCGTTTTTGTTTTTTCCAGTTGCCATTGGAATAAAGTTCCCAAAGACATGTCTAACATATAATGTCATATAACATAGTGCCTATGTTTTCTTCTATGTATTTATAGTTTATGATTTTATAGTTATGATTTATGAGTTTATGATTGATAGTTTATTTATAGTTTATGATAGATTTATGGTTTATAGTTTTTAAGTCTTTAATCCATTTTCAGTTATTTTTGTATATGGAGTTAGTGATTCAGAACTTGGTTTTTTGTTTTGTTTTGAGGTTTTGTTTTGTTTTGCATGTGGCTGTCCAGTTTTCCCAGAACCATCTGCTGAATACACTTTCATTCTTACATTGTATGCTCTTGTTTTCTTTGTCATAAATTAACTGTATATATAGGTAGCTTTATTCCTGGGTGCTCAATTTTATTCCATTGACATGTGTCTGTTTTTTGTTCAAGTACCACGCTGTTTTGATGATGATTGCTCTGTAGTATAGTTTGAAGTCAGGAAGTGTGATTCCTCTGTTCATTTTTTTTTTTCCCCCTTAGAATAGTTTTGACTATTTGTTGTTCCACAGAACTTCAGTATAGTTGGCTCAATTTCCTTTAAAAAATGTTCTTGGAATTTTTATGGGAATTGCATTAAATCTGTATATTGTTTTGGATAGGATGGCCATTTTAACTAAGTTGATTTTTCCAACTCATGAGCATGGACGTTTTTTCCATCTCTTTATGTCACCTTCTATTTTTCTTTACTTTGTTAAAATACCATAGTTTTCATTATAGAGGTCTTTCACCTCCTTTAAGTTTATTCCCAGGTATTTGATCTTGTTTGGTGCTACTGTGAGTAGAATTTCATTTTCCTCTACTTCATTGTTTGCATGTAGGAATGTTTTTGTTTGTTTGTTTGTTTTTTTGGTGGTGTTTTTATATCCTGCCATGTATTTGTTGTTTCTAGTAAGGGCTTTTGGGGTTTGTTTTTGGGGGGGTTTCTTTTTTTGTGGTCGAGTCTTTAAGATTTTCTAGGTAAAATATCCTATCATCTGTAAATGATGATAGTTTTATGTCTTCTTTTCCATTCAGATTCCTTTAATGTCCTTTCTTTGCCTTAATACCTGGCCAAGACTTCTAGAACCATGTTGAATAGTAGTAGTAAGAGTGGGCATCCTTGTTTAGTTCTGCATCTTAGGGGAAAATCTTTTAATTTTTTACCATTGAGTATGATATTGGTTATGCTTTTGTCATACGTTGCTTTTTTTTATTTTAATGTATGTGCCTTTTATTCCTATTTTGGCAAGGGTTTCTTAAGGGTAAATTACCTTGATTGATTTGTGCTCATTGAACCATCTTTCATCCCTGGAATAAATACCACTTGCTCATGGTATATAAATTTTTTAGTGTGCTGTTGAATTCAGTTTGCCAGGATTTTAAAGATTTTGGCATCAGTGATATTGGTAAGTCATTTTCTCTTTTGGTGCTATCTTTGTCTGACATTGGGATCATGGTAATGTTAACCTTGTAGAATGTGTTTAGGGGTTTTTCCTCTTAGAGAGTTAAAGGGAAATGAGGGTTAGCTCTTTGAATGTTTGGTAGAATTTGCTAGTGAAGTCATCTGGTCCTGGGCTCTTATTTTTTGGGAGACTTTCGATTATTGATTCAGTTTCTATGCTTGTAATTGGTCTGTTCAAGTTACCTGTGACTTTCATTTTAGTTTTGGGAGGTTGTAGGATTCTAGAAATCTGCCCATTTTTTCATGTTTCACAAATTTGTTGGCATATAAGTGTTTATAATAGTTTTTCATGATCCTTTGTATTTCTGCAATGTCTGCTATAATCTCACCTCTTTCATTTCTGATTCCTATTATTAGGGTTTTCTCTCTTTTATTCATCATGAGTCAGGCTAGGAGTCTATCAGTTTTGTTTCATTTTTTGAAGAACTGGCTCAGTTTCATTTATCATTTGGAAAGTCTTTTGTTTTCAATTTCATATTTTTATTATTTCCTTTCTTCTCCTGTTTTTGGTTTTGATTGCTTCTCTTTCTTGTTCTCATAGGTGTGTTTTTAGATATTTAATGTTCTGCAAATGACGATAGTAGCTCATCTCTTCATTTTTATTTTTTTCCAGATAATTCTTAATTTCATATTTAATTTCACAAATGGCCCAGGAGTTGTTCAGAAGCATGGCATTTAATCTTAACATCTTTGTGGTTCTTTTGATTTTGTTCTGGTTCATTTCTAGTTTCAACCCCTTATGGTCAGAGAAGATATTTTCTATAATTTCAGTCTCACTAAATTTATTGATACTAGTTTTGTGTTGTGTCGCTATGGTTTATCCTTGAGAATGTTCCATGCACACTCGAAGAGTGTATATGCTTTTTTGTGGAGGTAGAACACTGTGTATTTCTGTTAGGGCCTTATGATCTATTGCTTCCTCCAGGGCCTTTATTTTTTAGTTGATTTTCTGCCTTTATGATTTATTGAGTTAAGCAGGGTGTTGAAGTCTCCTACTACTATTGTGTTACTGTCAATGTCTCCCTTTAGCTCTGTCAGCATTTATTTTATATACTTAGGTAGTCTGGCATTGGGTGTGTATATGTTAATGACAGCTATTTCTTCTCGATGGATTACCCCCTCGACCATAATGTAGTGTCCATCCTTGTCTCATGTTTCTCTTTTTAGGTGGAAGTTTATCTTGTCTGATATTAGTATTGCAGTTCTTGGTTTCCTTTCATCCCTGTTGCTTTGATACATTTTCCCATAGCCCTTGACTTTCAACCTATATTTGTCTTTGGATTTGACGTGGGTTTCTGGTAGACATAACATTGACGGATCCTGTTTTGTGATCCATCCAGTTATTCTATGTCTTTTTATTGGTGAGTTCAGTCCACTCACATTTAGAGTAATAATTGATACATAATTTATTTTATTGCTGTCAGTTGAGCCTTTGTTTTTTGTCTCTATTGCTGCTTTTCCCATCTGCTTTTGCTTGTTTTTATCTCTGGATGGTTTTTGGTATTGATTCTTTCAGTTTTGTAAGCTATCGTTAGGATTTGGTTTTGTGGCTACCATATGAGTCATCTCTAAGTTTACCTCTCTATGATAGTCTTTTATGAGCTGAGGCCATATCATGTTTATATGTCTATACGGATTACCCTTTAGTGATTTTTCTGTTCTCTGCCATTGTTTCTTTGTTTCTAATTTTGTTTTATTGTTTTTCACTGTTCTTTGTGGTTGCTGGCTCTTTGTTTTCATTTTCCCTATTATAGAAACCCTTTCAGTATTTCTTGAATGGCAGGCTTAGTGATGTAAAATTCATTAATTTTGTTTATCATTGATCACCTTTATTTCTCCATCATATTTAAATAATAATTTTGTAAGGTAAAGTATTCTTGATTGGTAGTTTTATCTTTTAGTATCTTGACTATTTCATTCCACTCTCTCATGACCTGTAGGTTTTTTCTGAGAAGTCTGATGATACACTGATGGGTATACCTTTGTAGGTTATGTTTCTCTTTTCTCTGGCAGCCTTGAGTAATTTTTCTTTATCATCAGCTTTCCTTAGTTTTACTATAATGTGTCGAAGAGTAAACTCTTTTACATTTAGAAACCTCAGCGTTCTATTGATTTCTTGAAACTCCATGGTTAATTTTTGTAACATGCATGCGAAGTTCTCTGTTATTGCTTCAAGTAAATATTTTTCTCCTTTCTCTCTCTCTCCTCTCATTCCAGGATACCTTTTATCCTAAGGTTTCTTCTTGTCATGGTGTCGGGTGTTTCTCTCAGGGTTTCTTCATTTTCCTCAATCTTGTTTTCCCTCTTCTATGAGGGTCTCCTCTGTGATCTTGTCTTCAATTTCTGAAATTCATTCCACTATGAGATTAAGTATTTATGGAACTTTCCAGGTTCATCTTCAGTTCATTCATATTTTTTTATCTCTAGCATTTCTGTTAGGACTTTATAGCCTCTGTCTCCTTGGTGAGGTAGTCCTTTTGATATGCTGTTTCTTTTCTGATCTTCCATTTGCATTTGGTTGTGCCTCCTGCATCTTATTCAGTTTTTAGTAACTATTATTTTGAATTCTTTATCTGTTAGTTTGTCCCAATCAGTGTCATTTGATGTCTCCTCTAGGGAGCTCCTGGAGTCTTCCTCTCTTTGGATCATTCACATTTTATTTTGGGGACATTTAGATGTGGGCATGACTTTCTTCTCTGCCTTGTATTTAGCACTGTGGCTTGCTTTTTCTTTCTTCCTATGTGGTGGATGTGATGCTGCTCCTGCAGGGTCCTCAGAGGATCTGTGGGATTTTTAATTTAGCTAGGGTAAGTGGTGGGGCCAAGGCTGAGTTCTCTCTCCCTACCTCAAATGGACACTGAGACTGGGTCACAGCAGGCTATGGCCTGCCTGCTTTTGGTGGGGGTGGTGTGAAGGCGATTCCTTATATTTCTTATTTCTAACTGCTTAAAATTTCTAACACTAAATTAGATCTAAATGGTGATAGTAGATTATCTTGAAGCTTAAAGAAAAACCTTTAAGATTTTTACCATTGAGTCATGATATTAGCTGTGAGTTTATGATATATGGTCTTTATTAGGCTGAAATATGTTACTTTTATCCCCATTTTGTTAAGTTTCATCATAAATGGGTGATAAATCTTCTCAAATCCTTTTTCTGCATCTATTAGCATTATCACTTGATTTTTTTTATCTTCCTTTTGTTGATGTGTGTATTACTGCAGTTTATTTGTGTATGTTGAACCATCCTTGCATCCCTGAGATAAATCCCACTTGGTTGTGATGTATGATCTCTTGATGTATTGTTGAATTTGAGTTACAAATATTTTTTAGAATTTTTGCATGCACGTCATCAAAGATATTGGTCTGCAGTTTTCTCCTTTTTTGTGATGTCCTTGTCTACTCTGACCTCATAAAGCATGTTTGGGCGTTTCCCTCTTCTTCAATTTTTTAGAAGAGTTTGGGAAGTCCTTCTTTGAAAGTCAGGTAACATTCACTAATAAAGCCTTCTTGTCCTGGACTTTTATTTTTGGAGAGTATTTTGCCCACTGTTCAATTTCTGTACTTGTGATTGGGATTTTCAGGTTTTCTATTTCTTCCTGACTTGGTCTTCATAGACTGAGTTCTAAGCCTTTGGAAGCCTCTGAGCTGTGGCAAGCAGAACTTAACTTTACCCACCACAGACCAACACAGAATTGTTTCCTGTGTGCCCAGCGTGTGGTTAGCACAACTTGAGTCCCCCAGAGAGGAAGAGGCATGAGGGGATGGTGATATTCCTGAGGCTCTGGGGAAAGGTTTGGGCACCCCTGGTGGGGTCAGCAATGGCAGGAACAGAGGCACCCTGTAGGTCCTCGGTGAATCCAATGTACTACCAGAATAAGTACTACTGCACTCTCACAACCCAGGAAGGGTCAATTGCTAACCTCTATGTGGAGAATCTAATGCAATGCCTGTGTCCCTCCCCAGGAGGCCGAGGAGAAGATGGAGCAGCTAGAGGGAGCCCTGCAGACTACAGAAATGGGGCAGGACCTATGCTTGAGTAGGGAGCTACAGAAACAGCACCACCAGCTGGACGATAAGAGCCAGGCTCTGGCCAGCAGGATGGCTACCCTCATCTCCCAGGCCCACCACTTGCCGGCTTGTTCCATATTCACCCTGCTGTGCGTCACGTCCCCATTGAACATGAGGGCTGTTTCACCCAGTGAGCCCAGTAGCGGACACACACAGGAGCGGTGGCTATACAAATCTCCTCCTTTCTGAGTAGAGTCACTCCTGGTGTAGAAGAGTGACCCCAATTATGGTACCGAAGCACCCCACAATCCAAAGTCAGATGGGAGGTTGGGCTGTTACCCTCTTCAGCTGCCTCCCCCTTGTCAGATGAGCCCTTCACCCCTTTGTTCCTCAGGGGTCCCTGGCTGGGCCCAGGACAGGACTCAGACTTTGACCTCACCTCCCACCCCATCCCCTCCTGCTCCCTCCACCCAAATTTGAGTCTCTGCAGGGACACCTGATGGCCCAGTGCCTGCAGCTTCAGGTCTCGGTTGAGCTGCACCAGTTCTATGGCCTGAATGCCCAGTGTCAGCTCCACCAGCAAAGCCAAGTGCTTGGATGGTGCCCAGAGCCCTCACTGCAAGCACCAGATATCTGTCCCTTTCTCCTAGGATCCCTGATGTCCCATTCCCTGACCTTAGAACCCCTCTGCCAGTACTCAGGATATCCTGGTTTCCAAGTGGTTTCCCCAGCTCTTCTCTGCCCAGGAGTTGTTCCATGACTGGGGCCCTGGGGCACCCATGGCTCTGTTGGGGTACCTTATGACTGGGAGGCAGGAGCCCCTCATGCTGTTCTGTGGCAGGAGCTCCAGGCAGAAGTGAAAGCCCACCAGGAGTAGGTGCAGCGGGTGCTGGGTTCCAGGTGGCGCCTCATAGCCTTAGGCACCCCCAAGCCCAGCACCTGGAGGAGCAGTGCCGGGAGCTGAAGGCCACTGGGCAGAGCTGGAGCAGGTGTGTGAGGCCCAGGCCCAGCGCCTGCAGCAAGCTGTGGCTCCCCAGCAGGTAGAATGCAGAGCACGTGGGTCAGGGAAGGTGAGCAAAGTCCAGCAAGCTTGTGCACGAGGGCTGAGGGATCTAGAGCCCCCAGGAAAGGGCATGGTAAGAACTCTGGTCTAGGAGCTGGCGATCTCCATGTGGCCACAGAAGCTCTTTGTATTAGCTGCTTCAGAGCCCAGCTTGGTGCCCCAGGGGGCAATGAAGGCTCCCATCTGAGATCACAAGGTTGGTGGGCGCCATTCTTTTCAGTATTTTCTGGATGCATCAGAGCTGGAAGGCTGGATGGAGGAGAAATGGCTGCTGGCAAGCAGTCAGGACTGCAGTGGAGACCGGACAGCCACCGTCAGACTCATTGGAAAGCACCAGATGCCATACCCGGAGCGTCCCCATATGGTTTGGACTTAAACAATGGCGGACCTTGAAAAAGGGTCCATCACGTGCCCACAGGGTACATCCCACTTCTCAGAGGCCCAGAGTTCTGCTGTGAAGACATGGCCAGTACTCCCAAATCCTGTGGGACCTCTCCCCATCTCAGGACCCTTTCTTCAGAAGCAAAACCTTTGAAGAATTCTTTCCTCAACTTTAACATCTTTTTCAGTCTATATCCTGTGACCTCAGGATTTCCCTTTTTGCTCCCTCTCCTCCCGGGGCCTTTTCTACTTTCTTGGCCTGACCTAGTCCATCCCTCTCCACATCCTCCACAGGGTTCTCCCTCCCACGCAATGAATGTCACCCTTTAAGTTTAAAATAAAAGAGTGCCCTCCTCAACTCTCCCTCCCCTGCAAGCACCCCCTGATTAAACGGAAGGAGCCAGGAACACGCCTCCTTCCTGGAATTAGATGGACTCCTAGGACCATGTAAGCTCTAAAGCCTTGACCCGGTAGCATTCCTGGTTCCTGTGTCACTGACGTGCCTCTCGTCTTGGCATTTTTTCTGCATAACCCTCATGACCAGTATCTCAGTGCACCCCGTGACTGAGGGCTTTGAGCCACTCCTACAGGCGTGCCGGCCACACAGAGCTTCCGTGTCCCAGGCATCCTAGGCAACTGGCTTAAATCTGTCCGTCTCGCACTTGAATGTCGAGCACAGTGCCCCTGTGCCCTCCCTTCCTTGATCCAGATGACCCAGCATTCACCCTTCCCTGCTGAATGGTGAGCGCTCTGAGGGCACGGACTATGTCTGCAGACATAGTTTCATGGAGCAGAAAGGACTCCATTGGAACTGTTGATGACGGGTGCAGGATGGAGAGATGAGATGAGGCAGTGGGTGGATCTTGCATGGGTAGATGGGTGGGTGGATGAATGGATGGGTGCGTCACATAGTCTGGACCTGGACTGGGTCCTCATGTACTGCCAGGTCTTGAAGCAGGAGCGCCAGGTCTTCATTGCAGCACCATGGAAAATCTGGACCAGCAGGCCCAAACCTTCATGGCCCAGAAACCTCTGAGCAGCTGGGAATTGTGTAGAAGAGGGTCTCGAGCAGTTGCAGGCGCTGCAGGACTTGGCAGCCATATGGTGAGGGGCCTTATCCACTCTGCGTGTATAGAGGCCAAATGTTCCCATGCTGTGACCTTGAGTTGGAAAGAGCCCATGACGCCATGTCCATAGAGATGTGTTGACACCTCGTTCCATGAATTCCTCAGTGAGGGACCGCTGGGCAGGAGCATGAACCCTCAGTTCTCAGCTGTTCATCTCCTCCTGACACCTCACCTGCCCTACTCACCCTGACCTTCCTGTGCTAACCACCTTCAGTCAGAGCTGCAGGCCTGGACAGAGGCCTCGAGGTCATCTCCTTCGGCTGAGCCAGCTGTCCCCAGGGGGTGGGCATCCGACTTCTGGGGAACCAGGGGCTGTCTCCACAGAGACTGGGAACTGGAGGGGACCCTGAAGCTACACGATTCATGCGGGAGGCTGAGGAGTGGCAGAGCTGTCTGGCTAACCAAAAACAAGTGGCCAGTGGAGGAGAGCACCTTGGAGAAGACCGCGAGCTCGTCCTGGTGAGGGGACGTCTGGGGCAAGAAGGAGGCCCCGGGGCAGCATGCCGGGGCGAGGGGACTGGCCTGGCTGTTGCTGTGGAGAGGGAGCCGTGGGAAGCATGAGCACTGGCCAAGGACAGAGTAGGTGGCCCTGCAGCTGTCCAACTCCACATTGCCCAGATGTCACTGAGGCGCCTTGCCATTGGGGGGCCACTCTGACCCTCATTCCTCTCTTCTCCCAGCACCTCTGCACCAAATGAAGTTTTACTTTGAAGTTTCAGTGCCAAGTGGAGATGGGCAGCCAGTGGGTAGCGGCCTGCCAGCAGCTGGCGGAGGGCCTGCTGGAGTGAGGGCACAGCGCCACCCCCAAGGCCCTTCAGAAACAGCAAGACCTGCAGCAAGTGGCCATGGGCCCAGGCCAGCGGCATGAGCTCGGTGAAGAGTACCTGGTAGGAAGGTTCTGGAGTGTGAAGAATCCTCGTAGGGCCACACTGGCTCTGCCCATCCCTGAGGTATCAGAAGAGGGGGCTGGCTCCTCAGAAGCCGAGCTCCCACAGGTGTCAGGAGCCTGTGAAGGGAGGCATGGCCGCGTGTGCAGGTAGAGGCCCTTTTCCAACCACTGGTGCCCAGGAATTGGGGAGGAACTGTGGGCAGAGACTGTCCAGCCACCCACCCTGCAGCTTTGGACTCACCCCAGCCTGTGAGCTTTGAGTCAAGGACATGACATGTTCCTAATCCCTAGTAGAGCCTTAGAATCTGAGTTTGCTGAGTAAATAGGGAAGGGAAAGATTTGGCATCTGTCCTTAAGTGTTTTAGAATCTGATTGACACTGTGGGAGTCAGAACACACAGATAGGAGGAATATCACAGCATAGATACGAGTTATGTTCTGAGCATAAGAGCAGCAAAAGACTAAATTCATGGTCATGCTGGGAAGACAGGCTTCAGGGAGGACGATGTGCAGGCAGAGCCAGAGGCAGGACAGGCTGGAAGAAGGGGAGATGTGAACCAACCCCACAGGGAGCCTAG
This sequence comes from Solenodon paradoxus, assembly GCA_004363575.1. Taxonomy (NCBI): domain Eukaryota; kingdom Metazoa; phylum Chordata; class Mammalia; order Eulipotyphla; family Solenodontidae; genus Solenodon; species Solenodon paradoxus. Next base: position 516,961 of record RJWH01000743.1, on the reverse strand, counting down.
AGAGGAGGGCTGCTCACACCTAGCGAGGGGGCGGAATGAGACGCTGGGTCAGTGGCTGATCTGCTCTGGTCTCCCTCACCCCTGGGGCAGGGCTGTCTGCCTGCCTGGAGCTGTGGGAGCTGACCTAGGCCTGCAGCCACCTTCTCTGAGATACGGAGATGACCCTCAGAGTTCACAGTCATCTGTTGGAAACCCTCACCCAGATTCAGGTGTGACTCGGGGAAGGAAGGGATTCTTCCTAGAGATGAAGCCAACCCAGGCACAGCATCTCACCCTTCATTCCTGATGCCTTTTGGCCATCTCTTCTCAGGAGAAAGCCACAAGCCTCCTCAGTGATGTGGCTCTGGACCTGCATGGACTAGAGGCCCAGCTGAGGAGACACAAGGGGCTGGAGCATGAACTGGTGGGCACCAAGCGGCAGGTGAGCCCAGGTCTGCTGCCTCTCCTGAGGCATCTCAGGCCTGCTCATCTGTCTCTTGATTTTCCACACTCCCTTGGGCCTCCCACTGGGCCTTTTGTGCCTGGCAGAGTGTGGCCCCAGGAAGTATCTGTGGGATGAGCAAGCCTTTCAGCCTCCAGGAGGATATGACTCTTCTCTCCCAACCCCATCCCCTGGCCCCAGCTGCAGGCTGGAGGGTCAGTGCCGAAGCAGGGTCTGAAGCCTTGGCCCCATGCAGTGCAGCACAGGCAGCAGGATCCCAGGTGCAGGCCTGGGAGGCCCTGAGGCTGCATGTGGAGCAGTGTGAGCCCAGCTGGAGCAGAGATGCTCCCGGCCCCTTCCACACAGCGGTCAGGGCGTGTGTGCGTCTGTGTTGTACCATGTGCTGTAAGCTCTAATGAGGTCCTCCAGGTACGGAAGCAAAACAAGTGTGGACATAGGTAGAAGAATATGAACAACTACACATCTATGTTTGGTCTCTGCTAGGAGCAGCAAGCGGGAGAGGAGGATAGAGAAGTTATATAAGATAGAGTTGTTGTCCTCATGAAGCCTGTGGACCTGGGGAGATGAGCCAAATACCCCAAAGAATCAGACAGGACAGTGAGTCCTGTCCCAGGAGGTTCCATGCTGTGGTGCCTGGTAGACCAGAAGGCCCAGACTATGACACTGCGAAGTTTTTAGTTCAAGAATCTTAGTTTTTCTTCTTCCTAACAGTGTGGCCTTGAGGAGGGCACTTTAACCTTGGATTCTTACCCTGTTTGTGAGTGCCTAGTGTTTACAAACTCTTTTACAAATACTGAGTTGCTTCTCCTTCTTCATCCATGCACTGAGATGTTTGGATAAGGATCCAGGGCCTTTCCAGATCTAGCATTGTGTTTGTATATGAATCAACAGAATAAGGTTTCTATGTATTAAATTGGAAATTCAGAGGATGAAGCAAGTTGTGACATGTCAACACCGGGGAAGGCTTTGGTGAGCTGAGAAGAGATGGAAGGAAGGAGAAGGAACTTCTAGGCAAGAGGGAGAGCAAGCAAAGGGTGGAGGCAAGTCTTGGTGAGGGCAAGGAGGTGGCTGGTGTGTCACAGGTGGAAATTTTTTGGACTTGGGAGGATTAGGTTGATGTCAATGAAGGAAGAGAGGACACAGGGCCTCATGAGCTTCACCTGAGACTCTAATCCAGGACAGTTCCCCTGTGAGTGGATCCAGATAGGCTATAGTTGTACCTCAGAGCCTGGTTCTCTGCCCAGCCCAGTCCTCACCCAGTTCTCTCATCGGTCTCCCTGGGGTCCAGGTGCAGGACTACACTCATGAGTGACAGCTGTGTGGCAGCACCTGCAGGTGGAGGAGAGCCTGCAGGAGCCCAGCAGTGGCTCTCAAGAGCTTAGCTCCCACCAACAACTTTGGGCCAAGCTGGAGGCCCGCGAAGAGCTGCACCAGCATGCCACCTGGCTGGGCCAGCATGTGCTTCTGGCTGCAGGGCCATCCATCAAAGAGGTGGGCCCCTTTTCTGATGTAGCCCCACCCTGACAATCTTGACCTAGCGTGACACTGATCACCTTGCACCCTGCCCCATGGTGCCACACTGGCCTCCCCCAAAGATTCCCTTAGGATCTACCTCTTCTAGGCTGTGCTGCGCTGCCCAGTGCAGGTGCCCATGTGCCCATCCCCAGGTCCAGAAAGGGCTGCAAGACCAGCGGAAGCAGGTGTTCCAGGCCTGGGAGCAGAAGCAAGAGAGGCTGCAGGCCAGCACTGGAAACAGCTCTTCCTCAGAAAGTGTGGCCACCTGGATGAAATCCTCACGGCCAAAGAGGCAGGCCCCCTCCCCCTGACACACACACACACCTCTCAGGCTCTCTCTTCTCCCTGATTCCCCTCTCCCCACTCACCTCCTTGATTCTTGGGGCTCTGCTTTTTCTGCGTGACCACACAGGCTGTGTTCCCAAGTGGTGAAGGTGAAGCACAGGCGGGACCTGAGCCTCCACCAACACCAGACCAGGTCAGGGCCTCTCCTCCCCAGCCCTTCTCTGGGCTGAGCCCTGAAGGAGTTGGCTGAAGGTTGATTGTGCTCCCTTGATGTGCCAGAGCTGGGATGTTTCTAAATCCACAACGTGGACTCCTGCTCTTATTCAGCCCCATATGCTCACCTCAGGCCCTGCCCCACCCAGGGCCCTTGCTACACCCCAGAGCCTAGGGCACTGCCTCTGCAGGCAGTTGCAGACGAAAGGCAGGAGTGGTAGGTAGCTATCTGTCTGGACAAGTCCCTGATGGCCTCTTTCACTTTTGGGCATATCAGGTCTCCCTGAAAATAGTGCCCTGGAGAGCTCGGTGGAAGAGGTGAGCAGTTAATCCACAAGCACAAGATCTTCCAGAAAGTACTGACTGCCCAGGACATGAAGGTAACAGGCTGGGGGAGTCCTGGACATAATTGGAGTCTTGGGGGTAGCAATCCTGGAACTTTAGAAAGTCCTAAATGGGGGACACAGGGCGGTTGCTGTGTTTCCAGATATAATACTGATGTGGGCAGGGTGGGGGCGTGACTTGTGGGACTAGGGGCGCCTAGGTGGAGCTGACTGGCCAGAGTTGGGAGCCTAGGGTGAGGTTGGCCTGGCTACAGGGACACGGGCCACTTGGCTCTGTCCATATCACATGGTCACTAGAGAGTCGAGAGGCTTGGCTCTGGCTTGCTGAGAGGCTCAGCCAGGCCCTGCTCCAGCGACCCCAGGATGGGAGACTAGTGGGTGGTGCCCGCCTCACAGGAGGCCGCTCTGTGTGAGCAGACAGACGTTCCAGGGCCCCCAGGACCTGTTGCATACAGTGTGGGAGCATCGGACTCGAGTGAAGACACTAGCCGAGAGCCAGACACATGCCCTACAGGCCTCCTTGCTTATGGCAGGCTTCACCAGGCTACCACCCAGGTCAGAGGCCACCCGCGGCCAGGGCTGGCCACGGGGCCACAGCTTACGGTTTGCAGCAAAATTCTCACTTTCAGTGGCTTGTTCACACCTCACCAAATCCTCTGATGAGGACACTGAGGTTTGGAAGGTTGACTGGCATTCCCAGGGCCACGCTGGCATCCAGACATTTGACTCAAAAATACTGTGTGTATTCTCAGCTTCCCGAGTTCTCTCTTGCAGGGCCAGGGCAAAGAGAAGAAAGTCGAAAGCAGAGCAACCAGGCTGCTAGAGAGCAGGAGAGTCTCACTTCCAACATGAGGTCTCACCTCAGGCCCCTGCTCGTCCCTCCCTGTATCTGGGGGCCCAGCTGGACCTGGGGCCTGTCTTCCAGGGATAGTGCCATGTTCTCATCGACCAGGCGCTGGCTAACCTGTCTGTAGGGCCAGCAGTCAGCTGCCTGTCACAGCTGAGGGGTAGGCATGCGGAAGTCTCTGTGAACTGAGACATGTCAGCATCATGACCCTACCCCCACCAGGCCGGAGACTGGCTCCAGGAGCAGGGCTGGAACCTGGCGGAGCCGATCCCTCCTGGGGACCCGAAAGATACATTGAGTCACCTCCAGAAACACCAGGCCTTGGAGGCTTGAGGTCCAGGTCCATGAGGAGGTGACAACCTCTGTCACCAAGGTAACAGCCCCACAGCCCCAGCCCTGCCCAGAGCGCAGACTCCAGGGTGGACTGCAAAAGGGACACACGTCTCCCTTTCTCCTCAGAAGGGCAAGGCTCTCCTGGGACAGAGCCTTCCTTGGGCCAGAGAGGTTGCCTGGGACTGCAGGGACACTGGGACAAGTGAGGCAGGTGGTGGCCCTTCAGAGCCAGCGCCTGGAGGACAGGCAGAATTTTCTGGACTTCCTGCAAAGTGGACCTTGAGGAGGCCTGGATCCAGGAGACGGTGAGGCCCAGTTACACGGGGGCCTGTGGCTCCCTGACAGCAAAGAGCCCTGGCATGAAGCTCCCAGAGTCACCACCTGCCCCAACGCTGCCCCAGCAGCTAAGTGCCAGGTGCTCTGAGCCACCTTGACCTTCCCAGGAGGGGCTGTGAACATCAGCTGGGCCTCGAACACAGGCTGCGACTCTGCCGGCAGCTCTGAGGGCTCCAGGAGTCTGGGCTGGGGTGAGGGGCCATGTGGGAAGAGGTTGGCGAACGCCTCTCCCACTGGGGACACCACCTCAGAGTGGGCAGGTGTCCGCTCCCAGCTTACTACCTGCTCCACTAGGCAAACCCTCTCACCTCACCAAGTCTTCGTCTGTTCGTTTTCATCCTCAAAATGAAGGTAATGCCAAGCTCCTAGCTCAGGCCGTGTGTGTCTGGTAGTGGCTCCATGAATCTATACACGTGGAAAAATGCTAGAGAATGAAACCCGCTCACACACACGAGTGCACGTGGAAACGGACGAGGTCTGCATGCAGTCTGTGGTCTAGCTCATAGTTTGACCAAATCAGTCCTGGTTTTCATGCTAACTGTACTGTAAGACATTACCACCGGGGAAGTTGGGGGAAGGGTCCATGGAACTTTTCTATTCCACTTTTCCTATGCAATTTCCTATGCATCTATATGAATTTTAATTGAAAAAAAAAAGACTGCCTTTTCCCAGATGCAGTGGATAATCAATAAACGGCCCCTACTCAGAACCCTCCTCCATCGTCTCATCATCTCCTCACTCTACCCGCCTCTCTGCCTCCCCTCCACAGCCCCCTCAGCCCCGCAAACAACTGTTTCCCTTCTGTAGTTTGATGGAACGAGATAGACAAATGTATTCACGCAGGCGTCCGGGGCGGAATGTGCTCAGCTCACCCCACTCATGTAAGTATTCGTATGTTTAAAAGGCTGCTGCACTCCGGTCTAAGGCGGCCTTTGCTAGAGGCAGAATTTCACCAGCTGCTGCAGGAGGCATGCTGGTCTTGGGGAAGCTGGGCCTGGTTTCTGGCTCTGCCACAAAGTGAGTCTTGTTAACCTCTGAGTACCACTTTGATGGCCATGAAAGGAGAAGAACTCTCTTCCCCACCAACCTCACAACCTCACCTCAGGGGACACTTCAGAGGGAAGTGCTTGGGAAATGGAAACTAAATCTAGATGAAGGTGCTTCCCAGGGGCTGGAAGCTTTCAGTCCTGCCCACTGTCAGGGTCACTCCCTGTACCTGCTGCCTCAGCTCACTGACTCCTTGGGAAGAGGACAGCCAGACCTCAGGAGCCCAAGTTCACCATTTTATCTATCTCCTTGCTTTGCTTTTCTTATCCTGAGAAGCTACATTTAAAAAAAAAAAAAAAAAAGCAAAGGTGCAGGCAGGAATGAGAGAGGGGAAGAAGAATTTTTTTTTATTTAGTTGTTCATCTTGTTTGTTACCCCAGCCCCAGGACACACACTGGATCCTTTGGGTGTGTGTGGACTGCACTCAGCCAGAGGCAGCAGATCTAACCACTACTCCACCAGGACATGCCAGAAGCTGCATTTTAACTTTAAAAGCTGTTCTTAATTAGTGTGTGCCCGCTCTGCCCCTCTCACTAGGTCCCCCACCTAAGGAGCATGTTTTCTGAAGTTCCCAAGTTTGTCTTGCTCATGCCACCTACTGTGGTGTGGGATGGGGTGTGATGGTCCCCGTTGGAGGACACAGCTGCCTCCAACCCACAGACAGTCTGTTCCTCCTGCCATCTTGGGCCCATGCAGACCCTCCAAACATTGACTGAGGTACCAAGAAGGGCCAGATCAAGTGTCACTAATGCCCTTACCTTTCACCCGCACAGGACACAATGACACCCAAATCCGTAGCATCAGTGAGCTGTCTCTGCAGCTCAAGAAATAGGACCCTGAGCAAGTTCACACCCTCTGCCTGTGGCGACACCAGCTCAACAGCAGGCCAGTCTCAGAAGCAGTGGGTCCAGGAGAGGGGGCCCAAGGGTCACCTTTGACACAGCCTTACCCACCCCTGGAGGTGGAACCATTTGCATGGCAACCTGCTCCAGTACCAGTGACATCTTTAAGGGGCCCTGGAGATACACACACTGTCCCAAGAGCTGAAGGATATCACCAAGTGGATCCAGGAGGTGAGCTTGGAAAGAGCGAAGGCAGCTAGGCATGAGCAGCGCCCAGGTCCCCGGGTGCTTGGTGGCAGGTCTGCCGGGGGTTCTTGGATCTGCTCAGATGGTCGAAGCTCCTGCTGCAGATTAGAGACTGGCCCACCTGTCTTCTCCCAAGGGGAGGGCAACACTGCCCCACCCTGTGCACACATATGCGCTGTTCCCTTCATCGCCCTGACCACATGCAGAACCACAGGAAGTTTGACTGGCTTGTGTCAGTCAGCACAGGAACCCCGGCTGACCAGGCAGCAGCCACCGGGAGAAGTTGTGTGCAGCCCGTGTGAAACAGACGGGTCCCACCTGGGTCTGGCCAGCTGTGTGAGCTCAGACCCCCAAAGAATGAGCAACACGATACCACACAAATGGAAATGCCCTCAGAGGAAGCCCCACCCCAAGGTCCCCCTCCAGTCTTCCTTCTTCACATCAGGAAGGGGTCTCTGGATGGCCCAGGGCCTATGGACAGCAATGGGGGTGAAACCACACTGAGACTCTATGGCCGGTGGGCTCTGCAGTGAGTGAGTGTGGGGGGAGTGGAGCAGAAGCAAGCCCGTCCGTCCCCCAGGTCTCTGGGTTCCAGGCCCTGGTCTACAGGCAAGACCTAGAGAGCCTGCAAGGTGGTTGTGGAAACAGGAGGAGTTGGAGCAGGAAATGGACCTCATCCAGGCCCTGGTGGAAGTGGGCACAGACATGGGGAGCAGAGGAGCAGGGGGCTTCAGGACCTGGAGACACAGGCACACTCATCTACATACCAAATGCTGCAACTGGAGGCTCCCCTGAAACCAACCCGACCTCCCCCCGCCCCACACCCCACTGGAGCAGAAGGTGGACCTCTCTGCCAGGAAAGCCTGGAGGCAGCCCGCCACCCTTAGCTGCAAGCAAAGCAGCAGGAGATGACGGGCAGCTGGTGGCAGCTCCAGAAGGGGTCCCAGGAGCCATACAAACCTCTGGGCCTCGGTCCTCGTGGCCCCCCCACTGGCCCTTCCCCTGCAGCACCTCAATCCCCACTCTTCCCGTTGACTCTTGTTCCCCAGCAAGACCCTTTCTCGACTTTTCCAACAACCGTCTGTGTTGCCACCCGTTCATCCCCAGCCCTTGGGCCCTTCTTTGGCTGAGGGGATTCAGGGACAGATGACCCTGGTGGGCACAGGGGGCCTGGGGCTAGGACTAGCTGTAGCAGGAGAGTCGCTAGACTCCTTGCACCAAGCTTGGAATCTCCAGGCAATGCTGCAGGAGTTGCTGGGCGGGGCCGGGAGGCTGCAGGCTGAAATGGGCGCTCAGAGCACACCCGAGGCCCTGCGGAGGCCCAGTGCATGCTGGGGGAGCACCAGCAGTGCAAGGTGAGTGAAGGTCCCTGGGACCCTCCTGGAATTTAGCCTCCTCTGTGTCCTGACTGTGATTCTAATCCTCTGGCGTCCTGTCTCTATGCCTGCTTCTGCCTTTCTCCTCTTCTGTCCCACCCCTCAGCCCTCTGCCCCACCCCTCCTCCTCCAGCCCCAGAAGGCCTGTCTCTGGGTTCTGAGCCAGTCCTGTTATAGGCCGAGCTGGACTCCCACACAGACAGCGTCAGTCTGGCCCAAAACACTGCAAGCAGCTGGACCCCTGCCCACCCCTGACCTCCGCCCACCCCTGACCTCTGCCAGGCCCTGGCTGCTTTAGACCAAGAGTTGAAGATCCTGAAAGGCGCCTGGCAGGAGAACCAGTCCCAGCCGCAGCAGGCCTTGGAGCTGCAGCTCGACAGACTACTCCTGCCCCACCCATGGGCCTGTGCGGAAACCCCAGCCAGTCAAAACCAGAGAGGCTGCTATGCCAGGGGCTTCTCCCAGGCCCCAGCACCCAGCACGCTGCTCGCCCACCAGTCTTGCTGGTTGTGGACTTGTTCTGCTGAGCCAGACCAGGCCTCTGGGTTCCCCACTAGGTCACCCAAAGGGCAATTCTATATGTAGTGACTGGACCCTCATTCATGTTTTTCACTCTTTCCTTTCCCAGCAGCTATTTCTGAGCTCTGTGGAACAGATGGCGAGTTGGCTGTGCATCAGGGAAGCATGTCCGGCCACTGAGGGCCTGGGGGTCGGAGCTGGGTGGGGTGAGGGAGTATGGAATAGTCACCCACCCATCCAGCTACACCCACAGGGAATGCCAGAAGCTTAAAGAGTGAGCCCGTGGCCTTGACCCTTCCTTCCTTGCTGCCTCCTGCCCCTGCCCTCCTGACTGTCACACCCAGAGTTTTACTCTCCCCACCACTCTCCCAACCCCGTGTGTCCAGCAAACCTGACTCATGGGAGGCAGCAGAGGATTATGGGAGCAGCCAGTCAGGCTGAGATGGGGCTTATGTGCAAAAGCTCCACCTGCCCAGGAAACTCTGACACCTGGCCCACACCCCCACCTTCTCTGGCCAGGACTCGTGGTCCTGAAGGCAGATACTCACTTGCTTATGGGTGTTTGGTGGGATGGCTCGAGACGGCACCGCAGAGAGCTTGGAAGGGGACGGGGCAGCCCCATGGACAGTGTCGGCTCCCCTACTTCCACCAGGACCCCTTGGGTGATGTGGAGACCCTCCTACAGAAGCACAAGATGTTTGAGTGGCACCTGGGGGCACAGGTGGGAAACATCAGCACCTTGGGGCAGCGCCCACAGGCCGCAGCAGAGCGGCACCCCAAGGCCCAGCACGCCCTGGGCCACTGCCAGGCCGTGCTGCTGAGGTACTGGTCTGTGGGCTGGCGTGGGCATTGGCATCCCGGTTCCCCTCTTCCTGTCCTCCTACCTGTTAGCCCAGTTCACTGGCCTTTTCCAAGGGCTAAAGTCAGGGACGAGGGCCCCGGCCGGCAGTGTGTTGGTCCATGGTGAGCGTCAAGCCACACACGGGCCTCCTGCTTAGATAAAGGGGAGTTTGACAAGGAAGTGAATACCGAACAGAAAGAAGCCCCTCATGGAATGGGGGTGCCAGAGCACAGTGTTTAGCATCGGCCCTCCAGGACCAGACCATCCCGAGTTCCTTGCTGCTCACTCATGGCAGGATTTGGGTAAGTTCCTCCTAGAGCCCAGAGTCTTCAATAAGGGGACTACAGAGCTTGCCTCTCAGGGGTGTGGTGGGGATCGACGGGGTCCCCTCGTGTTGTCTCATGGTGCTGACCCCTGGGCAGGTTGGCAGGAGTCTTACACTCATTGAATTGAAGCCAGAACGGCTTATGAGACACAGGACTCCACTTTGTTGCCTCATAAAAGGCCATCTGGTCAGCTGTCTTGTCCAACTCCTCACTCTGATCGAGCTGATTTGGGGAAAAGCTAGTTCCATCCTCCCCAGAGAGCCCAATGCCCCCAGTGTTTGTGCTTCATTCTCTGGTGCCCTGGTAGGGGTGGGCTAGGCCACCCCCCACACACCTGTCTCTGACCCTCCGAGGAGCCTGGGAGGTCCTTACTTGACAGATGGCAAACACTAGTTTGCTGGTCTCTGCCACTACCTCCTCCCCCCACATCACCTTAGCGGGGTCCTAACAGACCCACCTGACTCCCTGCTATCCCAGGCTTCTACCACCCCTCTGGCATTTCCTTCACTCAGCTTCTCTGTCTCTCCCCTGCTCCCCACATTCTTTGCCCCACAGCCATGCTGGTAGGAGGGGTGCGTGGTCCCCGAGTGGGATGGGGTTGTGGGGAGCATTAGGACTACTGTTTATTTTATAGATTCTCTTATCTAATTTCTGCTTTGGTGCATATGGCAGTGTACTTCATGTATGGGTTTGGGGCACACACACGTCAGTCAGAATACACACACATACAAGTATATACGGGGGCACTTGCTCAGAAACTTTCTAAGAGCACTTTATGATCAAAAAAGTGGTTTATATACTTTATAGTTTGCTAGACTTTTGGCAGCAAACAAAATCCAACAAGCTGATGGTTCAACCAACGGAAATATATTTTCTTACACTCTAGAAGCCGTAAATCCTTGATCAAGAGGCTGGCAGGGCTCTATCTCCTGAGGCCTCTCTCTTGACTTGCAGATGGCCATCTGTCATCACTTGGTCATCCTGCTGTGTGTCTGTGTCCTAATCTCTTCTCACAAGGACACCAGTCACATCGGTTAGGGCCCATGCTAGTGACGCATTTTAACTCAGTTACCTCTTGCAAGGCGCTAAATTCAGGTACGGCCACCTTCTGAAGTACTGGCAGCGAGGCCTTGAGGAAGCATCTGTGGGGACACAGCCCAGCCTATAGCAGATACTGTGAAGAGTGGAAGTGGAATGTTCTCTGCTTCCAAGGAAAACCAGACGGGTTATATCACTACACGAGAAGTGCTGTCAGGAGCAGCTCCCGGGTGGGGGGCACCTGAGGGCCCATGAGAACCCCTGCTGGTAGGAAAGAGATGCTCCTGGAACACACTGCAAACCGTCACCAGCAGCTAGAGGTGCTGGGGCAGCTGCAGACTTTCCTGCAGGATTCTCAGAGGTTCTGTTGGTGGGGTGGAGAGTGACTGTGGGGGCAAAGGGACCAGTTGCCCCAGGGAGAGACCACCCCTGGCAGGGCAGAAACAGCCTAGAGATTTGGAGGAGGGGAGCGCCCCGGGTACCCAGCTGGCCGCGTGGCTCAGGGGAAGAACCTGGAGGCCTTGTCAGGGCTGGCAGGATCCAGCCCAGCTGCAGGCAGAGCTGCGGAAGCAGCAGCACCTCCAGGCCAAGCTGGACACGAGCTCACACCAACAGCAACAGCTGCAGATGGTGAGGTCCTGGGGGGCCCAGCGGGGGGCCACAGGGCTCTCCTGAAGGCCAGGACCCAGGGCAACCCCGTGAGGGCCTGACAGCCAGCTCTGAGTCACAGTTACGGGTGGCCACCCCCATCAACTGTTTGGTGTGTTCAGGCACCATGCTGAGCGCCAGCGCTGGTGAGAAGCAATAGCCCCTAGGACAGACTCCAAACTGGTGCCTTTTCAAGAATCTTAAAGAAGTTGTAGGGTTTTTTGTTTTTAAATCATTTAGAGAAAGAAAGCAGGCAGAAATGAAGGTGAGTCGGAGGCAGGCAGGACGAGAGGCAGAAGAAGCATCCAGCCATGTAAGTGTTCATGTTGGATATTTCGCCTGGTCCCTGGCAGCAACCCCAGGTCCTTGGGCTTTCATGTGGACTATGGCAGACTTAACCCCAGAGCCACCAGGGTGCACTAAAGAGTTTTTAAAACAATTAGTCAAACCAGTATCTCAGAAAAGCATCTGAGAACAGAGCACAGCCAGCAGTCCTGTGGGTAAAGGTCAGCCTGTAACATCTTTTAAAATTATCCCTTTCCTCCTGCAAAGGATATCAAGTGCCTTGCTAAGTATTTTCAATGTTTTATATCGTTTAAACCAAATAACAACATGCTCCCATGTGGATGAGGAAAGTGAACTGAGAAAGGTTAAGGACCTGGCCCAGATGACAGGACTGCAGCCACGGGGCTGGCATCCACAGTCCCGAGCCCATAAGTGTGTGCTGCTGTGGCCACAGGAGGCCAGAGACTGTCCAGGGCCAGCTGTGGGAGCTGGGAGAGCCCCGGGACGAGCTGCAGAACAGCTGCCAGAGGAAGGTGTCCAGGTACAAGGTGGCCCAAGAGGTGAGGCTATGGGAGCCATGAGCAGGTTGGACAAGGCTCCAGGCCTGTCCCCCCTGCGCCCACCTCACATTCTGCCCCAGGCTCTGCATCTGCAGTGCAATATAGAGGAACTGGAGAGCTGCCTGGTGCCCATGGAGGCTGAGCTGAGAGCCTCTGTCAAGGGCCAAGACCAGCATGAGCTGGACAAGCTCCCGGGGACATAGAGACCTGGAGGTGGCAATAGACAGGCAGGCCAGGCAGGCACAGGCTCTGCTGGGCCAGACCCAAGCTTTTCTACAGAAAGGACAATGCTTTGCCTAAGACATAGAAGAGTAGACCCAGCAACTGCTTCAGGGGTGAGTGGTTTTATGCGTCCTGCTGGCTCTTCTCCTCCCCCCCCCCCCCCCCCCCTGCATCTCTCCTCAGGATCCTGCCCCTCTCCCCTTGGCGAAAGGCACAGGTGGGTGAGCTCTGGGTCATCACCTGGGTCTACAACTGACAACTTGGTCCTCCCTGTCCTGGCCCCGCCCTCTACCCCTGCAGGTTCAAGAGCCTGGGGGAGCCCCTGCAGGAGCCCAGGACAGCCCTGGAGGCCCACAGCCTCCTCCTGCAGTTCTTCGGGGATGCCAGGGAGGAGATGGCCTGGGTGCAGGAGAGGCTGCCGCTGGCTGCCTCTCAGGACTGAGGCCAGAGCCTGAGTGCCGTGCAGCACCTGCAGGAGAAGCACTAGGTGTGGGCCCATCTGGAGGGTGCAGCCTCATCCGTGGGTGCTCAGCCAAGGGTAGTTGCCTGACTGCCTCTGGGGAGCCCTCGGGGGTACCCTCTTAGTTGATCAGAAAGATAGGGAACTCCTTGGAGACAACTGCTGGATTCCATGAGGATTCAAGACAAGCTCTAGGGTCCCCTGAGAGGAGTGTCCAGGAGTATCCCTAGCCCTGTCCTGCCACCCCACAGAACCTAGAGAGTGAGATGAGCAGCCATGATGCTCTGACTAAGGTGCTGGTGGGCACAGGGCACAAGCTTGTGTGGGCTGGGCACTTTTCTGCCCACGCTGTGGCCGCACGGGTGCAGCAGCTGGAGAACGCTGTGGGTGACCTGCGTGCCAAGGCTGCACAGAGGCAACTTCTGCAACAGCAGGCTCAGGAGGGCCAGCAGTTCCTGATGGAGGTGAGCGGAGGTGAGCGGGAGGTGGGACGGGGATGGAGGGAGGTGTAGAGGTAAGGAGGGGAGGCAAGGAGTGGAGGTGAGATGTGGAGGCGAGGTTCGGAGGTCTAAGAGCTAGAGGCTGGGCATGAGGACACCCAAACCCAAAGTATATGCAGGTCTGGAAGGTAACCTCCATATGAGGGTCTCTGCCCTCAAGATCTTCCCTTCGGCATGTTTCCCAGAAAGTGGGCTACTGGGTTGAGTTGGGTTTGGCCGTTTGTTCTAAGCAAACAGTCTCAGTCAGTGCTTTATGGCAAAATTATCTGGGCCCTATAAGAACTATGGCTCCTCAGGTTCCAGTAAGGACCAAGTCAGAGTCTGTAGTGGGGAGACCCAGGTAGAGGGGTTTCAAAGCTCCATCGTGCAGCCAGGCTGAGAACCACCTTCAAAATTTGAGGCCACATACTGGGAGCCTTGGAGGGCATCACCCAAGGAACACTGACCTCTGTCACCCAGCTCCTGGATGCAGAATTCTGGCTGGCAGAGCGGGGCCATGTCCTGGACATCGAGGACATGGGTCAGAGTGGTGAGACTGCATGGGCCTCTCTGCAGCAGCTGGAGGCCACCAGGAGAGACTGGAGGGATTCAGCACATGCATCGAGAGGCTGTAGCAGACCATAGCCCTCCAGAGCCGGCAGAACCCAAAAAGGTAGGTGGGAACCAGGCCCATCTACAGGGGAGCAGAGGGGTGGCCCTGTAGGAGCAGGGGAGGCACCCAGGGTAGAGAGGAAGGGCTCCGATCGGGGTGTCTTTCCTGCCACAGTCCCAAGGTGCTGACCTGGATGAGGGAGGCCCATTTGGCGCTGCTGTGGAGGGCAGGGGGCAGAGGGCAGAGGGCAGGGCCTGCGGGAGCTGCTGCAGCTTCACCAGTTGAAGCAGGAGGTCCTACTCCTGACGCCTGACTGGCCAGCAAGTTCGCCACTGCTGAGTCCCAAGACTACAGGCAAGATCTGGAGAGCATCAGGGTGAGTCCTGAGCCATCTTGGGCAGGGAATGGATTAAGGATTAAAGAAAGGCAAAGGAGGTGTGTGTTTTGGGGTGAAAGGGTGGTAAGAGTGTAATCAGAGGGAAGTGGGGGCATCTCTGGGCTCTCAGGGATCCCTATGGCTCTAGAGCCAGGGCTGAGGGGGCCGGACCTGTTAGAGTCTGCTAAGCCCTCTGCGCACTTTGAGAGCTGTCGGCTGTCCCCTCCAGTGTGACCCTCCCTGGCCTTACCCCCTTGCAGGTGCTGGAAGAGGAGTTTGAGGTTTGCAGAACAGAAGTCCAGAGCCTGGGCCAGGCCAAGGTGCAGGCCCTGAGGGAGCTGGGGGGCTCCCTGAATGGGCAGCTCCCAGGTGCTGTCCCCAGATGCAAGAGCAGCGGGGTCACATGGAGGCCACTTGGGAGAAGTTGCTCAGGGCAGTAAGTGCCCGCACACAGGTAGGTGCCCCCAGGTGCGGCCAGAGACTGCCAGGGTGCAGGGACTTCTGTGCCTTCTGCCGGGGCCAGGGACAAGTAGATGGAGAGCTGTGGGAAGGAGGGGTAAGAAGCAGTTGGGTGCACAGCCTCGGGCCCTTGCCAACTCTGTCCACTGATTCATTTCCACCGAAGAAACAGACATGGCACCAGCCAGCTTCGGAGCCCCTTTTGTCTTCCCTAAGCACAGGCCTCATCCTTTGTTGATCTCGTCTCAGTAGCTACACACCTACCCAGCTGAGCACGCACATGTGCAGGAGAGGTTCCTCCGCCACCTGAGTGCCCAGCCACAGCTGGTTCTGTGAAAGCCCAGTTTCACGAGCCCCTGACAAACCCCACAGCCCAGAGATGCCCTCCCTGAGGGTCCTGTGTCCCCTCCTCTCACGGCCCCATCAGAAGTGCTGCGGTGCTGCCCGCCTGCACCCAGCCAGGTGCCCCCCAAACCAACATCCTTTCTCACAGAGACCCAACCGCACCTGCTTCAGAGCCTCCACCTCTGCCTGAATGCCCTGTCCTCACAGTGTCTCACAGTGTGCCCCTGGGACCCTTCCCCTGACCCACACCATCTCTTATTCATTGAGCAACTATCACATTTTGGACATTTTCTGTACCTGGAATGAGTCACCAAACTCCCAATCTTCGTGTTTAAAAAGAAGAGCCCAGGAGGCCCAGGGAGAAAGTTGCCCCTGGAAACAGCTCAGCCGGAGCCGGCTGTCTGTCCCTCCCAGAACGGGGCCACACCCAGGAGATCCATGGTGCTGAGCAAACAGCAGATGAGCGAGAAGGCCATCCAGGTGGCCAAAGACCCCTGCGACCACAGGCTGTCATCAGTGCAGACCCTGTGGCAACAGCACAAGTGCCCGAAGTTAAGGTCCTGGCCGTGCAAGTCCCTGCCTGAGCAGGGGGTCAGGTTCCTCAGAAGTGGGGCCCTGTCAGCCCACGTACTGTCTGATCAGGTCATGGAGCAAAGCAGAGGTGGCCCAGAGAGCAGGCGGCCTCCGAGGACTGGTGCTCCCTGAATAACCAGGGAGCAGTTCTCAGGGAGTGAGGCCCGCCCGTGTTCTGATGACAGAGAGCTGACAGCTGTGGAGAAAGAGGTGTCGTGGGCGCGGATGGAGACCTGCCGGCTGGGGCAGCTACACCCTGTGGCTCAGGAGGGCCTGGCAGGGTGGCCGGGTGAGGTGCAGCAGGCCTGGGTCACCCTTGAAGTCAGGAGCACAGCCAACAGCTGGAGCAGGCTGCCTGGGGCCACGCCTTCTTGGGACATTGTCAGGAGTTGCTATAGGTGGCATTGTGCCCCGGCCCTGCCCTTTGGGATGGAGAGCTTACCCAAACTTTGGGGCCTCTCCACTGCAGCTCATGTCCTGGCCACCCGCCTGACCCTGCCAGCAGCTTCCTCTCCCTGCCCCCAGAGCTTGGGCTCAGGAGCAGTAGGTACTGGTATCCCCAGAGGAGCCGGCTCGGGGTATGGTGGTGGCTGAGCACCTCCTGGGGCAGGATGGGGAGCTGGCAAGGAATCAAGGAAACTACCTCCAAGCCCAGGAGATACAGCAGGAAGGGCAGCAGCTGATGGACAAGGGCCGCTTCACGTCCCTGGAGGTACGAGCACAGAGGTGGGCCTGGGGATGAGTCCAGTCATCCAAGGCCTCAGAACCAACAGGAAGGGAGGCCAGGCCAAGGGTGGAGAGAGGGAGGGTCCAGGCCTCTCCCTCTTCCCTCAGTTCCCCTGCAGGGCGTCCCTGCCCCCTCCTGGTGTCGGAGTGTCTGCAGGAGCTGGAAGGGCAGCTGCAGGTGCTCAGGGCAGCCTGGACCCTGCACTGGGAGCACCACAGGAGCTCTGCAGCCTGCAGAAGCTGTGGCAGGAGCTGAAGCTGGCCGAGGCCTGGCTGGCCTCCTGGGAGGGCCTCCTTCTGGACCCCAGCTGTAGGGTGAGCTGAGACCCTGCTCTTGACCAGGTACACTAATTAGAAGCCAAGGCCCCAGGAAGAGCCTGCTGCCCAGAGAGTGCAGAGGGTGAGGGGCAGGCTCACGGCACCCCGGGGTGTGGGCCTCACCCCAGCCGGCTTCCCCCCAGCACTCAGTGTGGATGTGGAGTTGCTGCCTGGCAGACACCAGGACTTGGGAAGGCTGCTGGCAGCCCCACAGAAGAAGGCAGGGGTGAGCGGGTGGGTGGGCACTGGAGCAGGGCCTGCGATCCGTGTGGGAGTGGTCAGGGTCTCCCCATAGCACCCTGCCTCCTCTGACCCTTCAGGGAGACCCCATTCTTTCCCTGCCAACTGCAGTGTCCTGTCGCCCACAGTGGGCTGGGATGAGGCAAGTCTCCTGAGCTTACCCAGCAAGAGAAGAATATGGAGACGGAGCTCTGGAGGAGGGATTTGGGGAGGAGCAGCTGGACCCCGCAAGCCCTGACCTGGCTCACTTTGCTCCCCTCCCCAAGAAGGTACAGAAGCTGCTGCAGCATGTGAAGGGGCAGAAACCCAGGCGAGCTGACAGTGGGCTGACGTCCCCGCTGCGGAGGCTCTTTGGAAGCCAGTGGCCTGGAACACAGATAGCTGAGACAAGGGAGCTGCAGTCCGATGTCCCAGTCAGCTGCACATGCCCCTCCCCACTGCTGTCTCCCTGGACCATGCAGCTGGGCAGCAGGAGCCCATGAACTGGAGCCGTCGGGTGAGGACCGGGGCCCTGGGTATAGAAGCTGAGGGTTCTAAGGGGAGGAGGGGAACAAAGCCCACCTTCCAGAGGGGCCCTCCTCTGTGCTGGTCTTGCTGTTTTGTGGGTCCTCTCTTGCATTTGCAGGAGGCAAAGCATGCACCCAGCAGAGGGGCTTGGGAGTTTAGAAGCTCCCTCCACAGACCTGCTTGAGCTCACAGAAGCCATTGGCCTGCCACTCTGATATTGTGGATTCTGGTTGAACCCACCCCTCTGGTCCCCACTCTTAGAGCGGTTTGGAAGGAGGCCACTGCATAGCATCTGCCTGCACCCACCTGGGGACTGGGGACCTTTTTCTGGTTTCCCTGTAAACTGCTCCCCTCCTCACAGGCACAATGGTCCCCACACCGCTGGTTCGGCCTCGTTGCCTTCTCTCCACAGCCCAGCCCCTGGGATGGCTGCTACAAGACCTTAAGGGACAGCCCCATGAGCCTGTCCCGAGATGAGAGGACGGTGGAGGGGGTTGGTGGGGTGGGGGGCAGAGCAGGCCCTAGAGAGAAAAACAAAAACAATCACAGTGAACCCTGACCCTTCTCAGAATGCAGCTTCCGCTGCCACCCTTGAGGAAGCCCAGTGTGTGGATCTGAGCAATGGCCATGGCAGAAAATACTTTCTCCTTAAGGTGAGGGCACGTGGAAAGACACTGCCCTGGGACACACTAACTCAGCAGGCCCTACCTCCCAAGAGCACCTGTGCGGCCGCGGGACTGGAGGCAGGGATCCCCTGCACAGAGGCAGGCTTTGACCCATGGTTTCTGGGTGCCAGGCTGAGCAGTGGGGCAGAGATCTTACCAGCAGCAGTGTCTGAAGGGCAGGCTGAGAGCTGTCGTCAAGTGCCACGCCCCCCCACCCCCAGAATGCCTGGCTTGGGGAGGGGTGCTGATTGCCTGGGCCCCAAGCTGCTGGTGTCTTAAGCATCCTCAGCAAGTTTCACATCTATTATCACCAACGCCTGAGCGGTAAGTGGGGCTCAGTCTTTTCTCAAAGCATTTAAGGTCCGGAGTGGCCAAGCAACTTGCCAAAGCTCACAGACTCTTAGCAGCAGAAGCACGGCCAGGTAGATCCCCTGGCTGCCTCCCGCGCCCCTCGGCACCCCTGGAGTCTGCAGCCCTGACTCCCAGAACCCTTCCCATGAATTCTCGTGGGCTTTCCCGGCCGCTGCTCTGCTGACCCTGAGTCTTCCCTAATCTACTCAACTAGCCGGGAATGGTCCTCCCTTGGGGTGTCCTGTAGACAGTGCCCACGCCTGATTCTACCCTGGGAGGAACACGGGGAGCACCATGTGGTCTGAGGGACCCTAGTGGAGAGAGCATGCTCGGGGCATGTCCCGAGGCTGCTGGGGGCCCCACTGTGGATTCCTGACCCTCTGTTCCCCAGGACCGTTCTTCCAGAATCCCAGCGGGATCCTGAGCGGCTTCAGTATTTCAGTATCTCCTTTAGGTCGAGGCCTCCTTAGCTCAGCTGGTTTTGTTCAAAAAGCAAGTGCGAGGGGCAAAGCATCCTGCCCCACAGGCCCTGTCTGCACCAAACCTCCATACGGGAAAGATCTGGCGTGTTCCCGAAGCAGGAGCATCTTAGTCTGTTCAGGCCGCTATAACAAAAATACTACAGACTGGGTAGGTTATAAACAAAATATTTGTGTGTCACAGTTGAAGTTGGGCAGCCCCAGATCAAGGTGCCAGCAGACTGGGTATCTGGTGAGGACCAGCTGCAGGTGCTGCCCTCTCGCTGTATCCTCACGGCAGAAGAGCCGAAGGGCGCTCACCCTGTTCATGAGGGCTCCACCCTCACGACCTAATCACCTCAGGGTGAGGACTTCAACGCTGAATTTCAGAGTCATCGAGGAGGAGGAAGGCCGAGTGGCTGCCTGCAGAGGCCCTGGCATCCGGGCAACGGCTGGCCATTGTTCTTCCTCCGCAGGTCGCAGGCTGCCCCCAGAACCCAGGGCCACACCTCTGGGCTCCCCAACCGAGTGTGCTATGGCAGGTCAGGCAGGCACGATTGCTCCACTCAGGTAGGACACTGGGGGTGACTGGGGAGTCCCAAGCCTCTGTGGCTGCAAAGATTCTGCCCTCTTCACTCAAGGTCCTGGAACCTGAACCTATGCGACTGCAGTGTGACATGACCCCACACTTGAGTCCTCTGGCGACCCCGAGAAATCGAGCCCTAGCGCCCACTCCATCTGGCATGAACCCCTTTGCTCAGCAGTGACATCTGTTCCCTTTCCTCACAAGTTCACAGCTGTCACACACCCCCAGGGACCATGTCACCTGGGCCCTTCTTTTCTGAGGGAGACACTCATGTGCACTGACAGCTGCTTGCAGCCCTCCGAGTGCCCACAGACAGCTGGTCCTACAGAGGACACCGCACCAGTCTCCCCCATCCTTTCCAGCTGCGCCCAGACCTGAGGTGATGCGCACCCCCTGCTTCCCGTGCACAGGCTAGAAAGCAGCTGCTGTATCTACGTGGGACCCACACATCCACCACTCCTTCCTAAGACAGAGCACTGTTTTGGGGACAGCCAGAATCCTCCTGCACCCAGCTCCGGTCCCTGCTCTCCCCAGACCAAGGGGCCTTACTGTCCTAGAGAGCCCAAGTCAGGTCGCAAACAGACTTAGTCACATGGTAACTGATAAAGCCACAGCTATGGTCTCGGGGTAATTACCGGTCCTGGCCCTGCAGGGCCCACAGGTTTCAACTGATGATTCACATGTGTTGCTAAAAGAATGGGGCCTGTCCTGTACACGGTGTCTTCTGAGACGACCAGGAAAGTCCCTTGTGCTGGGACTGCCCAGGCTATGCTCAGGGCCTGGCAGACAGATGTGGTAAGAACCACATTGGTTCATGAGAACCAATCCCCGCTCCTCCGCCCACATGCCAGTCACTCCTGCACTGCCTATCAGCAGCTGGGAGAAGATTGAGACGGCAGGACCCTCATTCAGTCTGCTTCCCTGTTCTCCCAACAGGTCT
Source organism: Solenodon paradoxus (assembly GCA_004363575.1). Taxonomy (NCBI): domain Eukaryota; kingdom Metazoa; phylum Chordata; class Mammalia; order Eulipotyphla; family Solenodontidae; genus Solenodon; species Solenodon paradoxus. The sequence goes on along the minus strand of RJWH01000743.1, from coordinate 496,600 downwards.
GGGCCCTGAAGTAAATCCTGAAGTGGCGCCAAACTTCTGAGCTACAAGCAGGGATGCTCTAGGGACCAAAACAAGACTTTGCTTCCAGGTCTCACCTTCTGGAGTCGACAGGCCTGCCAAGGCCACACCTTGCAGAAAATAGGCCACTGGCACTGTTCTTTCTTTGCCTCTTTTGGTCCCAGGTCTGGACACCCTACCCTGTGACAGAAGCAGCCTTGTGTCCTCATTGGAAGGTGTCTTCCTGGTGCTAGCTGTCACTGCCCATGAGTCTGGCTCACCTGGACAGGACCAGGCAGCAGCATCGGAGACCAGACCTCCACACCAAACTGCTTCCACCCTGGAAGGAACCTCTGCTTGGAAAGGGTGGCCACAGCCAGGAGCAGCAGTCTCGCTCTGCAGGCAAAGCCCCAGCCAACTGCTACTTCTGTGGCGCCCAGGGAACCCGTCCTTACAATATGTGACCAAGAGCCTAGAGTGACCGGTCAGTTTTGGCACCAATATCAGATGATCCTCACATTTGTATGGGCCTCTAACATATAAAGTGCTCTATTTCACTCTGTACAATTACTCAGGCTCTCAAGGAAGGGAATGGAGACAGTCACGGGGTCTTGAGCACTTATACACATGGGCTCCAGGCACTGTCCTCCAGTGCCATGGACTGTGGCTGCTAAGAACTCGATTTTTACCTCGCTCAAAGAGAAAGTTCCGGTCCACTGCACTGGGACCCGGACCTGCTGTCATGAGGGGCCTCAGCCCATTTACAGCCCTTAACCTATCCGGGCGTCTGGAAGGGCTGCCTCTGCGTGGTGCTGGGGGCACCTCGCTGGAGCCCCCACAGGCTCTGGGGCATGTGGTGGTGTCCGTCTGCCCCCACGTCGCCAGAGCAGCAGACGGAGTGAGCCTGAGCGTTGCGGGGGTGGGGCCGGCCCCAGGCAGGTACCCCTCCTGCCACCATCACGAGGAATGGTGCTGTCTGTGCTGTCGCCGCCGCTGCACAGCCTCCCGCAGGGCGTCCAGCAGCTGCTGGCGGTTGTTGCAGATATTGTAGTGTGTCAGGCAGAGCAGCTTGTCCACATCCTCCTGGCTGTAGGTCACCTTCGAGTAGTGGTAGGGGGAGCCGGACGAAGACAAGTTCACCTCCCCTGCCGCCTTCTCCTCAGGTGTCCGCCGGACCCCTAGGAGAGTAAGGACATTCTGGGCATGGAGGGGACACGCACAGGGGTGAGAGGTGGGGTTGGGGTCACCTGTGGAGCTACATGAAGGACAGAGGACCCGAGACACCAGGGGCATGCAGGGCTGGGACGGTGGCTCACCAGGCGCCGAGTGCTCCTGGAAGGAGTCGTTGACCAGAGGGAAGTGCAGCACGGCAGGAGCGTCCAGGCAGTCAGGGGCTGAGAACATGTGGCACTCCCGAGGCTGGCACTGCTCCTCAGCACTGGGCTGGATGGGCGGGAATGGGATCCCCTGCTCCTGGCAGAGCAGGCCCAGGAGCTGCAGTTGCTGCAGGACAGGCAGAAGTGGCGTCGGGGGCGTGATGGAAGCCACAGGGCTGCCCAGTGTCCCTGACACCAGGCTGACTGAATGTGGAGGTTGCTAAGGCTCCTAGGACCTAGGGCCCAGAAGCCAAATTAAATGCTAGTGAACCCAAGAGCCAGGCCAGACGTGACAAAAACACAAATATAAAAGGCATTTAAAACATCACCAGCTCCCTATCATTTCAACTTCCGGAGCAGCATGGGTTCCCCTGGTGGTGACTTCATAGAATCCAATTTTCCAGTAACACAGTGTCACTGGTGCAGCCCCTGAGGGAAACTGGACCAAACACTGGACTCCAAGGTAGATCGCCCAGGGGCAGGATATCAGGCCTGGGCTTGCCCACTGCACCTCCCCACCCTGCTCCCCAGGTCCTACTTGTCCTGCAAGTAGGCTCTGCCCACCTGGAAGGCTCCGTTGAGGTTGTAATCCAGTGACAGAATGAGGTCCACATCCCGTGTGGGTTGCAGGAGGGGTGGGCAGCTGGTGTTGACAAGGAAGCCGACATCCAGCAGGCAAAGGTGGGGCTCCATGGGTGTCAGCTGGTTGGGGAGTCCGTCCAGCTTGGTGGCTAGGGAGGTTGGAGGGGGGGCATGGAGAAGCAGGAACTCTGTGCTGAGGGGCACCAGGCCCTCAGGCCTCACAGGCAGGTCCTTCTGGTGGAAAGAGACTCCACCCTCTGGCCCCGGCTCTCTCACTAAAGCAGCACCTCCACTTCCCACAGCCTTGCAGATGAGCCCTGAGCCCCAACACAGGAGAGAAAAGGGGGCTCCCATTCCAGCATCCCATGGAACAGATAGGTTTGGGGTTCTGGTGGTTGAGGTGCTGGACCAGGGACCCAGGCTCAGGGGGTCATGGAAAGGCCCTGGAGAGCTGGGATGAGGGGAGAAAAAGCAGATACCTTTCCATGCTGAGAAGTGAGGGTGCTCAAAATAGTCCTTGTGGAAGTGGAGGCCACGGAGGAAATTGTGGGTGGCCTGGGGAAGTGGGCGCCATGTCAAAAGGCCAGTGAAAAACTCAGCTATCCTGCCGGCCACTGTTGGAGGCTCTTCTATCTTCAGAAGAGGGACCTGCTCCTTGTCTGCACAGTCAAGGGGGAGAAGTGGGGCATTTTTTTCAGGAAACGATGACCTTTGAACCTCTATCCCAGTCTCTGTGGACTCCTGAAGCCTTGAGTCATCCCCGCCATACAGGCCCTGGCTGCCTCTGGGGGTCTGTGCGGAGGAGCCTGGCACCTACCCAGGTTGGTCTGATACTGCACCCAGCGGTCCCAGAACTGGCTGGGCTCCGAGGCCCAATACAGACTGTCCTGCAGGTTGGCTGCATACAAGTTGCTCCAGATACCTGAGAGAAGGGGCAGGAGGCTTAGAGTCTCTCACGCTGTCACATCCCAACCCTTCCCCACGACCCCTCCTGGGGGTCTCCTGATCCCCCAGTGACTGAGCTGGGGAGATCAAGGCCTGCATCTCCTGCAGGCCCACTCCTCCATCCCAGATCCCCCAGCCTTCCAGACCCTCTCACCCTCCAGGAAGCAGATGCGGGACTCGGGGAGTTGCTTCATCAGACGTCCCATGAAGAACTCAGAGCCAAAGAGCTCGGAGGGGATGAAGGCCCCGTACTTGGGGAAGCCAACCTCATAGGGAGAGAACTCGCACCACTCTGTGAGAAGAACACACCCTCACTCTGGGGCCCAGAACCCTCAACCCCTCCGTCCCCTTCCATGAGCCTCACTTCAGGGTAGCCTGGTGCCCAGGAGACTCAGGCCACACTGCTGGCACTTTGAGCATGGCACCTAAGACCCTTCCCCCACCCCAAAGCCCAAGTGACTGGTAGGACAAGAGTCTCTGGAAAGAGAGGGCCGGGCCCAGAAGAGGTGGGTATAGAATTCAACACCACAGGCAGTGTGTAGTCTCACCAACCGTGGGAGTGTGGGTCTCAGCTGTGGGACCACTCACCCGAAAATTCAAAGGTGGTCAGATTCTGCCCCTTGGTGTTGAGGGCACAGTAGATGGGCAGAGGGTTCTGGCCACGACTCAGGGCCTCCCGCTGGTCTGAGAGTCTGTAGTCATGGCACTATGGTGGGGTGGGGTGGGGTGGGGTGGGGTGGGGAGTGATTTGAAGCTACAGCCCCGGCTGCCGGGGCCTCTCCCCGCCGCCACACAGGGCCGCGCCCAGGCCGCACCGCTCCCCACACCTCGTCATGCAGCAGGGCCTCATTGATGAGGGCCCACAGGTTGGTGAAGCAGGTCGGATAGCCCTGGCGGGCACGCTCGGCCAACTCCTGCTGGTACTGCTGCAGCTTGTGGGGGGCCAGCACGCTCAGCTTGCTCTTGGTCACCTGTGCCTTCAGCAACTCGGTGGGCCCTGCCAAGTCCTTCTGAGACCACTCTGGGTCCTCGTAGAGATTGGCCAAAGCCCTGGGAAAAACCAAAGCCAGGGGATCATCACTCAAGGATGCCACGTCCTAAAGTCTCTCTCCTGAGTAACAGCCTGGAAGGTCCCTTCCAAGGTCCCTTGGAGCACATTTCTCTCTGGCACAGGCATTCTCCGAACTCTTCCAATTTGGTCAGGGAGGCCAAAGGGGAGGCTCTAAGGGAGCCTTAGCACCCATACCCCTTGCCACCAGCTCACCAGGTGGAACCTGAGGCCCCTGTGATATAGGAGATGCAATCCAAAAGGCCCAGCTCCCTCAGGCCGGCCAGCTGCCCATACAGCGAAGTCATTGCCCGGATCCCACCGCCGGTGGCCATGACAGCTACCACTGGGATCTGGAAGAAAGGACAGACAGCCTCAGAGAGGCCTTAGGGAGAGGCGGGCCAAACCGCAGGAAGAAGAAGTAGCAAAGCCAAGTGCCACTTAGTTTTCCCCACAGCTAAGGCTGGTCAAGTTCTGCTCAGGACTCTGGGGATGAGTTCAAGTCAAGCTTGTCGGAATGGTCAGATAGAGCCTTGTGAGAGTTAGGCTTCTCCAAGAAAAACGACAGGTTCCAGGCCCTCTAACTGCTGAGGAGTCTGTTGATCACTCTCTGGACGCTCCAGGGCCACCTCAAAAGTCTGCCACACCCCCGTGTGAGGAGAGGTGCCCCAGGCTGATCTGGACCTCCAGGGACAACCTGGGCACACAGGCTGTATGCTTCACTGATCATCAGACCAGACCCAGTCTGGACCAGGCTGGGGATCAAAGAAAAATAAGAGTGGACCCTGGCAGCTCAGGTGTTAAGGCCAGGCCAGGAGAGCAGTCCACATACAGCCCCGGGTTTGTGACCAGGAACCGGGGAGACTAACAATTAAAATTAACTAAATAAAACATAAAATGCTTCTTTCTCCTCGTTCTTCCTTCCCGTTGCTTGCCTGCCTTCATTCCTGCTTTCCTCTTTAAAAAAAAAAAAAAGAAAAGAAAAAAAAGAGAAACAATGAGAAGGAAAGCTAGTCTGGCAGGGCATTTCCATTTTCAAGCCCCAGGAGCCCCTTGGATGCTCTACATTTGAGGTAGTTGAGCTCTTGATCACATGAAGTGACAGGGAAACAGAACAGGGGCAGGCAGACCAAGGCAGGTACAAGCCAGGCTTGGCAACAGCCCGGGTCTGGTTAGGGCAAGGCCAGCTCCAGCGTGCGACACTGAGCTCTGGGCTCCAGCAAGCCCCAGGACCCCTACTCAATCAGCCCAGGCCTCACACCTCATCCTCCTGCAGGTCTTCATCCAGCTGCAGGGCTTGCTTCAGGGCTCGGGCCACCACCTGCTTCCTCCTGCTCAGGAAGGTCTGCTCCTCAGCGCACCGCCCGCAGCCTAGCCGCACGGCCAGCTCCCTTGGTCTGGGTGGGAAGAAAGGGACCATGAAGTAGCTCCTGGCCTTGTTAGAGGGAAACTGCCTGCCGCCTCTGAAAATCCTACTGCCGCCACCTCTCTGCTCTTCTCCCCACCCTGACCCCAGTTCCTGTGGCCTGACTCTGAAGTGTGACCCCGGTGGAGTGAGGAGGCAGGTGAACCCAGACCCATGTGGGGCACACGTGGGAACGTGGAACCTGCAGAGGACGGGAAACAGCCTCCGGGGCATGTGGAGGGCCATGGCGGCTACTCTGGTCTTGGGAAGGCTCGCTAAGGTCCCTACAACAGCCGCGACCCGAAGCAATGTGATTTCTCTCCTCCGGATGTCTTTGCCCTCGCTGTGTCTCGCGCTGGATGAGTGCCGTGACGCGCTCCCGACCTTTCATCTGCTTTTCCAGCCAAGCATTTGTCAAGCATCTCCCAACTTCCAGGCACTCAAATGAAGGCCGAAATACAAGCAAAACACTGGAGGATCTTTGCATTGTCTGTTCGAGCTCCACCCATACTTCCTGCCCTACCTGCTCCACCTGCAAGCAAACCCTTAGCATCCTGAGAATGTGCACACCTCGCCCTTCGCTGGTAGCCACCCTCACCGGTTGCTTCACCCAGGACCCTCCCAATGCCCCATCCAGCTCTCACCTGTTTTCTTTCTTCAGTTCTACCCTCATCAGAGGCTCCTGGAAACCACAAATGCTTCCATCACAAAGGCTGGCCACCATGCTCCCCTTATCCCAGCCCAGTCACACCCCATGATGTTGCCATACTCTCCTGGGCCCCAGTCATTTCACAGAGGCCAGGCCTGAGGCAGGGGCACTCAGAACCCAGCAGGGTGTGACCTGAGGAGAGAACTACTACAGAAGCAGGCCAGCACTTTGAGACCTAGAGCCCGGCCCAATTCATGCACCTGGCTTCTTTCTTCTGGGTGACCAGTACCTGGGAAGCAGGGAAGATGAGCCTCACTGCTTGTCCAAAGGGCAAGGCCTTCAGGGGTACCTTCAGCTGCTCATGGGGGGCATTCTGCAGGGAAGATGAAAGGAGGAGACCTAAGAATCTCTAGCATTCTGTTCCAAGCAAGGACCTCGTCAATTTTGCCCCTGGGAGTGACAGTAAAGCAAAAAAGGGTGATATTGGCCTTACTTTTTCCAGGGTGCCCGACTCTGCCAAGGAGTGACGAGGGCACAGGGACTCAGGGTACTCAGAGGGACAGGCTGGGAGGAGCCGAGGGAAGGGGTCAAAAAGACTCTTTGGGTCCCTCCTCTGGGGAGACAGTGGCACCCTACCTGCAGATGAATACTCAGTGCTTGCTCCCCGCAGGCTGGGAAATGAAAGTGGAAGGAGCCAGCACCCACAGCGGCCTCCTGAGGACCCTCATAGGACCCAGGAACCACAAGCTGAACTCTGCTCTCTGACCCTGGAAACAGAAGACAGGCTGGAATCGGGATGCTGGCACACAGGAGCCCTCTCTTGACTTAGGGGACTGAGTCCTTCCTGCTGAGATGCAGGTCTGGCCCAGGCCAAGGCTGAGAACTGGACCCATCACAACAGCCCCGCTGAGGACTGAGGAGATAGCCCCGGTGGGGATGTGCCCCAGTCCCTGAGACCCTGGCTCCCTCCATGGACCCCTTAGAAAAGGGGAAGACAGACCTGAGAGCTATGCCAGTGTCTATGGGACTCACCTGTCTGTTCCCCAGTCTCCTCCAGTCGAACATGCAGGCAGGAGAGCTCCCGGGCCTGAGTCATTAAGAGAGTTCATCAGATGTGAAGCCATGAGAGGTCTCCCAGCACCCGGTTCTTACTCCTTAGCACTTACTACCTTGACCCTGAGTCATCAGACATTTGCCTGAGGGTGTAGCCTCTCGAGGAACTGAGAGCTCAGGGCTCCTACTCAGCTCTACCCATGGACTCATGGGGACCTAAGCTTCAAGCCAGGGTAGGAGGGGGGCCAGACTCACCACCAGGATGCCATTGCTGACGAGCTGCTCAGCACAGTCAGATCTGGAAAGAGCCCCCGTGAGTCCAGGTTCCCAGCTTCTCACCCCTCCAGGGGCCTGGGTAACTCCCCTCCCGCACCGGGCATCTCCCAGGTGGGTGCAGCTCTGAGAGTGCGGACCCCCACCCGGGAATTGAGCCCAGGACCCCAACTCACAGACGCTGCAGCCGAAATTCAACTTCTAGCTGCCCCTCACCCTAAGAGAGAACGGAGTAAGTTGGAAAGGGCAGGGAGCACGGTGCACGTGGACCCCACCCTGCGAGGCTGCAGGGGTGGGGAGACCCACTGTCACCTCAGACAGCAGTTCACCTGGACTGCTCCAAGAAGGCTGCCCTTAGCTTAGGGGCCAAGAGACAGGGTGGGGTCAGTAGACTGCTCCTTAGTGGATGGTAAGTGGCCTATTTCTGGTCAGGATGCCAGGGAAGCCTGGACCACTCCATGGAGAAGAGGGCCATGTACCCAGCTACCCTCCAAAACATCGCCCATCCCCAAGGCCAAGGCCTCCCGCAGCCTGCATGCAGCTTGCCTGAGGGCCCAGGGAGAAGGTCTCATGCCGAGACGCCCCGAGCCGCAGCACCCCCACGTCAAACAGCACTGACAGCACTGTGTCATCACTGGTCAAAAGGTCCTGGTCAAAGACTCTCAGCTGCACGACGTTCTGGAAGGAGAACAGAGTGAGGCCTGAAGAGAGGCAGGAGGGGTCGGAAAGTGAGTAGGAAAGGAGATGAGGGGCTGGGAGGAGACAGTGGAAGTGGGAGGACGGAGACAGCGAGCAGAAGCCCACCTTGACCTGGCCGTGGATTCGGAAGTGAAAGCTCTGATTCCAGATGGGGTTTCTGCTGTTCTTGACCGTGCGTGTCTGGAGTCGCTGGTTGGAGGCCGTGGGCAGCCACAGAGTCACATAGCAGTCAGAGGGGGTCACTGTGGGAAAGAGGAGTGAGCACCTGGTGATGGCCCAGGACCCTTTCCAGCCCAGCTGCCCAGAGTCCACCCTTTCATCACAGGCAGCCCCAGGAGACTAGAGACCCATGGACGGCGTTGGTTCAGGAGGCAGGAACAGCAGAGGGTGAGCCTGTCCGTGAGGTTCCGCTGAGTGCCTCCTCTCACATCCCCTCCAGGACCCCTGCGTGTCTGTCTCTTCACCAGCTCGGCCCCTCTCTGAATCCAGCTGTAGAACCTCCCTGGGCCCGGCACTCACCGAGGTCCTTAGAGGGCAGACCATGGGCCTGTAGGACACGGATGGTGAGTAGACAGGTCCCAGGCACCCTTGCCTACAAAGGAAAGAGGGGCAGACTTGCTAAAAAATGAGGGGCCCAAAGGTGACAGGACTGAAAGGCTGGGGTAAACCATTGAAGGTGACCCCCAATCCTAAACCAAAAGAGATGCCCTGCATAGACACAGGCCTGCCCTCTAACCTCGTCAGCTCCCTGAAGCAAAAGGAGGCCACGGCACCTTCTGATGACACCTACCAACATTTCCATAGCGCTGTGGGCTGGCGCAGGTCCACAGCTGTGTGCATGAACTCACCCAATCACATAACCACCCTCTAGTGAGGCCCACTTATGACCAACACCATAGGCGACAGGCACAGAAAGGTTAAGTAGTCACTTGACTAGGATTCAGGGCCAGGGTTGGACCAAACTAGCTTGACTTGTGCTCTCAACTCCTATACTTACCTGCTCCTGGTATAGTTTCCTTGCATCCCCACCCCACCCCACCCCACCCCCAAGCCTTGCTAAGCAGCCTGGAGGCTGGTTTGGGGCTGTGCCTGGCAGGTGGGGGGTGGAGGGGAAGGGGAGTGGACGTAAAGTTAAAAGAGAAGGACCTGACCTGGCCTCATGAACTGCTCCCTGCACTCTCTACCCCTGGCCAGGAGACAGTTCTGGAAACATGCTCTTGGCTTGGGTTGGGATAGCAATTACCAGCTCAGCCTACCCATAGATTTTCAAGTCCTCCAGGTCCTACAAAGTCAGGCTAAAGAGGGTCCTCTGACAGCTCCATTAAATCTACTCTTGTGAGTGTGGGGAGAGGCACCTGGCAGATATGCCAGGGTAGGAAAGCCTGTATGTAACTGATCCTGTCTTTTGGCCTTTAGCCTCAGGAAGGGGAATGGAATCCAGGGATAGAGTTCAGGGAGTTACCTAGATCAAGGGCAGAGCTGGGGAAGCATCTCCTTCATTTCAGCCCTGGGGGCCCAAACACCCCAAGCAACTGAGTCACAAGGAACACCGGGGCAATCACTTCCTTTTTCAGGCTCCAGGACAGCAGTGGGGAGACCCGAGTTCTCAGGGCCGTTCCCACAACTCCAGGGAGCTCTGCTTAGAGCCCATCTCCAAGGAAGGAAGAACTCAGAACAGTCCCTTATCCTGCGACCCTGCCTCTATCCTGGTTCTGCTCCCCACTCTGGTCCAAGGTCAGCACACCCCTCTGTACACCTGAAGAAACCCCCAGTTCCCTTAACCAACATTAACCAGGCACTGGAGGAGCCAAGGGCCAGAGTAGGGGCCCAGTGCCCTACTGGTCTTACCAGAGCCATGAGGCTGAGTCCTCAGGAGCCAGGAATGACAGCAGGCGCAGCACTAAAGACCTTATGCTTTTTAACCCAGAGCCAAGGTGTCTCAATAGGCTCTAAGCTCCTCCTCCGTCCCTCCCAACCACCTCCACTCTGCCCATGGCCACACCCAATCCTGGACCAGCCAGCTGCCGGAAATGAGGCATCTGAAACTTAGATGGAGCCACAGGCGCCCTTATGTTTTGGGTTTAGCACCCCAAGATCCTTCTCTCTGGCCATCCCCACCCAGCCTGTTTCTGCTTCTGGACCCAGAGTAATGACCCCCAGGAGAGCTTGTTGTCAGAAAGTGAGTAGAAGGAAAGGAGACTGGAAAGTGGGTTTGGGGGAGCCATTTTAGTCTGGAAACTCACCCGGGGAATGGGCCCAGAGCAGCAGCAAGTGAAGAGGTGGCCCCGTCACAGGGCCTTTCTCAACCTCCTGGTGCCAGTATGACAGGAATGCCCAGTCTTGACTGAAGCACTTGGTCAATCTGAGGAGCGGCCCAGGTCCTATCACAAAACTTGGCAGGGGTGTGGTCTTTAAGTGAAACAATCCTTCCAAGGTGAAGTTGGGATGACTGCACCAGTGGAGCTGGGTGCTGGGTGGGGAGAGGTCTCTGGGGAGCACTTTCTCCGAGACCGGGTTGAGGGGGCAGAGAGTCTGAGTGTGAGACCACCTCCTTCCACAGGGGACCAGCATCTGGAGGGGAAGGGCGTTCTGTCCCCCTGTACTGGTGCTTGGGGGAGGACAAAGATGATTCTCAGGGCCCCAGACCCACCAGCTGCCCCAGAGCTGGAGGAGAGCAAACAAGACCAGGTCAAAGCTTGGAATAGCTTCACAGGCCCCGAGTCGATGAAGTCTCCTGCTAAGTTACAGGACTGTGGTTGACATGCCTGCCCTGGGAGGCTCTGCAATGGCGCTCGCAGAAGGATGGGTTTGCAGCAGAGAGCTCCTCAGGCCTGGACCCAATCACCCAGCCCTCACCCATAATAAGGGACACCTGAGATTTTTACCTAAACTTTCCAGCTCTCACCAGACCATGGAGGGAGTCTCAGAACAAATGAATCACAGCTACGTTTTTACTGAACACTTCCCTGTGCCAGCCCTGCGCCTCCCTTACAGATATCATCTCTGGGCCTCACAACACCCTGTGATGTAGAGCCCATCATTATGTCCGTTTTACAGACAGGACTCCAATGCTCCAAGGCAATAACTCACCCAAAGTCACGCGCTGGTGAGAGGCAGTGTGGCACCTGAAACCACACTCCTCCAGGACAGGCTGCTGCCTCACCGGTGTGGCAACTTCCGGGGAGCCCACACCCAGACCTGCTTGGCACCTCCTGGCCCTCCAGTTAGCCTCCCAAGATCCTCCGAAGCCGATCCCAACCCAAGCTGGGCCAGCAGCCAGCATCCTCCGATCGCAGTTGCCTCTAGGACTGGCCCGGCCCGGGAGGGTCAGGACCTTTCCCGCGAACTGCACTTGGCAGTGTCCACCAGGGCTCCGTCTTGAGGCCTGGGGCCTTAGTGAAGTGGTCAAACAGCTGGAAATAGCTGTACTTGAGGTCACACTCCATGTCACACCGGAAATTCACTGTGAGGAAAGAGGAGACCTAGTACGAGGATCCTCCTAATTTACAGCCTCCCCAACCCACTCCCCAGATGCCCTGCTGGGCCTGCTCCCAGGTGACCTGGGCAGCTCCTTACCAGCAGCTGAACACAATGGAACCACAGGGCTGGCAGGTAGAGTGTCTCACCAGCCCGTTTCGTGCAGCAAAGGGCCTGGGCCTGACTGGGCTTGGCTGGGCCCAGGGTACTGGGCCAGATCTGGAGCCAAGGGGGCCAGCAGGATCCAGAGCACCTGAGGACACAGCAGATGCCAGGGAGCTGGTCCAAAGACCCCAGGCTCTTTGGCTCTGTCTCTTCCCAAGGTAAATAGCACTGGGCCTGTCCTGCTCAGCACTAGGAGTCCTCAGACTTTGGGCGTTCAGACCAAGGTGCCACCTCCCCAGCTCTTTGGTGCCTGCTCCTCCAAGCCCACATTCCTACCCAGCCCCTCTCCAGGACTGAGGAACAAAGCAGACAACTTCTCCATGGCCTCTTCATCCACAATCCCAAAGGAGCCCTTGTCAGTGCGCTGGCAGGCTGCTGGTGTGCACAGCTCTGAAGACAGAGGGAGAAAAGCATGGCCTGGAGCTTGCCAGCCACTACCATTTGTTCCCCAAGTGCCAGGGTGACAGCATCAGGGATCCCAGTGCAGTGAAGAAGCTGTGTCCACACCTCAGGCCTATCCCAGGCTCCCCGTCCTTCTATCTTGGGCTGCCTGCTCCCCAGCCCTGCAGGCCATGGCCCCTACCATAAGGGAGGAAGGAACGGTCGCTGGGTGGATGTAACAGGAAGTGTTTCTCTCCCGAGACCACAGAGTAGAGGATCTCGTAGTGGTCCTCGTGCACTGCCAACACAAAGAAAGCCCAGGAGCAAGGTCATGAGGGGCAGGGCACAGGAGAGGCTGAGATGGCTTAGAGTTTAACAGAAGAACACACAACATCAGCGCCGGCTCCAAGGGATGCCAAGGAGACGGGTGGGCATCCCAAGTCCTTCTACGAAGAGGGAAATTCATGCCAATAGACTTCATCCCTGACCTAGCCAAGCTCTGGAGAGCTTTCAAGGGACCTAGAGGAAACAGTGCCCCCCACCCTCTAGCCCCTTCTCCCACCTGAGCTGTCAGGGGAGGCCCTCTGCTGTGCCTGAGTTCTGAGTCCCAGAAAAAAATCTCAAGAGAACAGTCAGCCTAACTTCCATTCGGGGCCTACTCTCCATACCTCACTTCCCCTTCCCTACTCCCCAACCTTGTACTCCCCTGACACCTACAAGATATCTTGGCAGCTGCCCCCCCCCCCCCCCCCCACCCCCCGCCAGAAGTTCACAGCATCAGGTATCTTTCCTGTCAGTCAGAGGGAAAAAGGAAAGTTAGAGAACATGTGCCCAAAGGCCAAGCTGGGTGTAACCACAATACAGTAATGCTGGGCCAGAACCCAGGCAGGGAGCAGAGAGGGAGAGGCAGCCATGGGCAAGCTTGGGAGGAGTCCTCCATCTCCTGGGACAGAAGGGCTGCAGTCTTCAGGCCTGGGGACTTGAGCATTGAGTGTGCAGCCCCTGACCCTGTGCAGCCAAGAGTGTGGGCCCAGTCATCAGCAAGGAAGGCTGACGTCCTCCTTCCCATTTCTTCCTGCGCGGCCTCCTGCCTCCACTTACCCAGCACCTCAGAGGCCCAGGACACATGCAACTCCAGGTCAGACAGCAGCTGGGGAAGCTCGGTAGGCAGGGTGGAGCACTGCTTCTGCACACAGAGGGCTGCTGGGTGCTGGACTTGGCCCTCTGGCACATCCAGCACAAAGCTCAGGGGCAGGCAGCACAAAGCTGTCCCCTCGCACAGCATCGGTGTAACCATCTGGAGCGGAGTGGACAGCTCGTCCGAGGAGGGGGCAGCCAGAGGCACGCTGAGCTCTGAGAGAGAGCAGGGTGGGGGACTGAGGCCAACACTGCCTGCATAAGAGATGTCCTCGCTGGACGAGCCACAGTGGGTAGTGCCCATTGGTGATGAAGGGAGCCTAGATAACCAGGAATAGAAAAATGAAGAGGTAAACTTAAGGGAGAGAGTGTTAAGCACAAACACACAAGATGGACCACGAGTGCACAGGACCAGGGTCTGCTACTCAGCCCATCACCCAAATCCTCGGTGGGGCCATGCCTGTCCTGCAGTGGCCTCCTGGCCTTCCCATGCCCAGCAGCATGGCATGCATTAGGAAAGGCAGGCAGTGAGGAGGTGTTGAGAGCTCCAGAATGGGTAGAGCTGAGACCCCAAGGCCAGGGAGCCTTGGTATGGGTGAGGCATGGCTCTGGAAAGCCCCCTCCGATAGTAACATTTACTGAGAACCTAGAATGCACTCGGTACGTCGCTGTGCTAATGTGGAAGTATCAAGGGATAATCAAACTGTTATATCAGGAAGCTTACAACCAGCTAGGGAGGCAGATGACCACCCAAAATCAGTGGAGGAAAAGCAAGGGCTGACAGTGACTTGGGTCTTACTGGACAGCAGACACTCAGGGCTGCTGTGTATATCTGGGCAGGCTGTACAGTGCCCCGGGGCATGGATGTTACAATGGGCCTTAACATACTTCCTTTTTTTGACTCTTCCTTGATTCTCTCTAAGGGCCGGTGATTCTATCCCGCCTCCATCTCAGTCACTAGCTCCACCTCCTTTCCTCTGCTGGTATTCACATTCAAAGGACTCCGTTAGGTCCTCAAATGTCACTTTGATGAGACTTCCTTCTCTAATCACCCTTTTTTAAAGTGCAACCTACCGGACAATCCTATCCCTTTCCTCCCCACTCCATCATTTACCACTGATAGTTATTTCACTTATCTAAACTGTTTACTAATCTCTTACTAAGCGCCTGCATTCAGGACTGCTTATCTGGTTCACTGACATACCCCAAGTACCTAGAAGAGTACCTAGCACACAGCAGGTGTTCAACAAATATTGCTTAATGTTTCAATGAAAGTGTCCAACATCGCCTGGCCGGATAGTTGCTGCAGTAAACTGGGCTCCTCGGCTTAATTCTACACTCTCTCAACGCATCCCTCACTTTGGCCTCAATCATTTCCCTAAAATACAATCTCATCTTCTCATACCACTAATAAAAAATCTTTGATGACTTACCACTGCTCCTTACAAAACACAGTCTGCCTCCATGCATTCAAAGTGCTCTGTGATTAGGCCTAACCTACTTTTCTAGTCTGAGTTCCTCCTGTGTGATACCTGCCTCTGACTACTCAGCAGCATCAAACATCGTTCCTGTTGCTCACTCACAGCTGGAATGCCTTTCACCTGGCTTTTATAAAAGGTACACAGTTTTATTTTCTCCTTGAGGTCTAGCTTATTGTCTTGACCCCAAAGGGCCACTTCACTCCTTTTCACCTCTCGCACATCTTTTCACCTCTGAAGTCATGCGTTCACAGGACTGCATCTCCCATCAGTCATTCTTCGCAACCAGGTGGAAAATGAATGTCTGACTATCAAACATTAGAGCTAAATGGGAAGGTCCTGGTGGGCCCAGGAAAACTGAAAGAGTCAGCACCTGTGCTTAGCTTCACTGACTAGGTCTAACCATGTAACTCGGCAAAGTAGAAAAGGGACTGGGGGGGGCCATGCCAGCTCAAAAAGCAGTCACCTTGGGAGGTGATTTGGGACTTAGCAAATCTCCCTAATATTCTCACTGGGATTCTAAAATACTTGGGAGAGTGAACCTGCATACCTAAAACTTCTATAGTGTTGTAAAGCATTCTCAATAAAAAATATAATTAAGGCGCACCCTGGTGGTGGAGACGTTAGGTCAGCTGCCTCTGGAGGAGCACAGTCCATGTACAGTTCAAGGACTAGAGTGGGACCAGAAGTTCGCATACCCGGTTTGCGAGGACCTGAGTTTGTGACTCGGATGGGGTGAAAAACAACTAAACTTACATCCTCCTCATTCTTCTTGCTCTAAATGCTTCTTCAGCCTCTCCCTTCCTTCCTCTCATTAAAAAAAAAAAAAAAGGAAGCTTTCACGGAAGACTGTAAGGGCGACAACAGCCTGCCCAGTTATTCAGTAGCAGGGCTGACAGAAACACAGGACACCAACAGGGTCAAGGCTGGGCCGGGTCTTGGAAATATGAAGTCACCCCAGAAAACCATGAGGGGAGCAGAGGGTCCACCCACGGGGCTGGGAGGAATGCGACAGAAGCGTGACCAGAGTGTGGCTAGTCACGTGCGTGCAGCTCTGAGCTCCTGGAAGGTAAGAACTAAGGTGCTCCTGGTGCCAGGGGTCCATTGGACCAGGGCGCACCCGACTCCGGGACCCAGTCCCCTGCGTGCCAAAGCTGTCCCCGAGTCCTAAGGTTGCTCGGCTGTCGAAACGAACCCACTTACCCCTTGCGGTGGCGGGGAATTCTCGTAACTCCCTGCGCACGGCGTCCAAAGCCGCCTCCGCCAGGACGCCGCGGCAGGCCCGAGGCCCCGCCCCAGGAGACTCTGCGTTTTTTAACTGGCCCTGGGCCCGCCCCGCCCCGCCCCGCCCCGCCCCGCCCCGCCCCGCGAGGTACCGAAGACATCCGCTCGGGACCCAGCAGCCCACCCCTGGCTGCGGGCCTTCCCCCTAGGCCTGATCGGGCACAGACCGACTAAGCCCCGCAGAGTCGAACACTCCGCACCCCGGCACACCCGGATTGTTTTCCCTGCGGCAAGTTGCACTTTCTTGTGCCTGCCGCACTCGGTGGCATCCCAGGGTTAACAAATGATTGTGTTTATTAACAAGTTCATTCATCAATACAAACAGATGTTAAAAAACAAAAAACAGCCTCTGCCCCGAGAGACCTGGGAGGGAGAGAGGGAAGAGGGAAGCGCCATGGCCTGGACAAAGTATAAAAGTTATAAATAAGGGACTTTTCAAAACTGGGTCAGGGTACATCAGAATGGGGGGAGGGGCAGAAGTTGCCGGTGGCCTCAGACATGCAGACGGGGAAGGGCACGACAGACACCCCTCCCCACAATGGGCTGGCCGTAGGGAAAGGGACGCCACCTTCTTAGAAACGTTAGTAGAAGCACAGCTCTCTCCTCCTGAGGGACAAGCTGGTTGAGGACCACCGAGAACCCAATCCTGAGGGTCAAGCCTAAGTCCGATTTGGGGAGGGCTATGGCTGATTCTGAGTTGGGGCTCCAGTGGTAGTGAATTTCTAATCCTCACAAAGACAGCTACAGCCCTCCCAGGGGCCCACCCTCGGCTATGAGAGCTCTTGAAATCAAGGTTTCTTTGCAGTTTGGCCATGTAGATGGTGGTGTAGCAGGTAAGGGCAAAGTTGAAAGCTTTCACCTGTACACACAGGCTAATTCACACAGTGCTGAGTACCTTTAGAAACCAATTTCTTTATAAATCCCTATCTAGAGAGCAAGCAGGTCCACAGCCTGCCCATGGGTGCTAGGGCTTTTGTGTTCTAGAGCTGACTTACCTGAGGCAGAGAGAAGCAGTAGAGCCCAGAGACACATGTTCTTTGCCCCAATTCTAACAACCGCTTCACTACTTGGTCCTACACGGTCACTGTGCCCTACCTCCTTCCTCTCACCTCTAACAACTGCTCTAATTCCAATCTATCCTCTCACCTCTACCACTTACCTGTCCCACCTACCGCATTGCCAATGTGTCTCTTGGCCCTGCTGCAGTCCCATGTGCCCCCTTCCCCTCAACACCCAGTACTCACAGCACCCCTGGGTGCCAGGAACTGCCTCTGAGGAGGTGCCTTCTACCCAAGCCATGTAGCCTATGAGCCATCCCACATGAGCTAGGTTGTGGACAGCAAGAATCCAGAATTCAGGTTGAGTGTTCCATCCCTGTTTGAGCTCCTTGAGAAGTTTCCCATGAGCCAGACTGGTAAAACAGGGGCGTGAGAGGAAGCAAGCACATGTGCAAGCATGTGTGTGTGCATGTGTGTGCATAAAAAGAGAGGTTTCAACTCTGGCCAAGGTTCTTAGAAGGTGGGGGCTGGTGCCCTGTAAACCACGAAGAAAGTTCCCACACAGGCTTCTGATGGAGCATCACTAAAGATGCAGGGAGACCAGGGCTGGAGGATAAGGAAGGCCAAGGGGCTGAGGAAAGGAGGCCAGGGCTTCATGTTTGCCCAGCAGAGGCCCTTACTGTCCCGCAGCAACGTCCCACAGCCGGCTCCACAAATTCTGGCCAGGAGGGAAAACGGGCACAGGGAGAGAGAGACAAGGCAAGGGCCCTCTTAGAGGGGGAATGGGTGTGGAATGTGGGGGCTCAGGACTTGATAACAACTCAAGTCTCCTGATGGCTGGGAACACCCTGGAGGGCCAGAAGGCTCTGCCTTTTTGGACTGCCAGAAATTAGGGAAAACAAACACATCATCCCTGCTCTGGCAGCCAGGGGATTGCAGCTGGTATGGGAGGGGAAGTGGAGGTAGAGGTGAAGCTCCGCTGTTGGCGGAAGGGCACTGAATACCATAGGCCTCTCCTCTACTCCACTAAATACCCTGTGTGTGCTCCACCCCAGGGAGCTATTCCCTGCAGTAATTTCAAATGGCTTCTAGGAAGAGAGGGCAGTCCTTCCCAATTTCCCCCCAGATGGAGCAGGCTGCCCTCCTACTGCTCACAGCACCAAGGTGACGAAAGACTCAAGACCTACCCCTGCATGAGCCACTGGAGGGGCTGTGGAGGCAGGAGTCCAAGAAAGTGAGGCAATAGGGAAATAAATTAATAAATACAGGGGCTCCATGAGGAGCAGCTGGGAAAGCTGTCCCCACTCTGGGCACTGATCCTGTGATCCGTCCCAAGCACCCCGATGGGTTTGGGTTAAGTGGAGGAGGGGGTTACAGTTTGGAAGAGGGAGCATTCACTTGGGACAGCCTTCTGGAACTCAGAGTCTGCGTTCCATGCGCCGCTCCACAGCTCGAAGCAGCAGTTCTGAGTATTGCTCCAAGAGGGCCTGTGTTTGCTCAGCCCCCACAGCTCCAGGGTTCCCACCTGGGCTGGACAACACTGCCCCAGCCAGGGCCTCTAGCTCCTGCCGCAGTGAAGAGAAGGTGTTTCTCAGGAGCTGAGTGATGCGACTTTGCTCCACAGAGGGTGTTTTGCAGCTGGCCACCTGCAAGAGGACCCCAGGAGTGAATTTGAGGAACAGAGGGACCTGTTAATAGATTTATATAAAGGGGAGAAGCCCCACCTGGGTCGAGCCTGTCCCCCAAAAAGAGACTGCATGCCTAGCTGGGTGTGGCTGGGAATTCTACACCCCAAGATCAGAAAGTATGACCCAAGGATATGGGATAGAGGCAGACTCTGGGGGCAACCCCAAAGGAATCCTTCAGATTATGGTACCATCTGTATCTTATTACCATCTACAATTTTTCTTTCAATGCCTAGGCCCCAGGCACATCTTGGTACTCAGGCATTAGGCATAGATTATGTAAAGCCCAAGGACCCTGGTTCAAGAATGGGGTTTGGGGGGCACCACCATAAATAAATGAAAGAGCTTCCTCCTCTTCTTCCTTCCTTTCTTAAAAAAGGCTTCTTTCTCCTCTCCCTTCCTCTCAAAAAAAAAAAAAAAAAAAAAACAACAAAGAGCCTGGAACCCTATGTTAGGCATGGTCAAATCATTTTTGTTTTGGTTTTTTGTTGTTATTAATTTAAAAATTGTAATTGCAGTCTTTTCCCCCGGCAACATAGCCTTTATTCATTTTTTAAAATTATTTTAATTTTTACACATTAAAATAAATTCCTACGTATAGGTTCCCCATTCCTCACATCTGTCAACACATCCTGCCCTCCACCAAATCACCAAGTGTTCTGTGACATTGTTCAAAATCATTTTCAGTATGAAAAAGGATACTATTAATTACACTAGAACAGACATAAACTGGGATGATCCTAAGCAAACCAGGACATGTGGTCTCCCTATCTGCAGAAGTCTTCAGACCTTAGGCAGAAATGGGCCTATGGCCCATTCAAGGGTCTGGCCTGGCCTCTAATCCACTCACCTACTGGCCCCACAAGATGTTCCCAATTGCTCCACCCAATGATCAGTGGAAGAGCATTAATCATTACTGTCCTGTCCTGGCTACTCAACCGTCTTAAACACCTAGCACTCCTGACATGCCATCTTCCCGCCAGTGGGTGCCCAACACATACCAAGTGGTAGAGCCGCATAGCCTGGCGCACATTGCCCTGGAGCTCTGCTACAAGCTCTTCACACTGCTCCAAGCTCACCGGTGGCTCTGGGAAGGACAGACACAGCTCAGTAAGACCCAGAGAAGCTGCCCTTTCAGGCCTTCCCTCCCAGGGGCCGCTCAGAGCAGGAGAGGCCTACCCCAAGCATCGCACTTGGCCTCAGTCCCCTCCTGCCTCCTCCCCACCACGAATACCCTCCCCAACACCACAAAGAAAACAAGTTCTAGAGGAAAAGGCCAATCCCAGCCCCAGAGGTGCCGAAGGGGCAAGTGCATTAGAGGGAGATCATGAAGGCTGGCAGGAGTGTCTCACCATCAGGGGTGTGACTTATGGACCAAGACAGGAGCAGACAGGACAAAAAACGCCAGAGGCTGGAAGCACAGAAATGGGATGAAGCCAGAAAACGACCAACAGAGAAGGGAGAGAAGGGATGGGACAGGAGATGAGAGGTGGGAGGCTGTGCACACCTGAGTCCTGGCTCAGGGCTGCCCCTGGCTGGGCATATTCCATGGGGCTGGGAGTCTTCTCACGGGGTGGGGGCTGCAAGTTCTCAGGGCCTTGGAGGAAGTTGCTGGCCGGCAGTTGCTGGGCACAGGGGCTGTTGGGCCCAGGCTGAGCGTGGCACTCTGTCCTAGGCTTGGGAGTAGTACCCTCCCCCAAAAAGGCCCACTTCTCAGCTGTACTGTGAGCCTTTCCTCCTCGGCCTGCTGGGGAGCCAGGCTGTTCTGCCTCACCAGGGGCCCGGCCCTTGGTTATAGGCGAGAATGTGGCCAAGGTAGGACGATCAGGTAGTGGCTTTGGGATATCCAAGACCAGGTGAGCCCGACTGGGCGGAGCCAGCTTGCTGAGTGGTGAGACTCGGACGGGGGCAGGAGCTTGAGGGTCAGTTGCCAGGCCCAGGTTTTCCCCAACAGAGATGCTGCGGGATATCTTGGCCATGGAACTGGTGGTAGGATTCTGGTAGGAGTGGGGCTGAGACAGATGGCCGTCCATCTGACGCAGGGAACGCAGGCCCTCCTCAGCCTCCATCTTCTGTGAGAACAATGGACTGGTTGGAGGGGCCTCATCTGCAGAGGAGATAGGTTATACGCCGGTCACGTGGTGAGGAAGGTATCTCAGGTGCCAAACTCAATCCCTAGAAGCTGCTGTGCCCACACATATCTACTAAGAAACATCCAGTAGCAAGCACAATGACACACTGGGGCGACAGCAGGTCCCCTTCCTCTAGCATGCTCGCGTGTTTCACCCCACATGCCTCAGAGCTGAGCCCACCAGGCTCCTCACCTTGTGGCACCAGACTGTGCACAGACTGGGCTTTCTGGAGTCCACCTAAAGGGCCAGCTGTGGCCATTCTCTTGGGGGTCCAGCTGCTGTCTGGGCTGAGACGTCGTCGTGGCAATAGCACAGGGGCTGCCTGTTGGAAGCCAGCGTTTCCAGGGGAGGGGTCCACCTCTGGGGGTGCTCCTGGAGGATTGGCACCATTGCCTCTCAGCTGCTCACCAGAAACCTGTGGCACCTGAACTGGTCTCGATGCCAGTGCCAGGCTTGAGGAGGGTGGGGATGGTTCCCTATAAGAAGGAAATATGGAAGATAGTCCAGAGAAGGCTCAGGGCTCCTCTCTGTGTCACTGCATCAGAGAGGCACTAGGGAAGAAAGGCAGGCACAAAGCCAGACAGGGTTGGGGCCACAGGGTTGGCTGTTCCAAATCCTGGAGTTCAAAACACTGCTAGCAAAGAGAGCAGGTCTACATGCCGACCCGGGGCAGGACTGGCCCTGTTAGGTGCACTGGGAGGTGAGACGAGTCAGAGCTCCTTGTGAGAGAGTGAGAGCAACAGCTAGTAGGGAGCAGTACCTGAGTGGGGGCGTCTGCACTTGCAACAGGAATCGTGAAGAGATGCTCCGGGACTCTGTCCTTTCCAGTACCCGAACTGGGCCCCCTGCCAGGGTGACAGAAACCAGGAACTGAGGCAAGTCTTGGTCCCAGAGCCTGCATCCCCTAGAAGGCAGCCCCAGGGCATGGCCTGCCTATAACCTCCCTCTCAGCCAGGCAAGGAAGGTTGAAGGGCAGATTTCGGTGACCACTGCTGGCCTTCGGACCACACCTGGAGCAGCCCCATTGGCCAGAGTCTCAAAGTGCTGTTTTAGAAACTGCTCCTGGTCTGGGGTACGGGGACTGCCTTCCTGCAGGCCGTTGAGACCCGTGACTCCCTCTTCTTCCTCTTCTTCCTCATCACCATCGGCTGGCTCTTCAAGGTCTGAGGAAATGCCATCCACACTCAGGGGCTCCGTGCTCTCAGAGTCTGGATGTGGGGAGGGGAGAGAAGCATCACGCTGCACCCATCTGCTATGAGAGCCTCCACTCCCCGAGTCCACTGACACATGGTCCAGCCTCCCTAGGGTCACAGCCTCACCTTCATTGGGATGCTCAGGGCTGGAGAGGCGGCTGCCGCTGTAATCCACAGAGCAGGCACTGTCAGGGCTATGCTTCTCTGAGGCCCTGCCGCCTGGGTACGCTCTTCCCAGGGTCCCTCGGGCAGGACCCTGTACCTGGAACTCACTGTCAGGAAGACCAGCGAGGGGAAAGAATCAGCAGTAAGCAGAGGTGAGCATTAGCCTACTGGACTCCTGCCTTTCTTCTTCCCCATCTGAGGGCAGGACTGAGGATGAGGCACAGATGAAGTGGCAAGCAAGCCCTGAGTGCCCTGGGGCGAGCCCTTCCCTAACTAAAACCCCTAGAGGGAACAAAAACACCTGGGTACAGAGTCTCTCCAGAGCTCTGATGGAGACAGGATCCTTGCCTGGTATCCAGGGTGAGGCTGTCACTTGGCTCTGGGTAGACAATACCATCTTCAGTGAGTGCAGGCTCCAGATCTTGGGCAAAGACCCCTTCCTCTTGGGACAACAATCGGATAATGTGGGGGCAGGAACAAGGTTGGGAAGCTTGAGGCCGAGGGGGCTTTGCTTTCTGAAAAAATAGAGGGACATTACTGCAATTGCTGAAGTGAGAGACTGGGAAAAGAGGCGGAGGG
Organism: Solenodon paradoxus; assembly: GCA_004363575.1. NCBI lineage: Eukaryota > Metazoa > Chordata > Mammalia > Eulipotyphla > Solenodontidae > Solenodon > Solenodon paradoxus. The sequence goes on along the minus strand of RJWH01000743.1, from coordinate 473,899 downwards.
AGACAAGGATTTGTTGTGCACCAATTCTGGGGGAAGCTGTGCACTTCATCTCAGAGGACAGATAAGCCAGGCTGGGCTCCAGTTAGGGTCCTTGAGCTTCTGGAAGAAACTATATTAGCAACTGCGCTGCCAACCTCTAGTCATTACTTAATATCATGAGCCCTCAGGGAACCCAGTCCAGGATAAAGGCTACCCTCCTTTGATTTTCCATTCCAACTCCCTTCCCTGCCAATTACCATGCCACATAGCCTGGCCAGCCCCACCCTGACCGCAGTCCCGGTTATCCAGGAGTCACAGGGGCAGAACAAGCAGAACTGGACTAGTGCTTAGGTCCCAGGTTCTGGTACAAGGCTGGCGAGACCCCTTCAAGACCACTAGGATGCTGGGAGGAAGACAGCTCACCTGGCTAGGATTAGAAGTCTCAGGGGCCTGCTGACCATGCTTCCCAGGAGCATTTGAGGTCATGGCCTGGCTAGAGTCCCGAGGATTTGGGGCTAGCGTCTCCAGCTGCCTCAAGTCCAGCATGGAGCGAACACTCAGCTCCACGCCTGGCTGAGCCCAGCGGCCCCTTCTTCTGGGTCCCTGGTTGGCTGTAGGAGCTGGGTCCAGGAACTCCACAGTGTCCTGTGCCTGGTACAGGGCGGGCATGGGGGATAAGAAACAACAGCCACACATGGTATTAGCAAACATCCGTATCATTTATAGAGTGCCAGGCACTGTACATGCTATGAGCTCATTTAATCCTCACACCCTTATTCACAGGTGCTATCATTTTCCCATTTCTACAGACAACAGAAGCATGGGCGGCTTAAGGAACTTTTTCAGGTCCCACGACAGTAAGTGCCCTGATTACACCGCAAGCAGTCTGGATCCAGAGTCCATGCTCTCAACCTCACTCTATGTCCTGTCCTATAGGACCTTCTAGTCTCAGTCTTCACTTGGTGCCAAAGACACCTCAGAGTTGGGAGTCTTTAAAAGTCCTCTAACTCTGAGGACAGCCTGAATAGGGCCCCACAGTCAAATGACATCAAGGACAAAAGCCAAGCCTTGAGACCCCAGGCCTGGTCAGAACGCACCAGAGACACCATCCCAATAGCATCCCACAAACTGCTGCTGACCACAAAGGATAGGGGTACTTGAAACTCTACCTCAAACCATGAGGGCTGGGCTGCCTTCTGGTGTGCTTGAAGACTTCATCCTGCTTCAAGCTACCTTTAAACAGCTGTTTGGCTTTTGGACCTCTTAGGGCCTTTCCCCTCTGTCTCAGAAGTTCTGAGTTTACCTCCTGACCTGGGGTATTTAGAATTCTTGGAGCCTTTGATTTTCTTGAACTTTAGTGCTAACCATTTGGCTCAGACACCCTTTTTCACTTCCTACCCCAACCTGTTCTTTGTTCACATTGGTGCCCAAGTCCAGGCCCCAGTGGCTGAACGGGGGAGCACCTCCACTAACCTGTGCGGTCCACCTCACCCAACCCATGGAGGGGCAACTCTGGGCTTCATCATCCCTCACCCAGGACCAACGGAGCTGCTGGAAATCCCCTAACAGGGCTGTCTTGGACACAGGAGTGAAGCATGCAGGCAGACCTCACATCCAAATGTCCTTCCAGGCCTGGAAAGCCCGGCTTTCACCTTTCTTCACCTTTTCTAACCTTGGAAGGGCATTCTAACAATGGTGACTCACCCGACTCATCTCCCAGTGGGACAGGCTTCGGCGCAGGGCTGGGCTGGGCACTGAGGCTAGAAAGAAACAAGCAGTCAGAGAGACTGTCTCCTGCCTAGCATCCCGGAGTCTGGCCCCATATTAGCCTAACCCACACACAACGATGCTCGGGTTTCTTCAGCTCACACTCCAACAGTTCCAAGAAGGGCATATCTAGCCCCTCTACCAGCCGGTGCTTGTCTATCCCCGCATCAGACTTCCACAGACCTGGCTCTTTCTTGGCACCCCTGGCAAGGACAGGCAGAGCTGGCAGTTCCTCTTCTTCAGTGCCCTCATCTTCTCCCTCCTTGTCACTATCTGATGAGAGGGCTTGTCCAGGAGAAAGCATCGAAGAAGCCTCGTGCCTGAGTCCAAGACAAGGAAGGTCATGGGGAGAGATGCCTCCATGGGGAAAAGGACAGTATCATGGCCACTGTGTGAGAAACAGGTGTTGGGGGATGCAGAACTGTGGACTGGCAGGTCCAAAACATGGAGGAAGAACAGTGAGATCACATTGAGCAATCCAGATGCCCATACAGCTTTGCCCATATCTCAAATTCTGCTCTCACCGGTTGGGTCCAGCAGCCTTTTGGGGAGAGGATGGCCCTTGCTGCTTGCTCCCTCGCTGACGCTGGCGCAGCTCAGCCAGACGCTGCCTCATGCTGATGGTCATCTCAGAGCTCAGGCGCCACACAAATATGCAGCTGGGTAGACACACAGATTTGGGTGAAGGAAGGGCAGGGTAGGATTCTGAGTTTGGCAAAATTAGTTCCCTTGGGCTGGCAAGATGAGAGGTGCCCTCTAGTGCTGGGTCAGACCCAGTCAAGAAATAGCCCTGTTCAGTCTCCTTCCCAGATCATCACTCGGTGAAGAAAGGGGAGGGGCAGGGTGTTAGTGACATAGAGGAAGCATCTGGGTCCCATGGAAGCTAGATTCTGCTTACCTGTCCCCTGACACAGAGATGAGATGCTTGCAGTCATTACTAAATTTCATTCCAGTGACAATCTCTGTGAAGAACAAAGAATATAGCCTATAAGCCACACTGAATCCCAGTCTAGCTTGTCACAGCAGTGGAGATGGGTGTTGGTTGGCAGGAAGGGGCAAGCAGTTATGTTGGGTTCTAAGAAACTAAAGGAAGGGACATGTCAGGGTGGAGTAACGGTTAGGTCAATGGTCTCCAAAGGAGCAAGCCATGTGCCCCTGGGTTCAAGTCCTGGGTCTGGGAGGAGGCAACCAGTGTGAACAACTAAATGAAAAATAAAGTGTAGATGCTTCTTCCTCCCCTTTCTTCCTGCCTGTCTGCCTATTCACCTTCATTCCTGTCTGCATCTTTCCTTTAAAAAAAAAAAAAAAAAGAGTAAAGTTCCATGGGTAGAGTATTGGGACTACGCTTACCTGAGTGGCCAAACATGGTGGCTACGCACTCTCCTGAGGAGAAGTCAAAAATGGAGAGGTTCTTGTCAGAACAGCTGGTGGCAATGTAGATCCCTGAGGGGTCTGTCTGCACCTGAGGAGTGGGACACACAGTTGGAAGAGGAAGAGAAGCAGCAGTCCCTCTCTGCCTAGTACCCCTCTGTTCTCTCATCTTTAGCCCAGCGTCCATCCTACTGGACTCTTACCTTAATTAGAGTGCCATCTTCGCCCTGCGACCCTTTAAACAGCTTCTTCTGCTTCCCACTGCTGATGTTAAAGATCCTGTAAAGAAACACTCTCATTCACGCAAGGAGGTTTACGATCAAGCACACCTGAGTAGCAGAAGCACCAGCCTTCACTCTCAGCCCCACTCTCTCCGGGAGCCACTCCCCGACACCACAGGGGCTGCCACCTCTCCGGTGAGGCAAAGTCCTCATTCTCTAAGTTCAAGGGGACACAAAGTCCTGGACAAAAAGACCGATGTGCAAACTGAGCTGCCTAGAGCTGACCCCCTCAGGCAAGAAGGAATGTGGTCAGATGGTCTGAGAAAGAGATGCCCACCGAATATTTCGGTCCTGACAGCCGATGGCCGTGTACTTCCAGCTGGGCTCCACATCCATGTCATAGAGGGTTGTCTTCCGTACCACGTGGTGGGTCCGTGTAAACTGTACTCCATCTCCAGACTGCAGGGATGGAGCAGGTGGGCAGACCCCCACACCCAAATGCCTCACCCGGCTCAGAGAGCCTTTCTCTAGCCTCCCTTCACCTCTTATGACATCAGGCAGGGAATGGTAGAGACCTCCATCCCCATGCCCTATTCAGAAAGCCCAGCAGCCTCACCTTCTGTGCAGTGCGGAAGTAGATGCTCTTGTCTGCTCCACAGCTGATCATGCGGACTTGCCCATCGCTCGCTATGGAAGAGAGGGGCTCCCTGTTCCCTCTGCTCTCAACACAAAGGGCATAGCTATTCCTCTGTCTTCCCTTCATACTCTCCCGCTAGGAGCTACTCGAGATGACTGGGACAACCAGTTCAATCAGGATGCTTCCCTCTAAACCTAGGCTTTTCTTTCTCCCCATCCCTAGCCAACCCAACTGGCTCAGGGTCCCTCCACCCATCTTCTCACCTAGCCTCGGGTCTTCCAACTGCCATCCAACACTCCCCCGCCCCCCATGATTGGCAGATCCTTCTCATGGAGGCAGGTGGTAGTGGGGGTGAGGGATACAGATGGCAGGTGGCAGGATGTGTTCTAATTGCCCTGCGCCCACCTGCAAATTTGACAGCAGTGATGGAGGATGAGTGCTCATCCAATGTCTGCTGTAGGCTATACTCCCGTCCAGCATCGAGGATGTGGATCAGCCGGTCCCGACTCGCTGATGCCAGAAGCTTCAGACCTGGGATTGAAAGAACTCCATTAGGCCATGAGCATCCAGAGCAGGTCCCTACTGGGCCTAGTAAAGTGGCTGCAGGAATTGAGCGCCATAACCCTAAGCTAAGTGAACAACAGAGCAGAGAGGAATGTGTCCCCCTCTAAACCTCAAAGACACCAATGATTCAAAGGATTTTCAATCCCATATTTAAAAGCCAGGAGAGAGATAAGTGGCAAGAGGACAAGAGGAGCCCTGTGCCATTCTGGGCTAAAAGCCAGGCATTTTCCTCACCTGTGTCTGGTTTAGAATATTCCAGGCAAAGAATTTCTGAGTCATGGGCATCCACTTTTAGCATCTCACTTAAGGACTGAAGCTCGTGCACCCTGCAAAGATGAGGACAGGAGGAAAGAGGTCATTGCCAGCTGCAGGAGGAGAGGCTCACCCTCCTTCTTCTGCTCTATCTTCTCCCTCGACGTTTTTGTAAAATTTCTTTTTGAACATAAGTTTAGAAAAAAGTTTCAATGAGTACATAGTTTCCCTGTTTCCCTTACCCAGCTTTCCCTAATGTTAACATCTTACAAAATGATAGCTCAATTACCAGAATCAGGAAATTTACATTAGTACAGTACCATTAATTGTAAGATTTTATTTGTATGTTACCAGTTCTCCACAATCTCTTTTTTCTGGATCCAGAATTCTATTCAGAGACTAGATGGCATCTAGTTGCTATTTCTCCTTAGTTTCCTGCAGTTGGTAGCAGTTCTTCAGTCTTTCCTATCTTTTATGCCCTGGACCCTTTTGAAGAGTATTTACCAGGATCATTCTCTGTCCTATGTACCTTAACTGACTTTGTCCTATTTTTCTCATGACTGGGCTGAGTTTATACACTGGGGGAAAGAATGCCAGAGAACAACTCTGTCTTTCTCAGTACATTGTATTACAGGCCTTATGATGATGATGTGAGGGTGTTCAGCTTGATCACTTGGTTAAGACAGTTTCTGCTGCATGTCTACATTATAAGGTTATTATACAACAACTTGTATATAATAAATATCCTGTTCCTATATCATCTTGAGCCAAACTTTCCTAGAGCTCTTAAGACCTAATTCTTCCAGCCTGTATCTTGAAAGGCAGTCAGACCTACTTCAGGCCTGGTATTACCTAAGCGTGCCCATACGGTCTCCTGAAGCTAGATGCTGCCCATTGGGGCTGATACACACAGAGCGGATGCCGACGCGAGGATCCATCAGGGACCCATCAGCTTTGTCTCCTCCAGGCAGCTCGGTGTCCAGCAGGGCCTGAGTGTTTCCATCCACATAGATGATCTTAATGAGGTCCTGCGGCAACAGGTCAGGAGAAGAGATACATAAGGCAGGACAGATCCAGGACAGCTACAAGGGCAGAGGAATGCTGCACAAGATAAACCCTTGGCTCACAGAACCCAGCCAAATCAAGTAAGATCATGGTCCAGGGACTCGTGTTCCTGAAAGGGAAGGCCGAGGGGAGGAGGGTACTAAGTGTGGAGTGGGGACCCCAAGACTTAGAGCTCACATTGCTGAGGATGTTTCTGTGCAGGGTGGAGCCATGTACCCCGGAGCTCTCTGTGTTCCACAGGCGAATGGTGTTGTCCGAGGAACAGGTGATAAAGGAACTGGGGGGCAGGCAGGCCTGATTACTGTCCTTCACTTCAGGGTAGACCTGAAGGGGCAGTAAGAACAAAGTCAAATCTCCAGTTAGGGAACAGTTCCCTTCCTGCACAAGAAAATGGGAAGGAATGAGATTAAGGAGCTAATGCTGGTCAAAACCTAACCCAGTGCCTGTCATATAGTAAGCAAGCCATAACTATGAGATATCCTTCATAATTACTCAGGGAAAGCACATTAACCAAGCAGCTCCTATGTACCAGGCACTCTTCTACTTAGATATCTTCATTAAAATTCTTAGGAAGCTAGATGAATCAGATACATCATTCTACAGTTGAAAACAGGCTGGAGCAAGCGCAGTAAGTTGTCCAAGAGCCCCCAGCCTAGGCTCTCGGAAAGAAGCCTGAGATACAATAACACTAAAATTCAAGTTCAAGCCTCAGGACCCATTTGCAATATGCAGGGACACAGGGATGTCGCTAGAGGAACATGGAAGCAGCAGAACCATAATGTTGTGCTTGGGGATCCCCACTTTTCATCTTCACAATGGTATCAGAAAACTTGTCAGCTTCCAGAGAGCCCAGCCCACATACCTCCACACTCCAGACACAGGAGGAATGATACAGAGCCGAGTACACCTTGCCCACTTTCTTGGGGTCCCTCACATCCCAAACATAAATGCTGTGGTCGTTGTACACACAAGACAGCCACTGATTAGTAGGATCAAAGGTCAAGGCAATGGTGTCTGGATACCTGGCATTGGCCATTCCAGAGAAGAGGCGACTGTGGGGAAGAAAACAGGACAAAGTGGTGAGTGAGGAGCTGATAAAATGAGGGATTGAAGGGAATCAAAAAAAAAAAAAAGCAGCCAACACAAAAAGAAAGGAACAGAGCATAGAGAGCTCTCTCCAGACCTGCAGGTTTGAAAACACTGCCGAGAGGTAGCCCAGCACTAGCTGCTGGGTCATGGTGTTCCCCTAACACCAACATGTCACAGCGCACCAGACAGGTAACTATGGCTGCTAGGGAGCTAAACAAAATAAGACTATTTTGTAATCACGTCCGAGCCCAAATAAGCAAAAGATCACAGTATAAGCCACAAAACACACCAAATATGATACTTTCCTGCCTATCATAACGGATGGCTACTTCTTACCAATTAATTTTAGCTCCATACATTTCCTTCTACCTTTCAGATAAAAGTTATTAAGATACCCAACTGTAGAACTGCCCTCATTTCCTGACAGCATCCAACCAGAGTAAAACCTCAATGCCTTGAACCATTCCTAAGATGGTCTAACACAAGCCCATGTCTCACAACAGGCCCTCCCACCACCCATTTACAGAGCCTCTCCCCAGCCCCCCGTGGCGTGCAGTCTTCCTAGTTGTAACAAGTACTAATAAACCTAGAGCTGTTTGTCTACAAAGGTGCTCCTGATGGTCTTGGAGCAATAGTACACACTTTGCCTTGTTCCCTGAAGCAGAGTCAGAGATGGCTGAGCACAGGGTGAGGCTAGAATGGCGGCAGGAGGCCCACATAGCTCACCTGGCCTCAGTGACGCTGGCAATGTCTGTCCCCAGGGCATGGGGCCGGGGCAGGGTGCTTAGGAAGTGTAGGTTAGAGGGGTTGAAGAGGCGCACAGTGCCATCGGCACAGCCACAGAAGATGTAGTCTTGGCTTACAGAGATGCAGTGGGCCACGGTGGTCTGCAGGCAGAGAGGCTTAGGTCAGCAAGGGCTACCTGATCAACCCCTCCTCACCAGTTACCTGCCAAGAGGAGAAACCAGCCAAGGCAGGGGCGAGGGAAAAGCCGCCCAGTTGCTCTGGCCTGAGCCCCTTAGCTGTCATCTAGATGCCCCGCCCTCCAGCACCAGGTGGCCAAATGGCCCACAGCCACGTGCAGATGGGAGTCAGGGACCCTTCCAAGGCCCCAGAGCTCTCAGCAAAGAGAACAAAGCAGGAAAAGCCCAGCAAAGAGAAAGAAACAGCGTGAGAAAGAGGAGGGTCTAAGCACCACTTACTGTGAAGCTGTCTGTGTTCTGAGCAGAGAGGAAAGCAGGGGAAAGAAAGGCAGAAAGAGAGAGCAGAGAGGAGGCAGTTACAGAGATCTCTATGGGCTGGAACTGGACCAGCTCTGGGACCCCCAGGCTTCTCTCTCTTGGGGTCCTCCTCATGCTGAGGGCCCAGTCCCCGTGTGGAGCCACAGGCAGTTCTCCCTAAGCTGAGAACTCCCAGGCAGCCCCCACCCCGAGACAGATGCACTTACTCTCAGCTCCACCCACTTATCCAAAAGCCTCCGATCACTGAACTCGCACAGCAGCCCCGAGGACGTGATACAGAAGGTGCTGTCAGCCTTCTTCCCTCGACCACAGGCCACATCGGTGAACAGGTTGTTCCGCAGCTCCCCCAGCAGCCCCGAGCGGCCCAGCAGGGGCACTGTGGCATTCACCTGTGGAGACACAGCACTACTTTGCCCACCAGCCACCCCAAGGCCTGCCTCTGGGGAGAGTGAGGGGAAGTGGCAGCCCCGCTTGCCCACTTAGACTCCTCCTCTTTGACCCAGATGGTATCTGGCTCCTCCAGAATTTCTGTGTGACAACTCAGCAAGTCGAGGGGTCCGAGCAAAGCAGGGGCTCCTGGGATGGGCTGAGCCAGTCCTGCTCCTGGTGGCTACTTCCAGCATCGGCACCTCACCTTTGAGGTCTTGCTGTCATCGAGGTACCAGAATTTGATGTGCCTGTTGCCTGCAGTGACAAAGTAGCTGCAATCTTCAGAGAAGGACACCGCTGTCACCCGACTGGACACTTTATTGGAGGCTACCACAATGTTTTTCTAGAGGGAGAGGGAGAGGAAGAATCAAGGTTCTAGCTCTTTGGACTAAGAGGAAAGCAGCTCAGAGGATGGAGTGGGGTTAGACAGGATTTATGCTTTTAAACAATGTTTTCTTTTCAGGATTTAGCACCCAGAAAAAGAGGTGAAGGATGAGAACCCCTTTCTAGAGGAGCGTAAGGCACTCACTTCCTCCAAAGGCCCTCAAAGGCACAAAATTAGTCTTTTTCTGGCAACCAGTGTGCTTGACTGCACAGTTGCTCTTTTCTGATTCAGATTCTTTTTTCTAGACCTAGGCTGAGATCATCAGAGTGGAATAAAGGGGCTCAGGTCAGCTACTTTCTGGCTCCCCAACTGGCCCTGGGACCCCCACAAGGCTGCTATGTCATCTCACCCAGCTCACTCACCTTCCACGCCCAGACGTTGACAATCATGTCATGTTGGTAACCCACGGAGACAATGTACTTGGCACTAGGGGAGAAGGCCACACAAGCCACACCGTACTTATGCTCCTGCAGCTCCGCCACCTGGCTGTGTTCAGCCACATCCCAAACCCGCACGGCAGGCATGTGCCCACTCTACAGAGAGGCAAGAAACAGAGGTAAGGGCCAGAGCATAGTCACCTGTAGCCTTTCAAAGTGGGGGCCTCCTCTGTTACTGCAGACAATCTGTCTCATCACCACCTCACCAAGAGTCAAGTGCAGTGTGTTGTACAGGCCAAAGGCATAGAGGAAACATGACAAATAACTCCTTTAATCAGGGAGAAAATGGCTCCGGATTCTGTGCAACATTTCTGGGTGAGGGTCTGCGCTTCCGCGTTTGCTCAGAGCTCCTTAGGTGATCTTGCTATGTGCCTGAGAAGCACTGCTAGGCATGCCTATTTCTGCCAACCCCTGCCCCACCCCCAGAAGACTAAAAACTTAAGCAGGGTTCCTCATGTGCCCAGCAGGGGGCCTCTGCAGAGAAGGAATATTTTGAGGCACTGCTTCCAAACTGCTTCCCAAACCAGCAGAATCAGCATGATTTGAGGACTTGTGAGAAATGAAAATTTTGGGGTCCCATCCCAGATCTAAAGAATCAGACTGGTGATAGGTCCAGCTATGTGCGTGTTAACAAGCCGTTCAAGTGACTCGGATATACACTAAGGCTTAAAAACCACGGTTTTAAAGTAGAACAAAAACCTGGAAGCCTAACCAGGCGGAGGATTATAGCTCTGCAGAGGCCAGGCTCCCAGCCTCTTTGGAGGAAATCTAGTGCCCTTTTCTCACTCACCTCTCCAGTGACCAAGTACTTTCCATCAGGGGAGAAGGCAAGAGCAGTGATGGTTTTCCTGTAAGAGAGAGAACCTGCTCAGAGGGGCACTGGCAGCCTGGCCTAAGTGTTCCTTCACCGTTCCCTCAAAAGGCAAGACCAGCCATCACTGGAACATGTGACATCTCCCTATAGGGCTATGAGGCCCAGCCATCTAGCTCCCAGTTGCCAGAACCACAGAGACCCCAGAGAGCGTTCTTCTCCCAGCCCCCGGAGGAACGAGGTGCTACCTGAGGGCCAGAACCCGCTTACCTGGAACTGTTGAGTATGTGGTGCTGTTTGTGTTTCCGAGGACTGAACAGCACGACCACACACCTAGAGAGACGAGAGAGAGCAGACTCAGCACCCAGTCACAGGTCTACCAGGCACTCCCAGGCCACAGCAGAGGGAGCTGGCTAAGCAAGCTTAAAGGGGTTCCACTTGTCACCAAGGGACACTGACTGATTTCTCCTGGCTACCTGCTCTTGCTTCCTTTCCCAATCCAAGAGAGCCGATCTCTGCAGCCCCACGAGGATGAAAAGGTTCCCAGAAACTTATTCCGACCAGGTCCCTACGCACCAGCACTATCTCTGGTCATACCCGCAAGGGCAGCAAGGACATAGGCCTTCCCACAGGCCTTGAACACAGCCCAGGAAGGGGTGCAGGAGGGAAGAATACACATGATTTGGGCAAAGAAGACCACAGGTATGCAGCAGGCTCACAGGCCTGGAGCCACATGTATGTCAAGCATTTGTGCCTCAAGGAGGGGTGAAGCCGCTCACATGTGTGTACTTGGCAGGAGTCAGAAATCACAACAGCAGGGACACAATCCAAGACGCTGCCTGCGGTACAGAGACGGCTGGGAGCACCCTCTGCCCCAGGCCACAGGCTGGAAGGTGTCAGATGCAAACTTTTCAGAGGCCTCTCCAGTGGAGGGGCCAGAAGTAGAGTTAGGGGCGTGGTCATGCAGTTCTCCCATAGGCTCCACGGCTATCAGCAAACTCAAGCCAGGTGCCCTTGTGCCTGGGCGCTTCATCAGTACTGTAATCAGCTAACAGGATCAGTGTGGCATCTGTGACACCAGGGAAGGGGAAGGGAGAGAATGAGTAGCAGGGTATGTTCCCCCAGACCCAGGCTGTTTGGTGGAAACCTACTGCAGCCCCCACATATGAACCCCACTATTTGCTAGAAACTTGAAGCAAAGGAAGGTACAAGCAGTTGATGAATGTTTAGCTTCTTAGGTTCAACAGACCACCTTACTACGTACATTCCACAGGTAACCGAGAGCACAGGATCTCTGAGGTCCACCAGCTATGCCCAGAGCTACTAGGCTGACCAACATCCTTGGCATTCCTGCATCACGTCATCTCCTCCAATCCCCTCCCCCAAATCCTTCCTCACTGTTTTCTTTCTCCTCTCCCTGCCACTGAATCTTTCCTCATGCCCCCTTCCTCATTCCTTTCTCCTTCTTCCCTTTACACCAACATCCAGTCCCATGCTTCCCTTCTAGAATGTCCTGTTGGTAGAATTTGTTTTTAAATATGATAAAAATAAGATGGCTTTGGAAACTGTCCCATCACTCTCCCTGCCCCATCCCAAATTATACACAAGCAGGCTTGTTCAGCTCATTACAGGCAGACCAGGATACGGGGGGCGCCTAATTCCTCCAAAACAGATAGACTCATAGAATTTTGGAATTAAACATACCAGGTGACTTTGAAGATCACCTGGTCCAACCCTCCAAAATTCTGAAGGAAGGAAACGTGGGCTCAGAAAGATCCTACAGGGAGAGCGGGGCCAGGACTCAAAATCTTCTTACTTTACAGCAAACATGAGCACATGTCTGGTCTGATCATGTCACTCCTTACTGAAAACCCCCGGGGAGCTTCTGAGACCAAACTGCGTACAGTACCCATGATGGGACCTGCTGGAGAGTGGTCCTGCCCACTCTCCAACCTCGCCCTGCACCAGGCTCCAAGCTTTCACTCATTAACTAGCTATGCTGCTCCCACCACATGGCCTTCACAGGAGCCACAGTCTTCCCTTTCTTTTCTAACTCCTTAACCATTTGTCTATCTTGGGTCAAACGGTATATGCTCTTATGGCACAGTGTATCAGTATTTCATGAAATTTGCCACAGTTGCAATATTGTATTTATTTTCCATTTAAGAGGATCAGAACCAGGTCTGGTTTTGCTCACTGCTTTGTCTCCTAGGCCTAGCAGTCTAATCCTGTGCAGTTGCTCAAGATCATCTATTACATGGAAGACTGCCTCCCCTGGCCCCCTAGCTTGGTCCCATGGGGCATCAGTAGGCCCTAGCTAGTCTCCCTTGTCCATGCCCTACCTGTCTCCTATGGAGGAGAAACCAATAACCTCAGGATCCTCAGAGGCAGTACGGACAGTAAGACATTGTGGGCCATGGAGTCTGAGACTAAGGTTTGAGTCCTTGTGACGTGTATAGTTTTGTGACCCTAGATAAGTCACAAACCTGTTTCCTTATCTGTTAAAAAAAGCAGACACTGGAATCTAATTCACAGGACTTCGGTGACAATTAAATGATTTTTCCTGACACAAAGTAATAGTGAAACATGTGGTAAACCTTAATATCATTACTCCTAGAGCATGCAAAAAAAGTTGGAAAAGGATGTGGGGGATTCCCGGCACTGGGGAATGAGGTGCTAAGGGACTGGTTCAGGTTTTTAATTTTGATGAATGGAGATGAATCCTGTTGTCTGGGAAAGCAAAGGAAAGAGAGCAGGGTTAAGCATGGGGCAAGAAAATATCCGTCTCTTTATTTACTTAGGAGATGATAAGTTTAGAAGATAGCAAGAAAGGATATGGAGGAAGAAATTACCTCAGGTATCTAGGACAGCAGCACAGAAGTATGGGAGACAATGGAAGTGACATCTCCCCGCTGTTAGCACCACATAAGAATTTCAATGAATTCTACACATTAAGGCTTGAATTTTCTTTAGTAATTGGTCTGCTCTTCTCACAGTGACGCCGAATAAGAGTTATATTTTTTTAGTCTTTTTACATTTTATTTACGTTATTTAGTTGTTCATCTTGGTTGTTCACCCTGCCTCTGGGTCTCGAACATGGGTCCTTGGGATGTATCTGCTAGGCGACCAGGGCACTCCAAGAGTTCACTTATCAAGCACTTTCTGTGTAGCAGGCAAGCTGCTACACACCTAAGATATCTGGTTTTAATTCTTACAGCAACCTTGTGATGTTGGTACAAGTATCCCTACTTTAAGATGGGAAAACGAGTCAGATCAACAAGATAATTTGCTCTGGGCCACTCAAAACAGTCAGAATTCCAGAAACAGTGCTCCAAGCAAAGCAGAGTGGAGTGATTAGGAGAAAGAAGAGAAACTGAAGTTGCACCAAGCCCTGAAACACAGGAAGCATACTGACCCAATACTCACGGGGTTAGGACAGGAGACGCTGAGACGTGGAAAAGAAAAGTGAGATGCTTTGATGGGGAAAGGACTTAAGGCTACAGAATTTTTGGAGATAATAGGGCACTGAACATTATACCAGTTATAGCTCAAAATTTATAATTTGGATCTTTAGATTAATGCTTCATTCAGTGAGTGAAAATGATACTTCCCAAGCCTGCCACCATCATGGAGAGCTCTGCAAGTTTTCAGGCTGACTGATGTCTTCTGAACCTTCTGCTATCCATGCTGGCCTACTGAGGAGGCCCTCTGAAGGCTCCACTCTATCACAAAGGTTTCTAGTCTAGGTAGTTACAGGTTACCTATGTTTCTGATCAGCTACAGATGCACCACAGCAAAGAGCTTCTTCAGCTGAGAGCTGATCGAACTGGAACTGACCTGAAGCATATTCCAGCCAGTTACACACCAAATCCAGAAAAGTAGGTGGTAAGGGCTCTGTGGTAAGGGTAAGCTTTTGAGCTTTCGTTTAAACCCATCATCCCAAAGCTACACCATGACTTTTAAAGGTCACCACAAACAAATTCTAAGTCTTGCGTGGAAACGGCATCTCTGTCTCTTCCTTCCCCTCAGTTTGACTCCATCATAGAAACAGGAGGGAGAACACAGTGTGTGTGTAAAAGTACAATGTAGTATTTGGTGGATAGCAGGGTGTGTTGATATATATTTGAGGAATGGGGAAACTGCACATATGGGGAATCCATACTTAAGGAGTTTATTTTAATGTATAAAATCAAAGTTACTTCAATTTAAAAAATGGCAAAAAAAAAAGAAAGAAATAGAAAGATGACTGGTTATTAGGCACCCTGCCCTTCTCTAACAACACCCCCATCCCCCCCCCCCCCCCCCCCAACACACATTGAAGTCTGGGAAATTCTCAGGCGTGACATGAAAAGGCAAGTCAAGAAAGGAAACACAAAGAGGTAGGAACTTAAGCTGAAATGTTCACTTCTAATTATTCAAATTTAGAAACCTTCCAACACAGAGAAAGATGCCAATGCATAATCACAGCTCCACTTATGGGGACAAGAGTACAGATGTTAAAGTGAGGGTAGAACATGGAGAGATGTCCAAGATTGGCCCTGTGTCTAGCTTGTTGAGTCCTACACCACGAGAACAGACCTCAGAAAAACTGATGGGCAGAGGGAGCATGCTTCAATCTTGTCTGACCTTTGAGCAAGTTCCTCAGTCTGCTAGGGGTTGGGTGGGATACAGTTTGCATCAGTCTTTGGCCCTCAGCCTCCACATCCCTTGATGCTGCCCAGCAGGGAAGACAGTCATCTTCACGTGGGCCCGTGCAGGAGAGCTGGCTGAAATCCTCCACATAACAAGGGCTGGGCTGAGTCCTGACACTCAGAACCCAGGGTGCAGGTGCAGGGAGACTGCCCACCCTCACAGTGAGATGATGAGGCCTCAGCACCTCAGGGCCTCAGCCTGGGAGTCATGTGGCAGGGCACCAGCACCAGGTGCTGGGCCCTCTACCCAGGAACTTCTGTGAACCAGGAAGGGGCAAGCCCTTGACAACCCCATGCCCAGGGCAAGTCCAGGCCTGATGCCATCACAAAGAGCCCAGCACTCCTAAAGGATCCACCCTCTACCCCCATCTAGCCTCCAGAAGACAAAAACATGAAGTCTGAGGTGAACCAAGATTGTAGTAGCATTGATGGGGAGCAGGACACAGAGAGTTCAAGCAGAGGCCTTGTGCCTTGGAATTTCTTCTTTCAGATCATGTCAAATCAGGTGACAGGCATATCAGAGTCCTCCCAGCCTTGCTCAAATAGCACCCCACAGTCCTATTTAATATCACGACCTCACCCCTCCTCCACACTCCCTATTGTCTTTCACTTCTTCCTGCTTATACTTTTTCCAAAGCACACATCACCTTGTAATACTCTATAAAATGTACTTTTGGTGAGGGAAGGGAATCTATCTTCATTACTAGATTGCCAGCTCTGTGAAGGTAGGGTTCTTGGCTGTTTTGCTTACTATTATATCCCCAGAGACTAAAAGATAAGCACTCAAAGACTATATGTAAATGAGTGAATAAATCTTTATAAGTCACTAGCTACCTCACCACCCAGGCTGCTCAGGAACAATTCAAACCCAGCAGGGCACCACATCCAAGCATTCTCTCCTTATAGGCCCACCCAGTCTTCCACTACCCCAATATACTCCCTGGCAATCCCCTCTGCCCCTCTTCCCACACAACTTGCCACAGAGAGTAAGAAGGTAGCTCTAAGCACCTTCAGCTCTGATATCACTAGAACACCATTCCAGAAGACATTTTATGGCTTCACACCCTGTTTACTGTTTTGGAGTTAGGGATCTCAGCATAAATTCTAACATGGGCTGAGTAAATGCAGGCCTTTTTCAGGGGAGTTGGGTTCTCCTTCCTCCTTCCTACTGAAAGTAGCCAGGCGGTCTCCTCTTGGTTGCTGGGTACAGTAAGTCACCTTTTCTAGACACCTACTCCAGTAGGTAGGGAGCAGCTATGCCCATAGCATCCAGCCAGCCCAGGTCCTACCCTCTGAAATTGAGGGCCAAGGGAAACTCATACTTAGAAGTGACTGGCTCCACAGTGGCAAAAGGAGCCATGCTGGGCTCAAAAACCCCTGGCCGTGCTACCAACCTAATTAGGGAAAGGGTTCAAGTCAATTATGGGTGTTCAGGAAAACTGAGCCTCTCCAAGAGATGATCTGGGAACCAGTTTGGCCTCCCAGGGCAGAGGTCTTAAAGCATGAGAGCATGAGGAAAAGGATGGTAAGTGGAGACTTCTACAGAGATGCAGCTGTCACTAAAACTGAGGGGTCTCCACCCAGAGACTTCAACCCACCCCTGCCTGGCACATCCCCTTCACCCACACCCTCCCTTCCACTGTTTCATTTCCTTTCAGAAAAGTTTGTTTTGGTTTGATATTTGCCTCTAGGCCTCTGGGAGAATGTTCTGAGCTTTGTTTCTCTTCTTGTTTCTAGGATACCTGAGCTGCTCTAAGAGCAACAAGCTCTAAGAACAAGAGATTGGGGGATGGGGTAGGGTGAGGATCACCAGATAGGAAGAGAAGAAAAGGAGGAAGAGGGAAAGAGCCTGCCTGGCTCACACAGACTTTGGTGGCTCCAGACATACCAGAAGCACATCAGTGAGTTCTACCAGAGTAAAACTAAAACATACAGAAAGGGACAATATGCAAAGAAATCACTCGAAATTCTAGGAAATCAAAAGGTCAGGGGATAGACTACGGCACTGCCCAGGGCTAGCCCAAAGCAAGCACATTCAGAAAACCTACCAGAGCTTACAGCAGGGAGGCTTTCATACACCACCTGGAAGGATGACTCCCAGGCACATGTGCCAGGCTGGGAAATGCCCATAAACAGAAGCACACAGGCTTGATAGAGAGGGCGAAGAGGACGCCACACTCTCAGTGCAGAGATACACACACACACACACACACACACACACACACACACACACACACACACCCCACAGCACACAGCGGCACCCCAGGCTTTTCCTGCCCATTCTACATCAAGTCCCAGCCCCATCACCAACAAGAAGGAACTTGGCTTTCCCAGGCAGAGACAGGCACGAGTGGAATTCCCCTGAGGCAGCCTGTACAGGGCATCCAGCAGCAGAGATCATCAGCTTGCTTCTGGAGGGGGAGGAGGCCAGCTCAGTCTCTGCAGGGCAAAGCCAGTGCTACTCCCATAGCACCCTTGCCACAGACATCAAATGCCAGAGGGTCACTCAGGAGTAACACTGACCCCACAATCCAGGGGCAGAAGCCTGCCTGGCATAGACTAAACTGCCCTTAAATTGGAGCTTTTCTTATTCAAATGACATAGACAGTTTAGGAGAAAAGCAGGTTGATTTCTGTGTATTTGTTTTTAAAGGAAAGGTCTAGGCAGGAATGAAGGTGAGCAGGTAAGAAGGAAGAGAGAGGAAGAGAAAGAAGTATTTTATTTTTATATTTTTTTAAATTTTATTTGTTCACCCTGGCTGTTTCCCCTGGGCCCACGACTTGATCCCAGGGGTATGTGGTCTGTGGAAGTGACTGACCTAACTGCTACTCCTCTGGGGCGCACTGAAAGCAGCTTTCAAAAATAAGTAAAAAGTCTGGTCTTCCCTCACACCTCATGCCGTTTTAAAAGTAACAGGTAATGTGTTGGAATCCCAATACAGAAATTTTTCTAGCCATCTGATTTGTGTAAATTGTTTAACCTCTTTAAATCTTAGATTTCTCCTCTAAAACATGGGGTGATAATAGTAGCAATCTCACAAGGTTGCTTTCAGTATTAAATAATTCATGCAAAGTACTTAACAAAGTACCTGGCACAGAATAAGTTCTTGATAAAAAGTAGCTTTTTGAAAGTAATTATAAACTAAAATAAACAAACAAACAAAAACCTTATCTAGTACAAAAACTACAAGGGCCGTGAAAAACTCACCTGGGAACTCAGCATTCCCAAGTTGATGATGGGGGAAGAGAGGTACACAGCTCTTTCCTTTTTTGTGTTTCTGTGCTTAGAAACATGGAACAAAGGTTGACAGAAAACCAAGAACAGGAGGAGCCCCAAGTCTCCAAGAGAAACATTCTCATTATAGGAGCAGAGGAGCGAAAAGGCAGCAAGAGAAAGAACAAGAGCCCCAGTTGCCTACTTTCTCCCAGGGCATTGAGTAGCTAAAGTAAACTAATGTTCATAGTAGTGTTATTCATAAGTCAAAAAGTGGAAACAACCTAAATGCCCATCAATGGATGAATAGATAAAACGTGGTACATCCGTATACTGCGACAGCAGACTGTTACTCAGTCATGGAAAGGAATTGAGTACTGATGCATGCTACAACATGGATGAACCTTGACAACATTACGCCCAGTGAAAAAAGCTAATCACAAAAAGCAAATACTGTATGACTTCACTATACAAAATATCCAGGAGACAGAAAGTAGATTAGTGGCTGCCTAGGGCTTGGGGCCTTGGAGGATTAATAGAGAATGCCTACTAATGGGTATGGGAGTCTTCTTTTGGGGATAAAAATGTTCTAAAACTGATTGTGATGACTGCACTGTTTTTCAATACACTAAATTATACATTTCAAATGGGTAAATTTTATGGTATGGAAAATAAAGTTCAATAAAGCTATTGTTAAATGTAACTGAAGATGGCGCTGGGAGCGGTGTGCAATATAAAGTATGACTGTATGTGTAGGGGGAGCAGATGTCCAAAAAACAGAGCAGGATAGCGACAAGGACAGCACCCAGCAAAGAGCCTTTGACTGCCCCCTGGATCTTCTTTACAAAAACAGCACCAAAATATTAACTGGGCTATAGCTCCCAGAAGCTACCAGAAAACCCCTGCCCACTCCAAGGGGGTTCTCATGGCTATAAACTCCTATGCAGTAAGGTATCTTCCAAGGCACTTACCCAGCTGGGTAGGCAACTAAACCCGATCGGGGGTCACAGGCCAGTCCTCTGCCTCCAGACACTGTTATTCCAAGCACCTTCTCCAAGGTCACCTGTTAGAACGAGACAGAAGAAGAGACATGTTATAGAGAGAATGGGTTGGGAAGAAGGTGTTCAAGGTATCAGGTCCATCCTGCAGTGCTAACCATTTTCCTAATGCCCCTGTCTTCCAGACAGTGGGGCTACTCATTTCTCCAGGTTCTGTTCTGGCCACAGGCCCCTTGATCACAAGAGAAAAACCAAGGAGCATCACTGGCCTACAAAAGGATTCAATCTGCTGAGACTGTGGAAAAGAAAATGTTAAGCCTTCAGAGAAACCAGAACTCCTCTGATCCAGAAAGGCTCCATTTATAAGATAAAGCCTCAGGTCCCCAGACTGCTCACAACTCTTGGATCTACGTGAGGAGAGGTCACTGATCTTCGTGCTTTGGTCACTCTGATATACCCAGAGCCAGAAGAATGTTCAATATCAATTAGGTGACTCATGATATCCCTGATCTCTACATTCTGTCACGTTCTTCCCCTCTCGCAGAGGACTCCACCACCACCCCCCGCCTCCCGCCAAATGTCTGCCAGTTCATACAAACTATGAGCCTAGGAGACAGAAACATAGCTTAATACTGTGTTTTGTAAAGCACAGATGCTCAGAGTATACTTTAATTATTATTATTAAGCCACAAATCCCACAGAGATGAAAAGAAAACACGTGTAAAGTGCTCAGCAATTCTGAAAGCACAGGGCCACATCAGACAGTCACTATCACTCTCATCATCACTTTTGTTTCCCCACACTGACTGCAGTCCTAGAATCCACAAGGAACTAACCTCAAATTAGTTCACTGTTCTTTCTGCCAGATGATCCCATGTGATAGTCAGACTGCTCTGTACTTCTTGCTCGTCAGTCACTCCAGGTCCGGTCTCCTCTAGAAATGTCTGGACTCTCTGCACTGACCCCACCCCCCATCCAGTGTCTTGGGTCCCCCAATGATTCAGAGAGGGGCTCCTGAATGCAGAAAGACCCTATAAACAGCCAGACTATACTTTTCTGTGAAAACTCTGATCCCCAAGAGAGTCTTAGTGAACGAGAAATATTTCTGGGGTGTTCGTGTCTGTGGCAGGACAGTCTACAATTCAAGCCAGTTTCTAGATGAAGGAAGGCTAGGATCAGGATAGCTCTAGGCTCTCTCCTCCTCTTACTATCCCAATGGAGAATTCAAAGTGCTCCTACAGGGCCTGTTTAAATTCGTATCTCCAAGGACCATTTTAGTTTGAATTAGGTTGGAAAGAAATCCCTGTGGTGACCGAAGACCAAAATAAATCTCCTGGGACATTATAGTTAAAACCTTTTCCCAGAGAGGCCCCTCGGAGTCTCTTGTGCTTCTCGGGAATGTGGACTAGGAATTCCAACACTTGTCTATTCACTGAGAGAAGGAGCTTAGGTCCAGAGCACCATACCAACCCACAGTCACCTGGAGAACACCAAACTTGCTGATCACTCTTGGGCCTCCTGAAGGCACTCAACCCAGTGTGGGGCAGAGTATCTTTAGCCTACTCCATACATTAGTGATAGTCTAGTCTATACATTCTTGATAGTTTGCACTGACACATACTTCCTTCTGCACTTTTTCTGTTTAATGACCCCTGGAATGCAGTCACCTTTCTGAAAGGTCTGAGCACCAGGCACTAATCAGAGAGCATAAAGTAACACTGGGGCAATATGGGGCTACTAAATTCATGGCACCACTCCTTGTCCTGGCACTGGACCTTTTGCTACCCCAGAGGGAGGGATACCCAGAAACATTCCTGCTGCACCAACTGCCGACAGCAGAAAAGAGAAAGAAAGAGCCTAAGGCCAACATTACCCGCAAAGATCAGAAGGTCACAAAACCAAGTGCAGTGAGTGAGTCAAAAGGCTGCTCTACTCCTAGTCTCTGCAAGCTAATCTGATTTCAGAAAAATCCTTAGGACTCAAATTTGTCTCAATCCCTCCCCGCTTAGGCTTCAGCTTAGTCCCAAAGAATCAAAACAATTTGTTGGTTCTCAGCTTCCCTTCACTCTAATAGGAATGTGGGTAGGTATTTTGTGGGTACAAGATGAACCACTTCTATAGAGAATTCTGAAACTAGTTTGGACTTTTCAACAGCAATCTAAAACAGGAAGGAGATGTGAGTTATCAGACTCAAAAGCCCAGCGTCAAACTTTTTTTTCCCATAAACTACAGTAAGAGACATGTTACATCATGAATCAGTGTATGCGTGTGTGTATGTGCATAGAACTGAAGTCAAAGTTTCACAATAGTTACTCTTATTGCATGTGATATGCCCTACTTCCTATTATATTCTATTTCATTAAAAAGCAATTCTGGTCATGATCCACTTTACTGATTTTCATGACCTACAATGGGCTGGACGCTCTAGTCTGGGACAGTCTGCTACAAACCATCTCTTCCAGTGGGCCTGGGTTTCAGGCTCTGGCCTCTGGCAACTTTGTTTTCCTCAGCACTCTCTTCCTAGGATTCTCAGCAGTGAAACAGACTTTGAGGCTAGAAAACCCCACAGGCAAGAGTTTGCTTGAGCTCAAAACTTGGCTTATTTTCAAAGGATTTACGGCTTTGGATTTTACTGGTTTTCTGAGAAGCTATCCAAGGAAAAAAAAGGCAGTTTCCTTTGGCTCTGTGGAGGGGGAGGAAAAGGGGAAAAACATTCAGGGGCATCAGCTGGTTCTTATTTTATGTTCTAACTGAAACCAGCTTCCTGCTTGCAGAGATTTTGGGCTGAGCTCCACTTCCAAAGGGTCTGAGATCCAGAGCTCCTGCAAGGCCTCCAACGTCTAAGCTTACTTCTGTAAGGCTCCAACATGAAGAGCTCTATAAACTGACTTGCTCTCTCTCTCTCGTAATCTGCTCCCTACCCCCTTTCCAAATAGGCAGTGTAATTTCCAACTACCCTAGAAATGGAGACACCCCTGCAAACACACCACAGACTAAACAATCGGCGATGTGCAGGGACCAGCCTGCACTGGCTCATGAGAGCTGATTGTGCGCACCTCTTCCAAAGTCCGCAATTAGTGATAATACATTGGTAGCCTGAAATTGCCCTGGTGAGAGTACTAACACCATAAAAATCAGCAAATGCTACACACTGGGTCTTTTTTTCCCTCAGCAATTCCGTCTATTTACCAATACACCACAGAGGTCAAGCCATCGTTGTCTTGCAGTTGAACTGTGGCTGTAATTCCCATGTTTGCCTTCTCTTTGGGCCTTGCCCCATAGTTTTCTCAACAAGGCAGCCATAATGATTCTTTTAAACTATACATGAGATCATGTCATTACTCGGCTCAAAATGCTCCAATGACTTCCTATCCTTAATCCAAACACTTCACCCTGTTTACAAGGCCCTAAATGATCTGGCCTCTGGCTACTTCTCTGACCTCACTTACTCCACCCCAACCACCCTGGCCACCATAAACACCGCAAGTAGAGTCTAGCCACATGTCCTTTGCATATGCTATTTCTTCCACTGAAATACTCTTCCCTCAACTACTCACCTAGCTAATTCACTCAGGTCTTTGCTGAAAGGTCTACTCACACAAAGCTTTCTGGACAAGCTATTCTGCTATCACTCTAGACCCAACATATGAGGCTTTTTCTTCATAGCACTTAAGAGTCATTTAAAAGTGGCTCAACATTGATTATATCTACTGTCTCCATCAGAAATGAGCTTCTTGAGGGCAAGATCATCTCTCACTGACATCTATCCCTAGTGCTTTAAGCAGCGCCTGGCACACAGGGGCAATTGATAAATATCTGATGAATAAGTGAATGCATGGCAGAGGTTACAGGAACAGTTAAAGATCAGACATGAGTAAGACCAGAAAAACTGGGGTATTTCATGTCAGCACTGTTGCGCTCCATAAAGTTTCTAAAACTGGTTGTGATGAAAGGCCGTATCTAAATGAGTACAAACACAAAGGAAGCAAAATGGAACTGGTACCAGCTTGTTTCTTAGGCTAACGGTGGTGCACAGTTGTCGATTCTTTCCTATCATTATTGTATGTCTTAAATGTTGCATCGTAAATCTTAAAAAGAACAATAAGATAAGGTCCAGGGCATGGTATGGGGTTCAGTACCTCATGAGCAACATCCTGTGACAAGTCTTACCCCTGACTGCTTCATCCTCAAGCTCTTTTCCTTGAGACTCACTTACCCAGCCAAGGGAGGAGTGGGGGGCAAGGCACAAAGAACTCAAGAATATATGCTTTTATTTGGTCTTGGTTTCTTCCTTAAATGCATATAAGGCTGAGCATTTTTCTGATGCTCTGACATGCCCCTTTTTGGTGGAAGCTTTCAAGAACCACATCCCTTCTTCTGACTGCTATGTCTGCAGCAGGTGATGAGGTAGAACCCCCCTCAGCCTGGGTCCCTGACCTGAGTACATCTAATGAACAGAACCCCTATGTTAAACCAGACTGAATATTAACATGGGCAAGAAATAAATTACCCGTTATGTCAGGGAGAATTAAAGATAACGTGTTACCGCAGCATGACCTGGCCTGGTAGTTTTCACACTTATGCACTTTTACACTCTTTGGTTGCTTTATATTCTTAGAAAGTATCAAGGAGCCTAAAGAGCTTTTGCTATGCATGCTATATCTATCAAGATTTACTTATGTTAGAAATTGCAATGGAAATATTTTCAAACATAAAGTAACAATAATAAACATTCCATGTTAACATAACACTTTTATTTAAAATAACTGTTTTCCAAAACAAAAGAAATTAAGTGAGAAGAGTGGCAGTTTCACATTTTTGCAAATCTTTTTAATGGTTGGCTTAATAGGAAACAGCTGGCTTCTCGTATCTGCATCTGCATTCAATCTGTTGCATTACACTATTTGAGTTGAACATGAAGAAATCTGGCCTCATTTGAAAAGGGGTGGAATCTCATGAATGCCCTAAAAGGATTTTGGGGACTCCAGGGGCTCTTAGCCCATACTCCAACAACCAATGACCTAGCCATTCCTGAATTCTACAGCATCTTTTCACTTCCAAGCAAGCCCATTAGTGAGTTCCGCCCTCAAGCATCATTTAAGGAAATGAGGCAGGGAAGAGGCTCTATGAGGAAATAGCTGTCCCCAAAGTCTGGGATGGGGCCCCAAATTCTGACATGAAATTCAACTCCAAACTCTCAAAATCCCAAATGCCAATGAAACATAAGAGGAAAAAACATACCAGGTCCAGGTGACTGATTTTGGCTAGTGACTTGGGAGACAACTGCTACAGACCGCTGGCACCCTGATACATCCACAATCTAGGGATACTGCTTCATGCACACGTAAAAACCTGAATTAAGAAGACAGCACCCACTTTGTACTCTACAGTGAGCTCGTCCACAGACAAAACAGCCTAGAAGCAGGGAGAATACTCGAGTTGTAACTTAGCCTTTGCTTTGGCAGGTGGAGAGTGTGGAGGAAAACTTATACCAACTCGAAAGAGGGTATCATCTTTCCCTAGAAACAAGACCGCTGGAGGGTGGAATTACTACAGGCAAACTGCAAAGGAGGCTTGAATACCCACCACTCCCAGCATGCAGTGGGCAGGGCAGTATTGTATCCTCCTGAGAAAAAAGAAAGCAAAAGCATCCCTTACTTTAATGAGATAAGGGGATAACCTCATAATAGCTTATTCCCAAGAGAGAAGAGAAAGAATAAAGCCAACTGTTTTAAGTGCTCTTCTGGCTCTCATTAAAGTAGATGGAAAAAACAGGTGGCTCAGAGGCAACAGAGGACTACTCATTCACACTAGATACAACAGTATTTTCCAATGTGCAAACTGCAGCCTATTAATGGGACTTAAAATCAAGTTAGAGGGTGATGAATAAATAGCTCTCATGACATGTAGCAGGGTAAGAATTGACCATGAAACTTTTATTTAGGGGCATGTGTGTGTACTGAGTCACACTGTAAAATGTATTTCTTAATGCGGGTTATTCTTGAAAGTTTGAAAAGGCACTGCAATGACACAGTGGGGTGGTGAGTGTCCTAAGATGAATTCACAGATTCTACCTCTACCCTCAAGCTCTGTTAGGGAAGATGAATGATACATTATAAAGCAATCTGGTATGAGATAAGGGTAATAAGAGATACGAAGGGCTCAAAGAGATGAGATGATTTCTGAATAGAATCAGGGAAGGGAAACAAGGAAGCTTTCTTGAAAGACGAGGTGGTATTTGGTCTGGACTTCTCAGTGAGGATGGGTTTTGACAGGTGGAAGTACAGACAAAAACAATTCTCAGAAGGAACTGCATGAACAAAAGTTTGGCAGAAGGAAATAGAGCAGGTGAGCAAGAGTGAAAGCAGAGATTGTACAAGGAGAGTAAGTCAGGAGAGACAGACTACAACCAGACCAGGAAGGGTCTCGAATGCCAAACTAAGTGAGGCTACATGTGGGCACTAGGAAGCCATTGAAGGGATTCCGGCTGGAAACATAAAATTAAATCACCGGTGACAATGTAGGCAAGACATAGAATATAGGCAAGAAGCCCAATTAGGTTATTACAATAGTTTTTGTTGTTTAAAGGAAAGTTGCAGGTAGGAATAAAGACAAACAAGCAGGAAGGAAGAAAGAGGAGGAAAAAGCACTTTATTTTTATTTAGTTGTACATCTTGGTTGTTTTTCCCAGCCCACGACACAAACCCAGCTCCTTGGGATTTATATGGACTGCATTTGGGCCAGAGGCAGTTGATCAAACCACTACTCCTCCAGGGTGTGCTTACAATAGTTTAAGTTGAGACATAATGAGGATCTAGAACAGCACAAAAACAGTGACAGTAGAAAATAAATATTAGATTCAAAAGCAACAAAGCAAACATTAACTAGTAAGACTGGGCGCTGTACAACTCCAAAAGAAAAAGACAGAGGACTCAAATGCTGAGCCTCAGAGATAGAGAACAAGGCAATATCATGATAAGAAAGAGGACCTGGATGTGGACAAAGGATAGGAGCAAATGATGTCTGTTTTCAATGTGTTGAATCTAAGGCGTTTCAGGGATATTTTGTAGAAATAACAAAACAATTGATTTTGTAACACAAACTAGAATTAATGGTTGGGAGAGAGGTTAGGGCTAGAAATAGACATGTGAGAATTATATATGGAGGTGAAAATCATCTCTGAAAGAAAGTACAAAGAAACAGGAGAGGTCAGAAGGAAGGGAGAGACATGCTAAGAAAAGAACCTTTGGGAATACCGCTTTTGTTTTTTGGGTTTTTTTTTTAGGAATACGGAGAAGATGAGGTGTCAGGCATTTAAAAAGGGAGAGGAACCAGGAAGTCAGTGAAGGAAGAGTTCCTACAAGGGTGGAGTGGGCATCGTGAGTGCTAAAAACAAAAAGTGAAGGAGGTAAGAAAAGAACTCTCTAGAGTCTGCAGTCATTATAACATAGGTGGTACAACAAGGGTCCAAAGAGACTCCTAAACATATGACCCCAGGATGTCTGAGCAGAACCGTCTAAGTTTTTCTGGTCTCTCTCCTCTAGTCTCTGGAGCTTAGTACTGCATGAGCTAAAAGACAGGCATCGGTCAATGAAAGATCCAGTCAGTAGAGCCAAGACAATGGCTCTGCCCGGAAGGGCTTGTGCCCATGGCATACCGGTTTGGAATTCCTTTCTTAATGTCAGGGACCAATATAGGGAGTCTTCAAAGGCAAGGGAGCAGTTGGTCCCTTGAAGGAGAAAACTAAGAGGCTAGAGCCACAAAAGGCCAGGGTCATCTAGGATTTGGCTGACCTCAAACTCGTAAAGATACCCCAGCAACTGGGAGGAAACTGATATCTGTTTTTGTTGCCATGTTTAGTTGCTACCAGTTTCTTTCTTCCCCTTCCTTTCTCCACTTCTCAATCCCACTCAATACAAGTTATAAATACCTGAGTTCCAAGTCATTCCAGCTAACCATGGGTTTGCTATTTCTATAAACAAGCATGTCACAGACCTGTCCAAGGCAGAGTATTCTCTGCCTTTCCCTCCCTTCCTGGCAGGTTAAGAATAACTATGCTTATTTCTTGCCCACACGCTACACTCTAATCTCACAAACAGATTCTCCACCGATTCTGAGAATTGCCACTTATGCAAAAACCACAGAGAAGTCCAAGGCCAGCAGGCTTTGTGCAGATTTAGCCAGCTGGACAGAGACCCAGCGACTGGCCTGGGGGTGGGGGCTTATGGCCTTGAGTTCACTCACTCCTGCTCCTTCAGAGTCCAAAGTGCTATCTGGTCAGAGGCAGGAAGGGGCACAAGGTGACTCAAAACCTGTGTAACAGACCTTGTCTTTCTATTGTGCTCCTGGTCTCTACCCCATGTGGCTGGTTTAAAGTTCTACTTCCTACACACCATGAAGGCTCTGAGCAACAATAACTTCCAGGATGACAGAAAAACCAGGCTCCCTTACTTAAGAGTTTAGAATTAGTTGGAGTTGAGCCAATTCTCCCATTCTGGGATGAAAATAGCCTCAGCTTCTAAGGAAGGTAAATCTGCCACTGTTTGGGGAGTGGCCTTAGAGATTCTCTCACCATAAACCCTTGGAGATTTAGAGAACAAAGCTTCCCAATCTATCAACAGAATTACTCAGAGAGCTTAATACTTTATTCTATTTGTTTTGTTTTGTTGTTGGTGGTGTTTTTTCAGATAGTAGTCCTCAACTGCTCCCAGTCCCCTGTCCCTGAAAGAGTCTCAGCCAATGCGGAGTAGGGTTCAAGAATCTGCATATTAAAGCTTCCTAGGTGAACACAGAGATGAATCAGGTAAAGAACTATCAAAGCATTATGTCATGATTTTCAAATTAGTCCTCCTGGGACTAAGAAGAAAACAATATTGCAACTATTCTTAAAAGAATACCTAGACTCTTGGGTACAAAAGGGTCTTGTGCAGAAAGAGGCCGTACAGCTCTCACACCTCCCATTTACTGAATGTGTTCTCTGTGCCAAAACTGTGCTAATAAGCACTTTACAAGATTATCTCACTCAATACCTTTGACACTCTATGAAGGATGATTATTATCTCCATTTTAACAGATGAAGGAATTGAATAAGTAATGAGTAGAAGAACCAGGAGTAAGACCCAGGGCTATCTGGCTCCAGAAACCATGCAACCTAAAAGCAGACGTGGGGCCATCACGAGCATTTGTAGAGGCAGCAAAGACAGATCTGAGAACCAAGGTATAAGGGAGAGGGTACAGGATGAGGTAGTGTATAACAAAGTCCTCTCCTGCTAGCTTTAATGTTTTAAAAAACAATTAGCAGGCCTTATCAGTAGCCGAAAAGGGTCTAAAAAATGGGTTCTGATCTCTCCTCACTGAGATGGTTGCAGAAAAAAAGGAAGAGAAAAGAAGGGCCCTCTAATACCAGAGTACTACTCCATGCGGTAAGAGCTTGCTAGGTCCAGCCAGTGCCAGAGCCTAGTCAAAATGTATAGCTGACACCTGTTTCCAAGGCAACTGACATTACAGTATCAGAAACAGCAGAGGCTGACTTCGTGTGCAGATGGCGGAGGGAATAGTGGGTATCAGACCTCACATTGAAATGAGGAGGAAATTAGGGGCTCAATTATAAATAATCATCACTGTGTGCCCAAGTCCAGAAAGCAGCTTTCTGACCACGATGCCTAGTACAGAGCAGGTACTTTGACACTCCATTCCTCTTCCAGTTAGCAGAAAAGTAAGGATAGGAAATACCTCAATGTAAGCAAAAAGAACAGGGGGACATTTTCTTCTGAAGTCTCTAGGTCAGTCCTACCTACAGCAAAAACAAAGTACTATAACAAAGCTTTATAGATAAAAGTTTGATTATCAAGAAGGATCTAATTCCTCCTAATTCACCAATTCTACATGCCAGTTTTCTTATCTTGGTTTCCAAACTTTGTAACCAGGGAGAATACTAACTATTCCTTATCTGGACTAGTACAATGTACGTATGTGTTCTAGGACAAAAAAGAAGGCAGGGAAGACTGTCTGTGCCCCTGCACTCATGCCAACTATGCCACAAGACTCTCCTGGGAAGAAGGAAGGGCTTCAACATGTTATTCCCTATAAAAATGTTTGCTTCCTTTTCATTCCCAGAGCCAACACCCCAGTTTAGGCCTGTAGCACCACATTCTTGAATAGAGAAATGACATTCGAATCAATCTCCTTACTCTCTACTGTCTTCTCCTCCCTCAAACCATCAGAATAATCTTTCCATAGCAGAGCTTTGATCATGTCCCTCCCCTGCTCAAAAACTTTCAATGGCTCCTTACTACTACCTAAATAAAGCATCAGTGTCTTTCTCAGCCTGTCCAAAGCTCAGCTATCCAAAGCTCTGTCAACGGAACCTACTTTTCTTGTTCTTAGTTCCTACTATTAACCTGTACGAATTGATTGTAATTTGGATAATCATTATTCTGGAAACGGGCTTTGGGGCTTTAGTTGTTAGTCTTCTACCTGAAATGCCCTTCCCTTCCACCATCCCATACTGAAATCCTATCCTTCCTTTAAGAACCATCTCAAATATTAAACCCTCTTGTGATTCTTTCTTCAACTGCCCTAGCCAGAAATGATTCTCTCCTCCTTGGTATCCTTATAGCAGCACTTAACTTGCATTACTCATGTGATATGTGACACTTAGTAACTTGTAGGGAAATTCTTTATGGATCTGGCTTTTCTGTTCCACCAGCCTATAATCTCCTGGAGGGTGAAAGCTGTGTCTAATACAATGCTTACAGTACAGGGCACAGTGTTTAATATAAATTTGCTGAATCCAGGTTCAATACTTTGAAAATATTTGTGAATATGCTTTGGTTAATTTTACTAAGTTTTTTTAACTTCCTAGTCATCTAGCACACCTAGAAGTCTAATCAGGGAGGATTTTGATACCTTTCCAGAAAAACTGGGGAAGGCCATAATGGAATAGTCCATATGCCTTAAATAATTGGTAGTCGATTGGTCAGTCACCTCTGGATGAGCACAGTCCACAAACATCCCAGGAACCTGGGTTCTTATACTGGGCCTGGGTTGGGGTGATGGTGCGGGGGGACACAAAGTAAACAACTTAAAAAATAAAAGGTGCTTCTTCCTTCTCTCTTTTCCTGCCTGCCTGCTTGCCTTCATTCCTATCTGCATCTTTCCCTAAAAAAATACAAACAAAAGGTTTATCCCTGACTTTAGTAAATATATGTATGATATGGTTTGTCACAAATCTCACTATATTCTTTAATTTTAATTTAAAAATAAGTGTAAAAAGATTAGAAATAAGTTTTTTTATAAAAGTGCTGTCATTTAAAAAGAGTTTTGCCTGTCATTTTTGATAAAAAATGGATGCAGTTATGAGTAGTTTTTGGAATCATGGATGACTTGTTTTCTTCTTTATGCTACCTAGAGCATAAAAAATGCACCAAAGCTAACCAAGGAAATATTTTTGAAGATAATAGATATGCGTAATCCCAAATTCAACAAGTTAATGATTGTCAGAAAATATTTTTGTTACGCCCTATCATTACTAAAATAAAACAAAAACAAAACAAATTACAGCAGATACATTTTTCAATAGCATACTGTGCATCAATGCTTTAATAAAATTACAAAATTTTTAAAAATTAAACTTTTAATTAATATGTTATATACATGTTTAAACTGAAGCGTATCTTCACTGCTCTTTTCTACTTAAAAAAGAATAGATTTGGCACGCCCTGGTGGAACAGTGGTTGGATCATTCGCTTTTGAAGGAGCAAGCCACATACCTGCTGAGTTCAAGTCCTGGGCCCACAGGGAAACAGCCAGTGTGAAGAACTAAATAAAAATAAAATAAAGATGCTTCTTCCTCCTCGATCTGCCTGCCTGTCTGCCTGCCCACCTTCATCATTCCTGCCTACACCTTTCCTTAAAAAAAACCAACTTATTGTAAAACAATTCCACCATTACAGAGATATAGAAATATAGATAATGAAAGTTCACAAAAAAAATCTACTTTCCCTTCCTGAGGCAATCAATATTAACAATAGTTTGGTATTGATAGCCTCATTTTTTTCTATGCACATACTAACATATTTTAACAAAAATATAAACATTAACAAAGAACTATTATACAACTTCTTTTTTGTCACTAATATATTTTTATACCTTGTCAAGTCAGTACATATAGATTGAACTCATTATTTTTAGCAAATAGAAGGTATTTCATTTTATGAATGTATACTGAGTCCCTCTGATGGCTACTTAGAATATTTTAAAGATTTCATTATTGTGAATAACACCCTGCCACTACCAAAAATAATTCAGTTATATACACCTTTGTGTGGTGTGACTATTTGCATAAAATAAAATCCCAGAATTATAAATGCTAGATGGAAAGAGATGACAAATTTTTCTTTAACGGATATTCCAAATTGTCCTCTAAGATAGCTTTTACCAACAGTGCAAGAATATTAGTGCACTTGTTTCCCAGAATCTTCATATATACTTTTTTTAAAGAAAAAAAAATTTTTAAAGGAAAGATTCAGGCAGGAATGAAGGTGAGTACGCAGGTAGGAAGAGAGAGGAGGAAGAAACACCTTTTTAATTAATTGTTCATCTTGGTTGTTCCCTTGGCCCCAGGATATGAACCTGGGTCCTTGGGATGTATGTGGACTACAACCAGTGGCCTCATCAGCCAGGCCACCAGGTCACACCTTTTTATTTATTTATTTTTTAAGGAGGAAGGAAGGCAGGAAGGGAGGCAGGAATAGAGAAGCAGCAGCATTTTATTTATTTATTCATTTCAGTCATTTTCTCAGCTCACCACAAACCCAGGTCCTTGGGTTTTATGTGGACTATGCTCCAGATGTAGATTTAAAGCCTGAGCCACCAGGGTGCACCTAAAGTAAAAATTATTCAAGCAGACTTTTACTCTGGTCACAACATTAGAAACTTAAATCAGTGGGTTATAAAACTAACAGGATTTTCACTCTGTATGTAAATTCTAATCTGAAAGCTCTAGGACTAATTCACTTCCCAAATTATTTCTCAATACAGACAAACTAGCCCCAAAAGAAGAAATGCTATTTCTATTTCTAGAAAAGCTACTGCTATTAAAACAAACAAAAATGCTCATCACTCCAGTGATTTCTAATCAGACACAGTAAATTAGGATTCCCTCTACCCCTGGTTCACTTGTTTGACCTTTTTTTTTTTTTAATTCCCCAAATCATATCCACAGTCCTAAATTACACTGTATTGTCAAAAACAATATTTGCTAATTCTTCCTTTTGTTCAGCAGTTAAAGTATCATTGATATAAGTTAGAATACTGGCAAGAAAAAAGGGTATTGAAGATGGGCCACAACAAAAAGCTTGAGGGAAGACAACTAAAAATTGGAACAGAAGAGGCTGAACCTGCATAAAAGGTTCTCACAAATGGAAACTTGAAATAATAAAATCTTACCTACAGATTACCCTGATAATATTAGTTATCTCTTAGTAACTGTCTAAACAGCAAACCTATTTAGACTTTACAATATGCTTTCATATATGTTAAATCTCATTTAATCTGCACAACTCTGAGAAGAAAACATTAGTATTTCAATTTTACAAATAAGAGGTCAGCTTCCAAAGCAAAAAAACTCCCTCCTCTCCCCCTCTCCCTCCCTCTCCACCCCCGCCCCCCAGCCTCCTCTCTCTCCCTCTCTCCCCCTCTTCCCCTCTCCCTCTCTTCACACATACCTGGCTACTCCAAGTGTGACCTAAAGAAGAGCAGCAAGTGTATCTCACATGGGAGCTGGGTAAACACACTATCTCCCAGGATGGGCCAGAAACTTAATCTGCATTTAATGAGACCACTGGCCTCACCCCATTCCCTAATCTGTCTTCATATTATCTCTTTGAAGCCCTGTTCACTAGCCAGTTATGAGTTTGCTATAAGGAGAAAGGACATGTTTAGAAAAGTCAGCAGCCCTGTTCACTAGCCAGTTATGGGTTTGCTATAAGGAGAAAGGACATGTTTAGAAAAGTCAGCAGCAGGTTATCATGTCATATAAAAAGATACTGTATTATCTCAAGTAGAAACTGACCAATGAGCACCAGGGTAAGGGAGGCAGACCTACAGCCTTCCTGTTGCATGTTTAGTCCTGAAACAGCTACTTGCCTTCTTCAAGGTAGCAAGGGTCAGGGCTTCTGAGCATGCTCTGAGCTCTTTCCCCATGATCACAAACTGTGAGCACCTGCCACCCAATCACCTGACTGGGGGCTCCTCTCCTTAAGACCAAGTGGGGCAGCTACAAAAACGCACACATTAAGATCCCTTGCTCTGCAACCATAGTGTTATAATTATTGTCTATTTAAGTGAAGAAAACGAAATAACACAAATTTGAAATCAGGTGAGGCAAGGCGTTTGCTCGAGGAACTTAGCAAACATGAAGCCCATCCAGGCAAACCAGGTGGACAAATCACTTCATTTTTTAAATTTATTTTCATATTCACTGAATCCAAGCTGTGATCATGGAGGTCCGCCTGGCATGGAGCATTTTAGATCTCCCCCACCCCCCCAAAAAATAGGCAGTTGACTCAGTTACTCTCCACAGTGTCAAAGACAAAGTCAGTTGTGGGTACAGATAGCCACAAAAATGACAAGGAGGTAGCACATAGAGGTGAACAGGCAAAGAGTTGAGGTAAATAGCTTTAGCAAGCATTTGGGAGTGTGAGATACATAATCAACTGCTAACTAAGAGGAGAACAGTTTAAAGCCCCATGATACCCACATGAAAACAACCAAAGCATTTGTTGGTCTCTGCTTCACTTAGCACCAGCCCCAAGAGACAAGCAGCAACTACTTGTGACTTACAGTCATCTAGAAACACCCAGCTGCACACTGTCAATATGATATTCACAAAATCACAGAAGCAAAAGTTGCACAGTTTCTAAGGGTACCACAGGTGAAAAGTAGTGATACCAGTTCAGGAAATGTCAACATGTGAGCAGGAAGAGGAGCAAAGATGTAGATGGATGTGAGTCAGTGAATAATGGCTCCAAAATAAGAGTCTGAGAAACTCATTTAAAGAACTTTTATGGGGAATACTGGGGGAAAAGTATATTTTTCAGGTACTGACCTTTTCCAAGCTAAATACAGGATGGGACCCTTGGCTATCGCAATACTAGGCATACTTCTGAGCTCAGCTACTTCATGTTTTGCACATGAAGACTCCCTGGGAAGATTACAGAATAAAGAGTAAATGTGAGCTTCAGAATTAAGATAGCCAAGGTTTAAATTCCAGTTCAGTTACCTATTGGTTATGTAGCCATCAGCTACTCACCTGATCTCTTATTATCAGTTTCGTCATCTACAAAATGGATATAGTAATAGTACTTACAGTAGGGTGATGCAAAAGTTTAATGATAATATATGTAAAACGCTTAGCATAATACAGAGCAAAAGCTCTTAGTCATTAGTATCACAACAAACATTATTATTTTTAGTATTATTACTGGGAGAGTTCGATAAAGACAAGAGGCATTGCCAGCAAAATTGGAAAGGGGAGATTCCAATATGCAAAAATGCCTGAAAATGTTGAACAGAATAAATCTACAAATGGCTGGGGGGAAAAGGAAACTGAAAAAGTCAAGATCAAATCCTTAGGTATTTTAATGGTTTAAATAAAACCATCTTAATTAATAAGACAAAATCATATCTCCATCCTAACCTGCCTTGACGATGCTGTTAGATTCATACTCTTTAGAAATTGCCAGCACCTTAGTAGTACGCTTTTTCTTGGCTTGGGCAATTGGTTACATGGGAGATCATTTTATAATTATTCCCAAAACAACATTATACTAGTATATTTCTTTCTTTTTTTTAAAGGAAAGGTGCAGGTAAGAATGAAGGTGAGCAGGCAGGCAGGCAGAAAGAAGAATTGATTTATTTTATTTAGTTGTTCATTTGAGTTGTTTTCCTTTGGCCCCAGGTCTTGAACTGGGGACCTTCAGAAAAACCTAGGCAATTCCCCTCTCAGAATTCCTCCAAAAGAGAATTTTACAAAGTGAAAAAAAAAAAATAAAGAAAGCAAACAAATGTGGTTTCATAAAAGATTGTTCTAAGACCGTCAAGTAAATTTAAATCCCAATTATGAATGAAGGAACTGGAAAGAGGAAACATCTTTCACCTTATTTCAGTTTTAGGGAGAGAGATATAGTTTATAAATTCCAAATCTAGTCTTTAAAAAAGTGCCCTGGTGTCTCATACACTAAGCTGGTGACTGGGGTGTGGACCATGTAAAGCTCAGGGACTTGAGGGGTAAGGGAAGACAGGACAACAACCAAAAAAATTAAATAAACAGAAGTGCTTCCTTCTCTTCCTTCTTTGCTTAAAAATGCTTCCTCCTCCTCCCTCTTCCTTTTCCCTTACAAAAAAGTTTAAAAAAATGTTTTAGAGATGCAACATCAAAGCATTACAAACATTCTCTGTGATAAAATGAGATGGGTTGGAATTTACTCCCTAGAAGCCCAAGAAGAGATATCTCTATGGTGAACTCATTCTTCTACAAGTGTCCTTCAAAATCAGAGAAAAAATGTGGTGACCAGTTAAGAAGCACTGTAGACAAGCTGATTTAACTGTAGAGAGAAAGGAAATAAAAATCTGGAAAATCTGAACACTCAAAACTACCAACCCTAAAAATCCACACTGACCAATCTGTCATACTCACTATTTCTTTCCCTGCCTCCCTGCCCAGCATTTTTGTTTTTATTTTAATGAGTAACAGAACAGTAAAATCCACAAAAGTGGATTTGCTTCCATAAAGACCCCAGCAGATGGGTAGCTCATTCCACAACTCTAGTGAGAACTGCTGTAAAACCAACTGATAAAAAATCTGGCCTTGTGTTTCATTAAACAATGGAGCCCAAAGGAGAGGCTTAGCTTGTAGGGGTGGGAATGTGATGTATAATATAACACATCCTCTTGAAAACACTGTAGCTTTTTTTTTTTTTTTTCTTACCAACCCTGCAGTCTGAACATGAAGCAAAGATACAGATACTCCCAGAACACTGGGACAATGTTCCCAGAGTAGCTTACCTTGAATAAATATAGTCACAAATTTCAAGCCCTGTTTCCCAAACAAAGGGGCAGTGGTAACAGACACAAGCCCACTTTTTAGACTACGTAATGACAGAGAAGTTACAGAGGTCTGTCAGCCTGAAGTCTCCTTTCAATGTTTGTTTTGTTGTTGTTGTTGTTGTTTTTTCATTACCCAAGAAATAAAAATAGAGGTGAGAAATGGAAGAGAGAAGCAAAGTTCAGAAAAATACTAATGGCTCCAAAGACATTCAAAATACCAGCAGGAAATAAGACAATGACTCAATCTGATCTAACCAGGGAAAGAAACTTGTCTTAAATTGCAAAATTTAAAGAGGGAAAAGGCACTTGGCAAGCAGCAGTACTGTTGGATTCTGGAATGAGTAAGGCCAAGTAGATGAGGGAAGGTTTTGCAAGACAAAGGCTGAAGAAGCTGGGTTATTTTAGACAGCAAAGGAAGAGGTGTTCTACTGGAAAGAGAATCCTTTCTCTCCATTGAGAATTATTTTGAAATCTGAGGGCAACTGCAGGCACTGGAAGAAAGAATGAAATGGAGATCAAAGAACCAAAACCAGGAGAACAGCTCAGACTTTTTTTTTCATTGTAAGCCACCAGTTCTGAGGAGCTCAATATACTTCACAATCCTTAATTGAAGAATACATCAGAGAGAAAACCGCAAGGACTTACCCAAGTTCACTCACAAAAGCAGGTGAGGAGCAGGAGCAATGACCATAGGGGGCTCTACTCTAGGTGATCTATTCTAGGTGGGAGCCTAGAGAGTATGAATTAAACACTAAAAACTATTAGTGGCTATGAGTTCCAGGGAAGTGGATAGCAGAATGGTGAAATGAAAAACTGACCAGGACTCAGGGATATTATCATAAAGTATCCTATTCCTGCCCACAAAGGAAATTCCTTCTGCTTTGTTTCAGTAAGGCAATGATCAGCTCCTCATAGTTGACCCTACAATACTGCAGTTCTCTCAAATTCATTTCTGACACAGCAGTTTACACAGCAATCAGAGAGAGTGGAGATTAAAACTACTCAAGAAGAGTACACATGCTGGGCTAGATTTAAACACTCTCAAGAAATTTTAATGAGTACTTGCGTATGAAGCCAAGACACTTCAGGGTCCATACCACCTAAGAGGGATTATAAACCCCTCTTAAATACAGCAGTGGGCTTCTGATGGAACTTAATATACACAAAACTAACAGACTTTACTTCCAGAGGTTCTGATTCCATTTAGCTAGGATGGGGTTCAGGAATGTATATTTATAAATACTGCACAGACTGTGTCTCAGAATACTCTCCCGAAAGCGCCTCCAAGTTCAGGACCATCAAGTGTAACCAATGATCCCCGAAGTGCTTTGAAAATGAGTATGTTTCCACACTACCAACTAGGCAGATTAGAGTTTCAATACTAATACCTGGATTCCAATAATGAGCAAAAACTGAAATTAGATAATCAGTGTTTTCTCCTCCATGAAACTCACCTACCAAATTCTTAGAGACATATTAAATAACTCAAAGGACCACCATATAGTCATAGAGAAGAAAAACTTGGGAAAAATTAGAGAATGACAGAAAGACAAACAAGAAAGAATTAGACTTGTATTCATAAAAGATTAAAACAAAGCTTACGTCAACTTGTCCATTGTTTCCAGAAGGGAAAATGTATAACCCAAATTGGATTAATGGCCATTAAAGAAAGAATATTTCAAAATCTCCTTAACTCACTTTTTCAAAATCTCACAACTGTCCAGTACAGACAATCCTTTTGTATCCCTAACTTAAAAGTTGCCTGCTCGGCTTCAGTCCACTTCTGTCCTTTGTTAAAATAGAAAAACAACCCAGCTCCCTCCACATAAAAACTTTATGAAAAAGGGAGGAGGGTTAGCTACCAAGAGCACACACATTTGCTTCTTACGGAAAACACAGCCTCAATTGAGAGGAGAGGTAGAAATGACAAGTGCACGTGATTTGAAGTTGAGGAGTGTTTATAATTGATAACTCTGAGTTACACTTCAAGACTCAGCTGATCTGGCATAAAACCTCAAGTTACTCTTTTCCAAATCCATTACTCTGTAGAGATTTCCCTCCCTTAGAAAAAGTCCAACAAAAATCCCAGCTCTGATCTACTTTCTAATAACTTAACATCCCAGCTTGAGGCTCAGGAGGCTAAGGTGCAGGCCATGCAAAGCCTACAGACCCCAGTTCAAGATCTGGGGTGGGGGTTAAAAAGGAAAAGATCCCATCTCTATTGGCCTTCTGACTTCAGTTTTTAACTGTATTTTTATTTTATTTATTTATTTTTTGAAGGCTCAATTTATTTGTTTTTAATTTTTTTAAAGGAAAGGTACAGGCAAGAACTAAGGCAAGTAGGTTGACAGGAAGAGAAAGGAGGAAGAGCATTATTTATTTTTATTTAGTTGTTCCCCGCTCCCCACCAGCCCCCAGCCTCAGGTCTTGAACTGAGGACCTTGGGATTTATGTGGGACTGCTCCCAGGTATACTAGACTGATAGGCCACCAGGGTACACTCTTAACCATATTTTTATAATGAGGTCTCTTCTGAATTAAAAAAAAAACAACAAACCTTAATGAGCTTTACTTCTGCATATATGCACTTTGCTTTCTCTCAAAAATCTTTCATACCTAAATAGGTTGCATCTCTACTTCTTTTTCAACATTGGTATTCCTAATTTTGATTTCTCTTCTCAAGAGGTCATAAACTTCTCCTAATCATTTATTCTTCTGGAATTCTAAGTTTATCCCCACTCTATCTGTAGGCTGACCATGTATAGTATTTTAAATGGGACAATACCATTTTTTCACATTCCTAACCATTCTATCGTTTTAATATAAATGTCAATTATGTCCCATTTTTAATAAACCAGGGCTGTCTTTAGAGCAGGGAAAAAGGGACAGTTGAGTTGCCCTGGTCCCAGTCTCGAAGGGGCCCGAAAACAGCTACCCCTTTGCCCTACATAAAAGATGGCCCTTGTCAGTGCTAACTGTGGTGGGCGACTGCTGCTACTGCTGTTCCTACCCCATGAGGAAACAGGAGCCATGGGAAGAGGACTTCACCCTAGTCCATGTACCTGTTTCTTAAAAGTGAGCAGAACACCACAGCATAGTCGAGGTACAGGTAAATACTATGGGGGTTATCTGGGGTTACTGGGCATTTCTGGCACTGGACTGGTTATTGGGCACTGGGGTGGTTAATGTGACATGTGTTTTAAGCAGGACATTTAGAGTGGGGTTTACAGGGGCACCAAATTTGATTTTTTGCCTAAAGTGCTAAAATTCCTTGCACTGGCACTGGCTCTTTTGTATGAAGTCCCACCAGATCACGTCGTTAGTATGTGATCAGCAACAGGCATCGCATAGTACTTACTCGCTGGCCTGGCTTCTCTGCTCCTGCTCGGATTGCTCGTCTCCTTCCCTCCCCCTTCGCTGCTATCACATAATCCCATCCCATTTTTGCCATCCCTATGCCCGTTTCTGTCAAGGAAATACAGTCAACCTTTTTAATATATTTAAATTACTCTCATTCCTTTAATATAACTTACACTTCACTAAACAGAAAAGGAAATTAAAGAATATGACCCCTGACCTTAGGAAATTAATACATAAAAGAACAAGTAGAGATTGGTTCTAAAGTAGTGCAGCTAGTCAAAGACCCTGTGGCTCCAGTAAATAGTTAGATCTAAAAACAAGTGGGGAATTTGATGAAAAGGCTACTTCTGATAGAAAGGACAGATGATTCAAAACAGCAGGCTGTCTGAGGTAAGGGCTGAAAAAAGGTCATCTGTCACTTCCTTCTTTACCCCTGCTCTCTACCCCCAAAAAAGTATATGTCTTTTGTTCTTCACATTTATTTCAGATTTAATTATCCATGAATCATCAACTCACAGACTGTTCATGATTACCCATGGCCACCACATATTAGAGCAGCTCATAACGTCTTACATGTCAGGTCCTCATCAGGGGTGTCAGGCATCTGGTAAGGGTCGAACCACACAAAGGCAGATACTACTTTTGGGTGCTAAAGATGTACACCAGCACTTTTTTTTTCCTATCAGACTATTCAAGGGTCATTTAACTTCAGCTAAGTACTTCCTGCACTCATAGCTCTAGGACAAACAAAGCAATTTAAAGGAGTCTGAAGCACTGAATTCCTATTTGAAACAGGGATGTTTAATGGTGAAGGCAGGGAAGCCCTTTCTGACTGTTTTCCTAGAGAGCTTCTCCTCTTCTCATGCCTCAGGACTCAGTTCAAGCATTTCTTCCTCTGGAAGTCTTTCCTAATTCACCTAAGCTGATTTAGGTTCCCTCCCCGTGCAATATTAACACCTTATGTTTATTTCTAGTACAGCACTATAACACCATGTTGTAATTATTTGTTTACATGTCTGACTAGTCACAAGCTTTTAGATAGCAAGGATATTGTATTCATCACTAATTCCACATGTAATAGGCACACAATAAACATTTATTGAATGCACCAATGATGAATGACATGGGAAGTTTTAAAGAATGGTGACTACTTTCTGAATCCTAAACCAAAATTACAAGAAGTATTAACAACGAGGACTAAACCCCCATCAGACATTTCGAATGCATTTATCATTCTTGATCAGAAAAAGAAAACAAAGACATGACAATAGTGCTCATCTTTGCCAAATTACTAGTCAGGAATATATTCAACACAATATATGAGTGATCAGAGTCAAATCTAAGATAGTTTCTAAGTCTTAGATTCATTCTCCTGCATCTCGAGATCATATGAACAATGATTAATAAGAGTCCTTGGAAGGGTTACTGTCTTCACTTCCATGGAACCTTATGGCCAATTTTGATTCAATATCTCTGATGAAATATACAGGAAAGCTGGACCTTCTGATCAAATCCAAGTAAGGTTTTGCTAAGAGAGATGAACTAAGTCCTCCCAGTACCCTGCCATGTTGTACATTAGTATTTTAAATCATTCCTCACAGGCTTTATTCTTCTCTGAAGAGATTGTGCAAGGCAATAAAATCCTGCTGTTTCAAATGCCTCTCCCTGCAGCAATCCTGTACCACACAAGGCTACTGGTTTACAGGCTGTTAATAAAACACAGTCTAATCTGATCCTATGGAACAAAATCCTAAATTCCCTAGGGGATTAAATAAATTTAGTCTCCTTTTGGATTCCAAAAGTTGTGAGGAACAACAAAGTTGAAGAAAGTCTAAAGATCAACATCTAAACAAGTGAGGAGATGGAAAAAGACTTGGTCTGTATAGCAGGGTGGGATGTGGCTCTTGGTATACAGTGAATGAGATCAGGAATGTTCAAGGGCAAACTAAGAGAATTGTTTTGTTAGCACATAATCTGGCCTCCATGTATGTTATCATTCCTAAGAAAGCAAGAAGCTCCAGTTCAATTAACTTAAGTCTCTTGAGGAGATAAATTTTTTTTAGATCAAGCAAGAGCATGTACGAAGTCAGTTCCTTTGATGAGGTGTTTTTTATATTTTTTTTAGGTACTTCTGTCTTACACAACCCCAGCTATGACACTAACACTTGCAACTACATTAGTCACAACTTAGCCCTTCAGCGGGTATGTGGTTCCACTACCCTCTTCCAAGAAGGGAAACTGAGTCACAACATATCAACAGGCTTCCCCAAGCACAGACTCAAATTGGTAGTGAGGCCACCGCTGAACTTAGGTTGGCTTCCTTGTATTCATCTCTTTTCATAGACAAATTCAGCATGCCCATCCTTGCTGCTCTTTTTCCTTTAATCGAAAATTAATCACAGTTTGTTTGAGGGGTCAAGATGGGCACCCTTTAGAGCTATCAGGAGTTTCTAGTTCTTGTCTTTCCAAAGAAAGGGGGAGATGAATGCGGAATATGGAGCAGGGGAGAGAAGGGTTGTAAAGGAGTAGTTCCCAATGCTAAGACTCACCTTGGAACTGAGGTCCTCTCGCCGGTTCCCTGCCTTACTCCTTCGTAGTTTGATGGATGGGGATCGCAGCAGGTTCTTGATCCGACTGGTAATGGTGGACCCTTCCACAGCCATCATAATGTGGAGTACGCAGGGCAGTTCCTGGCCCAGTCTCAACAGTGGCACTGCCTTACCTCTCCACAGGGCTTTCCAGTATGCTCTCTCACTGACCTGAGATGGCAGAGGTACCTTATTTTCTTCTGCCTAGCAGTGTCTGAAGCTCTCATCTCTAGGTATTGCCTCTCCCTTCCCATTCGAGCTTTCACACCCCACACAGTTTCTTACAAAGTCGGAGGGTCAGACCCATTACAAAAAAAAAGGTGGGG
The DNA here is from genome assembly GCA_004363575.1 of Solenodon paradoxus. NCBI lineage: Eukaryota > Metazoa > Chordata > Mammalia > Eulipotyphla > Solenodontidae > Solenodon > Solenodon paradoxus. The sequence goes on along the minus strand of RJWH01000743.1, from coordinate 431,367 downwards.
GGCGTGAATGCGAAGAAATGCCTGGCCCACGCCTGCCATAGGCGGTTTACTGGAAGGATGGGTTGGGCCTTAAAAAGGGTAGAGGTTGGTCTGGTGGTCCCCGTTAATGGCTAACTGTCCCCATGGCAACTGCAGTGTCCCAGAAATGAGGTCACCAAGAATCCTGCTGGAGTTGAGGGGTCTGGACACCTGCGCTGACCCGTAATCGCTGTAGCAGGGCTAGCTGTGGCCCAGAAACCCGTTCTGCCACAGGGGCCTCCCTCCCCCACACCCCGACCCCTCAGAGGCAGCTCTGGGGCCTCATACCGGCCCTCGACCTTCCCCTTTCACTCCCTTCAGAAGCCCCTGCTACGCGCCAGCGCCCCCGCTCGGGCCCAGCCTCACCAGCCCCTGGGCGCGGAGGCCGCCAGGCTCACAGCGCCCTCAGGCATCGCGCTCGCGATTTCAGCTCCGCTGCGACGGCGGCAGCAACTGCAGCGGCAGAGGCAGCAGAAGCTATGGTGGCACGAGCGGCTCAAAACGCGAACTACAGCCGGCGCTGTGTGGGCGGGGCCGAAACGAAGAGGTGTGGCCTGTACACAGGAGGGCGTTTCGAGAGTGGACGAGTAAAAATTAAGGGGGCGGAGCCAATTAAAGTGCTTCAGGAAGCTGAAAATTTGGATCCACGAATTCCGCAGTGTAGTAGCGGGCTTCGCTTCTAGAGTAAGGTCAATGACTTCAGAATTGAGAGAACCAAACCTTTTATGGTACTATTAGGCCTGGTCCCAGAGAACTACTTCTCAAAGCTCCAAGCTGATAACTATGCCCCAAGGTTGCTACGATTCTAAAACTAACTCCTAGCTCAGAATTACACGATTGAGGTAGTCACAAAACTCTTCTCCCACCAACACAGGCGCTGCGATTTATAGCAGTTAGTTTTTGCCCTCCGTCTGCCGGACACCTTAACCCACGTGGAATTTACTCATGAATCTTTTTCCCTAGTCTAGTTACTTGGAAAGGTAATTTAGTGGTAGTTTTTCTAGCTCTTTGCAGAGAGGGATTACAGAAATACCCTCAAGTACTTCAGTGGTGTCTCAGCCTGAGTGTATTTTCTAAGAGCCTGACTTAACTATAAAGGTCAGCTGAAGCCAAGACTTGGGTCCCAGAAAAAAAATAGTACGTTGATGTCTCACACCATCCAAATCCTTGAAATCCCTGCGAGAGATATGACTTGCTAGCAGGAGGCAGAGGACGCCCCGCCCCCACCCCATTACTGTGGGTGGGTCTTGTACAGTGGCAAAATTTACGTACTTGTGCGTAGCCATCTAGTAACAACTGTAAAGCTGGGGGCCCAACCCGGTGGCTCAGGCAACTGAGACTGGCATACAGACCACGTGAAGCCCAAGGGCCAGGGTTCGTGACCCCACGCTGGGATGGAAAACCAAAATGAAACAAAAATTTTACATGTTTCTTCCTCCTCTCCCCTCCTCTCTTTAAAACTAGTTACTGACAAAAATCAGGAAAGTTACTTCCTAGAACTAGCAATAGCTATCAGAGACTTGAGACTTTTGTCTCTTCAAACATTCACTGATATAAAATATAAAACGGATTTTGACATTTCCCAAATCTGAAGGAGACTCATTTAGTCACTTTATGAAGAGGTTGGTTCTTACAACGCTTTGCTAGTCTGTGGCTTTACCTAATAAATGGTGCCACCTAGTGTCCTTACTAGTGTGCTACATTCCCCAGAAAACGCCATCTCCAGATCTGTGTCCACTTACCTAAATAATCATTCATGGTCAGATTCATGGATTTTAAGTGTCACCAATGACTTCCTATCCAAAGTTATTCCCTGGTTTATTTCCTCTGAGAAAAATCCTCAGATTACTTGCATTTGAAGCTAAAGTTGCAAGGCAAATTTAACCCCCCTTTTCACTAAGACAATTTAGGTGAAAAACAGGAGTGTAATGAGGGTATTTCTAAGTCTGGAATCTGAATGCTTCCAGTCAAGGGCCCAAGTCACATATTTTTAATCCCTCACAAAGTAGTTGTCTTCACACTCTAGGTGGCATGTAGCCTTTAAGTAACAATACAGGAATGGGTGCAGGCAGTTCCCTTGTTTCATTAATCATTCAGAAAATAAAGTTCCAAATTCAGTGTGAATAGAAAGAAGTATTACTCCTTTTTCTCCAAATTAAATAATCTGCCATCCCACCCTCCCAAACAGTTGACCCTTAGATAAGTATTTCACCATTCATATACTATTTCACTTTTTATTCTTCTTGTATATGTCCTAAACATGTATATACATGGTTGTCAGATTCTAAGATTTTAAGATGTCTAAAATAGATGTATACAATTAACTGAGTACTATGCTCATTAGATCAGATTTTAAAATTCACCCTAGTTTTAACATGCAAATAAGTGCAATTACAAGATCCTGTAACAGGCTAGAGTAAACATTTGCTCATCAATTCAAATATTTATTGAGCACCTTTACATGCAAGGCACTGTGGGACAGCTGAGACCAATGCTTGCGGTTAGAAACAGGATGGATCTCAAAACAATGCTTCCAAGACTGCGTTCTTAACAAAAATCTCTTCTAACAGCAGTTTACAAAGAAGAATTTAGTAGAGCTTAGATTTGTCTCAAAATTCCCAACTTATCCCATGGCTTAAACTTCTCACACTCCACACACACCTCCATCACGCTTTCTCAACACAACATATCTTTGCAGAGCAGTCCAATCATATTTAATATGCTACAATTATGTCTCAGTTCATAAACTATATATCAAATTATATCCCTCTAATTTCAAAAATGCATTTTGACTGATTTTTCCTCCAAATGGCAGTGGGTCGGAATACTTAAGTTTTTATTTTCTCTGCATCCAGCCATTCATGTTTATGGAAAATTTCATAATACAATGACATGAAAGTATTGATGCCCTTACAAGCACTTTCTTCAAAATCAACAAATTCTGTGCAAGAAATGTATTCTGATTCTTGGTTAACAATCATTTTCTATAAAATTACCTGAAATGTGCTGCCTACTCTGTGCACTTTTTTTCCCTTAAATCTGGGAGAAAAAAGGATTATCACCATTTTTAGACCCGTCTTCAAAGTGCATTACCTCTCAACTCACTCCATCCCATTCCATTTCAACATAACCAACATATATAACCATATAGTTAAGAGGAAAATATCTATACTACTAAACCCTGCCCAAAATAATTTATGGATTGTCAGCTTTTCTTCTGTGTTCAAAACATTTTCAAACTTGTTACCAAAAGGCCTGCTGTCAGGTATTTCATCCATAATTCTGGGACAAAAACCTTCATTTACTATAAAATTACAAACTAATTTCTATGAAGTTTATGTAAGCAAATGATCTTTTATTGACTTTCGAGTTAAAGTCCTAAGGACAACATTAATTTTTTTTGCAAATCATGACAACTAGTTAACATATATCTTGTTTTCAAAAAAATCTACTGTCCTTAGCTGTTAAGCCTGTGATTATGTCCTGTTGTTCCTCAGGGTAACAAGCATAATGCCTCGCACACACAATGATATGAGGCCAGCCTGCCTTCAATTTAGAACGACTTAAATACTTGCCATCAAGTCATACAAAATTCTGAAGTCTCCATTAAAACATGCTACAGATTAAGACACAAAAAAAAAATCTCCCAAATGGCATGTCAGAAACTTTGGAAAAAGTAAGAAATTTCCATGATAAAAATACTTTAGTGACACCTCTCAAATATGACTCAGGGAATTAGAATTCTCTACTCAAACTCAACACAAACCTCCCAACACCAAATCCTGCTTTAATTATTATAACCGATTTATTTATTTCAAGTTTATACATTCTGCCTTTCAATCGCAAAAGTTCTTAGGATTCTAAAAAAATAGTCATTTTTCAAAAGCAGAAAAGGAAAGATATATATTTAATATACAAAAGAAAAGGCTAAATCTGACATAATTATATTCTTAAAAACATTCCATTTATTTACAGATGTATAAAAAGGCGAATTATTGGTCTACTGAGATCATGCTTATATAGAGGTTAGGGTGAGAGCTCACTATTCTCCAAATTCTTCAACTCCTCTCACTCAACTACATCTTTCATAATCACAAGTGTAATTTTCATAGATCAGTTTCTCCTGGGGTAAGGTTAAAGGGTAGGAGTTGGGGGAGACTTTAGACTTCTGTCAAGACTGAAGAACTGTTCTGAAGACTGAGCCCTGATCAAATGAGGCCTGACAACTTCCTAGTTCTAAGAGGTCTTGAAAACACCATTATCTTGAGGTTTTTTTAATGACATCTGCAGTCTTCCTCAAAAACCTAGAATTTCCATTTTTGTATATCTCTCATAAACAAAGTCAAATATCTACCCATGAAGAACAACTATTACCTATTTGTCTATTGCCTTCTAAAAAAGGGAACAGTGTTCAGAAGCAGAATGGTCCTTCTTTTCCTGAGGATTATTCACTCACTTGCCTGGCTCCTTGGCTGACCCTCAAAAGCCTTGGGAAGTCAGGAGGAAAGCTGAAGACAAGACAAGCAAGGAAATAATGGGAAACTGCTATACCTGGATTAAAGTACTAGCATCTCCAAGGACAGTTATTAGCAAGGGAGACAGGTACTAGACTCCTTGGCTAAGGCATTGTTTGAAATCTGGAGAAAGAGGAATGGGAGGGATAATGAGAAGCTATGGGGCACTCTTTACCAACCTCAAGCTTCTTCGGTAACCTCTAGGGGAGGAAAGATTGAATGCTGATGAGGTTCTAGAAAAGCAAGTAGCACAAAATCAACAAAGAATTTTGTTCCCACTGCTATTTGCAGAGGAAATTTTTCCACCCTTTTCAACCTGTTGATTACCAGTTATTAGAAAGGGAACTAACCATAGAAGTAATAATTCACTGGTTAGAACCATTCCAAACTTGGGTCTCACAACCTAGGTTTGAATATATGTTGAGTGGTATTTTGGATAAAGAAGGCAGGAGATGTAGAAGAAATATCACCTAGGCACAGCCCAGGCAATGGAAGCTCTTGTGTTCGTGTTTCACAACACAAGCAAATCCTGTCAATGACGACAGAACAGGGGTTACATTCCAAAATATAATTATTTAAGAAAGGCAAAATGCAGCAGCTAAATCTCAGTCTATACATTTTCAGAATAGTGATTCTTGCCCCCAGGAGTTTCCACGAGACCCCTCAAGTGCACCATGATTATTTACAAACTAGATAGGAAACATCATTTCTATACTCAATACAAATCTCATCTTCTAGGTTGAAAACTTCAGCCTTTGAGAAATCTATGAAAACAACTATACAAAAATATAAATATATTTATCTTTACAGGCTGTCAGTCTTTTACATCCTGACAGCTGAGTGAAAAAGCTCTACAGATCACTGAATCCATGGTAGCAGATAATAAAAAATATATCTTGTGATTTCAAATACTGCCTCATTTCCCTGGTAGAGTGCCAACTGTGACATTTCTTTCCTTTACATCCTGTGCAGGTAATAGTGAATGAAACCTTCAAGCACCAGAAGGCTGGCTTGATTTGAGAAATATCCAGCCCCACAATTTGCATTTTGGCCACTGTTTCTGATCTACAGAAAGATGTTTTTCATTTTAGCTATCTCTTGATGTGATTTGTTAAAGGGGAAGTGATATGTATATATGTATGTGTGTATGCGTGTATGTATGTGTGTATGTATGTATGTTCCAGATAGAAATCCCTGGTGCTGTGAGACGATCTTTTCAACACCTAAAGACAATAATAGAGAACTAGTATTTTTTTTCGCATCTCAAAATAATTACCTTAGTAATGAAAGCTAAAAGCATTCCTACTTTACCAGAAGGCTTGGATTTATAATTGTGATTGAGAAGGCAAGGGAATGGAAGCTACTTGGGATATGAAAGAGAAAATTTTGCTTAATGACCAAGTCCTTCACTTTGGTATTCCATGGTACCTATTCTTTCTCACCCTACTCTTGAAACACCAACTGAAAATTTTCTCTTCGGGATCCCTTTGCAGAGTGCATCACATTCCTTGGATTTCAGGTTTAAAAAACAGCTATCAACTACAGTTCAGTCCATAGCAACTCCAAAGTCTCAAGCAGCTTTTTCTGTGGGAAGAAAGAACTAGGAACCACTATGGACCTAGAGTGAACTCCTTGGGTAAGAGGGGCACCTCGTGTTCAGTAATGGATCGTATCGTCTTAGAGAGGATAAGGAGACCCAGCACCACAAGTGAGGTAACACATTTTAACATGATCAGAATTTCATAGTAGTAATTTTTTTATACCGAGGTCAGTACCCTACACCTTCCTTTTCTCTACCATCATCTACTGCATCAAAGTCAAGGATCACAGTTCCATGACACAAAAAGATGCTCATAGGAAAGGAGGTTTCCTCTCATAGTCTGGCTTCTGACTGAGAACAACTAAGTTCATTTCCCTGCAGAATTTGGTGAAGCCCCAGAATTGCCCAATTTGGCCACCACAGGTGCCAATGTAGGCATCACCTTGCTCTCCCGGCATTCCTGGTCATTCCCTACTAAGTTCATTTTATGTCCAACTGACCCAACTTTGGCAGCTACAGGTGCCAAGCAAGGCATCACCTTAAGACTTTGACCATCTGCATCACTGGAAGGATTAGCTATTTTTAAACCCAGAGGTGCCAACTTTGGCATAGGCCTCCACAAAGTATCTGTACTACTGTTCTCTAGGCCAGCTTTCATGTGTAGGGTGGGAGGTGAGGACACACTTTCAGGTTCTACAGGAAAGCCAGAAGTACTCTTCCCTCCATCACTGGCTTTCCTGTGGGAAAGGAGCGAATCCTTAATCTCAGAGTCAATAACAATCTTAAGAACATCTGGCTCAGAGGCTGGTTCTGCAAGCTGTTTTTCATTCTCAGAAAAGTCATCATCTTCCAAGTGCAAGAGTAGGGGACTGACAGAGTCACTCTCCTCTTGTACATCAGGCAACTCTTTCAAACCAGTTCCCAAGTGTCCAACCTGGAAAGTTGCTCTGTTCCCAGAAGGACGTTTACTGATAAAAGCCTGTCGAGCATTCCCTGGGAACTCTGTATCCATAGAACTAGGTAGTTCAGCCAGGTTAACAGAATCATCATTTAGTTGCTGATTAAGAAAGGCAATCTCATTGAGCAGAGAAGTCAGTGTCTCATCAGTATCATCCTCATCTTCCATGTTGGTTAGCATTTCACTGGGATCCAGAGCTGCTTCCTCTATAGCTGATGCTACCTTTCTTAGTTCCATCTCTATACTTGAGTCTTTGAGATCTTTCGTCTTTAATTTATGAAATGAAGGTTCCTTTGGCTTCAATCTCTCCCGTCTTGATTCACTCTCTTTTCGTTTATACTGAATCCCTCTCATATCACCAGAAATCTTTTTGGGTAGGAACTCTTGTGTTTCTTGCACACTGGAAACATCAACTATTTGTGGAAAACCAGAATCTTTATTTGCCAGAAAAACCTGTGGCGGTCCCAATGCCATTCTGCCATCTCTGTGGTTGCTTCTGGAAGAGATTTTACTCGAATCTTCAAAGGAGTTGTCTTCATTCCTGACAGTGTTTTTCAGGTGATCAGGTGGCTTGCCGTCAGGAACTTCATGAGGGTATTTGCTGCCACCAATATCTACCAAACCTCCCTCAGTGGCCAATGATGTTACATTGACAATTCTTGGCATCATAAATAAGTCGTCATTTTCTGGAGGGGGAAAAAAATTATTTAGCTCTTTAATGATAAGCATCGCTCTCATTCATACTCAGTGACCATTCAGGAGTTACAGTAAAAATTCGCCAGTTTCCTTTAATCAAGCTTATTCTTCAAAGCATAGGTCTAACCCCGAACATAGGTGAAAACAGGTTAAAATCTAATCAAAATTATTTAATATTCCATCATTAATAAGTTCTTTTCCATTATTTTCTAGAAATGATCCACAAGTAATTCTTTATCCTGAAGCAGACATGCATCTAGATTCTATTCACCCAATTAACTACTACTCTGAGAAAAAAATGAAGCCCTAGGGGCAGCACTGTAAGAGGAATCATGACTCTTCCACCATTATCAGTATTAAAGACAACCTTTTATCTTAGCAGAAAATTTAGGTGCCTAAAACCCAAATCATCAAATTAAGATTTCCTTTTCAACTCTATCCTCCATTCCCCAAAGAGAGTAGTACCCAAAATGAATCGTGCTAGTAAACAAGTACACCATCTCTGAATGACAGAATTGACAAATACTTATCAACACTAAGAAATGAAACATTGACTTCTCATCTTCCTTTCAATTTAATTTTTTTCCCAAATCTTTTCCTACTTAGAAATAACTAGAGATCACAAGATATTTCCTAATACCAGGTAAAAAAGACCAATCAATACTACAACAAGCCAAACACGTTCTAAAAGAGAGGGCCGTCTCTCATCAAGACAACTGTGAACATAATCGCTCTTTATCATTACAGAACATATTCAAAAGCTTTCTCTGTCACTGGGAAGTAGAAAAGTAACACGACATACCTGATTGGGTCAGAGCACTGCTGGCAACCTGAGGCTTCAGATCTGCTTCTAAGAGAGCAGGAGAAACAGTGACTACTCCTGAGAATAGGGGGCCCTTTAATGTGAGCAATTGCCCTTGGGGAGTCATCACAATGTTGGCAGAGCTATGTGGAGTGTCAGAGGGTGAGGTATTTTCTGTAAGAAAGATCAGAAATTAGTTAAGGATAAAGATCTTCAATTATGCTAGTGCAAGCTAGGAGTCTAGGGGACAACCCTAAAACCACACTGTGACTTAAAAGGCAAGTAAATTTCCATTTTCATTAGGGAACCCAACCTGGAATTTACTTTTTGAACTACTTTTTGCTGAGTAGTAGTCACTTGAGCACTGATTTACCTAAAGGACAGAGTATCTTCTTATTTAGTAAGAGTTATAGAACTGCTTTTTTAATGGATTGTTTCTGAAAGTCCTCACAGTGAGTCAGGGTGAAGGTACATACAATTCTATCTGTAGACTACTTTCTTATATAACGCTAACAAAATACTTCATTTTCTCCATCTACAAATGAAGTGACTAGACTAAGTGATCTCCAAAATACTTTCTTAGCAATAACATTACTTGACAGTGAATGTTAAAATTAATTTATAGTTTAGTATCCACCATTCTGGTTTATAACACTGGGTTACTCCAAGAGCTAGAAAGCATATACCATTCTCTGAGGACAGAAACAAGTAATGTAAGATCAATATACCTCCACTTCCAAAATCAAGAGAGCAAGAACTTAAAATCAACATATTTTGTTCCTTAATAGCAAAATTCACTAATAGATAATGGAAAATAAAGCCTAACTCAACAAAATTAAATTTTAAAATTTCAAATTTATTTGTTTCAGGTAGACCCCAACTTCCTCAATTCATGAGTAGAACTGCAAGGAAATCAAGAGTTCATAGTTAAAGTCTGAAAAAAAAAAAAAATGACAACTTAAAAAATACTCATTGAAGCACTAGAAGAAATATACATGTCTACAGACTGCTATCAGAAGTAGGTCTTGTATGTTACCATGACTAATAATTTCTTGGAATTTGCTTGTGTATATAACCAGAAACTGAAATCTAATGTTAGTGATATTCTACTTATTCTACAACTCAATTCAATTCACTGAATTAAAACTAAAGGCCAAGAGAAGACATTCAGTACACTAAATTAATGTACATCTATCTATATTAATGAAAGCAAAGAATGTCCCTCCTACCTGTGGCCTGGTCTTTTTTTCTGGAAAGAATCAAAGGCTTCCCTTTTCTGTTACTTATAAACATCTGTCCAAGATCTACAGATGATGTAGAAGATCCTTCCTCTTTGCTAGTTCTGGGAGACACATCAAACTCATCTGATCCCATCTTCTTTTTTCTTTTTTGTGCCTCTAGTGCTTGTTGTTTTGCATAAATATACTCTAGTTTCTTCAGGACCACTTCTTCTGTCTTACCTATAGGTTGATAAGGAATAAATCGTCACTCTATGACCCCACATAATAATGAGAAATAGTCAACTGAAATCCAGTTGATTTAACTATATTCCCCAAAACTATGGAAGGCAAGAGTGATTGCAATTCATAAGAAATGCCCCACCCAGTCCAAAGATAATTGCTGTCTGGAACCAAGCCTTAAACTAAATGGTATCTGAAAGGTCTACCAAGAATTTCTTCTCATTAGAACCACTATACTCTTTAGGAGAAATCATTCACACCTTACCTGAAAGAGATGATACTTTTCGTATCAAAATATTTCGTTTTCGAGTCAGGAGATTTTTTTGTCCTATCAACTTGTCTGCCTGATCTGTTAGTCCCTGAATTTCACTGAAAGCCTAAAAAACAAACAAACAAACAAAAAAAACATTATGCTATGTCAGTTGATTTAAGAAAACTGTAAAATGCCTGTTAAGAATCTGACTTTCAAACACTACTCTAACTCAACCTAAAAATTTTCCCCCAAAGGGACTTACTGAACACTCACTAGACCACATTCAAATATTAATGCAAGCTCTATTTCAATCCTCCTCAAATGGTAATAGCATCTTTCTCATAGTATTCCTAGAAGATTCTCTTAGTAAAACTCTGATTTGTATGTCATTTATACAGATCACTTACTCTTGTGAGAATGAGACTTTTGGAAACCTTGGAAGAATGAAGCAATCCTAATGTGATCTTCAGTTTCTCAAAGAGATCCCTCATTTCACCACGGCGGCGCCGCTCATTGGCTGTGTGTGTCCGGCGATAATAAGCAAAAGCTTCTGCTTCTTTCTGTAGTTTTTCACTCCAGTAATCAGACTTCAATTTTAAAGGAACTGATGAAGTCTGTCCAAACAAAAAGGTGCCACATAAGTATCTTTCACCCATTACCTGACCCTCTCCCCCTCCCCAAATGGCACAGCTCTATTTTAAATACGTATCATTTCCTATCTGAACTAGTCTCTCAGTCATCTATTAATCTTACCATTCCTCCAAATCTAACTTCAACAATGTAAATTCTAATATATGCTAATGTAATCATATCCCTTCCCTTCTCAGTTCCAATTTAAGTGGTTCTCAAATGAAGAATGTGAGGTCTAAAAAAGCATATCTAGATATAATTTATCATTAAGACTCATATTCCTGACACAAATTACATGAAAAAAATTAACAAAATCTTGACTGGTGAAAAAAAGGCAAAAAATAAATTAAATACTCTAAGACCCTTTATAATTTAGTAAAGATCAGCTGCCTCTCTTCCTAAATTGCCTTTTTCCAATCATTCTGAAGTGCTAGAAGTTTCCAAAACACATTATGCAATCCTGTACCTCCCTACCAGTACACAGGCTATTGACTACACCTGGATTATTCATCACTCCTACCTTATCCTCTGTAATTTAACATTTACAACTCAAACTTTGCATTTTCAGGAAACTTTCTTAACTCTCAGGATGTCTTAGTGGAGCATCCCTTTCTCATTTATTCTATTTCAATTTTTAAGGTTACTTATCATATAAAGTAGTAATAGGTACTTACAAGATTTTTAATATAAATATATGAAGAGCTTATAATGAAAAACAGCTATGCCCTGTACCTGCATTCTCAGAAACAACCACTTTGTGATTCTTGTAATGGCTTTTTCTGGTTCTTAAATCTGTATCCTAAATAAAATATAGTAATATAAGGTTGTTCTTTTCAATGTTCAATGCTATTTAATTCCTGCTATGAAGAAGATTTAGCTCACACCACTTCTTAACATCTTGCCATCCCAGCTTCCTAATAAATATGTATCATCATCTTCAGTTCTTCTATTGATCCCTTTGCAACACAAATGTAATTCAATTCAACAGACAGTATCTCTTTGTAAAATGAGATCACTTTGTATTCTTCATTTTTTCCCTTCTTTTTAGCACCCAAGTTTTCACTCCTACTTACACATTTTTTAAACTGAAATTAAGTATTGCATACTTAACTCACATACGTTAAGTTTTAAAAGACCATTAACAGTAATTATCCTATTATGACAATGAAAACACTACTCATACAGAGTGACAATAATCATTGTATTTCCTGTCTCCTACAATTTTAGTTTTGTGGTTTCCCCTGATGTTTCTAATTGTTTTTATCCCCTGACACTGTTGCCTTTATCATACCTTTGATAGTACCCCAAAACTCTTATATAAAATAACTATCTTTTAGCATGCCTTGGCAGAGTAGTAGTTAGGTCCACTGCCTCTGGCCAAGCGCAGTCCACATACATCCCAAAGATGTGGGTTCACCCGCCAGGGCCTGGGGGAACAACCAAGATAAACAACTAACTAAAAATAAAAAAAAAGTTTCTTTCTCCTTGATCTTCTTCCCTGCTCACCTATTCATCTTTATCCCTACCTGAATCTTTCCTTTAGAAAAACAAATCGTTTTCTTTCTAAGGTTAAACTCATTGCACATTAGTACAATATAAAAGAATGAAAAGATGGAAAGAAAATGCCAAGTTTAAATACAGCAAAATTCTAGAAATTAATTTGCATGTAATAATTACAGTACAATACAATGGATTATATTAATAAGCTATTATAAAAATACTTGTATCTGAAGAATGTTTTATGATTAATGAGGAAAAACAGTGATATAGAAAAAATGATTATAAGCATACAAGTATCACATGATCCCCAGAATCAGACCAATACCAAACTAACGGTTTTTGAAAGGATCTGAAAACCACTCTTCCATTCAACCTACTCTCCCCTCCACCATTGTCTTTATCACTTAAATTAACAAGACACAGTAACAAGTAGGAAATGGTTTAAACAACTAAACTCTTCTAGTCTTAGTGTTAATAAGGATAAACAGAAAGCCTTGCTTAATTATGGTACCAAACACCGAATACATATTAAGAAAATTAAAGGTTTAAAATTTCATAGCTAACCATCATTTCAGAAAATAATTTTTCAAGTCTGTGAAAATCACAAGCCTAGACAAGAATGTTAAACTTGTTTTATATCAACAATACATACTATGATTTCGTTTTCAAACATGCTCATTAATTTTCACAAATCCTATGCCCACTTTAATTTCTCTAAAATATTCTATCACTGGGGGTAGTAAGAGAATTAAGAAGTGGGGGGGGGAGCATTAATAGTATTAAGGGAGTAAAATTGATGAACTCACTGGTAAAAACAACAGTGAAAAAAGTCAGAGTTAACAGAGCTAATGATTTTTTAACCTTATGGATAAGTATTATCAATTTTATTAAATGAGTAATTATCATTAAGTAGATTAGAAATACCTTTCGACTTCTTTCAGCAGCTTTTTCATCTGCAGAGGTATGGCTACGACACCTGGATAAAGACAATATTTTCCAAAGTCTTACTAAATTTCAATAATCTGAGATATTTCGTAGTTATGTTAAACCAAACTATTCCAAATTATCTAAATTGCAATCTGCTTCTTTTCCTCAAGGCACAATATATGGCAAAATGACTTATTCAACCATTTTTTCCTAAGTCTCTAAAACTGCATTGTCTTGTTACTCATGAACTACCTCAGACACAGAAAAATGAATAAATAAATACATAATTAACATCCGGATACCTGATCCCTAGGTGAGTCTATATGCAGCCAACCTAATCACATTCCTTTCTTCTCACAGGTAAACATTCCCAAGCTGAGTTTACCATGCACACCTTTATACATTTACTGGTAATGTATGATGTATCCCTAAACTGAAAATATTATGTATCATTTAAAATATTTTATATCACCTTGCAACTGATATTTCTCTTTATATCTGAGATGTTGATATATATGTATATATAGTATTCTAAAGTGTGAATTTTCCAAAATTAATTTTTCAGGAAGTAATGTTGTTTCCAAATGTTCACAAAAGCAAACAATGCTGCAATGGATAGTCCTATATATGATCCCTTTTTACAAATACATGAGCTTTTCTAGATATATACTTAGGAGTGGAACTGCTGGATAGAGGGCATGCACATCTGCTTTAGTAACATCACAGTGCTCTCCAAAAAAGTGTTTACAATTTATACACCCACCTGCAGTATATTCCTATTGCTCCATGCCTAGATTGCAGTAATAGCAAAGGTCTCAATTTCTGTCAATCTTAAGGGTGTAAATTGGTGAAGTCATTGTAGTCTAACTGGTATTTCCCCAATACCTGTGAGGCCAAATTTGCTTGTTTTTTACTGGTTCTAAAGGTTTCCTTCCTCTTCTGTGAATTGCCTTTGATATCTATTACTTATTTTAAAACGAGATCATCTTTTTCTTACTGACTTGCAACAATTATTTTACATCCTTGTACTTTGTTAAGTATCTATTATAAATACTTATAGTCTGAGTTTGCCTATTCACTTTTTTCATGGTAGTCAATTTTTAAAAATTTTAACAATCTATTAACCTGTTCCTTTAAAGTTCATGATTTTTGTGTAAGTTATTTCGACCCTTTATTATTAGTCATTATTAATATGTATCTCTTCATTTATTAAACCAATCAATGTCTTTCAATAACATTTTGTGAAAATCTTGTATAGCTTTTAATAGTCTGATTTTTTTACTATTGTAAACAATATATTTTTAGATTACGTTGTTTGCTGCTATTGTTTAGAAATTATTTTAGTACACTGAACTTATATCCAGTAATACTGCTAACCTTAAGTTTTTGAGAGATTTAAATTCTTTCAAACTTAACCAGAAGGCAGCTGAAGCAGCCTCAAAAAAGCTCTAGCCTGAAGAGACCTAGCAGCCTATTTCACGCTCCTCCTTAAGACTATCTCAACTCGTTACTACTTTATATGATGGAAAAGCATACCGTCTGCACAAAGTAAGACCTATCATTTCTCTTATATCCCAATTCCTAATCAATACAAGGTTTATAAATCAGAAAATGGGATCAACTCTCCTGAACAAGTTGTCATGCCCACTACCTTTTCATCTCATTGGCTAGGCAGGCAGGAAAATTTTCTTTACTATATCTCATCTGCTAAACCAGTAATATAACCAAATTTAAAATTTAATGGCCTATTCTTAAATAATAAAGGAACTAACCTTTGTTGGGTCATCTACTTCTATCAGCTATGCTAGTTGCATATATTATCTCACTGAACCTTTCAAAGCGGGACATTTTTCTCATTTCATAGGTAAAGAATCTAAGATTCTAAGATGAAAGACTTGCCCAAGATTAAGATTTGCTACAAGCTAGTAAAACAATATTTTAATGCCAATGTATCAGGCTCTAAGAGCATGTTACTCTCATTCACACACTACCTCTTAGAAATAACCAAGACAAGTTTACTACCTCTCAATTACACTCCTCTCTTCATCTACTAATCAGAAAATGAATAGAAGAATAAAGAAACCAGGTCACAGTTTCCCAGAGATCCTAAACAGGCCATTTAGTTTTGTTTATGGTCACAAAATTAACAGTAACAACAACAAAAGTAATAATAATCCAAAGAGACATAAGACTTACAGCGGTTTAAACGTTTGTGTATTGGCAGCTGTAGTCTTCGTGTGGGTAGCATTAATTTCCTCAGAGAGCTCCTCCACAGTCTCAATGTCCACCTGCTCCTCATCATCCTCAATGTATTCTACACAGTTATTCTGAAATACAGCATTCCAACAGTAAATAAAGTATTGGGAAGCAAAATATCTAACTTTTAAACTAAATGTCTCCCTTATTAAACCAACTAGAGTCAAACATTAATCTTGTACCATAAGTAGTGATAATCCTAAACTTGTTAATTCTAAGAAGCAATTAAGTCATAAAGATAACATACAGTTAGTTAACAATCAAGAACTATATTACAAAGCACATATACATATTCAACAGATATTATTAGACACAACAAAGTCGTCAAAGGGCTATGTTAATGCTTCAGTGTTATTGCTAGTGAACAAAATTCAGGTATAACTATATTATTGCTACAAAAATCTTTAAGATTAAGCAAGAATAAAATAAATTTTGGTGAGGGGGAAGAAGAAAAGGAGAAAAAATTCAGGTTCTATTTTAAAACTGTTTCATGGTTAACCTCATGTCAAACACCCACAAAAATATACTCAAAACAGAATGGAAATAAAATACAGTCCAGGTAATCTTCTAAGTCTCTCAACCACACGAAACAAGAGTTTATGAACAAATTGGACTATCAAAAGATGCCCAGGCACACTCTGGTGGAATAGTGGTTAGCTCCTCCATGTCTGGCTGACTGCAGTCCACATACATCCCAAGAACCCAGGTTCCTGTCCCAGGTTTAGGGAGAACAACCAAGAGGTACAACTAAATTAAAAACATAAAACGCTAAAAATGCTTCCTCCCTCTCTCTCTTCCAGTCTGCCTACTCACTTTCATTTCTGCCTGCACATTTCCTTGAGGGAAAAAAAAAGCATAGGCTTGCTATACTTGTTACATTTAAAAATGAATCAATCACTAAGTATTGATTAAACACCTGTCACAGAAACCCACTATCTATAGAACAGCAGAATATATGGGTTATGCGATATGTAGTTATTTTTAAGTCCATCTTTAAAAGTAGTGTTTACCATGCCAGAAACTAAGTAGCAAGTATGTTAACTATAAATGTACTATACCAGAGAGGCACAACTCAAAATGAAGCATCCCGTCACCTTATTAATTCTATGTTTAATCTTGCTGAAGAAAGCACTTACCCCAAATTATAGGCCCCATAGGCTGACAGATACTAAATGCAAGCCATCATTTATGTTCCCCAGTTTGAGCACAATTTAAACAGTGTATATTAAATGTAAACAAGGTATATTAAAATTAACTCTAGGAAGCTAACCTAACAATCCAAACAGAATCTGAAGAGTTTGAATAGTAATATAGTAGATGCCTTACAATATTTAAGCTGATGAATGTCTCCTTACAGCATGGTTTTAACAGCAGGTTTTATAAATAGTATCAATAAATTTCACAACTGAAGATTTAAATTAAAGCAGCTACTCAAAATTTTCCTTACACTGTTCCAATATAATGCTAATCACAAGCATAAAACTATCAAAAGTACAGGAAATATACATAAACATAATGCAGAATTTACATTTAGAAACCACTTAATGACTTATTTTTTAAAAGGGTCACTATCTTGTGCATCAGGTTCTCTAGGAAATTCAAGCAATGTCACCTTATATTAAGATTTTCTAATTCTAGTTTTACTGACAGCAGTAGTTTTCACTAGTTTTAAAGTTGGACTGGTTTTGATGTGATGCTTATACAGACGACAATGGGAGACTATGCAAAAAGATTTGCAGTATAATTCCTAGACTAATGAAATCAGATTCTTCAGCTATATATATAGGTACCTATCATTAAAAATGATCAAGCTCTTTAAAGAATATAAGGTAAATGCATAGAGAACCATCTAATTTAGAGTTAGATCTTCATTTTATGAACGAGAAAACTGGTTCCGAAGTAACACAGCCAACATTAAAATACTTAAAAAACATTTTAGTCTTAAAACACTAATCTTTTTGTTATGTTTTATCTGCATAAGGCAGTTAAGCATTAGCAGAGATGAACTACATAACACAGAGGCTGAATAAATCTCAAGGAAGTGAAATTCTAAAACAACCAATCATATGTCAGTTAGTATAGAGGGTCATATTATCTGCTCCTGAAGGAAAGTGATTTTAGCACACCCCATAGGCAGCTGGCTATGTTTTACATCAGACTATATGTCAGAGGTCAGCAAACCACAGTCCACCACTTGTTTCTATAAATAAAGTCTTACTGGAACATAGCCACTCAATTACTAATATGGTTTATGACTACTTTCACACTACAACAGGAATTTAGCGGCAACAGCAAGCCATCTCACCCACAAGTGAGGCCCTTTACTGAAAGCTTGCCCAATTCCTGCACTAAATCATACCTGACCTCTCAATTACTTAGTTTAGTGAACACAATTCTGAACAGTTAAGTTCAGAAAATAAAGTGTATTCTAAAGGCTGTATTGCAAAGGAAGATGATGAAGTTCAGAATATAAATCCTAGAAACTAAATATTTAGTTTTAGGAGATAATTAAAAAGCAAAGATTACGGCAGCATTGTATTAAAAGGAATTTTCTATTTCCCGTCAAAAAGAAAAACATCTCTCTAAAAACAGGTAGACAAATTCTCCTCTAGTTTTAAGGTTACCAATTCTGCTTTGTATGTATCTAACAGATAGCTAAAATCACTTCACATAGAAAATATCGAAGAAACTGAAATCGAATTTCAGTAGTGGTTTCATAATTTTTTTTTAAAAAACAAACTTGATAGGAATTACCAAGTATCTATCCCCCAAAGACTTAAGCCAGCTTTCCCATAATATAAAACAAGTCTCAAAGAACAATATCAACTCAATAAATGTTACCTGACTGACATAGTCTAAAAAACTACGAAGTCATTTAACCATGATCTAAACCTAGGCATCCAATTCAATGTATTAGGTCTTACTGATCTTCTGGATAAACTACCATCTCTACTAAATCATTTAAATTCTTGAGGTTTCAGTCACAACAAAAACGGGCTCACCACCTTTTCTACATCATCAACCTCCTCACTCTGGTAGTCAGAAACAACATCCACAATCTCATCAATAGAATCATCGGTTTTCTCATTTTCATCTTCCTCGTCCTCCTCTTCCAAATCCAAAACAGTGAAGTCAGCACTGCTTCTCCCACTCTTCTCTTTCTTTGGTTTTATCTGTTCTCCTGATAGCAGTAAGTGACCTTCAATATGTCCTTCCCCTCTGTTCCCTTT
Organism: Solenodon paradoxus; assembly: GCA_004363575.1. NCBI lineage: Eukaryota > Metazoa > Chordata > Mammalia > Eulipotyphla > Solenodontidae > Solenodon > Solenodon paradoxus. The sequence continues at coordinate 412,583 of RJWH01000743.1, read as the reverse complement.
AGGATTTCTCCGAGGAACAATGGAGAAGGCTGTAGGACTAGATAACCTACTCCAAGAATCACTTTCAGTTTTTAAAATCCTGGCATTCTCAGCAGTTCCACTTTTTCCAAATAAATCAGAGATGCCTTGTTCTTGTTGAAACATGTCTGGATTTTCCTGACAAGTCTTTGTTCCTTTAATTAATTGCTCATTTAACTCTTTTTTGCATTCTTGTGACATTCCAACACATTTCTTGGTCAAAGGGCCCTTTATCTGTTTTTTCCATCTCTCTCTAATACTGCCCTCCAGAGAGTCTCCACCACTCTTCTCCTTGACCTCCTGGGGTGAATTAGATTGCTGCTCCACAACTTCCTTTCTTGATAATTCAAGTTTACTTTCTTCCTTAGTGATAACTGGGAATTCATTTGATTTTCCCACTGAATTGTCTAAGCATAGCTGTTCTTCCATTTTCACATCACCAAATTTTTTAAGGTGTGCATTACTTATACTTTGGACTGTCATATTACTGGCTTTTTCAGAAAAGGTCTTCACTTCCAGAACAGTTAGTTTTTCTTTGGAATTGTTCTGATTCCTAATTCCAAATTCTTCATCAACATCTTTAAAGCGTTCACCTGTATGTGACCCAGAGCTACCGGAGTGCTCAGAAGGTTTAACAGTTTCAGGACCTTCTTCTATAAGGGACTCTTCATCTACATGATCACCCTCATAGTCCAAGGAATCATTTGGGGTTTCTTCTGAGGCAGCAGCTCCTGAGTTTTGTTTTAGATCATCTTCAAGGTCTACACCTTCTCCTTCTGACTGCAGGGCCTTCTTAGTTTCTTGCTCTTTTTTCAAAAAGCTCATTTCATCTTTCTGGTCTGCATTCTGGAATTCTCTCTTCATCTGAAGAGAAGCAACATGTTGAAGAATAGAGCTGGGAACAGGCTTTTGTCCTGGGAGCTGCAACAAGGCAAAACTTCCAGACTGGAGAGGAACAAGACTGGCTGTACCAACTGGCTGACCTCCTGAGCTATTGGTTATTTTGGTTTCAGAGATGGTTTTACTTGCAAAACTTTGTGGTTCAGGAGGGGAAATTCTTAGGGTCAATGTGCCAGACTGAGACACAAAACTAGGTCCGGAGGAAAGCAATGATGGTGCCTGAGTGACAACATTCATTGTTGGAGAAGAACCAAGAGTCTGAATTACAGGATTCATAACAGAGAAAGTAGAAGACGAAGTAGAAGACGGAGGAGTTTCTGAAGGTTTTGCAGGAGTGGGTAATCGGATTCCCATCACAGACCCTTATAAGAAAAAAGAGAAATTTTAAATCATTATTGCCCACACATATCAGTATTTCTAAGGTATGCTTTTCTTTTAGGATAGGTGACTCTTAAGAAACTCTTTACCACAAAATCAAAAGATTCCACAAAAGAAAGATCTCCAATTTTATACCTGGGTTCCGAAACATGACAGGTTGTAAGTTGGGCTGAGTGTTAGAGCCTCGAAGTTGATGCAAAGGGAGGAGCTGGACAATTTGCCCATTAGGATGCCTGAACAGGTTCATTCCACTTGGGCTCCTAACAGGCTGTAAGACCATTCGATGGCCCTGAACTTGTGTGTTTGGGACAGGTCTAATAGGAGAACCTTGCTGCACTGGAATCAACAACAATCGAGGTCCAGCACGTTTCACTGTGTTAGGAGAAACCTGTGGAGTAGCCACTGGAATCTGAGGAGCATTTTCTGAAAAACAGAAAATGGAAAAATAGTGTCAGAATTTTCCATTAACATATGTAGAAAAAATTGTTATGACATAGGATCAGATCTTGCTACAAATAACTTCTAATTCGAATTACAAAGTTGATGAAATCCTATACTTCTATGATACACTACTTTATAGTCTTATGGCTGAGAATAATTTATTTTAGACCTAAATAAGACAAGGTAGGTAGGGCCTTACATTTAGATTAAAAAAAAAAAAAAAAAAAAAACCATCAACTGCAAAGAAATATTTAAAGAAATCGTTTATGATAAAAGTTCTCTTCAAATTTAAAACTCAGACCAGTAACAATTTTTGACTTAGTTTCACAGCTCATACTCATGTAAGATAAAGTCAGGGCTAAATATCACAAGGTATAGAAAACTTCATGGCTTTTCAATTTCACAGACAAATAAGCAAAGCTTAAAGACTTGTGGAAATTATTTTTCTCAGAAAGAAAATAAATACATACCCCCAAAAAATGGAATGAAATTAAGAGACATCAAAGAAGCAGGGAAATAAAGCCTGGTTAGGAAGAGGCAAAAGATAATTTTAAAACAAAGAGAAAAGGCAGAATTTATATGCAGAAGATGTGAATTAAGGGATTTCAAAACAATTAATAGTACCTAAAAAATGCACCTTAATGTTTGAAAGAGAAACTTAGAAATACTAAAGATATGGGAAAAATAATGAGTACTCTATAGACAGATTTTTTTGCCATGGGGGATAAAGGAGGAGGAATAATAAGAGCATAAATGAAATTGGTTTATAACATTAACATTCAAATTGGTAAATTTATTTAACATTATTAATAAATAAAACAAAAAAACTGCTGACTTAACATGTTATATCCTATCAGATAAGCACTCTGTTCCCAAACCACATTAATTCTCTAAAAGAAAATCATGCTTCTAATATTTACATGACAAATTATATACAGAAGAGCCAAAGATACTCTTTAAAACTACTCTTCCCTCTAAAAAATAAAACATAAAGATCAAGCGATTCATGATGGGGGGGGGAGAGATAGTTTCCAATTCAAACAAACAAAAAAACCTATCTTATATAATTAACATGTTAAAAGCATACTTAATTTCCTGAGCATTTATATTCAAATTAAGTTTTTGTTTTATTAAGTAGGAAGGCAGGCAGAAATGAAGGTAGGCAGCAGCAGGAAGGGAGAGGAAAAAGCATTTTATTTATCTGTTCATTTTAGTTCTTCCTCCCCACCACCCGCTGGTCCTGAGCCATGTGTTGGACTGTGAGTAACCAGGGAGTGCCTCAAATTAAGTTTTAGAGATTGATTCAAAACCAAGTAACTCCAATTCAGAGAATGAAAGCAGCCTTTCACACACAGAGTAAATGTGTGTTTACTGAAATGTGTGTGGGAGGGGGAAAAGGTGAGAGAAAAAATGAAAGTCACATGTCTAAGTGCCCATGATAGAATCCTCTTTACCTAGAACAAAATTATACATACTTCCTTAGAAGTAGCAGTTCTCTGAAACAACTCCATTTATAAAAGATCAGATGAGAAAATTTAACATTATTTCCTCAAGTGATATTACAGAAGTTAATTTTAGATGGTATATGAGTAACACATGGTTAGAAATTCACTTTACAAATTCAATATTTTGATTATTTACAAAAGAAAGTACTATCTCTGATACTATATCTTTAATATTACAACATTTCCTAGCTTTCTTCATTAACAGAAAGTCACCTCTACAATTATGAGTATTTAGATAGAATTTAATATTTATTATTATTTCAAGTGTCAACCTCTATTGTGGCAAGTAATTCTGGTTTCCAATTAAAGTTATATTGCACCTTTTAAAGTATATTTAAGTAAACAAATGAATTGATTGAAATAAAATATTAAGTCAATGACAGTACAAACAGGATTCAGAACACAATACCTAAATGTATATTCTGAGCGACAGAAATCTAAAAAACAACAGGTTACAAAAACCTTAACTACTTTATAGTTTCATGATAAAATTAATTTAAGAAAGGTTGGACTCCACATAGTTTAGAAAACATGATCTGTTCAAATATGATAAGATATAAACCTTGAGATTCAACTTCAACAATGACCTCATTTCCAAAGTTACATATTAAACTATTTTTATATGCTTATTATAGGGAGAAGCAAAAGACAACAAACTTAATATTTCACTTTTCCTTTCAACAGAACTTCAACTTACAGACTAACACCAACATTGCTTCTTTCCTTAACCATCAAAAAGTATTTGAACCTTGTCATTAAAGGCAACAATATTTAGTAGCAAATATTATCAATAACCAAAACAGAACTGGGGTTGGCTATTTATTTTCCCTAAAATCCTACAAAGTCTCTTTTCCAGAGTAATTTGTCTGTGAGTACATTAAGAGAAGCACTAACTTAACTGGTTTAATTAGGGTATAAAAATTACCAAAACGAGCCACACACCTGCAGCTCAGGTGCAGGCCATGTAAAATCCATGGCCCAGGGGGTGGGGTGCAGCAAGGACACAACACAAAAACAAAATACCAAAGAGGTAGGATGTTCCTATTTCAAATTCAGTTAACCTAAGCCAACAAGAGGAAAAACTGAAAGTTGGAAAAAATAAAGTATCAGAGTACTAAACAAAAAAATATGACCCTTTAATTCTACTTCAATCAGTTCATATACAATATAAACAGAATAATCTCAGTTATAAATGGGAATTGGGCTGATTCATAAATGATTTTTACTAGGCAAGATGACCTAGAATGCTTTTTTGTTGTTTTATTTTCCAACCCCAGATCACAAACTCAGGGTTCCATGACTTTCATAGTCTGTTTCTTAGCCAACTAAGCCAGAGGGGGGGCTACTAGAATGTTCATCTTTAGTAAAGAGAGAGAAAAAAATCTCAGGTTTACTTCAGCACAGGCTCACTTATCGCTCACTTTTTAAATTTTAATTAAAAAGACACAAACACAACCCAAAGGAGCACCTACATTTGAGTTCTCAGTGATTTACAACCCAGCTCTAAGCATACAAGTTATACTTCCTCCTATGCCCATCTTAAAGGCTGCTATACTAGGTAAGAACTCCCATAAGCATTATTTCCATATCTTTTGGCCAGCTTTTCTATATTTCTGAGTATTTTTACTATCTCCTGAAGAGTTCTCTAGCTCTTCACATGTCAAAGCTGTTCAATTTATCTCCAAAGTTCTTATAAAGTGATCTAGTTACAAAGTTAGATTCTCAGTGACTTTTCCAATCCTCTACTACCCTGAGCTCTACTGTTTTTAGTGTTTCCTTGAGGAATGTAAAGGTTTTCAGGAATATAGCAGAAATATCTACACTTTTACCCTGATATAATCCTATTACAACCACAGAGTTATAACAACAGCTGTATAGTAAACCAGCTAGGCCTTACCTGGTCTCTGGCTCACTGGCGGACTCCCATCAATTCCCGAGAGTATAATGGGAACAGAGCCCAGAGATGAAGTTGGTGTGGTCACCATGGAGGAAGATGCAGCTGTGGTCACCACGACTATGGAGGTGGAGGCAGTGGAAGCAACAGGAAGAGTTATGGTTGGAGGAGACGCTACCAAAGACTTAGGAAAAGCAACTGAAGCCACAGGGGTAGTTATCCCAGTTGTTTTGATAAGGTTCACAGTGGCTGTAGACTGGGTAGGTGTTACAGGGGTGCTCGAATTAGTTTCAGAGATCTCAACAACCCCTGCAGTGGTGGCACCAGAAGAAAAAGTTTCTTTAGTTCCCACGTCAGAAATAGCAGTCATAGGTGTGACAGCAGTAACATTCTCTAAAAACACTTGAGGGGTGGTGGTAGTGACAGCAGCAGTCACAGGGCTGCACACCTGAACTGGCTCAGAAGAAACCACAGGTGTGACGACCATTACTGGAGAAGGTCTGATACTGAACTTCTGTGGCCCTGTTAGGGGTTGGGGTGTGCTAACTCCAGGTATCTTCTGCTGCAGGGCTCCAACTTTACTCATCACAAACTGTGTGAACACACCACCAGGAGAGGGTCGAGCCGCTGCAAATAAAAATTTGCAGGTCAAAAATCTTCAGTTCTCATATTTTATCCTCTTCGTGATTGTGTTTATCAACATTTATTGTGTATTCGTACCACTGGGTCAATTTCTTACAGGTACTACCTACCTGCATTATATGGGTCAATTTCCAGCCCCAAAATATCAAACACTTGCCTCAACTCAAACCAAAGCTTTATAATTCTAACAAATAAAGGGATTATAATTGAATGTTACTACTAGAATTCGTTTGGCTATTCAATACAGACACAAAAAGATGATACAGCAGCACACAATTTAATCACCTATAACAGATGAAGAAAGTAAGAAGGAAAATTTCCCTGATTCTAATTTAAAAACTTGTTTCCATTACTTCCTCCTGCCCCAGCACCTCCACCTCTTTACTGCTATCCTCTTATGGAACAGTTAGGTTTTGCAAATCCCTAAAATATATAGACATTTTCCAAAAAGGCTATTTTTAAAGGATCACCAGTTAAAGCATTTTTTTTAAAGGTAAAATGGGTTATTTTTAAAGCATACAATTCCTATCTTCTATTTTCACACAACTCCAGCATACAGCCAGATTTCAATTTCCTATTACAGGAATAAAAAAATCAGCAACTGATGATGCTTTTCCTTAACATCCCTAAATAAATTTGAGAAAAACAAGAAGAGAAGTTCAATATACCAACTGTATATACTATCAAATGCTTAAACACAAAATTGCTTTCAAGAAGGTAATTACATATTAATACTGACATTAACAAAAAAAGGTTTTCATTCATAGAACAGAAATGAATAGACTAAAGCAGTGTTTCTAAAATTATGTTTTATAAGAGTTTTCTAGTAAACCCTATACTAACTCAACCCACTTTGATTTTGCTAGCTAGTTGGGTTAAGTTCAATATGATTGATACCAAAACACCAGTTCTCATAGAAAAATTATTAGGGAAAATACTTAAAATGTCTTCCTCTGTTAACATAAAATTAAAAACCTAAGTCTTTTCTTTATTAATAAAACCAGTCTGGGCAATAACTTTAAAACCAGCCAGAGTTTAATTCATTTAGTATGTCATCAGAACTGCACCTCCTCCCACACACAAAAATCGGGCAAAACAGGTATCAGGTATAGTATCAAATTCTATAGTTCTGTAACTTATACAACCTCCATCTGTATCCACTGGTTCAGGACAAAGTCGCAGGCCTCTCTAAAACATACATACAGTCCAACTTACCAATTGGTCTTTTTGCTGGGACAAATGCCTTCAGATTCTTCCCAGAGCGGCTTGTTGTAGTGCCAGAGAAGGATGCCATTTTGGAATTGGATGTTGAAGGCAGCAGGGTACGTGGTTTCCTGGATGCAGCCACCTTGGCATTTGATGCTACCTTGGAGATGACAGTACTGAGGGTTGAGAGGTCCAGGACTGAGGGTCGCAACCTGCCTGTGATATAAGCAGCTAGCCTATTGGCTGGATGCAATGCCCCCATCTGTCCCAATAGCAACTTAGCCTGCGGGTAACTCTTACCATTAACCTGAAACAAGTGGCAAAGAGAAATTCTGTAAAGATAAAATTCTCTTGCTAACTCATCTCCCTTGACAAGGGTTTCATTTTTACAAGGTTTTAAAAGTTATTTTCCAGATTAAAGGGAGAAATGAACTTTTTCCATTTGGGATCATCTAAGTAATTAGAATGTAAAAAAATGCTAGCATCTGATATCCTGAACTAATCTCATCTCCATTTTGGTAGTTTGGAAAAAATCTTAGACACTCATCATTTCTGCATGCTAGGTATATAAAAGATACATTCACATCAATGGACTCATCTATTTGTCAATAAGTAATTCTGGTTACACTCTTAACAATTATCAGCAAAAATGAATAACTTTCACAGAATCTGACGAGATCAGAAAGACATAACGAAGTTTTCTCACAAGAGTTCTTTTGTATTTAAAAAGTAAATGGTGAATCTACTTTAAATTATAAGAAAGCCACTATTACAATAACCTAATCCACAGAGTCATTTCAGTTTCTGGTTTTCAAAAAACTCAACTTTGAAAATATCGTATTCATTTCTTAGAACAAAAGCTGGCCTCAAGATAAATACTGATAGAAACTCATTTTAATTCTAGAAATCATCACTAAGCTGTCGGAAGAAACTGAATCAATGAATGAGGTAAATATTTTTCTCTATTACCTGAGTAGACAGACTGCACATCTTGGTCAGTCACAACAGTTTTGTTTCCTTTTTTTAAAAGAAAGAAAACAAAAACTATTTTCTTACCCACATTCTCAAGTCATATTGCTAGATGACTAGAAAAGACCTCCTTTTCTGTTCTTCCTTTCCCTCATTTAAGAGGAGGAGGGTTTGGAATGAGGTAGAGAAACCACTACTTTCCAAATTAACAAGGAACTGGTGAGGAGAATAGCTACAGCAAGCTACTCTCTTTTCAAAGACACAAAATCGCTCTATGCTACTTAAGTAAATTGTGATTATCCCAGACAGATAAGGAATATCTTTGTCTTGAGTTTTGAACAAAGTGAACTTTCCACCCTACAGTAAACTTTATACTCATTCAAACTCTGTTGAGTCTAGGTCAGATACCTCTATCCATCATTTGAGATGTGCTCCAAAGACTACTAAGCAGCTTCCCCAAAGTCTACATTACAGTGGCCTGACTGCTTATGCAAACTCACATTTTACGGTGGCTTTGTAAATCCTAGACAGGAGAGGAGAACAGAAAATGTTTATGCCTATTTTCAGGGTCTAGTTTCATTAGAAATAATCACAGGTAAAGTTCTGCTCTCAAACAATCAAAAGAAATGAGAAAACACTATTCTCGTCATTAAGAGTTAAGAAATATCAACAAAAGCAGTAACATTGTACCCTCAAAAGTAAACTACAATATGCTTTTAATATGTCATACTATTAATGGAACAGTCCCTAAACCAGAGAGGCAGTCTGGCTGGTAAAGCCAAGCAAATTTAGTGATGTCAGACACTATCATACCTTTGCTACTTTGATTAAAAAAAGGGCAATTAATGTCACTGTGCAAGAAGAGAAAACCTTTAGAGAGAAAACAATTACATTTTAATTCAGAACTTCTTTTCCAAAGGATTTTCTAGATGCCAGTGTAATTTTATTAATATAATTTCTTGAATTACTAAACAGCAAGGTTAGAAATATTGTCAGGATAGCAATGATTATACTGGCAAAAACCCTAGGAATCAAATAAAGAAAAGAATTAAATGTGGCTCAATTAAAAAAAAAAAAAAAAAAACTATGTATCTGAGTAACACTGTACTGAATTAAAATTATCTCCAAGTCTGCAAACCTACACTGCCTATTTTAAAATCAATTTCACTTTAACTTAGAAAGCTGTCTGCTAATAATAGTCCCCTAGACAGAATCCTTGACTATCCTTGCTTAGTTGTCAAAATGTCACTAGAGCTCAGGCAACAAAGTTTAAGAAAACAACACTTTGGAAGACTAGAAAATTATAAGCTAATATAGGGTTTTTCATGTCTATTTTTAATGTGCCCAAAATATGCTGTAGGTATGCATCTAACCTAGGCCTATTACAAAAAGAGATAATGGTTGTCACCCAGTTTCCAGAAAACATGAAGATGAATGATATAAGGCCCACAGAGGGCTCTGAAAAAAATCAAGATGCTAACTAAGTATAAAAAAGTGCTACACCCAGATTAAAGATAATTCTCACCTGGATAAGCCCAGATGTGCTTGAACTGGGTTTACGCTTATAGGCCACAAGCTTCCCTGCAGGAGAAAGCCCTGCATAAAAGGGCAGACCTTTGCCTCCATGTAATCTCTCCCTCACTGAATCCAGGGCATCTGTCTGCACAGGAGAGATATCATCCATTTTCCCAGGGGATAATGGACCATCAGGAGTCTCTGATCCAGATTTCTCAGCCATATCATCTTGGTCTTGACATGATGGCATAGAAATTTTCACACGAGAAGAATAAACAGGAGGGTTCTTCTCACCCCGGCTCTTTCGCTGAGAAGCCAACTCAATGATGAAGCTGCCCACCTTAAGTGATTGTGGCATGTTGCTATTGATGTGCTGGGATAAGATGCTCAAAATCTTATTCCGGTCCTCCTCCCAGTTGCAGTCTGAGATGATTTCTATCAGTTTGGTAGGACCACCAGGTGACCTCTGATGCACATAGGAAGTAGAAGAGGACTCCCCTTCATTGCAGGAAGACTTCCAGCTCTTTTCTGATAAGGAATTGAAAGATACTTTGGGAGTTTTCAAGGAAAAATATGCTAGAAAATTAGACTACAGTAGTCCTCAGTATCTTGCCAACTGGGCTCGCTAATGAAAAGATGATCGCACTTAAGAATGCTCAAAAAAGCCATAACTACAGTGACATGCAAAAGAATGAATCCAAACAACTCCCTAATATCACACACAAAAATTAATTTTAAATGGATGTAAGCTTGTAAATCACAAAATACATAGAAGAAAACAGAGCAGCATGTTCCAGGATATCAGCCTTAGAGATAGGTCTTTGGTGACTCAACTCCAGCCACAAGGGAAACAAAAACAAAAACAAAATCAAATGAGATTATCTCAAACTAAAAAACTTCTGCACAGTAAAAGACACTATCATCAAAAGACGTTACTGAATAGAAAAAGATATTTGCACATCATACTATATAAAACACTAATAAAACTCAACAGCAAAACTAACATCCCAATTAAAAAATAGGCAGAAGATCTGAACATACGTTTCTCCAAAGAAGACACACAGATGGCCAACAAGCACATGAAACGATGTCCCTCCTCTCTTGTAATTAGGGAATGCAAGTCAAAACAAAAATGAGATATCTCACACCTGTGAGAATGACTTATTAAAAAGACTGAAAACAACAAATGTTGGTGAAGATGCAGAGACAAAGGTACCCTTTTTATACTGTTGATGAGATCACTGGTAAATTGACGCAACCACTGGGAAAGCAGTATGGAGATACCCAAAAAATTGAGAATGGAAAGTCTTTATGATCCCGTCATCCCACATCAGAGTATTTACCCGAAAAACACAAAAACATTTATTTACAGATATATATGCACCCCCATATTAATAGCAGCTATGATTTACAATAGCCAAGAACTGGAAATACCTAAGTGCCCATTAACAGATAAAGAAGAAGCCGTTTAAATACCTAATGCAATACTGACACTGCCCTAATAAGAGATGAAATCCTAATAGTTGTGGCATGATAGAACTAGGGCGATTATGTTAAGTGAAATAAATCAGAAGAAGACAAATACTAAATGATTTCACTCCTATGTGAAATATAAGAAACAAAGCAAATGAACAAATGAAACGACCTTTGGACACTGACAAGAGAAGTTTATACCACAGGGGAAGAGGGTAGGATCAATGGACAGTGGAGGAGGACTACTGGTAATTTGGTGATATGACTATATTATGTTATAGATTAGATGACTTATGAGCCTGCACAGCTAAACTTACTGTGTAAATAAAAACTACCTCAAAAAAGTCACAACTATTACATAATAAAGTGTTATCTTGCAAACAAAGCATGACATAACCAGTTAAGCTTATTTGGTAGTTTAGTCTTCTGATATCTATGCAGACAAAGCAAACACACTTGCAAGATACTTTATAACATGTGACGGGTTGAATGAATCCTTAAGAACAGCAAGACAGTGTTGTGATTTTAAAACAAAGCAAAACTGTGCCCTATCTCTAATTTCTATTGTAAATATTTCTGAATTATTTGTGCTTCTAAATATAATTGATGTATATTACATGCAAATTACTCAACAGTGTATTTATATTCATGTTAACTAGACTGCACATTTCACTAGACACTTAAATGTCTACAGCAGAGCCTCCCAACCAATATGATACAATTAAGGCATGTCAGGATACAGATCCCCTCAGCCTTAAGGGTCATTGTGCTCTCAGGCAGATTCCCTCCACCCCAATAGCCTCCCCTTCACTTACCGTAGAATGCTACAGGAACATCATTTTGTGAGCACCATGCCATTAAAACACACACAACACACACATGCAAGGTATTGTTACTTAAATGTCTAGTCTTGAGACATAAAACCAAAATCAAAAAATAACTCCATTAATAACTCCCTAGTAACAACCTCATCATAGGAATTCTGACAGTAGCCTTTGAGTAACAGATTTAACAATATTCTTTCCTTTCTCCTGCATTTCTTCAACATTAGCAGTTCTTGAACATCTAAGAAAAATTTCAATAGCTAGTGACGCCAATATTGTTGAGGTTTAGAAAGAAATTTTAATAACAAAATCACTAATCTTACCCTAAACACTATCTCATAACAATATAAGCATTATCAACAAAAATTAATTAGACAAAAAATGATAAACCAAATAATATGAAAAAACTTATTCCTCTTTTTAACAGAGGCTAGAAACGAGAGGAAGACAGTCTAGATTAGCTGTTTTGGTTACCCCCCCCACCATTATTATTATAACTCGGACCTATATAATTACTGCTAAATAGAAGATCTAGTTTTCATGCTAACCTTGTGATTTATCAGAATCATCCTCCAGGTCACAGGTGATTGGTTTCAAGGACTGCTGTTCACAAGCAGGCTCCTAAAGAAGGGAGTAACACAGAAATACTTCAATTAAACATAATTAATATGAACAGAGACTAAAATATAGCATTAAAACTCAAAGACACCTGAAGCAATAGAAAAATTAAAATGGCAACAGCTCATGTCTACACCACATATGTATTATCACATTATACAGCACTTGACAAAAACAAGTAATGTTGTATTCTAATGTCCCTGAAGTGACTGAGTCACCAAGAATTTACACTGCTTTACAACACATTCCAGTAAAGGAAAAAAATTTCATACTTAATGGAACAAGTTGCAGTTTTTCAGAAAATTCACCAATAGAGAAAAACACAAATCCTAATTATTATTTAAAAAACTTTGATTAAACCAGAAAAGGTTAATTTTTTAACTATCCAGTATCAGAAATAATACTTTCAATAAGTCTAACAGACTAATCTCTAGAATAGTTAGAGAAATAAATTGATATATACATCATGTAAGCCTTCTCTGCTCTCAGAAGAAATACTCTCAATTATTATACTAGAAATTCATTCTGATACCAAAAACAGGGAACTGGAAGTTAAAAACAGAAATTATACAATAAGCAATTCACCTTTGCATTACAGTTCTCAGGACTAGAATGGCATGAGGCCTGCTGCTGCAATGATGGGGATGGTAACAGTGACGGTTGTCTCTGTTCCTCCTTTTTTCTTTCATATACTCGAACTCGAGCACAAGTCATCATACTTTCAAAGTACAAGTAGACTGGATCCTTGTCCTCTTCCCGGATCTGTAAGTTTCATACAACAAAACATTCCAAACACTGGGTTAAGAAGTCTCCTAAACTACAAAAGGAAAAGAATCACTTATCTCTGTTTCTATTAGAACAGGTGAAATTCTTTAAGCGAAAACTTTAAAACTACAAGTACAGTTCCTATGTGCTGAATCTTGGGGCAGTCAGAAATGATCTCTGGTTTTCTATCAGAAATTTCAGATCACACCAGAGCAGTGCTCCTCAAATTATTTGCTGTGAAGTAATCATGTGTTAATTACCAGTCCAACAGACTGATACCTTTGCAAAATGTAATAAAATAAATTACTAAAAAAGCATGACATGTAAAATACATGCCCAAGATTTTTAGTATTAGATTTAATAGATAAAAAGTTACTCTATCAACTGACATAAACGTTTCTAAATATTTACTCGTTTGCTACATTTCATCAGACTGGTAACAATTTCGGATCAGAACTAGCACAAAGACTATACTAAATAGCATTGTACTAAAGCATCTTTAATTTAGTGGTCTGAGAAAACTGAAATGAATGTAAAAAATTAGAAATGCTTAGGCATCAGTTCTTTATCAATCTATCTTCACAGTTATACTAAACTGTCATTTAAATCTAACATTTTGCTATATAAATAAGTTTACTTTTAAAAGATGAGCTTTTTTAAATTTTATTTCTTCATGCTTTTTTACCAATAATATTCTACATCTCACCCAACATTCTGTTTTCAGGACTAAGTATCTTTAAAAGACTTTTGCAAATCGTGTGTGTGTGTGGTATACGTATGTGTGCATAAGTCTACTTTATATGATCCTTTTTAAAGGAGATTTGATTATCTTTAAGAAATACTATTCACCTCCATCCACTCTTATGACCTTTTAAAGTGCCAACAACCAAATGATTAAATCAGATAGAAGGATGGTTTGCAGACATATTACCATATTTTGCCATGTATAATGTGTACTTTATGGCCCAAATTTGTGAGGGGAAAAATAAGGATGCACATTATACATGGGTAGTACTAATTCCAAATTTATATATTTTTAATTCTTTTATTTACCTGTATGAGTTAAAAGTGTAACTCTAGAAATCAATAACAATATTCATATGCAAAATACTAGAGTACAATAATCAGTTCTGTTGAACTTAAAAACAAACCTGCAATGTAAGCAAATTTGGCCAACAATTCAACAAAATGAAAGGAAGAGCAATGTTATTGTCCACAGAGTAAGTGACTGATTTAATAAGATAGGTGATGCCAACTTTATTACCAGAGGGGCAACAGCACCTTTCTTTTCATACCCTTTAGGTAGGAGCTAGCAATTTAACTGATATTTTTAGAAAAATACAATGGACCAACTCCCACAGAGACTGTCATCAGATTATGGGGCAACAGGTACAACAATACAAAGGCTTCTTGTACCTTGTATCTCTTTTTTGTGTTTTGTAATTATTTGTTAAAATTTCTTGTATCATGTTTAAAAAAAAAGCTAAAATTCCTTTATAATATAGCATGCCTGGTGGAGGAGCAGTTAGGTAATCACCTCTGAAGGAGTACAGTCCACATTCTCCTGGGTTGGAGTCCTGATGGGAACGACCAGTGTGAACAATTAAATGAAACTAAAATAAAGTACTTCCTCGTCACTGCCTCCTTTTCTATACACCTTCACTCCTGTCTGTACCTTTCACCTTTCTTAAAAGAAAAAAAAAATTCCTTTATAATACAAAAAGCACAAGTACTTAAATTATACAAATAAAAATTTGAATTGAAAGACTGAAACGATAGATTTTTTTACTGAAAAGTTTGGGCCAAAAAATGTGGGTACATAATATACACATCAAAATACGGCACCTGAAAGCAAAATGATTCACAGACTATAAACCAAAATTCTGGTTAAAATTCGTAATTTTTACAAATGATTTTTTTAACTTAAAAGATGAAACACCAAGCTTACCACAGGATTGGGTTTGGGAGTATATGCCCGGGCAGGTTTAATTCCAGTGAGCAGTTTGCCCTTCACAGTAGTAGATGAAACTTCTGGTTGCGGCAACAACAATGGTTTCATAGGCTCAATGACAGAAGGTGTTGGGATATAAACCGGCTCTGGATCTACTTCACCTTCTACTTTCACCCACAATGGGTAATGTCGAACAGGCTGTTCAGGTTCTGTTTCACATATAGCTTAATAAAAAAGAGTAAGATTTAGGTGCCTTTGGCAACAAAAGTTGACTGAGGCATTGGGAAAACAAAACATGCTCCTTCATCAAAAGAAGTAACTCATTAATATAAATCAAAGGTCCCCTAAAAAGCCTCAAGCACCTTAATTTATTCATCTGTAACAAAATTATTCGTTGAATACCTAATATAAACCAGATACTGTTTTAGGCACTTGAGTATGCAGAGTGATGGATAAAACAACACTCTTGTCCTCACAGGATTTGTAATCCAGTAAGAGAAAAACTAAAAAACTAATATCTAGGAATGATTAACGCCACACTGAAAAACAGCAGGGTAAGGAATGAAGAGTCAACAGAGGATGTAATTACATTCAGCATGGTCAAAAAAGGTTGCCTGTTATCCTAGAAAAAATAATAATTCTACACTTTTAAATTTTACAAGTGACAATTTACTGAATCTTACTGACCTGAGCTAAAAACTTCATGTATTTTTAACTCATTTAACGGTTACAACAGTCCTTCAGATATTCTTCCATTTTGCAGAAGCTGAGGCTCAAGAATGTTCAATATTAAGAGGAAGAACCAGGACCAAGCCCAAGCAATTAGAGTTGTTACCTAGCTGTTAATGTAGCTGTTACTGTTGCCTTCCTTCACCAATTCTATTTAAGATAGCCTGAGGGCACACTCCAGTGTTCAGGTAGTTACCGTGCAAGCCACAATAAACCCAACAGACAGGTTGTTCAAGACCCAGGGCAGGGAGCAATCAATGAACCAACCAAGAGATAGCCTAAACTCAGCATAGGAGCAAAAACATATCAACAGAAAAGAAGTAACAGTGCCCCAGCCCCTAGTGGCTCATGCACCAAGCCAAAAGCTGAGAGGTATGGTACTTAACGCTCAAGGACTGGGGGGGTTTGCAACCCAGGACCAAGGGGGAAGAACCAAAATGAATAAATAAAAGTGCTTCCTCCACTTCTTCCTTCCTTCCATAAAATGTTTCCTCTTCCTTCTTCTTAAAAACAAAAACAAAAAAACAAAATCAAACTGAGGTTTAATTACACTATCCAGAAGTTCTACACACAGGAAATTACAGTGATTACTTATCACAATTATTTAAATAGAGGAACTAGGTTAAAAGGCTGATGACTTTGTTAAGCAAACTGCCCATTCCCATAGAGAAGACATTTAGAGATGCTAATAATGGGTTTTGCATTTTAATGCTCAGTCCTCAGGATATAGCTGGTTCTAAGATGAAGATCTAAAAACCTTTCCCTAAAAGTCAAATAAAATGTGACTAAGCAGCCCTCACACTTAATTTAAATACTTAGCTCAATTACTCTTTCTTAACAAAGTAGAATCCAAATGGCTATCTGATTTCATGAGCAATTTTATCTAAAAGGTTCCTGGGGCTAACATCATTCAGAGTACAATCATAAGGAATTGAATAAAGTCTTAAAGATTGAAATAGGGAGGAAAAAAAATTTTCAAAGTTTGAAAGTAATTGAGACAATTATAAGCTAACCAAACCTTATCATAATTAAGTAGGCTTATAAGACTCTAATATTCATTCATTCAAATAGTTGAACACTAAATATGAAATTTTACAGATATAATAACGAACAAAACCGACAAAAATCCCTGCCTTCAGCACACTCTGGGTAGAATAGTGGTTGGATCCTCTGCCTTCAGCAAAGCACAACACACACAGATCCCTGGGTTCATGGTCTGGGCTAAGGGTGGGCAGCCAAGATGAATAAATAAAATTAAAATAAATAAAAGTGCTTATTTCTCCTCTTTCTTTCTGCCTAATTGTCTTCACTCCTGCCTGCACCTTTCCTTTATTTTATATATATCCCTCTCTTCAAAGAGCTTATATTAAGACTGGAGGAAGAGATAGGTAATAAAGAAGACAAATAGGAAAAACATGTTAGATTATGATAAGCGCTTACAAAAAAGCAAAGAAGGAAAATAAGTAGTATGTATTATGAGCATGTATAAGTATGTATTTTGAGGGCAAGTGTTGCCATTTTAAAAAGGATAATGAGGGATGCCCTCACAACTGAAGGTAGCAATTACAGAGAGGCTCTACCACTCATTTGATAAAAACTCAATATATTGTCTAATAT
This sequence comes from Solenodon paradoxus, assembly GCA_004363575.1. NCBI lineage: Eukaryota > Metazoa > Chordata > Mammalia > Eulipotyphla > Solenodontidae > Solenodon > Solenodon paradoxus. The sequence continues at coordinate 395,138 of RJWH01000743.1, read as the reverse complement.
TGCTTTATTATTTTATATACATATGCTTCTAGTACAAAGATGAAAGTACCTTCTGGGCAAGCACCATTGTCTTTGACCTCTTCCAATGATCTTTCAAGGATTTTAAGCCTCCATAAGCTAAGTACTGTACTAAGTAAAGGTCCCTTTTCATCTTTTTCTTTTAAATGAAAGACTCAAAATACATGTACAATATACTTCTGAAGAAAATCCCTTACAAGAACCAAAGATAACTCTATAAAGTTTCAAACAAAGATAAAGAGAAAACTGGTATTTCCAGTAAGTAAGAATTTGTAAAAGATGCTGATAAAGAAGTTCAGTTCCGTTTAGGATGTGTAAGAATGAAGTAACACTAACATAATCAAACAGGGTAAGTAATAAGAAGGACAGTCATAGTTAGAAACTGCATCTGAAGATATGACAATGGACAAACTCCCTACAAGGGCAAGAAAAACTGAATAATTCCTCACATTCCATAACAGTCATAAACATTCTTGCACAAGACAGTTTTTCTGTAATACAGTCAGTTACATTAAAGTTAGTTACATTAAAGATCTGGGGTTAAGAGTGCATTCCTTTACAATTTACTACAGATCCTATTCTTCACCTGAAACTCAGAAAAAAAGGAGCTAGCAAAGACAGAATTAAGTGAAGAACCCTAGTGGCATATATTCACAGCAGACAACAATAGTGAAGTCTCTTTCAAGAAAGAAATAGTGGTGCACCCTGGTGTATATAACTGGTGTGGTCAACTACCACCGGCCTAACTAAGCACAGTCCATATACATTCCAGAGACCCAGGTTCATGTCCTGGGCCAGGGGGAAAAACCAAAGTGCACAACAAAACAAAGAAAATGCTTCTTCCTCCTCTCTCTTCCTGCCTGCTTGCTTCCTCACCATCTTTTCTACCTGCACATTTCCTTTAAAAAAAAGAAAAGAAAAGAAATGGTGACCCATTATTTCTATCCAAATGCTTACTTGTATTGCCTTCCCAATATCTCTAGTATCACTTCTGAGTTCTCAATAAGCCTTTGGTACATGACACTTAGAACATGGCAATTTTGTTATTGTGACAAGTGAATTACAGTAACTATATCTTAGTTTACCACATACCTCTCTCATCAACTTGACAGTAACCTTTCAAAGATACTTCATTTTAATTGTCTACATCTTACCTCTTCTCACTTCTAGCAGTGTCCACAGAAGTTGTTCCATAAATGGTGTTAAACATGAAGTCCTACAAAACAGCTATGCTAATAATCAGCATTCCTTCTCCCATTTTTGAGTCATTTTAAACCTTTCCATACCCATTATGTGCAGAAACAATGCAAACACAGCTTAATAGATATTAACAAGTATACGTATGTAAACACTGTATAGGTCAAGAAATGGACTATTGACATCAACCACAGAAGTCTTTGCTTCAGTCACAATCAACTTTCTACACAAGAATCACTTAAATGATAGACACCTCCCATGCTTTTCACACAGCAAAGTACAAGCCCCTAAACATAACAGCTTAATTATCTGCTTTTGAACTTCTATAAATGTAACCACAGAAATATATTCATTTGCATAGCTTTGCCCCTACTAAATTCAAGATAGTATTTGTAAAACACATCTATGCTGTTGTGCATATTTATCTATAACTTAATTTTTACTTTAGTATGCTATACAGATTACTCATACTATCGTCCATCCTGTTAGGAGACAACTGGGGTTGTTTTAGGTTTTGGCTACTATGAATCATGGTGCCTTAAACTTTCTTGCACAATACAGTTTTGTCAGTTACTTAAGAGTCAAACTATTAAATCATGGTCATGTAAATTACCAACTTGCATAAGTATTACAAATTATTTTCCAGTTATACCACTTTACATTCCCATCAGCAGTGTATGAGTTTATCAATAGTTGATTTTTTTTAGAGGTTTTTAATTACAGCCGTCTGGCAGGCATATAACGGATCTTGCTGTAGATTTATTTTGCATTTCCCAAATTATAAATGAAATATTCAACATCCCTCTTTATGAAGTGCCTCTAAAAAATCTTATCCATTTTTTATGGCACTAATTAATCTATAGGTATCTCTACATACTCTGGATACAGGCCCTTAGCTAAGTATTGAACATATCTGTTTCTTACCATAGCTTACATTTTCATTTAATATCTTAAATAAAAATTTTTCATCTTTAATCAAATGTATAATTCTTTCCCCTAAGAACTGTCAAGTTAAAAAAAATCTTTTCGTAACATGTGATATCTCTCTCTCTCCTTCTAGATGTTATATTGTTTAGCTTTTCACAATTCTCTAATCTACTGAGAAATTTCTGTTTGTATGGTATGAACAGTTTTATTTTTTCCCATATTGATATTCGATGATTTACCATCCCCTATTAAAAGAAAATCATTCTTCACTTATTCCTTTGCTACTTTTATCAAATGTCCCCGTATGTTTGAACCTATTATATGAACCTCTATTCTGTTCTACTAGTCTATTTACTTTCTACTCAAGCCAGTATCACTCCATCTTAGATGTGAGTTTTATACGTTTTGGCATCCAACAGAGGAAGTCCTCTACTACTGCTCAGTATTTCTTTGGTTATTTCTATGGCCTTTGCATTTCCATACAAATTTTGAAATTAGGATTGCAACGACATTATAGATGAAAATTAATAGTGATACCTTTATAATATTGTTTTGCTTCCAAACAGTCTTTTATTAAAATCAAGAATGATTGTGAAGAAGATTCTGGTAAAATGATGGAATAGATAGCAAGAGAAAATCTGTTTCCCCATCTGAACAACTACACTGGCAGAATCTGTCTGATGCAGTTATTTTAGAACTCTGGAGTCTGCCAAGATTTACAACTTCTAGGGGAAGACTTGGACATTAACCTGGAGGTAATTGTTGTCAATTTCAGCTTTCAACGCAGTAGGAGTGGCCGGAATTGCCATTTCCTAACCCCAACAACGTAACAGGCAGCTGTGGTGTGCCTTAAGCAATTTACACACAGCTTTCACCAGCTAGGGTGAATAAAAGGAACCCATCCTCAAGATATCAAGGATCTCTTACTCTGATGGCTAATTCTGAACACAGAGGTACAGACAAAAAGGCAGGCAGCCACTGCTGTTGTATCTTTACTATTAAAGTTTAAGTGATTTCCAGAGGACTTAAAAGGGTCCGCACTACTTCCTCCACTTCATTGTTCACTGTTTCACTTTATGGGTACCAGAAATTAAATACTAGGACATTCAAACACGCATAAACAAGGAAAGTTAGAAAGTGACTACATATGCCCAGGGAAAGGCTCAGGAAAGAGTTTACACTTCAGACTCATACTCCCCACAAAGACAGCCTAAAACAGCAACAACAAAAATCCTTGGAAAGGAGAACACAACTGCCAGAGTTATAATTAGACGGAAATACTTAGTAGCCAACAAAACATCACAAGGCATACAAAGAAATAGAAGCAGTATGGTCCATTCAAAGGGAAAAAAAAACAAAACAAAAAACTGTTTCTGAAAAGAACCTAATGGTAGATAAGAGCATAAAAAGGCTTAAAATAACTGTCTTAAAAATGTTGGTGGCACTCCCTGGTGGTACAGTGGTTTGTTTGGTCAGCTGCACTCCAGCTGAGAACAGTCCACATACATCCAAAGGACCTGGGTTCATGTGCCAGAGGAACAACCAGAATGAACAACTAAATAAAATAAAAATACCCTCTCCTCTCTCTTTATGCATGCCTACTCAGGCATCTTCATTCCTGCCTATACTTTTCCTTTGAGAAAAAAAAGAGGTCACAGAACTAAAGGATAAGAAAGTTAAGATGATCTTGTGAATAAAAGAGAATTGTCACTAAACATAAAAAAACCTTAAAAGAAACCAAAAAGAAATCCTAAAACTAAACAGTAGAATAACTTAAATGAAATGAATTTTATGAGGGAGATTCAAATGCAGATTGGAATAGGCAGAAAATCAGTGAACCTGAAGATAGAACAATGAAGTTATCAAGGTTGAAGAAAATAAAGATGGAACAGAGTATAAGGGACCTCTGGGAGTGGGACATCATTAAGTAAACCAACATATGCACTAAAGAAGTCCCAGAAAGAGAAAGGAGGGGGCAGAGAGAATAAACAAAGAAATAATGGTTGAAAACTTCCAAACTCTAAGGGAAGCCATAACTATAAACCACCATGAACCTCAACAAACTAAAATGAACTCAAGAGACCCAAGCATGGGATACATTATAATAAAACTTCAAAGAGGAAAAAGGGTCACACCCTGGTGGTCTAGTGCTTTAGTCCACCACACTGCAGTCACATCATCCCAAGGTCCTCAGTACAAGACCCAGGGCTGAGGAAACAACCAAAATGAACTAAATAAAATGCTTCTTCCCTTTGTCTCTTCCAGTCTGCCTGCCTACTCACCACCTTCAGTCTCGGCTGCACCTTTAGAGAGGTAGAGAGGGAGAGAAGGAGGGAAGGAGGGAGAGAGGGAGAGGAGGGAGGAGGGAGGGAGAGAGATCTTGCAAGTAACAAGGAAAGCAAATCATAACATATAAGGGATTTTCAATTAAAATATGAACAGATTATACATTACAAACTTTGAAAGCCACAAACAGTGGCCTGAGATATTCAAAGTAATATTAATAAAGAATCCTGTATCCAGCAAAAAAACTGTCCTTCAAAAGTGAGAGAAGTTTTAAAAAGCTTGCAGCAATGGAGAAGGTACAACAGCAATGGTTGCCTGTCTCTTTGCATCTCTGTACTCAGAATTAACTATCAAGAGTATAGATTCCTCTTATTTGTAGGATGGAGTCCTTTATACTCACCTGAATTTAAGAAGTTCCCAGATAAACTAAAACTAAGGGAGTTTGTGACAATTAAATTGGTCCTGCAATAAATACTCACGGAAGTTCTGCAAGGTGAATAAGTCCTAGACAATAACTCAAAGCCATACAAAAAATAAAGCTATCAATAGATTCACAGGTAGAAAATGATAAAAGATAGTGTTATAATAATGGTTTATAACTGTACCTTTTTATTTGTAAGATATCAGTATAATTAAAGAAAAAAAGTCAATGTAAAAGCTAGTATTACTGTAACTTTGGTTATTTAATCTGATCTTATTTTTGTTACAGTAGGAGATGAGATGCCAGGAGAAAGCTCTGCATCCCACACACAAACTCCAACCCCACAGGTTTATTTCTTGGCCCCCAACAGAGGATCCACATAAGAACGTCAACAAATACAAACAGATGACATCACAAAAACTCAAGAAACCCAAGTGCTCAAATCAAGATCCAGACTTATTAGGTGCAAGTCAACACTCTACACACGGCCATCATTGCAGAGAAATCTAATCTACAAACACATAAACAATGCCAAACAGAGCAAAGACACAGAAATACATAAAAATGATGGATCGAATCAAAAATCCAGGGGAAAATCTGAATGCAAAAGACATGCAACTACCTATGGATGAATTTAGGGTAACCGTGATGGAAAAAAAGAAAAGAATGGGCAAAGAAAAAGAGAACAACATGAAAGAGAAGAAACGAAGCAAGATATTAAAGAAATGAATAATAGAGTAACTGAACTAAAGAACTCAATACAGGGACTCAAGAACAGAATGGATGAAGCTTCCAACAGAATTAGTGAGCTAGAAGACAGGGCAGAGAAATGCACTCAAGCAAACCAGCAAAGAGAAAAGAGAAAAAAGAATGCAAAGATATGAAAAAAGCATTCAAGACCTATGGGATAACATCAAAAGGAACATTTGTTTCACAGGGGTCCCAGAAGAAGAGAATGAAGCACAGAAACTTTATCTGAGGAAATAATAGTTGAGAATTTCCCTAACCAGAGGAATGAAGCCTGCAGACTCAGGAGCTCAAAGAGTCCCAGACAAAATAAACCCAAAGAGACTAATACCTAAACAGATTGTCATCAAAATGTCCAAAATACAACACTGAAGAATCTCAAAAGTAACTAGAGAAAAATAAAGTCACATATAAAGGAGTCCCATAAGACTATCAGTGGATTTCTCAGCTGAAACTCTACAGACCAAGGAAATAGCATAAATATATTCAATGTACCGAAAGAAAAGGATTTTCAACCTAGGATACGATACCCTGTGATATTATCATTTAGAACTGAAGGAACGATAAAAAGCTTGTCCAATAAGCAAAAGTTAAAAGAATTAATCACCACAAAACCAGCTCTATAAAAAATATGAAAGGATGCTATTGAAAAAAAGAAGAAGAAAACAGTAAAAGCAAATATAAAAGTAAGGAAGAGGAGAAGAAAACAAAAATGTGGATGGTTAGAATGAGTGTAAGACTACTCTGCTTTCAAATAAAAATAGGAAATAAAGAATTCCTAATGCTAACTTCAGGGTAATCTCAAAATACATCCCCAGAAAAAGTGAAGAAGAAAATAAAAAGGGAAACCAATCAAAATATAACTATATCCAGCCCACCTAAGAGAAAGAGAAAACCAAAGGCACTGTAACACATCGAAGACACATCACAAAATGACAATAAACAGCTACATATCACACTAAACATCAATGGATTCAGAAAACTCACCCTCTTTCAAAAGATAAATACTTGAAGTTAATGGTCGGAAGACAATCCTACAGTCAAATGATAAGCACAAAAACGCAGGAACGGCCACACTTACACTGAATAAAAAAGACTTCCAATTAGAAAGTATAACAAAAGACAGAAGTGGGCATTTTATAATGACTGAGGATTCAATTCAGCAAGACATAACTCTTATTAGCAAATATACACCAAATGAAGTAAATCAAGAAATAATAAGTATTATTAGAACTGACAAGATACATTGACAGCAACACAATAATAATAGAAGACTTGAACAACACACTTAAAACAATGGACAAATCGACCAGGCAGAAAAGTAACAGGAATATAACTTCAAATGACCATTTGGAAGAGTTAAGTCTAATATACATATACCAAACACTTCATCCAATGACCACAGAATTCACTTTCTTCTCAAGTGTGCATAGAACATTCTCAAGGACAGATAATATGTTGGGACACAAAACACGTCTCAACAAATTTACAAAGACTGAAATCATACCAAGCGTCTTCTCTGACCACAATGACTTAAAACCAGAGATAAACTGCAAAAAGAAAGCTGGAAGACCCCAAATTAACTGGAAACTAAACCATATGCTTCTGAATGACTCTTGTGTAAGAGGAAATCAAAGAGGCCTTAAACCTGTACAAGAAAGGGAAATAAACAAAACTGACACTGGCTAGACAAAGGGAAAAAAAAAAGAGAAAACTCTCATAACTAAAATCAGAAATGAAAGTGGGAAAGTTACAACAGAAACCACAGAAATACAAAACATCCTAAGACTACTATGAACAGCTCTATGCCAACAAAGTAGACAACCTTGAGGACATGGACAGATTTCTAAAGATATAGTCTACCAAGATGGAACCCAGAAAAATTGGACATCCTAACCAGAACAATCACCAGCAAAGAAATTGAAGAGATAATAAAAATTCTCACTAAAAATAAAAGCCCAGGATCAGATTCTATTTAATTTCATCAAACTTTCCAAGAAGAATCTATATCTATACTTCTGAAACTATTCCAAAATACTAAACAGGAAAACTCCCAAATACTATCAATGAGGCTAACATCACACTGATAGAGACAACACCAAGAAAATTAAAGACCAATATCTCTAATGAACATAGATGCAAAAATTATCAACAAAATACTAGCAAAACAAATCCACAATGCATTAAAAAGATTATCCATCATGGCCAAGTGGGATTTATTCCAAGGATGCAAGGATGGTTCGACATATATAATCTATTAATACAACACACCACATCAACAAGAGCAAGGAGAAAAACCACATGATCATATCAACAGACACACAGAAAGCTTTTGACAAGATCCAACAACTTATGATTAAAAATCCTGCATAAAATGGGGATAGAAGGTACGTACTCCAACTTAACGAAGGCCATACATGAAAAAACCACAACCAACATCATAGTCTAATGGTGAAAAATTAAAGCATTTCCCCTAAGGTCAGGAATTAGGCAAGGCTGTCCACTCTAACAACCGCTATTTAATATTGTACTAGGTCTTAGAACAATCAAGCGAGAAAAATAAATAAAAAGGGATCCAAATTGGAAAGGAGGAAGCAAAACTATCATTATTTGCAGATGACATGAGTATATATATTGAAAATCCTAAAAATTGTCAAAAAAAACTACTGGAGCTAATCAACGAATACAGCAAAGTCACAGGTTACAAAACCAACATACAAAATCCATCTCATTCTTACAGGCAAACAACACACTAGAAGAAAATGAAGTCAAGAAAACCATGTGCTTTAAAATAGAAATAAAAAGAATCAAATATCTTAGAATATACTGAAAGGAGGTGAAAGACCTGTACAATGAAAACTACAAGTCCTTCTTTAAAAATATAGAGGAGGATACAAAGAGATAGAAAGGCATTCCCTGCTCATGGTTGGGAAGAATCAATATCATTAAAATGGTCACCTTACTCAAAGCAATATACAGATTTCATGCAATCCCCATTAAAATCCCATGGGCTTATTTCTAAGAAATAGAACAACAACAACAAAATCTTAAAATGTGCATAGAACAACAAAAGGCTTCAAATTGTCAAAGCAATTATGAGAAAAAAGAATGAATCTGGAGGGATTACACTTCCAGATATAGAGCTATACTACAGAGCGACAGTGGTCAAAATAGTATATAGTACTAGAGTAATAAAAGAGGCACAGATCAGTGGAATAGAAATGAATCACCAGAAATTGACACATACACACAGTCAGTTAATATATAACAAAGGAGTCAAAAGTATATGCTGGAGAAAGGAAAGTCTTTTCAAATAAATGGTATTGGAATAACTGGACAGCCACATGCAAAAGAATGAAGCTAGATGACTAACACCATTCACAAAAATTAACTTAAAATGAACTAGACTAGAAAACATAAAATTTTTGCAAGACAACATAGGAAAAACATTCCATGACATCAACCTTAGAGATGTCTTTGGGGACTCAACTCAAGCATCAAGGGAAACAAAAAGGAAAACAAACAACTGAGACTACATCAAACTAAGAGGCTTCTTAACAGCAAGAAAGAAAACATCATCAAAACAAAAAGACAATCTACTAACTGGGAGAAAATATGTGCATTTCATATTTCTGACAAGGGCTCAATACATAAAATTTACAACAAACTCATGAAACTCAGTAATAGGAAAAAAGGCAATCCAAAAAAAAAAATATATATATATATATATATATATATATATATACACGAAGAGGAAATGAAGAGGTATTTTTCTGAAGAGGATTTACAGATGGCATGGAAAAGATGTTCCTTCTTGCTGGCTATCAGGGAAATGTGAATTAAAACAACCATAAGGTATCACCTTACACCCGAGAGTGTGGCTATTATCTAAAAGTCTAGAAACAAAAAATGCTGGAGAATATGTGGAGAAAAAGGGGAACACTTTTGTGCAAATTGGTGCAACCCTTTTGGAAAACAGTGTGACGAGTCCTCAAAAAATTGAAGATGGAAATCTCATATGATCCTGCCTTCCCACTTCTGGGTATTTATCCAGAAGATACAAAAACTCTCATTCGCAGAAACTTACACACCCCCATATTTATTGCAGCCCTACTCACAACAGCTGAGAACTGGAAACTACCTAAGTGTCCAATGTCAGATTAATGCATAAAGAGATGTGAGATACACACACATGCACACACCTAAATAATGGAATATTACACAGCCCTTAGAAGAGATGAAATGCTGTCATTTGAATTAACATGGATGGATCTAGAGTGGTTATGCTAAGCAAAATTAAGTTAAAAGAAGAAAGGTATCAGATGACCTCACGCACATGTGGAATATAAATAAGAGAAAACAAAGGAACAGATGAAATAAAACCAACCCTTGGACACTTTGGATTAGAATTGAAGTTGGACACTTTGGATTAGAATTGAAGTTACCAACAGGGAATGGGACCAGGGAGTGGGGCAAGTGGTGGTAGAGCCAACTGGACAATGGTGAAAAACACTTGGTGATTTGACGGAGGGCATGTCATGTTGACATACATCCTCAAGGAATGGAAAAACTGCATATATGGGGAACCTATACATATCAGTTTATTTTAATGTGTAAAATCAAAGTTACTGCAATATAAAATTACACACATATATACATAAAAATGGATAAAACTCTCCCATTAAAACAGATAGGCAGAAGTGATCAAAAGGGAAAAAACAACACATAATCTAACTATATCCTATCTACAAGAAACTCACTTAAGATCCAAAATACAAACAGGCTCGAAGTGAAAAAATGGCTGAAGATATTCCATGCTAATAGTAACCTAAAGAAAGAAAGAGTGGTCATACAAATATCAGACAAGGTAAACATTAAATCAACAAAGACTACAAGACAAAGGCTATTATATATTAAGAAATGTCTCAATACATCCTGAAAAATAATGATAAAGATTTACTCTTAATTACAGATCAAAACATATAAAGCAAAACTGAAGGAATAAACAATTCTACAATAATTGGAAACCTCAACACCCCATTCATGGTAATAGGACAACCAAACAGAAATAAGGAACTTGAACAAAACAAACTAACTAGACTGAGGCATGCCCTGGTGACTTAGGTGACCAAGAGCAGTATTTCATGCGGAACTTATAAAGTCCAAAGATCTGCATTTGTGACTGGGGCCAGGATGAAAAACCAAAATGAAACAAATAAATAAAAAATGCTTCTTCCTCCTCTCTCCTCCTTCCTACCTATCTTCCTGCATCATTTCATTCCAGTCTTCGTCCCTTCATCTCTTTAAAAAAACAACAACAAAACAAAACCCCTAGAACTAACAGGCATATGTAGTGTACTCGACAACAGAATTCTCCAGTACAGATGAGACATTATAAGGATACGCCATATGTAGATCACAAATTAAGCCTTAACAGTTTAAAAAAATAAACGTCATATAAATTATCTTCTCTTAATATAACTGGCTAAAGCTAGAAATCAGTAACAAAAGGAAAAATTGAAAACTTCATCAAGTTATGGAAATAAAAATACTTTTAATTAAGCAATGGGCAAAAGAACTCATAAGGGAAATGACAAGATACTTTGAGATTATTAAAATGAAAACACATTCCAACATACGGACACATCATGACGGCTGACCTATGGGGGAAATTTATAGCTATAAACGCTTACATTAACAAACGTTAAAGATCTCCAATCAACAACGTAACTTTGCACTTGAGCGACAAAAAGAACAAACTAAACCCAAAGCTAATGGAAGAAAATTAGAGAAGAGATAAACAAGAGAATATAAAATTTAGAAACAATGAAACTAAAGTTGTTTCTGCAAATAGATGAACAAAACTGAAAAATCTTTACCTAGATGACTGAGGGGGAAAAAAGAAAAATTACAACAACAGAAATGAAAGTGGAGACCTCATTAACAAATCTACAGAAATAAAAAGGACTATGTGTGTACTATAAACAATTATACAAGTTGGCTAGCAGATGAAATTTCTAGAAACACTAAACCTACCAAGATTAACTCACAAAGAAATAGCCAATCTGAATATAGCTATAGCTAGTAAAAAGATTAAATCAATAATTTAAATCTTCCAACAAAAAAATACATTAACATCATGGTCTCATTAGTGAATTCTATCAAACACTAAAAGTAGTAATAAAATCGATCCTTCACAAATGTTTCAAAAAAAAAAATTGGAGGGTTCACTTCCCAACTCATTCTATGAGACCAGCATTATTACTCTGACATCAAACTCTGATAAAATAACTACAAGAGAATTGTACCATAAACAGATGCAAAAATCCTCAACAAAATATTAGCAAACAGAATTCAGCTGCATACTAGAAGATTATACACCATAACCAAATGAGATTTATTCCGAGAACACAAGGATGGTTCAACAAAGAAAAATTAATCAATGTAATACACAAAATCAACCGAAAAAAAAAAAAAAAAACCATGATCATCTCACCTGACAAAAAGCAGCACTGAATTAAATTTAACACCCTTTCATGAGGGGAAAAAAACAAAACAAAAACACTACCACCAACAACAAACTAGGAATAGAAAGAAGTTACCTCAATATAATAAAAGCCATACATAAAAATCTCACAGCAAATATCAGATTCATGGTAGAAGATTGAGAGCTTTTCCTCAAAGATCAAGAACAAGGCAAGAATGCCACTTAACCAATTCTATTCAGCATAGTATTCAAAGCCAGATGATTTTGTAAGAAATAAAAGGCATTCAAAATAAAAAGGAAAAAGCAAAATTATCTGTTTAAAGATATGATCTTATATGTAGCAAGCCCTAACAATTACCAACACACACATAACCTACAAAAATAAAATAATTTAATAAAGTAGGATACAAAAATCATTCAAAACCAGCTGCATTTCTATAAACAATGAGCAACCTAAAAAGGAAATTACAAAAACAATTCCATCTACAGTAACATCAAAAAAGAATAAAATCCCTAGTAATTAAAAACAAGCAGTGAAAGACTTGTACATTTAAAACTACAAAAGTTTGCTGAAAGAAATTAAAGATATAAATAAACAGAACATCCCACACTTAGGGACTGAAGACTTACTATTATAAAATGTCAACACTGCCAAAGGCAATCTACAGATTCAATGCAATGCCTATAAAATATCCATAATGTTTTTTGCACAAACAGAAAAAACAATCCTAATATTCACACGAAACTTCATGGAACCTGGAACAGCCAAAACGAACTCAAAAAAATGAAACTGTAGGATTTATACTTACTACAAAGTGACAATAATCAAAAGTGTGGTATTGCAAAAGACAGAATATATACCAATAGAATGTAATAGACAACCCAGAAATTAACTTGCATATATGGTCAAATAATTTTTAATAAGGGTGCCAAGACTACTCAATGGGGAAAAGTCAGTCTTCACAATAAATGGTGCTAAGAAAACTGGATACTTACATGCAAAAGAACAAAGTTGGATCTTTAACAATATATACAAAAATTAACTCAAAATAGAGCAAAGACCAAAAGGTACTGGTAAAATTTTAAAACCTTTAGAAGGAAACATTAGAGGAAATCTTAACATTGTTAATTGACAGTGGTTTCTTAGATATGACACCAAAGGTCCAAGTGACAAAAAGAAAACTGGACTTGTGAAAATTTTTTAATTTTGAGCATCAAAGACAGTAACCACAGAGTAAAAAAACCCACAGAATGGGAGAAAATATTTGTAAGACATATCTTTGTTAAGGATTAAAGCTCAGAAATCTTTGGCAAATTAATCAAACTCAACAGAAAAACTAAACTCAAAAATGAGCAAAGAACTCGGATATTTCTCCAAAGACATACAAATGGCCAATATATAAAAAGAAGTTCAGCATCACTTCAGTAGGCTTAAGTAAGGCAAACAAACCTATGAGATTCTACTTCATACATCCTTTAGGATGGCTATTATAAAAAAGGGAAAAAAGAAAAAAATCAAGTTGTTAAAGGTGTAAAAAAAATTGGATTCCTTGTGCATTATTAGTAGGAATGTAAAATGGTACAGATGCTACGAAAAACTATGACAGTTTCTAAAAAAATTAGAAACATTGTATCAAGAAATTCCACTTCTGGGTATATACTCAAAAGACCTGACAGAGCAGTCTTGAGATATTTGTACACAATGTTCACGGTAGTCCTATTCACACAGCTAAAACAAGCAACCTACACGTCCATCTATGGATGAATGGAAAAGCAAAATGTGGTGTGTATATCTACAACGAAATATTATTCAGCCTTAAAAGAGAAGAAAATTGTATAATATGCTCCAATATTATTAAACCTTGAGGACATCATGTTAAATGAAATAAACCAGTCACCAAAAGACAACTACCGAATGATTCCATTTACATGAAGTACTTAAGAGTAGTCAAAATCATAAAGACAGAAAATAGAATGGTGTCTGCCAGGGACTGGGGGAAAGAGAAATGAGGAGTTACTGTTTATAGATAATGAATTCTATCCACTGATATGGAGATAGGCTTCATAACAATGTGAATGATTTTAAAATCACTGACCTGTACATTTAAAAATGATTTCATAATAAGCAAATTTTACCATAATTAATAAAACTTAATGGATATTGAATTTTTATCAATTTTACAGTATTCATTGACAGCAGAATTTCTCTCTAATCACATTACATTCAGATCTAAATCAAACTTGTAGGACTGTATTATCATTTACTTACACATTTTTATAGGCAACTTTACTAACTACAACATATGCTATTCATTGTAGATAGAACATTAAGAAATCTTAAAACTCACCCCAAACCCTCAAAAGCTAGTGAAAATCACCATAAAACTTTGGCATTATTTTCCCTTTTTTAAGAGCATATGTGTACAAATATATCCTGATAAAATTCAGATAATATATACTATATATTATATATATTATTCTATGATTACCACTTACTACGGTGTTATGCTTCTCTGTCTTTAAATGTGCTGTCATTTTAATAATTACATTTATTCCTTTGTAGATATTTTTAAAATATACAATAAATTCCCATATTTTCAGTATTAAATGGTCTGCAATAGCCCTGTAAGCAAACTTGTTTACCCCCTTATTCTGCAACAGTTTTATTGAGCTATACCTGACATACAATAGCAAACACAGATTTTAAGAGTTTTGACATACATGTGAAACTATTAACTACAGTTAAGATAATGAAGTAAACCATCACTTCTAAAATTCTTTGTAACTGGATTTCCTCTTGGTAATCAATCCATCTCTTTCTTCTAACTCTACGAAACCAACGCTTATCCAGGCAACTACTCACCTATTGCATTTAAAAGTTTTCTTTTACATAAATTGAATAAAAATTTAACTTTTTTTGGTGAGGATTTTATGAACTGTTTCATTTTATTGTTGATTAGTAATATCAATCCCCATTCTATCTATTCCAATTTTATTTATTCAAACACATATTGATGGACATCTCAGTTAACTGTTTCCAACTTTCTTGCTACTACAAATAAAGCTGTTATGAACACCCATACACTTAATGGTGACAAACTTTCAATTCTGCTGAAATGACATTTCACATAAAAATGGTAAGATTATGTGTATACACACAATGTCACATATCTCTCTATACTACAGATATCTATATAAATATATAAAAGCAGATAGGTTTAAATTTTTAAGAAACTATCAAACTATTTTGCAAAGTAAATAAATCATTTTAAATTCACAAAGGGTCTACAGTCTAAACAGCTCTACAGTCTCATCAACATTTGTTAAGGTCAGTCTTAATTTTACCCACACAGTATTAATAGCTATGTCTTCTTGTGCTTTTAATAGGAATTTTCCTATGACTACTAATGTTAAGTATCTTTTTTATGCGCTTATCTGTTGTGAATACATCTTCTATGGTGAAGTCTTTTTAAATCTTTGTTCAGGTGTACCCTGGTGGCTTAGGGGATAAATCTGCTGAATCTAGTTCACATACATCCCAAGGATCCAGCACAACCAACCAATGTGAAAAACTAAATAAAAACAAAGCTTCTTCCACCGCTCTCTTCCTGCTTGCCTACCTAACTAACTTTCATTCCTCCCTATACCTTTCCTTCAAAAAGAAAAAAAAAATAATCCTATTATGTTGGCTGCCTTCTTAATGAGTTTTAAGTATTATTCTTAAAAGAGTTTCAAAAATTATTTTTTTATTGTAGATAGAGTCCCATGCTGAATGTGTAGTTTGTATGTCCTTCTTCTAGTCTGGTTTTTCTTTTCATTTCCTTAACAGGTCTTTTGAAGAGAAAACTTTAATTTTGAGAAATTTTATCTCATTTTTGCACTTATAATTCATGCTTTTGATGTCCTAATCAAGAAATTGTTATGAGCCATAAGGTCACAAAAGAATATTTTCTTTTTCTTCTAGAAAATTTATACTTTAAGTACTTATATTTAACCTGATAGTAACTCTTAGATTTGGAGTGGATTTTTGTATATGTTAAGTCCAGAGGTTCACTTCTGAGAGAGAGAGAGACTGCATGAACGTGTATTCATGCAGTTATCCCATAACTCCAGAACCATTTGTCAAAAACATCAATTGACCAATTTCTCCAATGAACTGCTATGGAATTGTGTCAAAAATCAATGCACGTATTTGTGCTCCACTTCTGAATTCTCTAATACAAAATTTATCATGTATGTTTGTCTTTCTTTAGCCCAATTACTTCAGCTATATAACAAGTCTTAGTATCAGGTACTATTATTTATCAAAATTGTTTGAGGAAAGGACTATTCCAAGTTCTTTGTTTTTCCATATAAACCTTAGGAACAACTTGCCAATTTCTATCACCCCCAAAACTATTGAGACTGCATCAAATCTATATATCAACTCATGGAATCAAATTTTACCAACAGAGGTTTCTGATGCCTGAAAAATGTATATCTGCCCATTTATTCAAATGGTCTGCTAAAATTGTCTTACCAAAATCCGTTGTTAGTATAAGGTGTTACGCAACTTTTGTCAACTTTATTAAGTGTCCCATTTCTGTGGATGCTATGTTAAATGTTATTTTTTATTTCAATTTCTGGTTGCTCACTGGCACATATACAAATATATGTATATTGATACTGCAATACACTGTAACCTCATCAAACTTACAGCTCCAGTAAGTTTATAGATTTCTTAGGATTTTGCTATGAATAAAGTTAATTTTACTTCCTCCTTTCAATCCTGATTGCATTTTCTTTTCATGACTTACCACACTGGCTAGGTCCTACAATATAATGTTAAAAAGACACAGTAAGAAAACATTCTTTCCTAGTTGTTAGAGGGAAGCACTTAGTCTTTCATCGTTAACATGTTGGTTATATTTTTTTATAAGTACTCCATCAGGTTGAAGAAGCTTCCCTTCTATTCCTAGTGTACCAAGAATTCTTACCAAAATATGAATTTTGCCAATTTTTTTAAATATCTATTGAAATGATATGAAGTCTGTAGAGTAACAAAGAACTGGACTGATTATTTTCAAATGTTAACTCAATCTTGCATTCTTGGGATAAAACCACCATGGTCATGATGTATTATTATCCTTTAAGTATACTCTTATATTTGATTTTCTAAAATTTTATTTGTAACTTTTACTTATTTTCATGAGGAGTATCATTCTTACGATTTTCTTGTAATTTTCTTTTCTGATTTGAGCATCAGGGTAATATTGGTCTCAAGAATAATAGAAACATTTGTGTAGAATGTATATTATCTGTTCCTCAAATGCTTTGCAAAATTTACCAGTGAAGCCATCAGGACCTGTTGTCATTAATGTGGGGGTTTTAACTGTAAGTTAATAGGTACAGGGATAGGCAGTTATTTATTTCTCAAGTTTGGTAGCTTTGTGTCTTCCAAAAATTGTGTCCATTTAATCTTGCCCAATTTGTTGTTCATAATATATTCCTATTATCCTTGTAATGCCTGTAGCAATGTTACTTCTCATTCCTATTACTGCTCATTTTTGTGTTTTTTTCCCTAATCATTCTGACGACAGATCAGTTCATCTCTGCACAGTTAGTTATCTAACAAAAAGTGGGTTAAAAAGCAGAAATGCCAAATTTGATCCTTTCTCTTGGTATCACCAAAGCAACTAAGCACCATGTCTTTACATTATAACCAGTACTTTTTCACAAATAAAAAGGATAATAAATAGGCAATAAGAGTAAAAGCCAAATTTCAGAAATCGTATCTTACATGTCTGAAAAATGACTTGGAAGTCAGAAAAACTCGGGTTCAAATCCCTACTATTGTGTGCCCTGGTGGAATAGCAGTTGGATCTAAGACCTTCAAGGCCAGGCATATTTCACATACATCCCCAAAGACCTGGGTTTGAGTTTGCATCCCAGGATCAGCGGGGAACAACCAAGATAACAACTAAACAAAATAAATAAAGATGCTTCGTCCTCCTCTCTGTTCCTGCCTGCCTGCCTACTCACCTTCATTCCTGCCTATACCTTTCCTTCAAAGGAAGAAAAAAAAAATTCCTACCAATCATTCCAATACCAATGTGACTTTGGGAACAGATTATTTTAACACTTTATTCCTTCAATTAGTGCATTTGTAAAATGGAGAAGCCTCCTTATCATATAAGGTTGCAAGATTAAATGATGTAACACTCATAGAGTGCTCTGCATAATGACTTTCTAATCTGTCATGCCCTGGTGGCTCAAGTTTTAAGCCTGTGCCTGGGGCACAGTACACATATAGCCCAAGAACCCAGGTTCACACTCCAGGGTTGTAGGGGTGGGGCGGGAGGTGGGGACAAAAATGAACAAATTAGTAAGTAAAAATGCTCAAAAACCCCCCAAAACTTTGCAATGTTAGTAACCCTCTGCTTACACCAAAGGATCAATGAGCCATTAATGGCCAAAAAAAAAAAAATCAAGTCTATTGCAAAAACCAAAAAAAATGTATTTTAATGCAAAGATTTATGCATCAAAAACAATTCAGATTAACTATAGAATGAATACATAAACATGAAAAATTCAAAATGTACAAAAGAAAACGAAAAGCAACTGATACAACTCTAGTAACATCTATAAATGTTAAAATAAAACTGCAATGATTCTACTTTTAATAGCCTACAATGACTGGATGTTCATCACTATACAGCGTTTCTAATAAAGGAAACTCAAAAACACTAAATATTCAACCAGAAGTATTTTAACAGTATAAAGCCATAAAAACAAGAATTATAATACAGATCTATACTTGCTGATATGGAAAGCAGTATAAGACTTGGATATTAAATTTCTAAAGGTTATAGAATCCACATATACAGTAATTATGTTTCTATAAAAATATCTGCACGTATACACACAAGTAGATTAAAGGAAATTTTAGAAGAACACACATTTAGTTCTCACTTAACATCATCAATAGGTTCTTGGAAACTACCATTTAAATCAAAAAGATATATAAACAAAGCCAACTTGACCACAGGCTAATGAATATAAACATTTAAGTTCCTACAGCACATTTCTGGTCACAAAAACACCATATTTTTACATAAAGACTCCAAACAAGTCTAATATTAAACAATTATTTGATTTAATGATTCATTCATTTCCCAACCTGCTTATTCCAGTTCAGGGTCATGAGTAGTCAACAGTCTATCTTGGCAGTTCAGAGCACAAGGTGGGAACCAAACCTAGATAGAATGTTGTCCCATCGCAGAGCACAATGAAACAAAAACACCCACAATTGTGGACCAATTTAGACATTAAAATGAACCTAACATGCACATCTTTGGGATGTGGGAGAAAACTAGAGAACTCAGAGAAAATCCATGATGCACTGAGAAGGAGGAACAAGCCCCACATAGATTGGCCTGGTTGGGAACTGACTTTTTTTCTGATCGTTATAATGAAAGGAAATTATTAAAGGACCTGCCGTGTATCAAAATATTAATCATCTACTCTTAAGTGAATAAGCACAAGGCAAACAGTAGCAAATGTAATATAAACTGCCAAAAAAGGGTATTAATCCCCTAATAAACTAAGAATCAAGAAACTTCAATTATATGGTAAAATTATGTTTAATACATTTGAAAAGAGAGTAGGGGTGGGGAAGTCAACAATGAAATAGTATGCAACTTACGAAAATAAACTTTTCAAAGAATCCATAATGCTCAAATCAAGTATGCCCTTCTTCTCTCCCCAAATTTCTAACTACATATAAAAAGCTCAAACCATGACCAGAGGCTCATACTGCAAATATCATATTTTAGAAAATAAAGTGAGGTGTGTTCATTAACGTGACTGTGATTCTCACTTCACAATGTATAAATGTCAAATTTTCACATAGCAAATTTTAAACATGTGAAATTTTATGTTATACCTCAATACAGCTGGGGTGGGGATGAAAATGAGGGACCATATTCATCATCTGGATTTTCAAAGAATATGGAGGGGAGGAAAATGACATAGAAAAATAGATGAAGTTTCAAAGGCATTCTCGAAATCCAAATGGTAGGATTTAATTTAGTACAAAAAAGTCATCTTCAAGAGAAAAATTTAATTTACAAAAGATAAGTCATGTGCATGTAAGGATACTAAGAATTCCTAAAAATTCTTTTTAGACCACTGGTCAGGATTAAAGTAGGTAGTAGGTTTCCCCTTCAAATAGATTTTCAAGTAACTCAGCTTCACTAAAAAAATAGAACTATATTGTTTTAACTCTCAATACTCACTGTATTCCAGCTTCTTTCTCTTCTTTTTCTCTTTTAATTGTTCTTCCTCCTCCCTGACTCCCTCCTCTTCTTCTCTTTGCTCCTCTCCCAAAGTATCATAAAATACTGGATCACGATGAGAAGTTTTCCTCTGGAAATGCTTAGTTTTGGATCCCCCTTTCACAAGTACAACTTTTCTTTTCAAACAAGTACAGCCAAACATGCAGTCTGGTCGGCGGCAGTGAGCAGGCTGGCGCTTCTCCAAAGCTAGACTGGAACATATGCAACCCAATCGACAGAAGTCATTGTTGCATGGAGGTGCTCGTTTCCTTATGATGGTGTGGATGGGTTTAGTTTTGAGAGATGCCTAAAGTTAAAGTAGGAAACTGTCAATCTACTAAATCATCCCTTAATGCCACCAACAACTTAGTCGTATACTGGTCTGCACAATATTGACACAGATTCTAAGAGAATATGAACATAAGCAGCAAGCCTCTGAGCAATTTCCCATTTGAATTATTGGCACAGACAAGCAAGAGAATAAACAATGTAACTAACAAGCCAAAATATTAACAAGGTTGACTTTGATTTTTTTTTCTCAATAGAAATCACATAAAATGTTTCTGTGCAAAGGTTGACAAGCACAGAGCCCATGGGCCAAATCTAGCCTGTTTCACAGTTCATTAGAATACTATCAAGTCCATCCATTTACATAATGTCTATGGTGCTACAAAAGCAGACTAACTGCAACACTGAGTATATGACTGGTAAAGTCCAAAATATTTACTCTCTGGTCCTTTACAAAAACAGTTTTCCAACCCCTATTTTATGATAATCAACAAGAGGAATAAGATAATAAGTACAAATAATAAGTTTAAGATTAATAAAAAGAACACATTTTATTTTAGTCCTTATATGAGATGATCTTCAACTCTAAAATCCAGTGACAGAATTAAAAACTGGAAAGTACAGAAATTTCGTGACAAAAAAAATCATCCAGGCATACCCGTGACTCAGCTAAGGTACGGGCCATATAAAGCTCAAGGACCTGGGTTTGAGACCCAGGGCACACAAGGAAAGGGGGCAAAAAAAAAATATCCTGCAACAACATGGATGGGCCTAGAAAGTATTGCTTGGTGAATTAAGTCAGATGGAGAAAGACAAACTATATGATTTCACTCATACACCGTATATACAGAAACCAAACAAAATGAACCAAATAAAACAAAAATTTTTTAATTTAATTAAAAATCCATATGCTGTTGTGTCATTTTACATGAAGCATAGGCTGCTAAGAGAGATCAATTAAATAAATGAAAAATTCTTAATACGAAATTGTATGAAAAAACAAGATTTTCTCTATAGGTTTATAGTTTTTAAGATTTTCTGGGATTAGCACTTTTTAAGTAGAATTGTCAAAGCTATTTAAACAAACTCAGCAAATGTACTTGCATACATGCTGGAAATTAAAATCAGAGACTATCAGAATGGCCCAAGTGCCTTTATACAGGAGAGGCACATTATTCAAAAGCCTAATTATACTGTCTCCCTCTGCTGGCAGTAAAAATCTGTACCTGGGTGTCTAGATGATAAAAGTAGAAGACAATAAAGGTA
This sequence comes from Solenodon paradoxus, assembly GCA_004363575.1. NCBI lineage: Eukaryota > Metazoa > Chordata > Mammalia > Eulipotyphla > Solenodontidae > Solenodon > Solenodon paradoxus. The sequence goes on along the minus strand of RJWH01000743.1, from coordinate 373,186 downwards.
ACTAAATGAAACAACCTCCTGCCCTGTCCCAAGGTCCATTCCCATTATCTTATCTAACTTAATGCTTTCTAATACATTTCTAGAAAAACAATACTTACTTGAGCTGTGAGCAGGGTTGTTAAGGATACATCTGCTCTCTCTTCAGTGATATAGGTTCTTGGTTTCCCTTCCCAAAGTGCACAGTCTTCCAAGTCCATTAGCTTCACCTGAGATTTAGACAAGCCTGGAGGCCGAGTTCCCTGCTGTTGCTGCTGCTGCTGCTGCTGCTGCTGCTGCTGCTGCTGGTGAGCCTGCCGCAAACTAATCTGCTTTGGAAATGTATTTTCATCTAAATTTGGCACAACAAAGTTATTCACCTGATTTTCTGAGATGGTGCTAGAAGAGTTCTTGGCAACCTTATCTCCTGGAATCATATGAGTGTGTTTCTGTTTTGGTGAAACAGGGTATGGTAAAATGGATTTATAAGATGATTTAGTTCGGCCACTAAAAGTTGCCTGTTTGTTTTGAGACTTTGACTTTCGAGCAGCAGAGGGTACAGAATGAGACTTCAAAGAACAAGAGGTAGACGGGGAAATAGGAGACTGCTTCTTTAGTACACTATCAAGTGTTCGTACATAGCTGGTACTCTTGGTGGGAAGCTGGTATACCACAGGAGATGTAGGAGCATGGGAAGAAAACCCCATGCTTGTTTCCATTAGCTTGCCTTCATTTTCCAAATACTCATCTAGCTTATCACTACAGAAAGCAGAACGGTTTTTCAGTGAACTTTCTGAATTTCCACCTAGAAATAAGGAAACACAAACTTTAAAAAACCTAGAACAGATCTTGAGATTTCTAGGGGAAAATATTGGGGAAAAAAAAAGCCAGGAGGAACATTACAAGTTGCTGAATCTTGTAAATTGTCCTTTTAGAAGGAAAAATGTAAAAATAAGTGAAGAGATTGAATTTCATACACTAATTACATTAAAATCCATTATCTAAAATTTCAAATTACTAGACAGCATTAAATTTTACCAAATGATAACAAAAGTAATAATTAACACTAGAACAGCCTTCAACATTTGACACTTATGAACTTAGTATGAACACCACATATAAGTAACGTAAGAGCCAAAAACATACTTAAGGCATGCCCTGGTGGAGCAGCAGTTAGGTCAATCGCCTCTGAAGAATGCAAGCCACATACCCCTGGATTTGAATCCCGTATCCCAGGGGAGAAAAGCAGTGTAAATAACTAAATGGAAATAAAATAAAAATGCTTCTCCCTCTCTCTTAAACAAATAAAAACTTAAAATCAGACCTCAACAGTTCATCAAAAGATTACTGAGATTACTTAAGAGACTGGGGTAGTTGAACTCTGATACACAGAGAGGTGTAACATTTTAGTTCTTTAAGAACAAAAACAAGTTTAGTAGAGAGATAAGCATTATACTATTTGAACACTAGAGATTCAAAGATGAGAAAAAATACTTTGGACAAATGGTATACTTTCTTTAGACTAAACTACAAAAGGAAAAATGCTAAGAAAGGAGAACAAAAGCTTATATGGTCAAAATGTTGCATCAGAAGTTTACTTTGAAGTATAAGCTTATTGAGAATAACTACACAGCTCTGAAGTATAAAATCCTGAAATAATGCTTGAGAATGATGCTTTTTATAACTATAGATATAACAGAAAAGACAAACAGATTTTTAAAAAAAAAGTCTACAGGGATTATATATGCCTGACATGCTTAAGGACTGAATCCCAGGACTGAAGCCAGAGAAAACAAAGAAAGGGCAAAAACTGGTTAAAAAAAACAATTTGAAAGTTTATTTTAAAGCATGGGAAGAGATGAAGAAAAACAACCAAGACTTGACTTTTGTTTTAAAGGAAAGGTACAAGTAGGAATAAAGGTTGAGCAGGCAGGCAGGGAGAGAGAGGAGAAAGAAGCAACTCGTTTGTTTCATTCAGTGGTTCCTCACTGGTTGTGTTTCCCTAAAACCAGGTCTTGAGCTGGGGACTTTGGGATGTATGTGGACTGCACCTAGTTTAAAGTGCAAGGCCACTAGTGCCGTAGACTTTACTTTTAAAAAAAGGTTTTGGCTACATCTTCAGAATATACTTATAACTTTTTAAAAGCTGATTACCTTCATTCCTAGATGCAGAAGCACTATGAAACTTTCCCCTCCATCCCTTGATCTTGGTGAAGTCATTAGTCTTGCCTGTCCTAGAAACAAAGGGAAATCCAGCATCTATAAAAGAAAACATGAAAGATGACCAAAACTGTAGCAAGTCAATACTTAGAATATCTAATTAATCACTAAGACTTTATCTGAAATGTATAGATCACTGAGACTAAACCAATAGATGAAATATCTACCTCAGAATATCCTAATTGTCTCTAAAGGCAGTTTTTCATTTATACCACAAATCTGTTTGACTTTACAAATGCTACAAACTCACCAGGAGAGGCAGGGTTGGTTCCTGTAAGGTTCCAGAAAGGAAAACTGTTAGCTGGAGCCAAAGGTAGCTGTACTCCCAAATATTTAAGATCAATGCTCATTGTTGGGTCCACAGAATTCAATTTTAAGCCCACTACAAGAAAAGAACCATAAATGATACATCATTTTTTAATTTCAGTTGTGGCAGAGGGTGGGGGAAACAGTGTTAGCAGAGATAAAGCAGATAGCAGAAATGATGAAAAAAAATAAGTAGCAGACATTTTTTGTTTTGCATATCCTTTGATTATTTTGTTTCACATTTTATCAGTAAGACATGTCTATGTTGACAGATTTATCAATAGATAACATATTTGCATTACTGTACACTACTCCAGATTATGAATATACTGTGATTTACTCACTATTCCCCTGATGAAAATTAGGTTGTTTCCTATTTTTAACCATTAACTAAACAATAATGCAGTATAATTATATACCCTCTACGAAAATATATAACAAGTGAACATGATTGAGAGCTTTTCTAGCTCATTTTGGTTTTCCTCATGGTATTCACCATAAGAAATTGTGGAATTGCTATGTAATGAGGTCTGTTCATCTTTCAATTGTACTGAATGTTATGTTTGACCTATTTGTGGCTGCCCACAATATTTTGAACACCCTTCCTAAAACTGTTACTTTTTCCTATCATAACTCCTACTTCTACAAGTTAGGTGTTAGAAACTCACTTTGCAAATTTCCTTGCAGTTTATATGTAAGCATGTAACGTGTGTTTTGACAATCAACCACATCCATGAAAGATTTTAATTTACAAGAGAGCATCATGAAGAAAGGATTATTACACAGAATTGTATAAATGGGGGTGACAGTGTTTGGTCAGGTTAAGAACTTCTACAGGTAAAAGTTAAATCTGAGCTACAGTATACCGTATGTAGTATACTGTAAAAAAAAAAAAAAAATACAGTACTTATACTGAAAATGGTGATGCTAGTTTAATGTTCTGGGATTGTTTATATCAGAAGTCTAAGAATGTAATGTGGGCACTTTTCCTGACTGCACAGTCCTAGAGTCTAGTTCTCTGGCCTGTCAATAAGAGACTGTGAGTTATCTGATATTCTTTAATAAATACATCTTCCATTTCATCTGTAAAGAAGATTCTGATATTTACAACTAAGAATTCTAACATTTACTTAATTATTCTGAATCCTGATTGTATGATAGCATTTAAGAAACTGATAATTATTAACAAACAGATAAACATAAAGCTGTTTGTGACTAGAAGAAACCAGCTCAATTATTCATTTTCCTTGGTCTTTCCTTGCCATTCTGAGATCAGTATTTCAAGAGTATACCTGTCGCACAATCATGGATAACCATATGTAACAATAGTTGGGAATCTGTACACGAAATATTGCCAAATTAATATCAATTTATACTCCCTTCTAGGAGAATTTAAAAGCTCTTGCTAATCCACATCATCTCTAAAATTTTATATAAACGGATTTTAAAACTGTTACACTCTTATTGGTATAAATTTATGCCCTGTTGTTCTTAAACCTGCATTTTCTGTTACTAATGACAATATTCGAATGTAGAGTTCCTTATTTGAAAATTACTAGCTTCAAATCATTAAATGAGCCAGTGTTTAACTTAAATTTTAACAAATTTAAAGTGAAAAAAGTTCAAAATAATAAGCATCATGACAAATGATTAAAAATCATAACAGGGTATAGGTTTCCCATTAAAAAGCTTATATAGTGTTGATTCCCTAAAAAGGTGAAGACATTAGGCAGGTTATGTATGAGCTATAGATTCTAATGGCTAATTTGTGTGCTTTCCACAACGAACTTACCTGAACAAAAGGTGGCTGTTGTTTTAGTTTACACTCCTGGGTCCTTAAAATAAATATTTTTATATCATAAAATATGACTGAAGCTAACAACAATAATTTAAGACATTCTTTCTTCATATTTCTAATCAAGGGGAGGGGGCGGGAGAAGAAGATTATGAGTCACAACAACTGATTTCTAACCTCTTTAGGCTAAATGTCTCTAAGCTTTAGATTCCTCATCAGTAAAATAAAAACAAATCACCAGACTAGGTTGTATGGTTGAGACTCTAATGCAACTTCTCTCTGAAATATTCTAATACAGATGGTGGTAAATAATTTCCCAACCTTAAGAGCTTAAGCATTAGTTTTTCCCACTTGACTTCATAGTAGTCACACTAGGTTAGGAGAGGTAAACAAGAACGAGTACTTGAAAAGGCCAAAGGAACCTGATAAAACAGGTAATCTTAAGTTAGAATAAATAAGAATTAACTAGAAAAAGTGGGGAAGGAGAATAGTGTGAAATCAGAAAGCAACGTAGTGCAGAAACGCAAGTGAAAATAAATCCTAAACGAAGGATAAAATTAGGATAAGGCAGTGCTTTAAGAAGAGAAAAACACTCTTTCTTAACAAAAAACTACCAAAACAGCCACTAAAAGAGAATGTAGAAAGGAATTAAGCTGTCAAAAACATACCCCTAAAGACAAGTAGATATGCAAAATGTAGACCCGTAGAATAAAATTTAGAAATGTTTTTCCTATATTTTTAACTGCATTTACTTGTGTATTTTGAACTACGAGATCCCCTGAAAGTAATACCAAGTCATAAGAATAACAACAAAAGATAAAACTTAAACATATAGATTTTTAAACCCTAAATGTAGAAAAGTTAATGAAGTTTTTACTATCGAAGAATGTTTGCTTTGCAATAAAATCCTCCCCCAAGTTACAGATATGAGCTCTAGATACAGTTGGTTTATATGAGAATAGTTTTGCATGTATAAAATAATTCATGTAAAATATACATTAAAAAACAAAAATCTTTCCAAATGACAGGTTTAAGTTAACTCATACTCCCAAATGCTTTTGTCTTTTTAACCTATTAGAAGCTACGTTTACAAGATATAGCACACCAAAAAAAATGCATAAAACACAAAGACAGAACTAAAAAAATTACTTTTAGGTTCAAAGGTAGATTTACCTAAATATTATAACAAAAAATCTCTACTTCTAACTAAACCCACTGAGATATAAAGCATCCATAAAAAATACTCAAGAAGAATAAACATTTCTAAAACTAGCCAACAAAGAACAGAAAAGCAATTTATATATATATATATATATATATATATATATACACACACACACACACACGTATATTAAAAAAAGGCAAAACAAAACTGGGTGCACACTGGTAGGTAGTGGTTTGGTTAACTTTCTCCTGTCAAAGTGCAATCTATGTACATCCCAAGGACCTGGGATCACGTCCAGATGTACAACTAATAAAGTGCTTCTCTCTTCCTGCCTGCCTACTCATCTTCGTTACTACCTGAATCTCTTCTTAAAAACAAAACAAAAAACTACATCTAACCATCAGTGTAATACTACACTAAGAATATTTAAATAATTAAACAGGCATAGAGCACTAGAAAGATGGTGACAAAGGAATTTAACATCAAAATTGACGAGTCTCTACTGACATAAATGACTGAAAAAACAAACAAATGGAGGATAACGACAAAATCGGGTGTGGAATTCCAAATCATTTAAACAAGTAATGCACATTCAAGAAGTTGGGGCATAACTTCAATTCATTAGGTGGGGGCTACTTCTAAGCAGGGTAAATAACTTCTTAATAGTAAGGAATGGAAAGGTCAATATTGTATCATGTTTGCAAAGTTTACCCTGGATATGAGATGAGAATGGCACTTTACCTCTGTGGTCTTCCTCCCACAAACATATAACCCCAGTTTAACCATATAGGAATACTTCTTTATTAATTGTAAAAACTGCACTACACTAAAGGTAGATGTTAACAGAGGAAACTGGGTATAGAACAGATGCAAGTCTGTAGTATTTTCCCAATTTTATGCAAATCTAAAACGTTTCTAAAGTAAAAAGTTTATTTAAAAACTGACAAAGAGAGGTCAACTTCTGGATAGTGACTCAATAGGATGCACTTTTGAGTCACTCCCAACAGACACGGTAGGGGGGTGGAGTCGGGGATCACCTATTTTCCTGAGACAAACACCAGGAAACAACCAGCACTACAGCTGGAGATGGATTGGCTGACGACTAACGGTGGGTTAGGGCACCTGGCAGAGTTGCAAGCTAAGCTGCTGAATTGGATTTGGAATGGAGCTCCCAGTCTCTGGATGCCAGGTGGGGTGGAGGCAGCGAGAGGTGGACCCAGTGGGGCTGAGAGGGAGAGCCACGGTGGGCCAACTTGGGAGGGGCTGAAAGGAGAGCCAGCACACTGGGAGCTGAGCTACAGCCCACGTAGTGAAATTGCACTGGGCACAGGCATAACCAGAAATCAGTCAAAGAGCTCAAACCCCTTCCACAACCATTTCACACCAGAGAGCCTGGGGTCCACCGAGCAGAAATCCCACCCACCACATATCCAACCACGGGAAATCCCACCCATCAGATGCCCCACCCACTGCATTACAGTGAGAAAGAAGTCCTTTGCAAACCTCAACGCTCCCTGCTAGTGCCACCATGTGAGTAGAGGCGAGACTGTAGACTGATTGTCAATCCTGGGCAAGTCAACCAGGAAAACCAAGCCCTCTGAAATACAAACAGAATGCCAAATAGAGCAAAGGCACAGAGAAATATACATGAAATGATAAATCTAATCAAAACCCTAAGGGAAATTCTGAATGCAGCAGACATATTATTACCTGAAGAGACATAAATTACCTGAAGAGGAATTTAGGGTAACAGCGATTAACATACTCATGGGAATCCAGAAATCAGTAGAGGCAGCAAAAGAGAATGTCAGGAAGCAAGAGAAGAATTAAAGACATGATGGTTGAATTAAAGAACCCAATAAAGGGGCTCAACAATAAGATGGATGAAGCTGTCAATATAATCAGTGACATACAAGATAGGACAGAGCAACTCAATCAAGCAAACCAGCAAAGAGATCAAAAAATTCAAAGAACTGAAGACAGTATTCAAGACCTCTGGGATAACATCAAAAGGAACAACATTCGCATCATAGAGGTCCCAGAGGAAGAGAGAAAAAGGGGCAGAAACTCTATTTGAAGAAATGATAGACGAGAGCTTACCCAATTTGAAGAATGACGCAAGGCTCCAGAACCAGGAAGCTCAAAGAATTCCTAATAAAAGAAACCCAAACAGAAATACACCTAGATACAGCAGTATAAAAATGTCAAAATACAAGATAAAGAAAGACTATTAAAAGCAGGCAGAGAAAAACGTGTCACATACAGAGGAGCCCCCGATAAGACTGTCAGTGGACTTCTCATATGAAACTCTATAGGCCAGAAGGGAATGGCATAATATATTGAAAGTGCCGAAGAAAAGGATTTTCAACCTAGTAAACTATACCCGGCAAGATTATCAGTCAGAACTGAAGGAATGATAAAAACCTCTTCTGACAAGCAAAAGTTAAAGGAGTACATCACCACAAAACCAGCTTTGCAAAAAATATTAAAGGATGCTCTATAAAGCATGAAGAAATCACACAGAAAAACAGAATGATAGGAAATACTAAAAGTGGGGAAGAGAAGAAAACAAAAATGTGCATACTTAGAATGAGTGGAAGACTAATAGCTTTCAAATAAAATTAGGTAGTAAACAGAACTGTGAATGCTAACTTCAGGGTAACCTCAAAATACATCCCCAGGGAGAAAGAAAGTGAAGACTAAAACAAAAGGCAAAATTAATCGAAACATAATTGCAAACCCATCCAACCTAAGAAGAGAAAGGAAGGAAGTCATTATTTGGAGCAACGTATAAAAGACAAATTATAAAATGATACTAAGAAGCTATATATCAATAATCACCCTAAACATTAAAGGACTGAACTCACAAGTCAAATGATGCAGAATGGCTGAATGGATTAAAAAGCATAACCCAACCTTCTGCTGCATTCAGGATCCCCATGTTTACTGCTGCCCTCTTCATAACAGCTAAGAACTGGAAATTACCTAGGTGACCAACATCAGATGAATGGATAAAGACGTGGTTCATATATGCAATGGAATATTACATAGCCTTTAAAAGAGATGACCCTGTCACTTGAATCCCTATGAATGGAACTAGAGGGGATTATGCTAAGTGAAACAAGTCAAAAGAAGAAAGATAGATACCAGATGACCTCACTTACAGGTGGAATGTGAATAGACAAAACAAAGGAACAAATGAAACATAACCAACCCTGAAACATTTACAAGAGAACTGAGGTTACCAAAAGAGAATGGGGTTGGGGGAGAGGGGGTCAAATGGTGGTGGAGGCCACTGGAAAATGGGGAAGAACACTTGGTTATTTGGTGGAGGGCATGGTGTATTAAAATCTAAGAAATGGAGAACCTATACATAGGAAATTGTTTTAATGTGTAAAATAATTACAATAAAAATTAATTTTAAGAAACTGACAAAGAATTTGACTTAATAGCAATGAAGTTAAAACATTTTTACAAAAATACCTTTATAGTTCAAAAAGATAATAATCTGAGTGTGATAAGACTTAGAAAATCAACTGGATGTAATAATAAAGGAAACAGTACTGTGGAGACTCAAATTAAGAACCTTATTTTAGCAACAAAACAAACAACAATAACAAAAACATTGTCTCAGGCTTACATATCAATATTTCTTCAACAATTTCAACAAAGCTCAAAACTTTTCAAGTTTTTTTCAGCTCAAAAATATTTTTAAAAGTTTACTTTCTAAAGAATAATGAAACTACAGTTAAAAGAAAGGTAAAGAAATACAACAGTGAACTGAAAGTTAATCAATTACTTCAAGCATCAGTTTTTAGAGGGGGACCTGTTAAAACACTTCATTATATTCAGAGATCTGGAGTTGGCATCATTTAGTTACTACAAATATTTACCCACATTGATCTATTCTTTTGAAATTATAACTATTTAAAAGGAGCAAAGGGACATCTGCCAAAACAAAAGAAAAAAATTCAAAATAAAACTACTTCACACCTTAATGAAACGTAAGCACCAAAAGAACTGATTTAGTTGTTCGAAAAAATACAACTGGCATGCTCTAGTCAAACAGCAGGTTAGGTCAATCACTTTCAAAGGAGCAAACCACATACTCCTTCTAATCTTGGGTCTTGGGGGAGGCAGCCAGTGTGAACAACTAAAATAAAATTTTTTTTTTAATAAAGACGACTCTCTTCCTGCCTATACATTGCCTTTATAAAAAAACTAAAAATAAACAACTATGGCAGACCCCTGGTAGAGTAGTGGTTGGGCACGGTCCACATACATCCTAAGTTTGCATCCTGTGGCGGGTGGAAAAAAAAGAAATGAACAACTGCTTCATTTCAATGAGCACGTGACTTTGAACCCCAATTTCATAGAGGAAAATTACAGACTTGACTAAATTTTCTAATAGGAAAGGAAAATAAATAAACCAGAGCAAAACGACTGGCAAGGAGCACTGAAAATATTTAACTCCAGAACCAAGATCAAAGTAAATGTGGGGTGTAGGTTAAAAGAACACAATATAAATGTTTTAATATTTATACATCAGAATAAGTAGCAAGAAATGGAAGTGGGAGGTGGAAAAAGATAAAACATCAGGTAACTGAGGAGAGGGAAATCAGAGATCATTATTTAAATAAAATAGTAGAAGTGTGAAGCCGACAATAAACAATGGCAAATATTATTACCAGCAAGACTACTACTAAACTGTGGTTGCAATTATCCATCATTTGGATTGAGATTTGTATTTTATTTTTAAAGAGCAAAGAAGGCAAGCAGGCAGGCAGTAAGAGAGAAAGGAGGAAGGACATTTTTATTTATTTATTCATTTTTGGTTGTTTTCCATGGCCCTAGATCACAAAGTTTCTTGGGCTTTAAGTGGTCTACATCCCTGTCACTGGCTTACATCAAGAAAACTAAAAATGTTGACATGGCTTACAAATCTTTCATTTTCAGTGCAAACCGCAATTACTAAGATGGCAACATGTACAGCAGATTTCATTATTTTAAAAAGAGAATTAACAATATAATCAAGGTCAAAATAATTTCTTAAAATGAGATAATAATAATTTTAAATTAAGTTCAAAGTTATATAAAATGTTTACATATAAACAATGAGAGAGAAAAGCATTCTATTTACACACCTCAATATATTACTAAGTACGTAAGAATAGGCAGGACCCTTCCCTGGCCAAAAGCAAAAATGGAAGCGGGGGGGGGGGGGGGGAATGGACAACAATAAACACAGGAACAAAAGCAACCAAAATTTAAAAGGAGAGAAATGGGGTTGGTGGAAGTACTGGGTCATTAAGAAAATAGCACTTCATTTTTTTTAATGCACAAGAAACTATACTTCCCAAAGATATATCACTATCTTCAAAGTTAGAAAAGATTCTTTTAGGGGGGAAAAAAAAGACATGTTGTTAAGTTAAAAGAAAGAATTGTGAATAGAAGAGTGTAAGCTAGCAGAAATAAAATCAAGGAGAGGAAAAAAAAACGGAAAAGGGAGAAGAAAAAGGAGGAGACAAAAGAAGGTAAGAAAATTTAAAACTGGTTTGTATTTTTTTTTGAGAAATTTACCTTCTTGGAGACCAGGATGTATCACTTGCTTATGCCGCAACGCCTTCAAATCTTCTATCAATTCTTTTTCCAATTGGGAAATTCTTGCTCTGCAACCTACTTATGAAACAGTAAAATTCAGAAAAATGAACATTTCCTCTCTCACTTCTAGAATCAAGCCCCAAATCTCTTTTTATATTATCATGATACCTGGGTCATTTGTGGTAGATGCATGAAGACTAGAGGGTTCTTCTGTTGTCCCATCAACTGCATGAATGTCTAGAGCTTCCTACATTGGAGAAAAAAAAAATCTAGTTACTATCACTCTATACATTTAGAAGTAAACCAGGGACATGTTTTTTTAATTTTTGACTGTTACTGTATTTTCTAAATATTCTTATTAACATCAACCAATAATGAGAAAATTTTAAATAAGGCAAAAAAATCTGAATATCATACTTAGCTAACTGACCCCAAATCATATTTATCACAATTTGTTTACTGATTACTTAGAATCTATAAAAATAAGTTATTCAAGGAGTTAACAAAGGAGAAAAGATTAGGTAGAGAATTCAACCTCTATATAGCAAATTCAATAATACCAAGCTTCAATAAAAAATCTGTAAGAAAAATATTCCAGTTGAAGAGCTGGAATAAAATAAATAAAACAATGTGTAAGACAAGAAAAAAAAAGACTATTAATATTTGGTCCTCCAATGGTACTCTGCTACTACAGATGAAAATTGGAATAGGGTGTCCCAAAAGAGTAAGTTAACGTTTCATGTATTTATGCCTGTATCATTATGCATAATAATTATAAAAATTCCAAATAATATCTAAAGATTGTTTTAATTCCAGCTAAACAGTACAAAATCATGAACTGAAATCAAAGCAGACATCATCTTTTAATTCAATTTAAACAAAATACGACTCTCCTCTCTATGCAGCCCACAAATGCGCGCAAGCAACATGCAATCACAAAAATTACATTTTAAGTTAGTTATCAGCCAGTATACAATTTAAGAATGATTATTTGGCCTTATAAAGAACACTGAAAACAATCGTCTTACCTTTGATTCAAAGGAAACAAAAAGAACACCATCCACATCTTCCAGATCAGGCTTAACATCTGGAAAAGTATTCCCAAGGCCCATAGGTGTACTCTTTGAAGTTAAAGATCTCCCTGTGTTTCTAGGTGGTCGCCCTGCTTTAGAGATTTTCAACTTTCGTGGTCTTCCTCTTTTTCCAGGGACATTTGGAGAGGCATTCAGATTAGCATTCACAGCCTTGGAAGCTGTTGAAATCTTAAGCATAGTCGTTCTCTTTCTACCCAAGTCTTCTTTTCCTAAAAATGAGTCCTCAGCTGAACTCTTTGAACTGTCAAGTATTCTTTCTGTGTTAATGCTGTCAGACATATCAGGGTATTTCCACTGAGATTCACTAAGCAAGGGATATTTTTGTACCACTCTGATATCTGGTGAGTGCTTTCTAAGACCATTTTCTGATTCTTTGCCTATGCAAAAGCCAGTCTCATTGGAATTTGCAATATACGTAGACAAATAGTCTAATTCTGTCAACACAGATTTATCCTTCCGAGATGTGGAAAGCATGTTATCAGGGAGCTCAGAAATCTTCACTGTGCTTTTGGTGACAGCACAGGGCTCCAGATAGACTACTGGCATTTTTCCAGCGTCTAATTTGAACATTTTTGCTTTAGCAACACCTGATGGGCTATCTGGTAGCCATTTAGAAGAAAGATGATCAGCTTCTAGGTTATCAACTTTATTGTGTCTCTTTAGCTGTTTCTCTAATATAGGATCATCATCACTGTTTGAATATACATCCGTTTCCTCATCTGTTTCTTCCTGTTTCACAGTGACCCCTCCTGAGCACTCACCAAGTTCATATTCATAATCATCTAAAGGCTCCTCTTTAATGACAACATTGAAGTTTCCATTTGGGTCTAATGGCGAAGCTACACGGGAGCCATCTTCAAAACTGCTGGCAACAAGAATGGAGAGACAGGGAAGGGAGAGTTAAAAAAAATAACAGAAATATGCACAAATAAGACTCATTAGGGGAAAAAACAAGTTGGTAACCAAATGATATCAAATTTCATGAACCATTCCTCATATTTTGTCAATTTCTCACAAAAAATATAGTTAAGTTTTAACCAGTGACTCACATTATCACTAAATCAAAAGCCAAAATATTATAACATTTATATTCCTAAAGATATTTCTCAAATGAACTCATTTTTAAAAGTCAGCTGACACTAACCCAAATTCAAACTCTAGATACCTATCTACACATTAACCGGCAATAAAGGCAATCAAATGTCTATTACAACTGAAAATTATAATAAATATCAGGAAGGACCTTTCAAACTATCAATCTGATTTTTTAATTAAAATAAAATTCAAATCCTTAAAACATAAGATTTCAACCATTTTAAAGGTATAATTCAATAGTTGCTTTTCTCACAGTATATTCTCAATGTTCTTCTCAGGTGATTTTTGAACTTTAAACTGAAACATTTTCAACATAAAAGAATTCTCCGTTAAGTCTTCCACACACAACCCCCCGCCAACAACAACAACAAAAAAAAGTAGGGTAGTTGACCGAACTTTGGTTAGGTATTACCATATGATGTAGACAGATTTAGTATTTATTTATAATCCATTAAAAAATGCAAAATCATGATTTTGATTTCCCCCTCCTTCCAATTAACCACTGAAAGCATGTAAACTGGTATACCCTGGTAGAGTAGGGGATGGGTGCAATCCACACACATCCCAAAGGACCTAAAATTCAAAATTTGAATTTCATATAAATATATGATTTCACATTTTTATTTTTGCCTAATCCTTTAAAAATATTTTTAAAATTTTTTTTATTTGCAGGCTATATAAAAATCAGCAACAGGCTAGGTGTGGTTCATGGGTCTTTCTTTGTTTGCCAACCTCTGACGTAAAATAGGGATCATGGTTTGCCAATCTCTATGTAAAATAAAGCAAAATTTAAATCAAAAACAAGAAGAAATTAGAAGAAAAGTATCAATGAAGTAGAAAACAGAAAATGAATATATAATTTGAAACCTATGAGGAAAGAAAATTCCATGGCTTCCTTATGGAGTTACAAAAAGATAATGAAGAAACAACAATTTCAGAAAAATAAAATACCAGAGAAAGGGAACAGTTTTATAAAGAATATGTAACTCTGAAACCAATATATCATAAGCAAAACTGAAAATATCCTTCATGCATTTAGGTATGAAATATATTAGCAAACTGAGTCCAGCAATATTAAAAGAACATTATGATGATTAGGTAGTATTTATCCCAGGAATGCAAGGCTATTTAGCTTTCCCCTCCCCACTTTCCCAAATCAATCAATGTAACTAACCATATTAACAAAGCAAAAAAAGAGAATAATATATGATATCAATGGATACTGCTCAATTTACAACATTAAAAAAATAGGAATGAGGTGTGCCCTAGTGGAGCAGTGGTTAGTTCAACAGCCTCCAAAGGAACAAGCCACATACCTCTAGGTTCGAGTCCTAGGCCTGGGGGAAGCAACCAGTGTGAACAACTAAAATGAAAATTAAAAAATAAAGATGCTTCTTCCTCCTCCCTCTTCCTACCTACCTACCTACTCACCTTCATTCCTGCCTGTAACCTTCTATTTATAAAAAAAAAAAAAAAAAACAGAAATGAGTTGAACCAAGTAGGCAAGAGACTTCCACACTGAAAACTATACAGCATTACTAAAAAAATTTAAAAAATAAAGATCTAAATATATGGAAAGATATATGTTCAGGGACTGGAAGGCATAATACTATACAGATTCAGTATAATCCTTATCAAAAACCAATGGAGTAGCGGTTTGGTCAATCGCCTCCAGTAGTAGGTGCAGTCCACAAAAAGTCCTAGGATCCAGTTTCACATCCCAGGGTCAGGGGAACAACCAAGATGAACAACTAAACTAAAAAAGTGCTTCTTCCTCTCTGTAGCCTGCCTCTGCTTGCCTTCACTCCTGCCTGCATCTTTAAAAAACAAACAAAAAAAAATCAATGGTGTTTTTTTAGAAGAAAAACTGATATAAATGTATATGGAATGTTAAGGAATCCCAAATAGCCAAAACAATCTTGGGTTAAAAAAAAAGTGATAGCAGATTCACTTTCCAATTTCAAAACTTCTTAGCAACTACAGTATTTAATATACGGTGTTACCAGCAGAGAAGAATAAACTCAGAGACCAAGAGAATAAAATACCCGAAAAATACATCTTCACATAATATGGTCAAATGATTTCCATCAAGTGTGTCAAGACCATTCACTATTTCTCTTCCCCACAAATGGTGCTTAGAAAACTAGACATACACAGGCAAGAGAATATAGCTTTCTTTAATGCACACAAAATATTCAAAATATATCAAAGGCCTAAATTTAAAAGTTAAAATTATAAAACTCTTGGCATGCCCTGGTAGAATAGCAGTTAGTTCAATCACCTCTAAGGAAGAAGGTCACATACCCCATTATGGGTTTGAATCCAGGTCTGGGAGGAACAATCAGTATAAACAACTAAATGAAAATAAAAGTACTCCTTCCTCCTCAAGTTCCCTGCCTGCCTGCCTACTTGTCTTCATTCCTGCCTGTACCTTTCCTTTAAAAAAAAAAAAGTGTGTGTGTGTGTGTGTATATATATATATATATATATATATACATATATATATATAAAACTCAGCAGAAAATATAAGGAAAATTTTTATAACCTTTAATTTGGTACAGGTTACTTAAATGAGACAAGAACAAGCAGAAGAAGAAAAAATTTTAAACTTTTGTGCATCAAAGGACACTATCATTATAGTCAATTCAGAATGGAAAGAATTATTTGCAAATCATTTATTTATCTATTTATTAACAATAATGGATTCAGAATATAAAGAACTCCCACAATCTAACAAAAACAATTTTAATGGCCAAAAAGCATGTGAAAAGATGCTCAACATCACTAATCATTAGAGAAATACAAATCAAAGTCACAATAGCATATCATACCAATTAGATGGCTAATAACAAAAACCACAACAACAAAAAAAGGTGTTAGCAGGGATGAGGTAATTGAAACCTTTGCATACTCTTGGTGGAAATGTATATGAGTAAGGTCATTATGAAAAGCTGTATGGTGGTTCCTCAAAAAATTAAAAATAGAATTACTATATGACGTAGAAATTCCACTTATACATGTATACTCAAACAAATTAAAAGCAGTCTTGAAGGGAGATTTGTACACCCACATTTCTCACACCATTATTCACACTAGCCAAAGGAGGGAAGTAATCCAACTGTTCACCAACAAATGGATGAACAAAATACAGCATATGTACACAGAACAGTATATTATTCAGCCCCACCCCCCCCAAAAAAATTAAGTACTAATACATGCTACAACAGGGAAGAATCCTGAACACATTATGCTAAGTGAAATAAGCCACACACAAAAGAATACAATATTTTACTATTCCACTTCTATGAAGTATTTAAAATAGTTAAGTTCATACAGATAGAAAGTAGAATAGTTTTTCAGGGACAAAGATGGGTACATAGCATGTCTGATTTGGAAATGGATAGTGGCAATAGTTGACTACACAGTGAATGTACTTAATTATACCCAATTAGACAGCTAAGGAAGGGAGGGGAAGGAGAGGAAAGGGGAGGGAAGGGAGGGAGAGGGGGACAGAAGGGGAGAAGGGGGGAGAATAGCAAGGAGGGAGAGAGGAAGGAAGGAGATGAAGAATACATATATACTATTTATTTAAAAGACAAATCAGTAAATTGGAGGTTGGCAAACCTTTTCTGTGTTAAAAAAAAAAAAAAAAAAAAAAAAACAGACAGTAAAAACTTTAGGATTTGAAAACCTCATATAGCCCGTGTCAAGTAGTCTTACATACTTACAAAAACAGGCTGTGAGCTGTATTTGCTGTAAAATAACCTCAGTTCCTAATTCAAGCATTTGGAGACAAAGTTCTCATTTTGGCACATGAAGGTAAATGCTATTTCTTAAAGCATGTACATCAAGTTATTTTCCCCCTCAGAGACATATTTATACATTAATACATCTGAACAATTTTTTGACTTATTATGAGCAGAACTTCAACCAGAAATAACATTAATAGCTCACTAAATAAACTACTAACCCTGGGGTTATTAATGAAATATTTAAAATTTTTTATTACATTGGGTAATCAAAATAATTAAACTCTGGTTGGGAAATCAAGTATTATAGATGGGCATCTACTAGTTGTACCTACAAAAAGTAATAGTGAAAAGCATAAACAGAAAACAAATTTTCCCACTGACAAGAAAAGAAAATAAACAAAAAAACCTGTACATTACTTGAGCAGCATTCACTCTGGCAACAACCCGTGGGGAGAGAAAAAAGCACTAACCTGTCCATACACAAGTCAAAGGAGACAATTCATGAGCAATGGTATACAAAACTTAGGACGATTTACCTGTTACTGGCATATGAAATTAAATGAGAAAGTGAAGGTAAAGGAAAAGGATTGGGCTAGGATTAATTTCTGCCAAACTTGGGCTCTAACATTCGAGGCAAATTTCCTGTTCCCATTTCCATATGGTAAAAAGTCTAGAAATCACCACTCTCTCCTAACAAGCAAAACACTAAATAGACTAAAAAAAAATCAACAATTTTTCTTGAATCCATTACAGTGCAAACTGCTGAGACAGAGAAGTAAATACAGGACTATGACTTCATCAAAGCACACTAATAAACAGAAACCTCCAAACCACCTTAAGAATCAGTTCCAGGTTAGGAAAACCTGAACTATAGTTGAAAAATCCATGAAAGTTCAGTGTAGACAAGCCTGAGAGGAAAAATATTCCAGTAGGGCCCAATCTTGTGAGTTTTACTTCCAGGAGGCTAGAGTGATTCTCACAGCAAATATTCCACGGGAAAAATCCCAAGGCTGGGGGTGGGAGTGGGGTCCATGGAGAAGGAAGGGGCACTCTGTTCTTAAGAAGGCCAGCTAGTTTTTTTAACCTAGTGGAAAAACTAGTTAACAAGTCTAACTAGTGAAGTTTATCAGGGTCTAACTGATTTGGGAGAAGAAAATACACAACTCCTGTCCTCTCTAGCTAATTCTGTCCCACCTAAGGGGAGGGAAGAGAAAGCGGACTGAGAGCACTTATAAAGTTCACAGGCTAAGACACAGGCTAAGATTAAGACCTAATACAGAACTACAGAATGCTTATTCCTCTCCCTGCACCCACAGCTTACCACATTATAAAAGTCCTCTTTACATAATTCCTTTACCCAGTACACCATGTACAACTATCAAGAAAAAATTATGAGGCATATTAAAACAAAAAAAAACACAGTCTGAAGACACAAGAGTAAGCATCAAGACTAGACATAAATAGTAGAGATGTTGGAATTATAGACTGGGAATTTAAAATAACAACAATTAATATGCAAAAAGCTCTAATGGCTAAAGTAGATGGCATACAAGAATAGATGGACACACAACATAAGCAGAGACAGAAATCCTAGAGAGAACCAAAAAGAAATGCTAGAGATGAAAAATATGCTAAAAGAAATGAAGAATGCCTCTGATGATTTTTTAGTAGACTAGACATAGTTGAGGAAACAATCACTAAGTAAAAGGTTATAATGATAAAAACCTCCAAATCTGAAAAACAACAGAATAAAGACTGACAAGAACTAAACAGACTATCTAAAGACTTTGGAGTAACTATGAAAGGTGTAAAATATACATAATGGAAATACAAGAAAGAAAGAGAAGGAATGGAAGAAATATTTGAAACTATGAGAATTTTTCCTAATTAGTATCAGACACGAAACCACAGATCCAGCTTACAAAACACCAAGCAGGTTCAACACGATAAAAACTACAAGTAGTATTTTTTAACTATAGAAAATGTAAAAGATAAAGACGCCTTAAGTAAGTCAAAGGAATAAAACATGTTACTGGTAAGGAACAAAGAATTGTACCCAACCCCTCCTTGGAAACCACAGAATCAAGACGAGTAAATTATTTAGTGCTGAGATTAAAACACCAACCTAGTATTTTGTACCCTGCAAAATTATCCTTCACAAATGAAGGAGAAATAGTTTCTGAGACAAACAAGATGAGGGAATTTGTTGTCTTTAAATCCAACTTGCAAGAAATGCTAAAAGAAGTTCTTCGGGCAAAAAAAGAATTTAGATAAGAAACCCAGGTTTTCAAAATCAGTAAATGAAAATAAAAGTTTTTACTTTTCTAATTCTTAGGTGACCTAACAATGGATATGTTCTGTTGAAAAAGGCAACAATGTATTTGGCTATGTGTGCTTACAAGTTTGTGTGTGTACTTATTTGTAAGTGAAATAAATGAAAACAATGACACACAACCACAGGAATTATGCACTATGAAGCAGATTAGTGCTATCTGAAAGTGGAGTTGGATAAATAGTAAATGTATATTCAAAGTCTAGAGCAACTACTAAAAAGTTAAAAAAAAAAAAAAGTATAATATGCAAAGGACAGAAAACAGAATCACACACATATATATAATGCTCAACTAAAATCACAAAAGGCAGAGAAAGAGAAGACAAAAATAAGAATAAGTAGAGTAATGGAAAACTAACAAAAATGGTAAATATTAATCCAACCATATCAGTCATCACTTTGAATGCCAATAGTCTAAATGTAACAATTAAAAGACTGTCAGTGGATCAAAAACAAGACCCAACTATGTCATCCCCAAGGACCCACTTTTAATATAAAGACACCGAAAAATTGAAAATAAGTAGTGCCTACAGACATGGCCACCATTTGACCTTTTGAGTCACAGCTTTGGTCAACTACAAGTTCAACGTCACCATCGATGGTGATGCATCTCCTTCGAACTGTTTGCAGACAAAGTTCCAAAGACAACAGAAAACTGTCATGCTCTTAGCATTGGAGATAAAGGATTTGGTTATAAAGGTTCCTACTTTCACAGGATGATTTCAAGATTTATGTGCCAGGGTGGTGATCACACACCACAATGGCACTGACGACAAATTTTATCTATGGGGAGAAATTTGATGAGAATTTCATCCTGAAGCATACAAATCTGGCATCTTGTCCATGGCAAATGCTGGACCCAACACAAATGGCTCCCAGTTTTTTTACTGTATTGCCAAGACTGAGTAATTGGATCACAAGCATGTGGTCTTTGACACGTTCAAAGATAGCATGAATATTTTAGGAACTACGGAATGCTTCGGGTCCAGGAATGACAAGACCCGCAAGATCACCACTGCAGACGTGGAAAAATCTAATAAATTTGTACTGTGTTTAACCACCAGACCATTCCATCTTTAGTTTCACTAGAGTACCCCCATTCCCCCTCATATGCTCGAAATATCCTATAATCTGTGCTATCGTTGAAGCTCTTTGGGTTCCATATTTTCCTTGTGCCATTCCAAGTTTAGCTGAATTTCAGAGTTAAGTTTAGACAATGAAATAAAACATTTTTAAAAAAGTGAATGGATGAGGCACACCCCTGTGGCTCAGCAGGTAAGGTGCAGACCATGCAAAACCCAAGTAACTTAGGTTCAAGACCTGGGGACAGGAGAAGAAAGATATACCATGCTAGCACTAAGCAAAAAAAAAAAAGGCAGGAGCAGTTATATTAATTTCAGTGAAGACCTCCAAGTAGGAAAATTATCAGGTAAAAAGAAGGGCATTACATAATGGAAAAGGTCAATTCTCCAAGACACAACAGTCCTAAACATGTATGTACCCAGTAACAGAATGCCAATCTACACAAGGCAAAAAGTCATAGAATTTCATTAACTATTGACTGGAGACTTTTAACACCCTCTACCAGAAATGGACAGATCTGGCAGGCAGAAAATCAGTTAAGGACACAACTGACTTCAACACCACCAATTAACAATATATAACTAATTATAATCTAGACCCTTCATCAACAACAGCACAGAATGCAGTCTTCTCAAGTTCACATGGAACTTTCATCAAAAATAGACCATTTACTGGAACATCAAACACATTTTTAAAAATTTAAGAGAAAACAAATCAAATAATGTCTGCTCTCACACTACAATGAAATTAAGCTAAAAATCATTAACAAAGATAATTGGAAACACCAAAATAAGTGATGATTAAACAATACACTTCTTAATAATATGAGGCAAAGAAACATCAAAACATTTTTAAATATTATGAACTAAATGAAAACAAAAATACAACTTCATAAAATATGTGGGATATAGAGAAAGCAGTGCTTAGAGAGAAATTTTAGGAGAAAACATATATATAAACATGTTCATTTAAAAAGAAGCAAGATTTAAAATCAAGAATCTAAATCTACATCTGAGGAAACCAGGAAAATAACAACAAATTAAATCCAAAGTTAAGCAGCAAAAAAAGAAATAAAAATTAGGAGATGAATCAATGAAATTGAAAACAAGTTATTAATACTAAAAAATAATCAGTGAAATCAAAAGCTGATACTTAGATGGCACACCCTGGGGCACATCCAGCTGTGCATAGTCCAGATACTTCTCAAGAAACAATTAGCAACCCTGGTTGGGGAGGCAGGTGAACAACTAAAATAAAATGAATGGAAAGCTTCTTCCTCCTCAATCTTCCTGCCTGTCTGCCTACTTGCCCTCATTCCTGTCTATACCTTTCCTTTAAAAAACAAGAAAAAATGCTGGGGTGTGCCCTGTTGACCTAGAGGTCTAGCACACCCTGAGAGCAGTCCCACATGCATCCCATGTTCAAGACCCAGGGCCAAGGGGAACAACGAACATGGACAACTAAAAAACAAATAAAAGTGCTTCTTCCTCCTCTCTTCCTGCCTGCCTACTCACCTTTATTCTTGCCTAGACATTTCCTTTCAAAAAAAAAAAGCCAATAATTGAAAAAGATCAATAAAATGGATAAACCTCTAGTCAGGCTAATAAAAAGAACATACACAATTATTACTACCAGAAATGAAAGAGGGGACATCAGATCCCATCAACATCAAAAGGATAATAAAATAATAAGAGAC
Organism: Solenodon paradoxus; assembly: GCA_004363575.1. Classification (NCBI taxonomy): domain Eukaryota; kingdom Metazoa; phylum Chordata; class Mammalia; order Eulipotyphla; family Solenodontidae; genus Solenodon; species Solenodon paradoxus. The sequence goes on along the minus strand of RJWH01000743.1, from coordinate 351,071 downwards.
AACTCTATGACCACAAATTTGATAACCCAGATGAAATGGACCAATTTCTTGCAAAACACATACAGCCAAAATTCACACAAGAAAAAAAATAGATAATCAGAATAGGCCCATATCTATTAAATGAAATAACTAACCACCTCCAAAAAAAGGCACCAGGCCCAGATGAATTGATAAATTTTCCCAAGCAAGAAAAAGTAAATTATACCAATTCTCTGCAATTGCTTTCAGTAGAGGGAATAATTCCTAACTTCTTCTATGAGGTCAACATTAACCTAATCCCAAAACTAAATAGAGACATAAAAAGAAAACGACATACCTTTATCTCTCATGAATATAGATGAAAAAATCCTCAACAAAATGAGAAATCTAATCCAATAATATATAAAATGATTTATGCACGATGAACAAGTAGAATTTATCCCAGATGTGCAATGCTGTTCCAACATTTGAAACTAATTAATGTACTCTGATACTGACAAAGAAAACTCACATGATCATATCAACATTCAGAAAAGGCATTTGACAAAATCCAACACCCATTCACAATTAAAAAATACTCTCAGTAAATTATGAAGAGAGAATTGTTTTCAACTTAACTAAGAACATCTTTTTTTTTTTTTTTTTTTTTTTAAGGAAAGGTACAGGCAGGAATGAAGACAAGCAGGTAGGTAGGCAGGAAGAGAGAGGAGGAAGAAGCATCTTTATTTTTTTTATTTAGTTGTTCACATGAGTTGCTTCTCCCCGCCCCTGGCAGGGACTCAAATCTAGAGGTATGTGGCTTGCTCCTTTAGAAGCGACTGACCTAACCACTGTTCCACAAGGGCACGCCAAGAATATTTATTTTAAAAAAACCCACTATATAGGTATTTTCATCATGCGTAATGGTAAGAAACGAAAAGCTTTCCCACTAAAACAAGTCAACTATATTTATACTCTCTCATGATTTCTCTTCAACAAACTGCAAATCCTAACCAATCCATAAGACAAATAAAAGAAATAAGAATACAGATGACAGATAAATAAAACTTCATTCGCTTACATACTGTCTTATGTAGAAAATCCAAAAGATCTGTCAAAAAAATCCTCTGGAATTAAGCAGCAGTTATAGCAAGATTGTCGCATACAAGATTAATATAACCAAAGTCAGTTGCTTTCCTGAACAAGTTGTATTTGAACTCAAAAACACAATGCCATTTATATTAGTACTCAAAAAAATAAAATACTTAGGTATAAATCTACTAAAATATGTACAAGACCCATTTGAGAAAAAGGACTCTAATTAAAGAAACTAAAGAACCAAACAGGCACATCCTGGTGGTTCAGAAGTTTAGTTCACCACCTTCGGCCAGCACAAGACCCGGGTTTGTGTCTTGTAGTCAACCACCAAGATGAACAACTAAATTAAATAAATAAATGCTTTTTCCTTTGTCTTTTCCTGCCTGCCTGCCTTCATTCCTACCTGCACCTTTCCTTTAAAAAAATACTTATCTAAAATACACAATCCAATTTAAAAATAGGCCACGGATATTAACATATCTCACCAAAAATATACAGATAGCAAAAAAACATGAAAAATTACTCCACATCAGCTGTCATCAGGGAAATGCCAATTAAAACAATGAGATACCACTAACCTATTAAATGGCCAAAATTCAAAGAAGTCACAACACCAAATTCAAGCAAGAATGTAGAGCAACAGAAACATTCATGACTGCTAGGAACACAAGATGATACAGTAACTCTGAACTGCAGTTTGAAAGTTTCTTAAATATTGAAACATACTGTATAATCCATCAATCACAGCCCTTGGTCTCTAACCCTAAATACTGAAAATTTAGGACCACAAAATACCTAGACACAGGTATTTATTTACAGCAGCTTTATTCCTAACTGTTGGAAGCAACCAAGATGCCCTTCCAAAGGGTGAATGGATGAACTGGGACATCCAGACAATGCAACAATATTCAACAATAAAAAGAAATGTGTTGGATCCTGTTCCAAAATGGCAGACTATTAAGATCTCAAGTTAATTTCCTCCCCAGAATCATAACCAAAAAATACTATTTAACAACTATGACCTTTGAAAGCAACAGAGACCAGCGTCTCCACATAGAGAAAGGACAAACACTTTCATAAACAGTAAAAAAAGTTAATCTGTCTCATGTCACATAGGCCCATTTGGAGACGGCGGCCCCAAAGGGAAAGACCAGTAACACACTCTTTCAGAGCTGAAGGGCTTGCTCACACACCTAGGAACTGGAGTTCCGTCCCTGAATCAAAAACCTCAGAGTGGAGCAGGATGTAAAGGAGTATCAGAAAGCTTCCCTGTGAAGAGATGCTTCTTCCATGCCTTTCAGGCACTGGAACCTACCACCATTGCAGGAAAGACCTGTCCCCTCTGAAATTAGTGTACTTGTGACAAACTGCTGGCACTTAGTTACTTTTCTGAAGGAGAGTTAGTCAACCTGGGGCTAAAGCTAAACAGTAACAATATTACTTGGTACTTTCTAAAACTTTCACCACCCCATCCCACTCCACCCCCAAAAGCCCCGGGCTTATTTACTACCCAATGCTGGGACAGCCAATCCTCTGGAGGACTGAGGGATTTTCACAGGAGAGTGTGCTCTGCTAAGACCACTTACCTGCTCTCTCTTCTGTGGCCTCTGTTGGGACTATGACCTGCTTATGAACTGGGCTCATTAACTCTTGGGTCTCTTTCCTAGTGCCTTATTGATGCCTGGGACTCTGGGGAGAACCTCTGCATTCCCCAACCCAACTCCAACCTTGTAGGCTGGACTCACAGGACTCAAAGAGGGTGGGTTCTAAAATTTCAACATTCCTGACAAATGCTGAGATCAGACAGCTAAAGGAAGCCCAGCATTTCAGCCCAACACCCAGGCCTGTACCATGTAACTCCATATCCTAAAACAAAGGCCTTAACACCAGGGAAGCCTAACCTATAGAAATAAACACAGAATGCCAAATAGATGAAAAAGACAGAAATATACAAGAAACTAAAATAAAACCCCAGGGGAAAACCTGAATGCAACAAAATTTCAATGAAAACAATGGAGGAACAAAAAGAAAACTACAACAAAGAGAAAAGGAGGCAGTTCCAAACAGAATTCATGTAGCTAACAAACAGTAGCAGAACTAACCAGCACTGTAGAGGGGCTCAACAGAAGACTAGAAGTCTCCAATCAAATCGGCAAGTTAGAAGACAAAAAAGCAGTGAAATTCTCTGAAGCAGTCCATCAAAGGAAAAAAAAAAGTTAAAACAAAGACAGACATAACATTAAGAACAACATTCACATACATCAAAGGGGCCCCAGAAGAAGAAAAGTGCAGAAACCATATTTGAAGAAATAATAGCTCAGAATTTCCCTGAGGAAAGAAACAGACCTTCAAACCCAGGAAGCAGAGTTCCAAACAAAAGAAACTCAAACAGACCTATACTAAGAAACAATTTCATTAAAAGGGAAAAAAAAAAAAGACAAAGATAATCTTAAAAGCAGCTAGAGAAAAACAAGTTACACACAAAGGAGCCCCCCCAAAGATTGTCTGCAGATGGCTCAGCTGAAACTTTATAGGCAAGAAGGAAATGTATGATATATTCAAAGTGCTGAAAGAAAAGGACTTCCAACCAAGGACAATCTACCCTGCTAGATTATCACTTAAAAGTAATGATAAAGAGTTTGACAAACAAAAGTTAAAGTAATTCATCATCATGGAACCAATCTTACAAGAAATACTGAAAATCAACTCATTAGAGACCATCTAGGCTACTCTCTCCTTACCCTGTCTGGTATTTCTTCAAAGCCCAAAGGGTCATTAATGTCCTCATCCTGGGAAGACAACTGTACCTAAGACAGAAATGCAGAATAAACTAGCCAAAATACACAAGGTCACACCTGATCTCATCTTTGTATTTGGATTCAGAACCCATTTTGGTGGCGGCAAGACAACTGGCTTTGATTCCTTGAGTTATGCAAAGAAAAACAAACCCAAACATTTACTACAAGACATGGCCTCGGTAAGAAAAACATCTCAAAGAAAACAGCGATAGGAACACAAAAACAAAATGAAGAAAGTCAGGGGTACTTACTGCAAAGGCCAAAGTTGGTGCCGACAAAAGGAAGGAGTAAGGAGTTGACGGTGACTCCTATCTGTGGGAATGTGCAGGTTTTTCATGAGAGTAACAAACTAAAGCCTTTTTAAAAAGTACTTCTTGAATAAATGAATGAGTGAAGGAAAAATTTTCCTTTAATTAGTGGAAAAACAAAAGTTGGTGCACCCTGGTAGAGTAACAGTTTGGTCCACTGCCTCTGGCCAAGGAAGTCCACATACATCCCAAGGATCTGGGTTCATTTCCCAAGGCCAGGATAAACAACCAAATGAACTACTAAATAAAATTTAAAAATTAAAACAATTGAAAAGTAGAAAGAGGAAATTAGTCAAGTTCAACCTTCACAGAGCAGCAAAATCAGTATTAATACTGATTTCCTTACAATCCAGCTTTTTTCTTCCTCCATATAACACTGTTTTCTAAATATCGGGAAATAAGACATCCCTTAATGAATTGTCAGTTCACCACTGTTTAACCATTTCACATTTCTGGCAATTAACTACAATGTTATGAGAGATCTTTAAAAAGTTCTTGTTGAATTCATCTGTTTATTTTCAAAAGTAAAAGTGAAAGTTACCCATTGCATTTTAAAATATTTTAAAATGTGATTATAAACTTTTATTGTATAAATATTTACATGCATAAAGTAAAAATAAATACAAGTGTTTTTGGAATATTTCACATATATTTAAATTGGAATCATATTACATGCAAATTTTCTCATCCAAATTTTTTCATGTTATATTTCACACATGTTCTGATCTCACTAAAACCAACACGTTCTAGAGACCGCATGTATCTAATATCTGGGTATGTTATGTCAGTCATTTTACTTACTAATCATTGAGAGGTTATTTCCATTTTTTATGTATCATACTTCTCTATTTCTAAATTATTATATTAACATATCCATACCTTTACAAACCTATACAGAGAATGAACTGTCCAAGTTATTACTAAAAATACTACCAATTATCTAAAAAATTCTGGGTTATAAGCTCAAAGCTTCTTTTAGAATCATTAAACATCTGAAGAGTTCACTCAAAAAAAAAAAAAAAGAAAGAAAAGAAACGTGTTATCAAGCCATGAAAAGGAATGAAGGAACCTTAAATGCATATTACAAAATGAAAGAAATCAATATGAAAAGACCACTTATTACACGATTCCAAAAGCATGACAGTCTGAACAAAGTAAAGCTATGGGGATAATAAAAAACTCAGTGGTTGCCAGGTTGGAAGGAAGGGGAGGATTAATAGGTGGAACACAGGACTTTTAGGACAATCAAAATAATGTGATACTGTAATAGTGGATCTATGTCATTATATATTTGTCCAAACCCAAAGAAAATATACAACATCAAGAGTGACAACTAAATAAAAATAAAGTGCCTCTTCCTCCTGTCTTCCTGCCTGCCTCTTTGCTTTATTTTTTTAATAAAAAAAGTGTGTCTGCGCCTTGGTGGAGGAGCAGTTAGGTCAATCTCCCCTGATGGTCACAAGTCACATACCCTTGTGTGTAAGCCCCAGATCCAGGGGTAAACGACCAGTGTAAACAGCTAAATGGAAATAAAATTTAAATACTTCTTCCTCTTCTTTCTGCCTGACTGCCTGCCTACTTGCCTAAACTCCTATCCGTACCTTTCCTTAAAAAAAAAAAAGTGAGCCCTAATGAAATTTATGGATTTGGGGTGACTATGATGTCCTCCAAATGTTAGTTTAATTGTAACAAATGCACCAAAGAATATCTAAGCAGGGGAGGGGAGAGAGAGGCAGGGGCTATATGGGAAATCTCTGTAAACTTCTCAATTTTTGCTACGAACCTAAAACTGTTCTTTGATAACAGACAAATTTCAAGTAAAAAAGACAAGAGTACATCATGCTATTTTAACATCTAACAGACTTGTTTTTCAGACAGGCTATCTATGGATTAGGATGCCCATAGAAGAGTAAATTCTTAAATATTAGATATTAGTAACTTTGCTCAAAATTCCTTCTATGCCTCATTTGGGTAAATTTTGTTTCAGTCCTTGTCCAATTAATCAAGAGTTGTCTATATACGTTATGAAGAACAGTCAAGCATAAGATAACAAACTTGAAATCTAAATGAAAGCTCCCCATCCTGATAAAGTCAACTAATTTGTCTACAACTCTGGATTCCCAATAGATACTCGCTATAGGAAAAAAAAAAAAAATTGTCACTTCAGACTATAAAAGCAGTTAAGGTATATATTATAAAATTCATACAACCCATATACTAAACCCAAAATCTTTTCAGTGCTAAGGAAAAAATATTACTTACCTTTCAGAAACCTCTTGTTTCAACTGAGGAACTTCAATTGATGAATCAATATCCATGAAACCAAGAAAGTCTTGTTTTATATTAAGAGAAGGCTTCTCCAAACCTTTGCCTGATGTTTCATGACTCTTCGATAAAGGATCTGAATCACTTAGCTGTATCTCTGACCCCTCACCTACTACAAGACGGACCCGTTGACTCGGAGAACTGGGAACACTATTCCCTTCATGGTCAGAGCTATTCTTTTGCTTTCCATCTCTCTGAGGCTTACTATTCAGCCCATCATCACGGAAGCCTTTGGCAAATGGATTGTAATCTATTTTCAACTGAGTAATCTGAATGTTTTGATAAGCTGTTACTGCAAAGAATTCAGTCTGTGGGAAGGTAAAAGTGTGGACACCAGGACCATTTAACTGTATCACTTCAGTAGCCTTTTCTGCAGGCACCAAATGAAGCCTTGGCAGGTATCGATGCATAGAGTGCAAGATGATATGCCCTTCTTGGTCCAGTGTATTATTGGTAAGTTTAAGTTTATAGAAAGATACTGGTTGATGCATCCAATAGTGACCTGTGGAAGGAGACTCTGGATGAATAAAAACCCTCCCTAAAACATGGGGCTCAGCTTTCCCACTGGGTTCCCACCAGCGACCATTCCACTTGTAACGATGGTTATCCACAGGAGATATATCCATGACAAGAATGTATTTCATATTTGAATCTAAACCTGTTATCCAGTAACGACAATAAGGAAACATGCGTCTTCCCTGCTTGGTCAGGATCATCTCTGTGCTTCGATGATAGAACTCATTCCACATACTATTGTTATCCAAGGTGACAGTGATTCCTCCCACAGTACAATCGGCAGGAAGGCAAATCTTCCCTTTAGATTTTCCTGGTGATGACACACTGCTAGCCAAAGCACGGGCATCTCGATTGGTAACCAAAATTCCTTGATCAGTTTTGCCATTTCCTGGCTGTTTCAAGATGACAAAAAAAGTAGGTGTGGCTCCTGCCACTGTGCTTCCATCTTGATTAGCCAATATAATCTGCTGTTTCTCCTCCATGATTCTAGTGGGAAAAGCGGTAGTCAGAAACTGTAGTCACATAGTCATAATGGCCTTCTCAGCCTAAAAATATGCACACAAAAAAAAAAAACTGATTTAATAAAGTGAATATTTATTTCACTAACAAAATCGTAAGAATGATTATATTATTGCTGAAATATAGCCCTAAATTGCTCTAGGACTTTGTTCTACATTTCACTCAATTACTATAAGAATATTCATTCTGAAACACTGAATTAACTTTTTAAAGTTCATTTTAACCTAATTAAATTATTCATATCCCAGACTTCCAATAATTCACTGTAAATACTACAGTATCCTATAAAAGCATTTTATAAAAACTATAGTTTAGAAAAACTGTAGAAAAGTATACAAACTTACAGAAATTAGAACTGAAAGGTTATTTGCATTTTAAAATAATCTCATCATTCATGGATTAAATTTGCCAGCAGATTTCTTTACATAGCAAGTTCCCTTGGGATAAATAAAAATAAATGCTACCACTGTACAGAATTATGTACTAGTATGTGCTCATAAATAGGGAAAATCTTATTTATACAATTAAACACATCTTAACAAATCACTGGAACATACTGGGAAATAAACAGTTGGCATATCTCAGATGCTTACAATAAAAAACTCAAAAATGGATGAAACATTTAATTCCCTCTGCCCCACAGTATATAAAAAGACATATACTTTAAATTCTTAAAGTCTGAGAAAAGCTTTTTGATAATAGTAGGATACAAAACCTAGAAGTCAGTAAGACAAAAATGATGGATACTATTTTTCCCCACTATTAACCCAGGTCTTGAACCTGGGTCCACAGCTTTCAAAGTCTGTGCTTTAGCTGCCTGAACCACAGAGGGAAGCTAATAAATGTAACACCATAAATTTTTTATAACTGGCAAAAAACATTCAAGCAAAATGAAAAGCAAATGACTAACTGGGGAGAAGGTATTTGCAACTTATATCATAAGGATCTCATTTTCGTAACAGTAGATCCAATAAATCAACAAGACCAAAAATACAAAAAATGGGCAAAGGATAGGAAGAGTCAATGACTGAGATACTGGTTTTATCCTATCAGATTGGCAAAAATCAAAGCTTAGTAGAAGTGTTCAGAGTACAGGTCAACCAATATTCTCATCTTATCAACTGCTAGGCGTGTAAGGCGACAGAATCTGTTTGCCCTCTATCAACTTTATCAAAAGTACTAATGCATATTTCCTATGAATCAGCGGTTCTTCTAGGGCTTTATCTTAAATACACGTGTGCATACACACAAATCTACAATGAAAATGCTATGTGTAAGATTACATTTATTTGTAACAGGAGAAACTGAGGAAGGAAAATCCATTAATAGGAATTGGTTAAATAAATGGTGGTAGATCCACAGAGAGAAATATCATGTAAGTTATATATCCAAATGGATAAACTTTACAGACTTATACAAAATTACCAACAATATCTACTAGGGGCAAAATGTCCGAAAAGAGTCCAAAGGTACAGGTAGGAATGAAGAGGAACAGGCAGGCAAGAGGAGAGAAGAGAAACACTTTATTCTTTATTTAGCTGTACTTGGCTGTTCTCCCCACCTAGGACAAGAACTAGGGTCCCTGGGATGTATATGTCCTGTACTTCAACCAGAGGTAGTTGACCAAAACACTACTCCATCAGGCTGTGCGCCTATAAAGATTTTTTTTTTAAGTCAAAGAAAGGAGCATGTATGTATTTGCCTGACAGACTATCTCTAAAGATAGCAAAGGAACTAGTTAGTACCGGCTACATGCGGGGAAAACTGGTTGAGTAGAAAGATGCATACTTCTTGACACTTTGAATTTTGTATCTTGTGAACATATATCTATTCAAAAAAAATATTAAAACTAAATTAACTAAGTCTTAAAAGCTTTAAGTTTAAAGTTCTAAAGAAAAATGCCACATATATAATTTCATATGAAATGTCCTGAACAGGCAAAACTAGATTACAGAGACAGAAAGTAATTAGTGGTTGCCAGCTGATGGGGTACCTGGAACACCTGCTCGCAGGTATGATTTTTTCAGGGGGTAATGGGAAATGTTAAGGAACTAAAAACCACTAAATTATATCCTTTAGAGTAGTGAATTTTATGTTACATGGATTATATTTCAAAAAAAGTTACAAAGAAATTTAATATTGCTAAACTCAAATGATACAAGCTGAATTTCCCAAATATTCTATACAATATAAAATTAACACCACCAATTAGTTTTTATACAACAAAAGGAAGATGCTGCATCACTATTCCTGTGTAAGTGGGTTAGTAATATTGATTAATCAAATTCAGTCACTTATTGGTGTTCCTCATTTTAATAAAAAAGCCTAATTGTACCTTTCATCAGAAGTACTATCAAAGCAAAATCATCTATCCAAATTTTACCTCTTCGTACACATTACACAATTAGGGGGTGAAGGGTACTCCAAAACTTAAAAAAAATTCACGACCTGGAGAAGAACAGATATTTTTAAAAAATAAGATTTAAAAGGTTGGCTACTGTTTCCTATTATGAGCAGATATAGAAATAGAAGCCCACTTTGAAACACAAAGCACAAATACCCAAGAAAGGTAAATAATCTGTCCTCTGATCTGGAGTTTATTTTTAAGATATAACTCAAATTTAGGTTGGCTCTTTTCAAAAGCTACCTCAGGCTTAAGATAATTAAGTTTACTGATTTCCTAAACTAACAAGTTTAGACAACCCCTACCAAAGATTGATAAAATAAAATTTAAACAGACTTAAAAGTCACAAATAAGGTAATTCTGAAAAATAGTAAAGCTTAAAGAAGACACAAAAAATAATAGCCTCTACAATGGTATATAACTTAAACAATGCAAACTCCTAATCCTGTATTTAGTGCAAAAGTTTACATTTTTGGTAAAATCACCAGTGTGGGGAGTAATTAAACAAAACATTCTTCACTGCATTTAAATATGACTAAACAAAGAACTACCTGAAAAAAATATAGCTGTCCCAAACCTATGAACACATTAAAAGGTTAAGAATTCCTTAACATTATTGCAATAACATTAAATGTTTTTTTGGGGGGGAAAGCAAGAAAAAATTTAAACCTTGGTTTTAATATCATTTCAAGTAAACTAGGGTAAAGAAGTTCCAATCAATACTCTAAAAATCACTCTTTTTAAAATCTATTAAACATCAAAGATCCAAATGACAGAAATCCATCTTACTATTACAGGCTGCGCTTGTAGTAAATTTTAAGCTAACTGTATATGGACACATTTCAAATTTCCCCTTTTACCTAAACAAAAAAAAAAAAATGAAACGCAGAAAAGACTGTCCTATTTTAACTCTGTACTCAAGTATCTAAAATAAATTTTAAAATGTAAAAGTGTATATAAAGACAAGAAAAATTAGAATTTTCAGGCTTCTGACTTACATAAGGTTTTTTAAAATCTTTAACTCAAATTACTCCATGATTTGAACAAAATGCATAAAACCGAACATGCAATATATGACCAAAACAATCTTTATTTTGAGTCATACATTGTTAGTGGTTTAGAAACTGAATTATTTTTCCACATTTAAGCAAATTCCACTTCACTAAAAGCATATGCCTATGCTTTGCGGATGCTATATTGGATTTTCTAATCAAAGGATAATCAACTCAGCAGATTCCAGTACTTCAGACACACAAATAATACACTAAAGTCTAAGATGTCAACCAATTGAAAAAATCTAATATACTTTATAGAAAAGAGCTAGTCTACTCATGAAAAAAAAAAAATCTCCTTCCAGCAAGATTCTAAAAATACTGTTTGGCTCCTCTCTAAAAGTTTTAAGAAAAGACCACAGTTTGGATACATACACAACTTAATATTCAAAGAAAACTCGGTTAGGCTTTTCAATATCAAAAATTTATGTAAACAAAGTGACTATTAAAAAAAGAGCAGAGAAAATAAGTTTAGTTGTAGATGGGAAAGGAGACAAACATTCACAGAGAATTTTTTGAGGTAAGTAATAAAGCAAGATCCATAAGTAAACTTAAAATTTCTGAGTCCCCATTCTAAACATTTCACCGGCCACTCTTTGGGAAATGTTTATCTTAGTAAATAAAGCAATGATACTTACAAAATACAATAGTTGGTTTAGGAGGTAGTTACTTAATCATTCATACACTGCCACTGCACCCACAATCTCCACAAAAATAAAAATTTCAAATCAATACCATTATTTTAAAAACACAAAATATTCAAATGATGGTAAATTCATTCTGAATGTTTTCAAAGTTTCTAAAAACAAATACATTACTGTATGGTAGGTCCCCAAAGATGTTAAGTTTGTTCCCTAATACAGTCACTACAATACAATTAAGTTAAACTGCTAGTTTCTGAAACTCGAAATAAGAAAACAGGTTCACTCATTTCAATAATCACCAATATACAATGAGCTCAGAAATTTGAAGTCTTCAGAAAAATTGAATTTGCAAATAAATATAATCAGGAAATGTAACAGTGACAGACAAAAAAAGGACTTCAAGTTCTTAATCTTCATTAGGTTAATTTTACTAACGAACTTGTTATTTATCAGTAAGCACTTCGGATCAGACAATAATGTGGGCATTCTCACATCATCACAAACCTGTAAAGTTAGTTTAAAAACATCTGCAATACTTCAAGTTTTTAAAGCACAAGATTGCATTTGCCCAAGATAGTACTGTCTCCTCTTCTCTCCCCAGATCCCATCATTTGTTACTGGCTTCGGGACCATTTTCTATTTCAAATAATGATCCTTAACTACCACTCCGGACCACAAACTCTCAGGTCCTTAACCTAGCAACTGCCTAAGTAGAATCTGTGAAACTAACCTTTTTGACTGAAACGAATAGTAATCAAATAGTTCACCCTATTTTGGAATAAGCATAGCAAGGTACCCAGAACACTGAAGTGCCTCAAGTCCTAAGCACGTGTTTTCTCTTAAGTGAACCCAACCCACTCAACCGGCACAAAAGCTGAAAATAATCCTTAGGCAGAAAGAAGTACTAGCGCTGAACCCATACCCTAGGTAAGTGAAAAGGCTTTCCTGCCAGTCTCCAGAAGCAGCAGTTGCCTTCGACCATTAAGGGCCCACAATCACGGCTTTTCAACTGCAGATGCCAGCTGGCCAAGACCACGTGAAAAAAAAAAAAAAAAAAAAGCCGTAAAGAAAGCTCTTCCGGGGAAAAGGAATAGGGACAGATCACGTGCTGCTGGCCGGAAAAAGCCTAAGGCAAGGCAGGACCAAGCCGTATTGTTACAGCTGATACTACAGATTAGCGCCCCCCACCCACCCACCCGGCCCTCCCAAGCCAGCCCCTTTCCCAGCAGACGTCACGCCGCATCCAGGTAATTTCCCTACAGCCTAGCGTCGAGTCCGAAATCAGAGAGCAAGCAGCGTTTGCCAGGGACTCCGCTGCAGTAGCCTGGCCAGCTTACAACACGCACGAGCGGCACTCGGGTGGGCTCCGGTGTTCTCTAGAACCACGTGTCCGCTTTGGCGACGCGAACTCTGGGTGAATGGGTGTACCCACTGAAGGAGATGTACTTCGACTACTCACGTTCTGTCATTGGTAACCCCTCCTTTCAAGACCTCTTTCAGACTTCCTTCACTCCTCCCTGCTTTCACCATCGCCAGGAGATCCCCAGGGTTCCGAAGGCAAAGCATCAATCTTCACATCAAGACAGAACCACTTTCCTTTTTCAACCCACTTTGAAATGATCCCTAACTTCTCCATACTCTTCACACGCAGATTCCTCAACTTTGGTTACTGGTGCTTGGAGAGGTTTATGTCCCAAACCCACCAACCACTTAGAGCAGAGACCTACTTGATAATTTGATGCGGGAAGCCTCACAAAGAACTAGCCAAAGGCTGCCCCACCAAAAGGGAAAAAAATAAACACCTGTTCTTCCCACCTGTTTTCCCCGCCCTCATTTCTGCACTGAAAACCCACCGGTCTTTTGTTTACTAAGTTCCCACTCCTATACAGCTCACTTCCTCGCTCTACTTCTTCATTAAACTCGCAGTACTGCTTCAAACAACTTGCCCAGAAATTACATGCTAGGAGAGACTGCTTTACAGGTGTCAAAACGCTACACACAGCTCCCTAGAAGCGACGTCAGCAACACTTCCCTCGGAGTTTTGGAACCCCGAGACATGAGCGCTAAAATACAAAGCACACAAGCACGGCTCTCGACCTAAAGCCCCGCACCCAGTTGGAAGTTGTCACAGAGATCGTACCACGCGGTGCAGCACCCCACGCACGCGAGGGCAGGGCAGCACCATGGGAGCTTCTCACCCCGCCCGCCTCGTGGCCACTCTCGAGCGTCGATGTTCCCCGTCAGTTCACTGAACTACGCGGAAGTGAGGCCGGGGCGCGCGCGAGATGACATGCGCAGCCTCACTCAGGAGACCTTAAGCGCGCGCCAAAGGCGGTCCGGCGCCAGGCCCGGGGCCTGGTACGAGCGTGCGAAGATCACTATATTGAACGCTTCTCACGCCTTTCAAAAACACAAGAGCTTCAAACTCTGAAAAACTCCATTCGGGCCAGTACTTAGGCGATGCCCTCCACCCGAGCCCGAGAGTTACCGTGCGGGGCGTGGCTGGCCTCACCAGAAGTCCTTCACATCCCGCCGGGGGCGGGTTATTCTGTTCGGTTCGCACACCGTGTGTCCGCTCTAGCTGAAGAACCTGCGCGCGCACCAGACGTCCACGTCACCGCGCACGCGCTCCTACCCGCTCGGAGCCCGCCGCGCAAGCGCAAAAGGAGGCGAGAGCAGCAATCTCCCTCCCCCTCCCCCAACACCAGGAGGCCAAACGGCAACCGAGCAGCGACAAGACCCTTGAGACCCGCCCCTGAAGCTGAAGCTGCTGCCTGTCCGGGTCTCAGCCACCGAGAAAAAGCCTACTATAGCTTCTAGAATCGAGAAAGGCGAAGCTGGAGGGAGGCACCCCGATTTCCTTAACGTCGTACACGAAGCCTTCGTGAAAACCTTGAAACCATTGCCCGCGGGCTTTCTCAGACGTGACTTACAACGTTTCCCTTAGGCTCCTTGCCGGCCCCGCCCCTGCAGTGCCCAGCCCCACCCACTTGGGGCTCAGCAGCCCCCAAGGCTTCAAGAGTACATCAAATGAATCCAAGATCTTCCCAATTTGCCGTGGGCTTGGAAGATGACAGAACGTGGGGAAACGTTGAAGAAAAGACCTTGAGAGGCAGGTGGTCGAGTCTGCAACAACCACAATAGAAGAACACTAGGAAATTAGGGTGGAAACTGAAAACCTCACGAATGAGTGGGAAGAGAAGAGATGCCACTAACTTGCCAGATATAAAGATAAAAGATGTCCTGATAAAATAGTAAAACGTGGAAATGTGAATTTTACACAATAGGGAGAATCTGAGCTTTAATGTCCTGATCCTGTGTATTCAATTTTTGTTCCGGATATTTAAGCTATGAAGTGCAAAAAAAAAAAAAAAAAAATTATGGAATATCAATGTGTTACTTAGTTGCTGAACTAAAACTCAACGAACACCATTTCTCCCAGACAAACATACATTATCTTCTTCCTTATCCCTTACCAGCCCACAACCTTTCTTTTGCGCTAACACTCCAGTAAATAAGAGTTGTTTAAAAGTAAGAGGCAAAACAGAAGTAGACAGTAGGAGAGCAGAAATTAGTTTTTTTTTGAAGCTTCTCTTTCACTCTCTTTGAAGAATTAGCAAGTACTGAGAAAATACCATATTCTAAGTGACTACAAAACACTATGAAGAATGCGGAAGTGGAAAGAAAAGAACAGAGAGAAGGAGGCTAACCCAACAGAAATTATCTGAGCTGGGATCCAGGCATATTAAGAAGGACCTTCTGCTTTTCCTGAGGAGACATGCAACACTATCGGGAGAGACTATGCTGGATAAGTATGGACTGGAAAATATGTAGGCTAAAGTTTACACACTTCTCAAGATGCCCCAAAACCCATATTCAGGTAGTCAACAAAAGCAATACCTAAGCCATAGACTGATGGCCTGAGTCACCAGGGTGCACCTGGAATCAGTTTAACCAAAGTATTTAAAGACCTGTACACTGAAAACCATAACACATTCTTAAAAGAAATAGAAGATACAAGGAAATGGAAATATTCTGTGTTCATAGACTGGAAAAATCAACATT
This sequence comes from Solenodon paradoxus, assembly GCA_004363575.1. Taxonomy (NCBI): domain Eukaryota; kingdom Metazoa; phylum Chordata; class Mammalia; order Eulipotyphla; family Solenodontidae; genus Solenodon; species Solenodon paradoxus. The sequence continues at coordinate 335,384 of RJWH01000743.1, read as the reverse complement.
TCTAAAATGGATATGTTACCTAAAACAATATACAGATTCAGTACAATTCCTATCAAAATCCTGAAAGCATTTTTCACAGAAATAAAACAAAAAATGAAATTTTTTCGAAACTGCAAAAGACCCCAAATACCAAAACAATCCTGAAAAAAAAAGAAATCACACTCTGTCATCAAACTATACTACAAAGCAATAGTAATCAAATCAGCATGGGATTGGCATAAAAACAAATACAAAGCTCAATGGAACAGAACTGTGAGCCAGAAATATACCCACATGTAAGTACAATTAGTTTATAACAAAGAAACCAAGCAAATACAGTGGAGCAAGGAAAATCCCTTCAATAAATGATGTTAGGAAAACTGGACAGCCACATGCAAAAGAATGAAGCTAGATCATTCTCTAATACCACACACGAAAATTCAAAATGGATTAAAGACTTGAATGTACAGCCTAAAACTATAAAATACATGAAAGAAAACATAGACAATATACTCCTTAACAGTGGCCTGAAGTTCTTTGGGGACTCAACTCTAAATAGCAAGGTAACAAAAGCAAAATTAAACAAATGGAATTACATCAAATTAAAGAAACTCATCAAAACAAGAATAAAATCTACTGAATGGGAGAAGATATTGGCACAAGGTGTTAATATCCAAAATACATAAAGAACTCATGAAACTAAATAACAAAAATACCTGATTAAAAATTGGGCAGAGGATCTGAATAGACACATCTCCGAAAATAAGATACAGATGACCAGCAGACACATAAAAAGATGTGACTACTTATTATCATTATACAATTAGTATTATTAAAATGTAAATCAAAATAATGAGATAATCACCTGTAAGAACAGCTACTATCCAAAAGGCTTGAAACAAGAACTGTTGGAGACCATACGGAGAGATGGAAACTTTTTTTTTAAAGGAAAAGGTACATGCGGGAATGAAACCAAGCAGGCAGGCAGGAAGAGAAAACAGAAGAAGCATTTTATTTTTATTTAGTTTCCCCACCCACCCACCTAGCAGTATGTGCCCTGCGCTCCTTTGGAGGTGATTGACCTAACCACTCCTCCACCAGGGCACACCAAAGATGGAATGTGAACTGGTGTCACAGCAGTTTGAACAACCAAGAATAAACAAGACTTCCCCCTCCTCTCCCTGCCTCCCTGCCTGCCTATTCGCCTTCACTGCTGTCTGCATCTTTCTTTTAACAAAAAAGGAATCATTCAAGAGATTAAAAGATATAAACATATTTTAATACATAAACACACACACATAATAACCTCAAATTTACATGCTTTAATAAAGTTACCTCTGGCCATGGGTGAAGATGTTGTTGAAGATGACAAGACTAGAACCCAATCATACTTATCTCTACATACTCGTTCACATCAGAAACTCGTCACTGAAACCTTCCTCTTCCCTTCCTCACCTTCCACAATCTCCAGTCCATCACCAACTTTTCCTGTTGATTCGACATCCCCAATCTTCCTGATCACGATATGTTCTCAAATCAGTACATAGCTACATACTACTTCGTCTGAATGCCACTTCCTCAGAAATGCTATCCCTACCCCCTAATCTAAATTCTCTCATAGTACCCTGCCTCTGTTGTTTCATATCACTTATCAGCATGTGTTAATTATTATCATTTTTTCTCCACAAATAAAATACTAAGAATTATATATGTGTGTGTGTGTACATTCAATTCTAATAACCAATGAATGATCAATCTGTAAATAAGAGACTATTATATTTAGAGGCATAAAGATGAAGTATAAGAATAAAATGGGCTAGGCACACCCTGGTGGAATAGTGGTTGAGCATAGTCTACATACATCCTGCGGTCCCGAGTTCGAATCTTGGGACCAACAAAATCAACCAAGATGAACTACTAAAAAGAGTGCTTATTCCTCCTCTCCCTGCCTGCCTGCCTGCCTCTGCTCACCTTCATTCCTACCTGAAGCTTTCCTTTAAAACAAATAAATAGAGCATGCCCTGGTGGCCTAGCAGTCTAGTACACACTGGGAGCAGTCCCACATAACATCCCAAGGTCCCTCACTCAAGAACCAGGGCAGGAAGATAACTGCGAACTAAATAAAAATAAGTAAAATGTTTCTTCCACCTCTCTCTTCCTGCCTATCTACTCACCTTCATTCCTGTCTACACCTCTCCTTTAAAAAGAAAAAAAAAAATTAATACATAGAATAAAATGGGCTAAAAGGCAATGATGATGGCGTTGATACTGGACTTGCCTATTTAAAGAAAGACCACAAATATCTAGTCTAATGAGTCTATGGCAGGGGTACTAGGAAGTCCAATAACACCCTAAACCAGTATGCAAAATTTGGTGCACTTGTGTAATTCTGAGGGGAAAACAGTAAGCTTTAAGCAGATTCTTAAAGGAGCATGTAATTCCCCCAAGTAATTATGAACCACTGATCTAAGTGGAAATTTCTAAATACAAACATGGAAATAAAGATGCAAAGAGTTGGAAAGTCACTGAATCTTGGAAAAGTTTGCCCAAAAATATAGAGTATACAGAGAATGAACAATCTCCCAAGGTTATGGTAAGAATTCTGGGACAATAGGCATTTAGAAGACAAATGGTAAAAGAAAAATCTAGGAAGGAGAAAGGATATGTAGTCACAAAGGTAACAGAAAAACAGGTGAGAGTGGCATCACTAAAGAGAACAAGAATTTCTTAAAGAATGAAAACTCAGTCAGCAGGGTCTAATATCCAAGAAGTCAAATACTGAAGAACAGAAAAATATGTTCCGGGAACTACAGTTTCATAAATTGGGAATAGAAAGTGGAGTAGCAAAATAGGGCATCCAGATATATATGACCAGGAAGTAAATGGACATCAGGGTCTAATGCTCAGAAGAGAGAATCGTACTGAAGATAGAGATTAGGAAGTATCAGTATTTGGAATAATTAAAATGAAATTATTCAGGGAGTACATATAAATGTTGGACTCTAATATGAAATCCAGGAATCATTAGGGGGATGATGTCCTACCACACTCATAAAACAATTAAAAGAAGTTTGTGTAATATACATATGTACAGCTTTCTAGAGAAAAATCTGTTATTTGGTCTATGACACTAAATAAAGGTTAAGAACCATAGGAACTGAATATCTAACTATAATGTAAATCTGGAGAGCAGCAACATAGAAAAGAAACCTAATGTTTATCAAATGGAATTAACAAATCTAAACAACAAATGTATATACAAAGAGCTGTTCTGCAGAGAACTGAGAGAACTAGAAAAAAAAATTTGGTATAATATATGCAATAAAATTATTTCTCAAATTTTTCTGTAATTCACAGTGAAAAATACATTGCTAACCAATATAAACAGAGAGGATACTGAAGTAAATTTCCAGGAACCTGGAATGACAATGAGACATTGAGCTATGCTACAAAGCAACAGTGATCAAAACGGTATGATAGGGATGCCCTGGTGGAGCAGCAGTGAGATCAACCGCCTCCAATGGAGCAAGTCACACAGCCTTGGGTTCAAGTCCCAGGCCTGGGGGAAACAACCAGTGCAAACAACTATAACGAAAAAAAAAATAAAAAACCTTGAAAAGGGAGCTTGAGTTTCCACTTTAAAAAAAAAAAAAGAAAGAAAGGTACGGTATTGGAATAACAACAGAGGCACAGATCAGTGGAACAGAACTGAACATTGATAATTAATTCATCTTGTAGAATAATGCAATCAGTGCACTCTGGTGGAGCAGTGGTTAGGTCAATCATCTCCAAAGGAACAAATCACATGCCCCTGGGTTTGAGTAATGGGCCTGGGGGGGACAACCAGTGTGAACAACTAAATAAAAATGAAATCAAGGTGCTTCCTCCTCTCTCTTACTGCCTGTCTACTTGCCTTCATTCCTGCCTGTACCTTTATTTAAAAAAAAAAGTGGAGAAGAAAAATAGAATCATGGGCGCACCTGGCAGAGTAGTGGTTAGAGCAGTAGCCTCCAAAAAAGCACAGGGTTTGAGTTGGGGGTAGATGGGGAGGACAGTCAATTGGTGCCACCATTTTGGAAAGGAATATGGAGGAGATTCCTCAAAAAAAGTAAGTGGAAATTCTGTATGACCCAGTTAACTCACTTCGGGGTATTTACCCCAAAAGCACAAAAACATTCATCCAAAGAGATGAGAAACCCCATATTTATTGCATCATTATTTACAATAGCCAACAACTGGAAACAACCAAAGTGTACACTGACAAATGAGTGGATAAAGGAGATGAGGTATATACACACAGTGGAATACTACCAACACCTACCAATACGGAGGACTTGGCCTTATTCTTTGTCCTCTCTTTACCCGCAGTGTATAGGGGGGCCATCTTTCAAATTAAACCTGGGTTGTGTCCAAACACTGCTAATCAGATTTTTAACAAAAATCAGTGAAATGGAGCAGGGGGTACTTTCTGAGTGTCTTTTATTCACTTGGCCTCCATTCCCACCCTCAGAACCACCACTGGAGTTGATACTTAGAGAAGTCTTTGCATGGAAGGGGAGGCACATGCACAGAAGCATTGGGAAGGGGCTTAATGCTTCCCTGGGGCTATATGCTGAAGGCTGGTTTTAGCAACATTCCAGAGTTGGTGGAATTAAGTGTGATTTTATGCAAACTGAGTAAAATGGTGAACATCAGACTTGGGTTCAAGTGATATTGAAAGGGCATATGAATTTGAGGGTTTGAATGGTGTTATAAAGTGTACTCTAGCTTCGTTCTTTTGCATGTGGATATCCAGTTATCCCAATACCACTTATTGAAGACACTTTCCTTTCTCTACCATGTGCTTTTGGCTGCTTTGTCAAAGACTGTAGTGAGTGGGTTAGTTTCTGGTGATTCAGTTAACTGAAAATGAACTAGAGACTTGGACTTAAAACCGTAAAGCTCTTAGAAGACAACATAGAAAAGATGTTCCATGACAAAAGCCTTAGAGAGGCGGGGGGGGACGGGGGGGACTCAGCTCCATTACAAAGTGAAACAAAAAATAAACAACTAGACTATTTCAAACTAAAAACCTTCACAGAAAAAGAAAATATTACCAAAACAAAAAGATATCCTAACTGGCAGAAGATATTTGCATTTCATATTTCTGACAAGAGCTTAATATCCAAAATATACAAGGGAACATTGTAGAAACATTTTTCTGAAGAGGATACATAGAAGGCCAACGGTTACATGAAAAGGTGTTCCCACTAGCTGGGAAATGCAAATTAAAACAACAATGAGATATCACCTTAGACCTGAGAAACTGGCTATTATCCAAAAGTCTGGAAAGAACAAATATTGGAGAGAATGTGGAGAAAAGGGAACAGCTTTGCACTGCTGGTAGGAGTGGAAATTAGTATAACCCTTATGGAAAACAGGAGAGGCCTCAGAAAGTTGAAGATGGACATCCCATATGAACCCATTATTTCCACTTTTTGATATTTACCCAAAAGACACAAAAACACTAATTTGCAGAGATTTATGCACCCCTGTGTTTACTGCAGCCCTATTTATAATAGCTAAGAACTGGAAACTACCTAAGTGCCCAACGTCAGATGAATGGATCAAGATGTGGTGCATATAAACAGTGGAGTACACAGCCCTTAGAAGAGATGAAATCCTGACATTTAAATCAACATGGATGGATGTAGAGGGGTTATGCTATTTGAAATAAGTCTAAAGAAGAACAATAAAAAACAGATAATCTCACTCATAGGTGAAATGTGAACAGACAAAACAAGGAAACAGATGAAACAAAACCAATCCTTGGACACTTGCAACAGTACTGACGTTACCAATAATCCTGTTATCAAGTTAGATGACAATGCATTAAGTTTATTATGCAATGACACTACAACTATGATGAAAGAAAACATTTCCAGACTAAGCATTCATCACAGCATTTTCAACTCCCAGGAAAACATAGTCCAAAAATCAGAAAATTTAAATAGAGTATCTCAAAAAAAAATTGAATTTTTTCAAAGCCAAATTTTTTTATGAGGATACAACCAAAGTAAGCTTCTGAATGGCTCATTTGTTAACCAAGCGGCATAAGCCTTTTATCAATTCTGAGCAAATTAAACTAATTTCACTCTAGCAGTCAAAGAAATGTGTCTAAAGAAAATTAATTTGGGCACATCCTGGTTGCCAGGTGGATAAGGCCACTGGACATAGTCCACACACATCCCAAGGACCCAGATTCAAGATATGGGGTCAGGGAAACAACCAAGATGAAGAACACTAAATAAAATATATGTTTTTCTGGCCTACCTGCCTACTTGCCTTAATTTCTGCCTCCTTATTTCTTTAAAAAAAAAAAAAAAAGAAGAAGAAATTTAAGAGTGGTCCAACCTTATGGCTCAGTGGCTAAGGTACAGGTTATATAAAGTCCAAGGGCCTGGGTTTGAGACCCAAAGCCAGGAGAAGGAAGATAAAGAAATTTTAATCTTTTTTACACTCAAAAAATAAAATAAAAAGAATACAAGCCTTTTGGCAAGAACTTCAAAGAACTGAAGACACTGATAGCAATATCAATTAAGAACTACTTTATCAATTGAAAAACAATCATATAGTGTATGCTGGTGGAGTAATGGTTAGGTTCACTGCCTCTGGCCAAGCACATCTACCTACATGCCAAGACCCAGATTCCCATCCCAGGGCCAGGGGAGACAACCAAGATGAACAACTAAATAAAAAAAAATAAAATGCTTTAAAAAAAATCACACACTATCAAGGCAAATGACTTTGAGAGGTTTTCTTAACTCTTCAGGAGTCAACAGAGATTACCAGTACATCTTGGTTATTGTTCTTTGAGGAGTTAAACAAATTTAAAGTGAGTAAAGAATTAGCCTGTATGAACAATGGGCATGGGATAACAATAGTCAGAAAACACTGTGAAAACACTAATTCAGACCAATCTGAAGTGGAATCTGCTGTGTTCCATCTGATGGGAGTACAGATATACATGGGCAGAAAAAAGGCCTAACTGGAAAAATTTCCAAAGTTTATGAAAATTTAGGATGTTTAGAGACTAAGAATTATTTTAAAATTTCATCAGTAAAAAATTTGGTCTTTCTCCTACTGTATAAATAACTACTAATACCCTATTTTCACTGTTGCACTATAAAATCTAAAATATTTATTATCTGGTCCTCAAGAGGAAACATTTGTCAATCCCCAAGTTAAACCATTATCCCTTACTAATTAGCTATATAACCTTGGGCTTCAATTAACTTCTCTAGGTCTATATTTATAAATGAGGATAACTGAAAAAAACTATATCTTCCAACTCTAATATTTCAATAACGATACCTTACTCACTTTACATGATATTTTGAATAGGAGGTTGGGCAGTTAATAAAATATAAAGAAATGTTCCATTATGCAAAATATCAACAAAAAATTACTTAGTATCACAGGCAGCCAATAAATCATTGTTGGGACAACTCAGCATACATATCCAAGAGAATGAAGTTGGACCTCTACCTCACACCATATGCAAAAATAAAACAAAGCAGATCATTGATCTCAATGTAAGTGCTAAAATTATAAAACTTCTAGAAAACACAATATGCCATATTTTGTTTGTTTATTCTTTAATCTTCACAATCTTGGATTTGGAAATGATTATGTATGACACCAAAAGCACAGGCAACGAAAGAAAAACGAAGTGAATTCCATCAAAATTTTGAATGTTTATATTTAAGATGGTGAAAAGACAAGCCAAAGAATGAGAAAATATTTGCAAGTCATGTATCTGGCAGTGGATTAAAATCCAAAATACTTAAAGAACTCTTACAGTTTAACAACAACAAAAAACCAACTCAATTATGGGCAAAGAAATTGAATAGACATTTCACACACACAAAAAAAAGATATATACAAGCGGTAAATAAAAATCACAGTTAGTCATTAATGATTAGGAAAATGCAAATCAAAACTACAAAGAGATGCCACTTCATTCATACTAAGACAAATACAATCAAAAAGACTGATAATAACAAATGTTGGCAAGGATGTAGAAAAAATGGAACTCTCATATTCTGTTGGTGGGAATGCAAAATGGTACAAGTGCTTTGGAAAATACTGACACTTTCTCAAAATGTTACACATACTTACAAGAAGACCTAGTAATTCCACTACTAGGTATATACCCAAAATAAACCAAAACACATGTTCACGAACACACACATTTAAAAAAATGTACATGATAGTTCATAGTAGTCTAAAAGAGAAAACTATCAATTAAAGAATAAACAAAAAAAACATGGCATAGTCATACAATGGAATATTATTCATCCACAAAAAAGTAATGAAGTACTGATACATACACTATGAATGAACCTTGAAAATGTAAGTGAAAGAAGTCAATCATAAAGTGAATTCACAAAGGGATTCACAAAGTGAGTGAATTTTGTGGTATATAAATTGTACCTCAAACTTTTTTTAAATCACAAAGGGAAGTCTTACAAATAAGTGTCAAACAGAGAACTGAAGTCACAAAATTAAGAAACGTTGTACAATCTTAACTATAAGAAAAAAAATTTCTTCTTTAAACTAAACATTACTTATTGATAAATTCCCATGGTGATTTTAAGGTCAATGAGAACTTCAATACATTTAAACAATGAACACAAAATTGCACCTAAACTCCTTAGTTTAGCAGTTCTCTAAGAGTCAGCGTTCCTTCTCGCTACTGCTATATGCTGGCCTAAATATACCCCACCTTTATTTTAACTGAAACTTTTGCATTTACAATTATCACTGCTTTAGTATCATCTCCCTGACTTTATAGTTCGTAATTTCATCAAGATCGTTCTCCTCAATCTCCTATTGAAACCCTCAATTTAAAGAGTCTAGTGCTTTTATAGAGTCTGTCTTGAAGGCCTTGGCCTACTTCTAAAAGCCTAGGTATTCTGTCTGTAATTCTCTCTTAGTGCATAACAATAAAGTTCTCACCACCCTGGATAGATTAATCCACAAACTCATACACAGTTTCCCCTCAAGTTGAAGTTCTACAAACAGCCCCTAATATATTAAGTAGCTGTGTCATGGCCTCTTATTTTGCGTTGTCTCCTACTCTCCAAGTAAGTAAATTCTCATGCTGAAAACACCATAGAAAATACAGTCTTAGTGCACCCAGGTGGAGTATTGGTTAGGTCAATTGCCTCCAACAGAGCAAGCCACATACAGTGTGAGAGCTAAATAAAAATATAAATAAATAAATAATGTTTCTTCCTCCTCTCTCTTCCTGACCGCCTGCCATACTCATCTTCATTCCTGCCTGCAAACTTTCCAAGACAAAGAGAAATAGAAGCAGAAAGAGAAAAAGAGAATAATAAATTCTTGCAAAGAATAAGGAAAGAAAACCTAGAAATCATAAATAAAAAATATAAAACCTGATGTACATTAGTGGAATAAGCGCTTAGGTGACTCAGAAGCAGCACAGGCCACATGGCCCTGTGGTTTCAAGTCCCGGGTCTGGGAAAACAACCAGTGTGAACAACTAAATAAAAATTTTAAATAAGGTGCTTCTTCTTCCTCTTTCTTCGAGTCTTCGTACTTACCTTCATTCCTGCCTGCACCTTTCCTTTAAAAAATAAACAAGCATATGGAAAAATGCCCAGCATGCCCTGGTGTAACAGTCGGTAGGTTAGTAGCCTCCAGAGGAACATAACCCACATACATCCATCCAAAGGACCAGGGTTCCTGACCGGGGTCCAAGGGAACAACCAATGTAAACCACTAAAGAAAAATAAATTTTAAAATATTTTTCCTCCTCTCTCTCCGTCTGCTTGCCTACTCGCCTTCATTCCTGCCTATACCATTCCTTTAAAAAATAATAATAATAATAGATACTTTATCACTAATCAGGGAGATGCAAATCAAATTATCAATACTTTTAAAACCAAGAAATATTTAAAAGTTTTATATTATCTAGTTGAACACCAGGTGTAGGAAAGTAGATATTCTTGTGTATACCGGTAGAAAGATAAAAGAGTGGCATACTAGAGGTCAGCAATGCGACATTTATCAGATTTTAAAACATAACACTCAAACTAGCGATTTCACTTTTTTTTAAAGAGAAGGAAGGAAGGAAAGGTTGAAATCATTGGGAATTTTCTAATTTGATTTTTTAATTTTAATAAGCATTCAATAGTATTAAAACATTAACACCATCCAAAAAATTGTTTCTAAGGGTCCTGATAGCAATAATGATTAAGTTTGCCAGCATAGTACACATACAACCCAGGGACCCTGATCCAGAACCCAGGGGCCAGGGGCAACAACTAAGATGAACAGCTAAATGCTTCTTCCTCCTCTCTTCCTGCCTGCCCACCTCTGCCGGTCTTCATTCCTGCCTGCATCTTTCCTTTAAAAATAAAATGAAGTTGTGTGAACAGAGATTAAAGATCTGAGTAAGTACAAAAGCTTATTACAGTTTCCCAATTCTCAGGGGCAAAAAATTTTAACTTTTGTGGCTGATAGACTTCTATATCACTATTGACTATATATTTTTTCTTAAAAAAAAAATTCTCTGGTTTTAGGGACTACTAACTTCTCACTACAGAACATGAATTTAGCTCTCCTTCCTCTTCACATCTCCATACATGTGCAGTAATTAACACAACTTCCCATCACCAAGTCCTCTCAATCTAATTATATAATTCTAATTAGGCAATGACTCAAGATTCATATAGATTCTATTCATAGCTGAGCATGTAGCATACTTATTAGGAAGGGTAGGTGAGGTTATACAAACAGATCCTAAAATATCAGCCTGGTGAGTGATATCCAGGTCATTAATTAAGCCACTTCTCTTCCAGAGTCATTCCAGGCCAACAGCAATTCTGCCATCTTAAGCACATAGCTTCTGAGGTTGTCCCAGATGCTGCAGCCCAGAGAGCCAGGAGAGACAGATAAAAGAGGAGCATGTGAAGGAAGTTAGGTCCACTTCTACTCACATTGCACTAGAGAAAACTTAAGCCATGTTGGTTTCATCAGACTGCAAGGGAGAGTGAAGAATTCTGACTAGCTATATGCCCAAAGAAAGGGAGAGCAGATTTGAATAGAACGGTCTTTGTTACATATACCATGATTACTTTTCCCAAAAAAAATTTAGTGAAATAAAAATTGTAAAGAATCTCACAGTGGGGAAGTGAGTTATAAAAATATAAGAGAAAAATAATAAATCAGTTAAGTAAATCTAAAAAACAGTAGTGAATAGCCCAAATCCCCTGCCCCCTCAAAAAAAAAAAAAAAAAAGAAAATTAAAACATAAACAGCGTTCTCATTATGCACCACACCTGTGACATGTATTAAGGAAACAACAAAAAAACACATAAAATAAATGCAATATAGTATCATCAGTTGTATCCTGGAACAGAATAAGGACATTAATGGAAAAACTAATGAAATCCAAAAAAAAGTCTGTAATTTACTTAATAGTTATATGCAAATGTTAGTTTCTAAGATTTGACACATGTACCATAGAAATAAAAGATGCTAACATTAAGGTAAATTGGGTGAGGGGTATATGGAAACTCTCTGTGATCTTTGTAAATTTTCTAAAAATCCAAACTTATTTCTTTTTAAAAAATCAGTCATAATGATGCAGCCACTGCCATTTCTCAAAAATTAAAGAGGATTACCATATGACCCAACAATTCTACTTCTAGATATATACTCACAACAACTGAAAGCAGAGATGAAGAGAGATCCTATACACCCATGTTCATAGCAGTATTACTCACAATATTCAAAAGAGGGAAGCAACCCAAGTAACCAGGGACAGATGAATAAACTAGATAAGCAAAAAATATGATATATGAATATTATTCATCCCATTCTATGAACTGCAACATGGACGAACCTTGAAAATACTAGATTAAGCAAAATAAATCCATTTCTAAAAGACAAATATTTTGTATGATTCCACTTAAGGGACAGTCAAATTCAGAGACAGAAAGTAGAATGGCAGTTGCCAGGGACAGGGGCAGTGGGGAGATATGATAAGTTAGTATTTTCAGGGGAGAGAGTTTCAGTTTGGAAAGATGAAAACTCCAGAGATGAATGGTGGCGATGATTACACAACAATATGAATGTACTTAATGCCAAAGAACTGTACATTTAATAATAGTTAAAACAGTACAATATGTACTATATTTTTATTAACTTTTAAAATACAGTCGTCCCGTAAGCACAGTGATAGAGATTTGAACAGAACACTTCATCATCATAAAAAGCTCTACAATGGGTGTGCCCTGGTGGCCTAGCAATTAGTACACCCTGGAAGCAGTCCCACTACATCCCAAGACCCGGGGCCAGGGGGAACAACCAATGTGAACAGCTAAATAAAAATGGAACTGCTTCTTCCACCATCTCTCTTCTTGATAGCTTACACGCCTTCATTCCTGCCTGTACCTTTCCTTTAAAAAAAAAAAAAAAAAAAAAGCTCTAAAACAGGTACACCTTATGGCTCAGGCAAGTTAAGGTGCAGACCATGTAAAGCCCAAGGAGACCCAAGTGTGGGGTGGAAAATAAAACAACAAAAGATCTAAAACAAACTCTGACATCCCTGAGTCTATGACATCTAAGATAAATACAAACCAGGGGGAAAAAATGGGAGGGGGGACACAGAAGCAGGAGACAGGGAGATAGTGAATACAGGCAGAGGTCCAGTGAAGGTAGCAGGATGAGCTGGGGTAAGCAAACCACATCTGATAGGCCATGTCCCACCAGCAGTTGTTGAGCAGCCCATAAGCTAAGAACAGTTTTTACATTTTTAATGGTTGAAAAAGTTAAAATTGTATGACATGCAAAAATATATAAAATTCAAACGTCAGTGTCCATAAGCAAAGTTTCAGGTATTGCTTATGGTTGCTTTCAGGCTTCACCAGAGCAGAGTTTGAGTAGCTGCAATAGAAAGAGTAAATCCCACAAAGCCGAAAATATTTACTATCTTGATCTTTACACAAAAAAGTGTATCAAACCTTGCTCTAGAGGTCTGAAAGTAGTGCACGTAGTGTGGAGAAAACAAAGATGGGTACGAGGGAGACAAGTGGCAAGTTAGGTCAGCCATAAGGTAGTGGGCTTTATGTGCCAAGTTATAGCACACAAGCTGAACTTGTCTCGACTTGAGTGCATTTACTAGGAGCAACCACCAAAGTATTTTGAGAATAATCTGATCATATTACCTCATGTAAAGATAATTACCCACTTGTTTCTGAAGTGGTCTATTTCTTTTTACTGAAAAAACAAAACTTGCCGCTGAAATAAAGAAATCTAGAAGCATACCAATAAAGTAAACAGTGGCAGAACACTAGAAAGTTTTATTTCCTTTTTTGTGCCTATGTTTTTCATATCTTCTCATATGAAAATTACTTTTATAATTCAAATACAAATACAAAATGTAGTCCATGTGCATCCCAAGGACCCAGGTTCATGACCCAGGGGCAGTAAGGCGGTGTGGAACAACCAAGATAAACACCAAAATAAAAAAGATGAATGTTTATTCCTCCTCTCTCTTCCTGCCTGCCTGCCTGCCTACTGGCCTTCATTCCTGCCGGCACCTTTTATTTAGGGAAAAAAAAAAAAAAGGAAAGTCCTTGATTTATCCACAGTACTTTGTACTTAATAACACACTGCTTGCAGAGATTAAATTCCTTTCTAACGCTGTATTTTAGTTCCTCCACTAAAATGACAGAGGCGCATATTAGAGAACCATGTCTTTTATTTCTTTTGTGTGCCCCCCACAACACCTCATACAGTGTCCCTATATGGTAGGTGTTCAATACATGTCACAATTGAAAGACAAAATAATTAACACAACTCTGAGCTCACAGACTGAAATCCTCACACCTACAATTGACACCATGAAGCCTCCTTTTATACAACAGTTTAAAAGACATTCCTGGGGTTAGTACAGCTAATTCTACTGGATTTATTACATTAGGTTTCTTCTCTAGCAAAGAGCTCAAGTACATGTGTAATGTAAAAATAGAATTCCTGACTACTGGGGAGGTGGGTGGGAAAGTGGGCAAGTGAAGGAAGAAACTATTGTAATAGATTGCCTCCAAAGAATATGTACTAAATCCCTGAGATTAAGACATTCCTAATATGTCTGAACTAAAACTCCTAACTGATACCATTTCATTAAGTTTTGCACTGGGTAAATAAAATCCTCAAAATCTCACAGGCCCATGTGATTGTGTATAGTAGTGATCTACCTAGTTTTAATTATTTAGTCTTTTGCCCAAACAAAACTTCTAAATTTGTTCAAAGCATTATGATTGAGCATCTACGACACGCCAAGCACTGGGAAAAGGAATGAAAAAAAAAGGGAAGATATCAACTGATTTTATATTTTGTTAGAAATTAAATACAAAAAAAAAACACAGCTGAAGAAGCCACAAGGAACCAACCTGACTAGGGAAATTACACAGCAAATTAAATTGGACACTGAAGAGTGAGTAGGAGTTTGAGGCAATAAGCAGGAAGAGGAGAAAATGTTTATTGCAGGCAAACAGAGTGCAATACAAGAACAGAGTACACTGGACATGGCAGAAATAACAAAAAGGATAAAAGCAGGGAGAAGTAGACAATGATGGATCTGGTAGTCTAAGCTTTCAAATTTGGAGTTTATGCCCTCAGGCAGCAGAGAAAAAGTAGAAATCTTCAGGAAGGGCAATGACAAAAACCTGAAGATTCAGTTCACCTAATATTAGATTACATTAAAATCATCTCAAAGGCATTATTTAATATTAAAACACATAGACACTGCTCAATAAATATTCTGCTAACACAGATACAAAAGAAATCTACATGTAACCTATTCCTCTGTCCATGCTTTCAAATGAGTCCCAGTGTTCATTCACTGGTTCTCTTCTCTACTCACTAGCTGACATCACTGGACTCATGTTTTTAAAGACAATCTATGTTCATTGAAGACTTCTTAAACTCATAGCCATGACTACGACATTGGGCTCCAGACTTGAATAGTCAACTGCCTACTAAATGGTTATTACTGGATATCCAATGGGCAACTCAAATTCAACCTTACCAAATGAACTTTTCATTTAAAACCAAACTCATCTAGTTTTCTATCGCTGTACATGACACCAACTGCTAAAAACCTTGAGATTACCTTTGATTTCTTTCTTCTACCTCCCACAACTAATCCACCGGTAAATTCTACCAGTTCAATCTTCAAAATACTTGAATCTGACCTTTTCTCATGGCCTCCATCAATTCCTCCCTGACTCAAGGCACCAGATTTCATTGTACCATTTCAACAAATTCTTAAATGATCTCCAGCCCTTCTTGCCTCTACAGTCAAAGTGATCATTTCAAAACATAAACTAGATTGTACAATTTTTCTTCAGTAACTATTCAACAGGTCCCACCACACTTAGATAAATTCAAAGTCTTTCTTACCTACACGGATCTACACCATCTGAGCACCATCAACCTCCCAATATAATTTCCTACTACCATACCCCATCACCACCACCAATTAATACTTTAGCAATGTCCAAATTGTAGCACACTAGCTTTTCTGCACTTTCTTGAAAATCCCAAACTATTCACATCCCAGTCTTTGCTTTAGTGGTCTCACTGCTTAAAATGCCCCATATATTAGCATGGCCTGCTCCTTATCATTCAGGTCTTTTATGCTCAAATGTTACCTCAGAGAAGCCTTACCTGGCAACACACCTAACATAATGACCAAACCCACCACTACCAATCTCTTATACTACTTTTCTCAGAAAACTGACAGTATCTGAAAGCATATTTAGTAGTTTATTGTCTATTTACTACTATACAAGTCCATAAAAGTGAGGACTGTGGTCTTATTTACTGCTCAATTTCTAGTATAATATCTGGCATAGAGTAGGGTTCATTATTATTTACTGTTGAATGAACAAATTTACCTAATTGATTTAATCTATTGTATTTACATTTGTATCCTATAATGCAAAACTGAGTAATTCCTCTCTACTTATGAATTTAAACCTAATTCATGATCATTTGACTTATTCCTAAAACAGAGTTCTAAATCAGCTTAAAGACTGTTAAAACAAGGTATACTGTTGTGGCTGTATAATGTATGGTTCTGAGAGGCAACAGCTTCATATGAACTCTCTGGAGATACCGTGAAAGTGCAAGCAACCAGCTCTGTTTACAATGAAGGTACAGCCATCTTGGTAACACATTTTCCCTACTGCCCTTCCTTTTTACCCCACTCACACATTTCTTTTTTTTAAGGAAAGGTACAGGCAGAAATGAAGGCAAGCAGAGGCCAACAGGCAGGAAGATCCTTCATTGTTCCTTAGAATTTCACCCCTCAGTAAAGAATTAGCAAATTTAAAAAAAAAAGGGGGAGGATTATGGTATCTTAGATGGGATCCAGGAACAGAAACAGGACTTAAGATAAAAACTAAAGAAATCTGATTAGTCTGTTGACTTTAATTATAGTATATTAGTATTAATTATAACACATACCCTACTAACAAGTTGCTAATAGGGAAAAATTAGCTATATGGAAACTTATCTATGCAACCTTCAATAAATCTAAAACTTATAAAATACAAAATTTTTTAAACTAAACTCATTCAAATATTCTATCACTCAAATGAAATCAGTTAGTTTGTTTGATTTATACCATTTTAGGGTCTAGGTAAATTAATACATATGCCTACAAAAAATATGATGATGAAACACTTAATTTTATAAACTTTTTTTTTTTAAGGAAAGGTGCAGGCAGGAAATGAAGCTGAGTAGGCAAGCAGACAGGAAGAAAGAGGAAGAAGACGCATTTTGACTTCATCTAGTTGTTCACACTGGTTGTCTCCCAGAGACTCAGGGTATAAGGCCTACACTCCTTGGAAGGTGACTAACCCAACCACTACTCTCCCAGGGCATGCCTTTTTTTGCTTGCTTGTTTGTTTTCAGGAAAGGTACAGGAAGGAAAGAAGGTTAACAGAGAGGCAGGCAGGAAAAGAGAGGAGCAAGAAGGACTTTATTTTATTTAGTTGTTCATCTTGGTTGTTGCCCTTAGTCCCAGGTCTCAAACCTGGCTCCCTGGGAAATAACTGAACTACGCCAGCCACAAGTGGGGACATATCTGCTAAGCAACCAGGGCATGATGTATAACCTGCTTTTTACATTTTACATCAAAAGCTTTCTAGGTCATTAGGTCATATTATGTCTACTAGCTATAAGGTATTACTCTTCTATGACGGCAACTTATTTAGTTAACCAATTCTCTATTATTCAAGTTTTTCCAGATTTTTGCTTTACAAAAAAATGCTAGAAAGACAACACTCAAATGAACATCTTTGCAAACTTACTAATCAGTGTCTTAACAAAGAAGAGTTGCTGCTGAATTAAAGGATTTATAGGCTTTTAAGTCTTTAACTTTTTGGCCTTCCTTGAGGCCAAAATGCCCCACAGAAAAGAAATTCTAATGTAAACATCCACCAACAGCTGTGTATAAATGTGCCAATTTCCCACTTTCATGCCAATACCAGATATTATCATTTTATTATATGACAATCTACCAGACTGGGTAAAGGGAGTTTTATTATTTGTTTTTAAGTAAAAATAATATATTTTTATCTTTACTGGTTTTTATTGCTGTGTGTGATCTACCTATTCATATCTTTTGCCCATAATTAGATATTAAGATCCTTAGCCTAGAGATTGGACCAAGAGGTACAACACATGGTGCCAAAAATATTCCCCCCAATTTGCCTGACTCTGCTTATTACTGGATCTCCTATACCTGGAAAACTGTCTAGCACACAGTAAGCAATTAATAAACACTTTGAATGAATACTGAATTAATAAATTTGTCTTTTAAATTTATTATGCTTTTGCCAACTAGATGTTGTTTAATACAATAATCTTTTGTTTGGCCTTTATGAATTCTACCTTGGCAGTCATGCTTCAAACAGCTCATCCTATTCCAAGACTCTAAAACTGTTTACCCATTTTTTTAACTTGTAATTTTGTGACCTCAGAAAATATTTAAATATTTAATTCATCTTGGATTTTATTTTATTTAAAGTTGAAGGTAAGGATTCCACTTTCTTTCCCAAATGGTTAGCCAATTGAGACAATCTAATTTTTAAATTCTTCCTCAGCTAATAAGAAATGTCTCCTTTATAATACTAAATAGCCTTATATATTTCTGTATTTATTATTCTGTTCCACTGCAGTATTGGGGTTACTACTTATTGTTTCGATTATTATATCTTTATTTATATTCAATTTGTATTCAATAGCACAAGTCTCCTCGTTTTTCTATCAAAATTTTACCTACTTAACATGCTCATTCTTCAAATGAACTTTAGAATCATTTTTCAAGTTTTCAAAAAGGAAATCTGGTGGGAATCGCGTAAAATCGGCCATACTACCTTGTGCAAGTTACTTAATTTCTTTTGCTATAATTTCTGTTGCCCATTAATATAACCACATACCCCTGGCTTCAAGCCCAAAGAAAAACAACCAACTAACAACTAAATAAAAGTAAATAAAGATGCTTCTTCCTCCTGTCTTCCTGCCTGACTGCCTACTCACCTTCATTTCTGCCTAAGCCTTTCCTTAAAAAAAAAAAAAAAGTTATGCTAGAAAGATGTTAACTATTGTAATTGTTCAAAATTATTTTAGTTTAGTTCAATTATGTTGATTATTCAATGGTTTCCAGATTACACTCCTACAAAATCCAAATACTCATTAAGGTAAATAAAACAAAAGCAGTTTTATAAAATTAATGAATGTATATTAATATTCCTGCTTCATTATACTAAGACCTTGACCATTGGTAAGATGAAGAACGAGAGTTGAAAACGAGAGAACCAGAAAAACACCAAAGGCTGGAAACCCCACACATTTTATGAAAATTGATCTATCAAAGAGAAAACTTCTAGGTCCTTCTAGTCAGCCTTATGGGGCACTAGCAAGTCCCTTCCAATGACTTCTGCTTCCCCATCCCCACAGTTAAGACAGTACCAATCTCTCTATTCAATCCCAGGAAACACATAGATAGGGACTACATATCTAATAGGCTGGGAGCAAGGGTTGTTTTTTTCAGCGAGGAAAGATGAGAGATGAGGAAGAAAAATATTTAGTTGTTCATTTCGGTTTTTCACCTTGGCCCTGGGTGTTAAACCCGGGTCCTTGGGCTGTACGTGGTTCACACACCAGCATCTCAGACCTCTGAACCACAAGCACACGCCCGGTAGAATGCTTCTCAAATCTGAGACATTGGCACATAAATGCTATTGATAAATATGAGAAGTGCCGTGACTGCTGGGTTGTTGTTTTTTTTTCTTATGGAGGAGATGGGCCTGTGTCACAACTCAAATTTGTTCACTGTTAATTCTTTCGTTATCTGAATGACACTGGGATTAAGTAGAAAGCATAGACTACATGAAAGGCCTTTAAAAAATAAGTTATAGGTGCACCCTCGTGGCTCAGGCAGCTAAGGTGCAGACCATGTAAAACCCAAGGGCCAGGGTTTGACACCTGGGGCGGAAAGGGGCAGGGCAAAATCAAAAATAATTAACTATACAAAGCTAAAACCTAAACGAAAATGGAAGCCAAGTAATAATAAACTATATACAAAACTTAAACATAAATGAGAAAATGGAAGCCAAGAGTGGCAACAAGACTCACTACCTCAAAAGAAGCCGAAGGCCTAGACCCCAGGCCTCCTAATGCCCAAACTACAGCTCATTCCACCACAGCACGTATTCTCGCCGAAGCTTGCCACGCTGCCTCGAGGTGGGAGGAGTAAAAGCAGACAATGTGACAGCAGCAAAAGGCTTGAAAACCACTGGACCGCGCAGTCGAAAGCACGTGACTGGCCACGCCTCTCCCTCCCCCACCCTCCCCGTCCCCGCGCCAGCAGCACGCGCTGCCAACCTCGTCATGTGACCTTCACGCGGCCCCAGCTCTCCCCTGCTAGGAGGCTCTTTCCAGCAGCCATTTTGGCGAGAACGTGTCGTCCGTGCTCAAAGCGGAGTAGGACGCCACGAAAACCCATGACCTGATTTTATTGGCCGCACAAGCGCTTCGAAAGAGCGCTCAGGCCGTCAGGGCCGAGCCGAACCTCACTAAACGCATCGCACCCCGGAGCGCCAGAGAAAGCTGTCGGTGCGCCTCTGCCTGCAATAGGCTATGGCGCCCACGTGACGCCACTGCCCCCCACCCTCTCCTCTCCCCCTACCCACGAAAACAGCAGAAAGACTCCTAGCACCTCGCGCCAAGTACACGCCACTGGGCGCGTGGGAACGGATGGAGCGCGTGGCAACTAAGGCGCCTGCGCATACCTGCCAGGGCCGACCGGAGCGGGCCCACGCGCCGCTCCGCTCACGGGTCCCGGAATCCTCGCGCTGCTGGACCACCCGGCTGGTCATTGGCTGTCAGGTTTGGTCACGTGCTGATCTCAGGCCCGCCCCTAACCGCTAATCACCTGGCACCGTGCGCGAAGCGGCGCCAAAAGTCGTTCGCACGCGGAAAGGGCGGGTAGTTAGAGGACCTCCTTTTCTGCCTTTTTAGGGTTACGCTTATAAAGGGGAAACAAGAAAGCAGGATCTCAAACCCTAGGAGGCTCACACCTACCGGTTTAACTTCGCGTGCCCCTCCAGAAGCCGGGAACCACAGACCTTGGGCGCTCCCCGATGCACGCCGGGATACGTCTAGCGCCCCTCAGTGTGCTGCCGAGCATGCCGGGAAAGGCACCTCTCCCGATTTCCTGGCTCTCACCTTCCGGGCATTTCTTTCATGTCCCCTTGAAAGCCCGGTCCTTGGGCTCGGAATGGAGCAGTTTAGATAATTATAGAAGTCTTACTCGGTATAACAGGCTTTCAGTCCCTCTTCCCCTACTTGTTCCATCTGTGTGGTCTTGGAGAAACCGCTTGACCTTTCTTCATGGAGCATGCATTTAATAAGCGCCTGCTGGGTACTTTTGTAAATATTGAAAAAAAAAAAAAAAAAAGTATTTGCCTATAAATAAAGTACCAACTGTTCTTGATCAGTGGAATAGAATGCTCATTTAAATACAACTCACAGCAACCCATACTTGGGAGTGGAAGGAATACTTAGAATTTTTCTTGGGGTAGAAAACCAGACTTCATGGTAAAGTTTACTGCTAATGTTGGGGAAAGTGGGGACAGGAGAAACTGAGGGCATTTTAAGAGACCAGAGCTGTGGTCCTATTACATTTTCTGGTTCAACCCATCTAACTATAGCTTATTAAAACCGAGAAAAACACCATTTGTTAACGCTGAGAAACAGTGGTCTTATTAAAATCAGTTATTTTTATCACATATCACAAACCGACCACCAGACCAAAACCTAATATTCTACTCCCATAAAGCCCACAATTAAGATAATTCGTGCCTCTTCTGCTTTGAACTCCATTCCTTAACTTTGCTTATATCAAAATTTGTTTTTCAATTAACAAAGGAATGATTAACTTGGGGAGTTTGACTAGCACTGGTCACTCTTATAAGTGTAGATTTATAAACTAGAAATTAAAATGTATTGATAATATGTACTGTAAAATGTAAAACAGCGTTTTACCAAGGCAAAACATAGTTTTGTGCACCCTTTTCTGGCTTCAAAGTAGAATTAATTGCCAGAAAATTATTTCCTGACTAGAAGATCAAAAGCAAGGGAATAGAGAATCCCTTAAAATTAAAGCCATTAAATATAACTATATCTCTGGTAAAGTTTTTAAACACTCCAATATACATTATTAGCTGTAATCCTAACAACCCTGGAAGAAAAGTACTAATATTGCCATCTTCTTTAGCAATGTTGAGAAATCTTGGAAAATGTGTTTTAACATGGTCTGCAGGCAATTGTGATGCACAACTAGATTTGGGGTCTATGGTATATAGTGGAAAAAATCCAGGTCTTGAAATCAGACTCATCTGGGTGATAGTATAGTTCTCTGGCATACTATACTTTCACTTTGAATAGGTTTTTAAACCTTTGGAGGCTCATTTCCTTTAACCACAAATTGAGTTAATCATGCCTACTTTTTAATTTTCATGATTCTGAGATATGAGTACTTATACTACCTGTCAGTCCTTAATGAATAGGAGGCACTCTATAAATGTGAGTACTAGTTAGTTCTAAAAGTTGTATTCTAATAAGCATCATGTACTCTGTCCAATACAGCATACTCTTGAATCCTTTTTTCTCCACTATTCTGTTTCTCCCCTAGACAGTGCTAGAGGCACACTAACAGATTCTTTCTTATGCTGCAGATCTTATATAGACTCACCACTTGGTGACTGTTGCCCATCTGTTGGTACATATTGTTAGATTATCTCCCACCTTCATTTTAAGTATTTTTTTCCTCTTAACATGTTAAAATTCTGAACTGTAGATATTATTGAAATAAAATAATGATGACAGAGATGCTTAGAAGGTAAAGGGAACACTTGTGGCTGTACTTCAAGAAGAATAAAAATTGCTTATATTCAAAAACTTCGTAGTAAAGACAACCTCAAAACTCACCCATCCATTCACTTATATAATAATGTCTTAGATGCTCCCTTCCCAGTCTTCTTCCAGAGGTTCCTTTTCCTCTCCCTGTTTCATGATTTACTTCTAATAAGGGAGATTTTAACTAGGACAAGACACTCCATAGCATTTGAAATGCAATATTTAGCGGGACACACCTTCCCAAATAATTAATCAAACTAATTATCTGTCCCTTTATCCCACACACCACCTTCTACTACATTCCCTTAAATGGTCAATGACATCACTATTGCAGTAAGATTCCCAATCTAGGAAACCTCTCCTATTCTTAATTGCTCCTTCTCATCATTTTTCCATATTCAATTGGTCACAAAATCTGTTACTTTAGAAACCTTTAAACTCCAATACTTAGTTTCCATTTCCTCCATTACATTAGTTCAACCCTTATCTCTATGAGACCATATAAATGTAAGTATTTCATTATAATGATAATAGCAGGTTAAAGTTGATTTCACACTACAAAACTTGTCATCTAGATTTACTTACATAACAAAGGTTTTTAATGTCCTTAACAGTATATGCTCTTAATGTAAGTCGACTAATTTTTTTTTAATATGAGTAAGTATATATGATTACACACTGTAGGAAATTATAAAGTCTGGAAGATTTAGATCTTTCACTGAGTGCTGAAAAGTACTAGTAGTGATCTTGGAATTAGTTGTAGTCATGTATACGATTCTCAAATATTTCTGGTTCTTTCAACTTCCAGGAACATAGTATAATTGCTCTTCCTTGCTCCCTTGAACTCAGGAGTGATTACATGACTTGCTTTGGCAATGAAGTATGAGTAGAAGTGACATGTATCACACATGGGAAAAGACTTTAAAATCCAGTGCTCAATTCAGCTGTTTTCTCTTTTCCTTCTGCCACAGCTACTAGCAATGCTCCAACTGGTGGTTACTTCATCAGCCTTGATCTCATAATATGGATGACACACAGTAGATGCCCTCAGTCAATTGGCAGTGAATATGTAGCATGAACAAGAAATAATTCACATTGTTTTTAAAACACTGAGATTTGGGTTTATCAATTATAGCACACACTGATGATACAGAAATAGAGGAAGTTGTTAGAGGTGACCAAAATCCCTTCTGTTAAGGGAGACTACAACTGCCAATGCCCACAATGTGATCAAAGTTAGAAAGGGGAGAGTATGGACTCTAGCAGCAGGAAGATACAACTACCTGGAGATGGTATAAAAGAAAAACACTTATTGGAACCTTACTTTCATGCCCACACACACCCACACACACCCCACACACACACACACATTCTTTCTCTCTCTCTCTCTCTCTCTCTCTCTCTCTCTCTCTCTCTCTCTCTCTCTCTCTCGTTCTTCACGGACCAGCCCTAGTGATCTTTGAAAAATATTTTTGCAATCTTATGACACTTTGGCTCACAACTGACCAACATTTCATAACACACAAAATGTAAAATATGTGCTCTTTACCTTGACCTACGAACCCTAAATGATTTACTATTTTGTGGTTTGTTAACCTTGATCACTAGTATCATCCCTATTTGATGGCCTTTGTACTGATTGTGCCCTCAGCCGATGACGAGGTCCATGTGAATGGATCCTTCTCAGTGGTTCTTATTAGCTCTAATGTCACTTTCTAAAAGGAAGTTCTTAACTGACTGTCCTATGTAATCATCCTCTATCTGTTTTGTCACCCTGTTATATTTTCGTTGTGGTACCTCTCATAAACCCAAAGTACTGTATTTATTTAATTTATTATTTCTCTTCAGCCTTTATTTAAGGTAATGTAAACTCCAGAAGAATAAAAACTGCCTTTGTAACTCGTTTTTCTTTTTTTTAAGAGGAAGTCAGGCAGCATCAGGCAGGAAGGAAAAGAGTAGAGGAAAAAGTATTTTTATTTAGTTGGTTGTTCATTTTGTAGTTATTCCCCTGAATCCTGTGTCACGAACCCCAGTCCTTGGGCTGTATGTGGACTGCTCTCCAGGAATGGGCTTAACATCTGAGCCACCAGGGTATGCCTCCTTTATATTTTTAACATCTTAAACACTATCTGGCATATCAAAGACAGCAAGAAAATATTTGTAAATTTTATGCTTGATAAAGATTTAATGTCTCCTACAATTCGATAACAAACTCAATTTTAAAATGTGTGCACCCCTGTGGTTTGGTGCAGGCCATGTATAGCCTATGGACCCAGGCTCTAGACCTGGGTCTAAGGGTAAAAAAAAAAAAAGAAAAAGGCTAAAGAAGATATACAAAAGGCCAATAAGTAAATGAAAAGATGCTGAATGTCCCCTATCAATAGGGAAATGCAAAATAAAATACTATCTAATAATAAATAATATGTTTTGGATGGCTATTATTTAAAAAAAGAAAAGAAAAGGGAAGGAAGGGAGGGAGATGAAGAAAGAAGGAGAAAGAAAAGTGTTGGCAAGTATATGGAGAACTTGGATCCCTTGTCTGTTGTTGGGAAAGTAAAATGAGGCAACCATTTTTATTTCCTCAAAAAACTAAAAATATATTACCATATGATATGATCCAACTATTCCATTCCTGGGTATATATTCCAAAGAACTGAAAGCAGGGTCTTGAAGAGATATGTGCATATCCATATTCATAGCAACATTTTTCAGAATAGCTAAAAAAGTGGAAATAACCCAAATATCCACAGACAAATGAACAGATAAATAAAATGTGGCTGTGCATAAAATGGAATATTATTCAGCCTTAAAAAAAAGAATAGATTAACTAAGGCTGATTTCTTTTTTTTTTTTTTTTTTTTATTGAAAGGTAGTAGGCAAATAGGAAAAGAAAAGAGAAAGAACCATTTTCATTTTATTTTTTATTTATTCACATGGGTTGTTTCCCCCTGGACCTAGGACTCAAACCTAATTGTATGTGACTTCCTCCTTTAGAGGTGATTGACCTAATTGCTCCTCCACCAGGGCACGCCCTGATTTTTTTTAAAGAAAAAGTATAGGCAGGAATGAAGGTGAGTAAGCTTGCAGGCAGGAAGAGAGAAGAGGAATAAACATTGTTTCATTTTTATTTAGTTGTTCACATTGGTTGCTCCCCCCCAGGACTGGATGGTGAACCCAGATTCCTGTGATGTGCATGGACTGCAATCCTTCAGAGACAGCCGACCTAACCACTACTCTACCAGGGCACACCAACGCTGGTATTTCTTATACTCATTTGCCATTTCATTTACCATTGCATCTTATCTGGAGTGCACCACAACCAAAGATTTCTGAGCTGAATGTGTGTGTGTGTGTGTGTGTGTGTGTATGCATGTGTGTGTATGTGAATAAGAGACAGATGACAGAACAACAAAAAAAAGAGATAAGAAAAAAAAAATTGGCATGCCATGGTGGAGTAGCAGTCAGATCAATCGCCTCCAAGGAATGCAGGTTACATACCCCTGGATTCGAGTCCCAGGTCCCTGGGAAAAGAACCAGTACGGACAACTAAGTTAAACATAATAAAAATAAGGTGTGTCTTTCTCCTCTCCCTAATTGCCTACCTGCCTACTCTCCTTCATTCCTAACTATAACTTTCCTTAAAAAAGAAAAGAAAAGAAAACATTTTTTGTTTTAAGCTGTTAAATTTGGGGCTATTTTTATCACAAAATTTGTTGAGGGATTCAAATATTTATGAAAAGTTACGCTGAAAGTAAGTATGTCAATTCTGTTACTCTTAGATCAAAAACCAGGTTTTGGTTTTTAATTTTAAAAAACAAAAGTGCTATATCATGTTTTATCTATGGTGTTTGCCCTAAGAAGTCAGTCTTCTTCTATCCTCCTCCTCTTCTATTCCTCTCTCTCTTTATCTCTCCCCTCCTCTCTCTTTACTTCCTCCTT
Source organism: Solenodon paradoxus (assembly GCA_004363575.1). Taxonomy (NCBI): domain Eukaryota; kingdom Metazoa; phylum Chordata; class Mammalia; order Eulipotyphla; family Solenodontidae; genus Solenodon; species Solenodon paradoxus. The sequence goes on along the minus strand of RJWH01000743.1, from coordinate 308,960 downwards.
CCTCTTGCTTGTTTTGTTCTTTAATTTGACATCTTACTCAGTTTATACAATAAACTATTAACTGGTTTCCCTCTCTCCAGACTCTCCCCTATATAATTCATATATACATATATATATATATATATAATCCCCCATACTACTCCCAGATTTATCTTACTTTTCTGCAGCACAAATTTCATCATAAAATGTCTCTACTTTAAACCCATCGATCAGGGAGCCCTTGTGCTCAGGCAGCTGAGACACTGGCATGTGGATCATGTGAAGCCCTAGGACCAGGGTTCACAACCCAGGGCTGGGGTAGAGACCTGAAGTAAATAAACATGCTTTTTCTTTCTCTCCTTTCCTTCCTCTTTCCTTTCTTAAGATTTTTTTAAAGGAAATTTGCAGACAGAAATGAAGTCTAGCAGAGGCAGGCAAGCAAGAAGAGGAAGAAGAATCTGTTTATTTTATTTAGTTGTTCATCTTCATTATTTCCCCAGCCTGGGACACGAACCTGGGTCCTTGGGAGTGTATGTGCCATACTCTTAGCCAGGGGCTGTGGATCAAACCTCTACTCCACCAGGGCATGCCAAGATGCTTCTTCCTTCTCTCCTTTCCTCCCTTCCTTCATTATCTTAAAGAAAAAACAAAACAAAAAAACAAAACCCATCATTGATAAAGTCCAACTTGTCAGTCTTTCCATTTATGATTATTATTATATTATCTAAGAAATCTGCCCACCATAAAGTTGTAAAGATATTCTGGGGGTTTGTTTGCAGTTTTATAGTCTTAGCTTTTAAATTTAGGTATAATACCTACCTCAAATTAATATCAGTGTTTATTGTGAAGTAGGGATAACGTTTATTTTTTTCAAAAGGATGTAGAGTTGATCCAACACATTTGTTGAAGACTACTTTCCCCCTGGCATCTATATTAGTTATCCATCACTGTGTGATAAAAATAGCCCCAAATTTAACAGCTTAAAACAACAAATTTAACTCATTGTTTCCATGGGTAAAGAACCTGGACTGATTTAGCTAGGTGTCTCTTGAAGAATGAGATTTTTCAGTAGACTGTTGGCAAGAGCTGAAATCTCATTCAAAGGCTTGATTCAAGGCAAGGGGTACCTGCTTCCAACTTCATTCATGTGGTTCTTGGCAGGTCTTGGTCTCCTGTGACAAGGGTCTCTCCACGGGACTGTCTTTCAGTATGACTGCTAGCTCTTTACCAATCGCAAGCCATCCGAGAGAGAGACTGCCTCCAAGATGTAAGTCTTAAAACAAACTCCAGATGGAGCACCCTATCATTTCTGCCAGTCCACACTCAAGGGGCAGAGATCACATAAAGTGTGAATGCTAGGAGGTTAAGAATCATATTTTTCAAAAAGCAATTGACAGGGCACACCCTGGTAGACTAGTAGTTTAATCCACAGGGCATAGTCCACATACATTCCAAGGTCTCTGGTTCAAGACCCCGGGTCTGGGAAAACAATCAAGAAGAACGATTAATATTTAAAAAAAAAAAAAAAAAAAAAAAAGCAATTGACTGGTGTGCCCTGGTGACTCAGGTATTAAGTCTATTTTAGCAGCTTAATCCACATAAAACCCAAGGGTCAAAATTTGAAACTGAAGGGAAGGTGGGTGGCGTGGGGTCACCAAAATGAACAACTATGTAAAAATTCTTCCTCCTCCTCACTCTCTAAAAGCCTACTTGCCTTCATTCCTGCCTGCTCCTTTCTCTTAATAAAAAAAAGAAAAAAAAAAGGCAATAGATATTTGAGTCTATTTCTAAGCTCTATTATTTTCCATTGACTTCTATAGTCATAGACTAAAGCTATGCTGTTTTGATTTCTATATCTCTGTAGTAAATCTGGACAGGTAGCATATCTTTTTCCAAATATACATTTTAGAATCAGCCTGCCAATTTCTATAAAAAACTCACTAGTAATTTAATTGGAATTGCATTGACTCTCTAGGTCAATTTGTGAAAAATTAATATCTTAATTATATTGTCTTTCAGCCCATCAACATGTAGTCACAATACATGTATCTGACAAAGGATAATATCCAGAATACATAAAGAACCCCTATAACTCAACAATAACAAGACAGCAATCTAATACTTTTTAAATGGGCAAAAGACTCAAACTGACACTTAGCAAAATAAATCTCCAAATGGCTAATAAGCATATGAAAAGATGCATAATACTATTTTCAGGGAAATACAAATTAAAACCACAGTGAGAATGTCTAAAATTAAGAAGATTGATAATGACTCACCCTGGAGCAGCAATGAGGTCAGCTGCCTTCTCCTGGCACAGACCACACACATCCCAAGGACCCGAGTTCACATCCTGGAGCCAGGGGGAACAACCAAGATGAGCAACAAATAAATGGTTTATTCCTCCTCTCTGTTCCTTCCTGCCTGTACTTTTCCTTTAAAAAGTAAAAATGAAAAAAACTGACAGTAGCAGGCGTTGGTTAGATTTGGAACAACTGGCACTCTCGTATAATGTGTCTGGAGTATGATATGGTACAATCCTTTGGGAAGTGATTTGACAGTTATAGATTCTAATATGTGACCCAGAATTCAACTGCTAGGTATTTACTCAAGAGAAATAAGGACATATATCTGCAAAAAAGAGTGTAGTATAAGAATTTTTGTACAGCCTTATTCATAATAATACAAAACTAGAAACAACCCAAATGTTCATCAACAGATAAAAAAAAGTGATTCCCATAAGCTATTACTCAACAATAAAAACAAATGAAGTCAGCTAAGGTGCAGGCTATAAAAGCCATGAACCTAGGTTCAAGATCCAGAGCTAGAAAATAAATTTTAAAATGAAATAAAATACTTAGAAAAAAGGAATGAACTACTGATGTACTAATGTAACATGGATGAATCTCAAAACACATGTTGAGCAAAGAAGTCATGCATATAACAATATATACTATATGATTCCATTTATATGACATTCTTGGCAGACAAAACTCATTTATGATGTGGTAGAATAAAAGTGACCCAAATCCTTTGTCACTCACCTTCACTGAGAAAAATGGGAGTTATTTCTCCACCGTTTTCCATTTGAGCTTGCCTTGTGACTGCTTTAACCTATAGAATACAGCAGAAATGGGTGCACCCTGGTGGCCTAGTGGTTTAGTCCACCAGGGGTAGTCCACATACATTCCAAGGTCTCAAGTCAAGACCCAGGGCCAGGAAAAACAGCCAAGATAAACAACCAAATAAACAAAAATACTTTACTCTCTCTTTTCCTGCCTGTCTGCCTGCTCACCTTCATTCCTGTCTGCACTTTTCCTTTTAAACAAATCAAAAAAGAATATAGCAGAAGCAATGCTGAGGGTCTAGTATTTTAAATGTTTAAATGTTTGGGGTCTAGTTTTTTAAACAGCTGGAAGCTTCCGTTTCCTCTTTCTTAGAAGTCCAAACAACCATGTGGAAGAAAATGAGGTCAATAACTGATGACCTTAACTGAGCTCCCAGCCAAGAACCAATCCCAAGCTATCAGTCATGTGATTAGAAGTGGATTCTCCAGCCCCAGTCAAGCTATCACTGCTAGTGCCACAGAGAGCAGACACAAATTGATTCCACTAAGCCTTACCAGATCGCGGTATCATGAGCAAATAAATTATTTTGTTGTTTTCAGCCAATAGATTTTGGGGGTGATTTTACCTAATTAAATCAATAGATAACTAAAACACACCAGTGGTTGCCTGGGGGAATAGGGAGGGATCAGCTGCACAGAGCACAAGGGATTTTCAGAGACGATAGAAGGGTCCTATTTGACTGGGGTCAAAGTTATAATGTGTGCATTTATCAAAACTCTTCGAATCACAGTCTTAAAATCTAAATATTATTTTTGTAAATTATGTCTAAGGAAGTTGTTGGGCCTTTTTAAAAATTACATTGATAAACTCTCTCTTAAGTAAAAAAGGGAGAATAGACTCATCAGATTGCTTGAAGACTCTTCAGAAAGTAGCCCCAACCTGAATTCTCAAAATATTCTGTTCCCACACTTTATGATAAAGTCACACCAAATTATTTGCAGTTCCACATGGGTCCAGGCTTCTTGAATTTGTCCTGTCTTCCTGGCTTGTCACTCGTTCCCTCTCAGGCTGCCAAAGTCAGAGTCATCCTGTGACGCCCACCTTTACCCTCCCCTGTGCTGAGTTTTAATCACCACTTCCTTGGGCTTTCAGAGCACTTTGTGAATACTTTTATTGTAATACCCCTCACATTCTATTGTAACTTTTTATTTACATGTTACTCTCCTTCACTAGACCCTCACTTTCTTCAGGAAAGAGTAACTTCCTATTTACCTTTATATGACCATAATCTCAGTACCAGCAGGTAATACATATTCAGTAAGTGGTGGGTGACTATAATACATTGGCCAGAGTTTCCTCTTGCTTCTCTCATGATTTTCCTGGTCTTCTCCAGCCCTTTGTGGTACAGGTGTGTCTTGAGTCTCCATCCTCTGCTATTGAATTGTCTCTCCCTCGTTCTCACTCCTTTGGCAGTTACTAAAGGCTCACCCAACATGTATCTCAAAAAATTATACATAAACATAGACATAGACATATCATTAAACACAGTACTAAAGGCTGGAATACAAGAACTTACAAAGAATCCACATATTTGAAAAGTACTGCATGTTAGAGACAAGAAAGGAATCAAATGTCTTCAAGAAACAGAGCCTGTGTGCCCTAGAGAATGAGGAAGCAGCATCAAATGCAAGGCATGAAGGAAGAATCAGTTTGGGAGGAAACAACGAATTTCATCTTAACCATATTGGGTGACATTCTATTGCATTCAAGTGAAACTGTTTTCTAGATAAAGATGCAGAATTGTATTCTTTTATGAATGATTACCCCTGCCAAAAAAAAGTGATCATTTTTACCTTACAAGACTTGAGATGATTGACATAAAGATTCCATAAATAAATAGCAAATTGCAATTTATAACATATATTGCCAAGAGGTACATATTTCTCTAAAAAGCGTATCATAGGAGCAATTGATTATTCAAGAAAGTTGGCAATGATAGTTGAAAAAAAGTGAAGTTGGCTTGGGGTTGAGAGGGCAAAGGTTCCCAGTAAAAGGAGTAGGGTGTGCAAAACCCTCCAACAGAGACAGAAAGTAGATTCGTAAGCACCAGAGGCTGATGAAGGGCAAGGATGAAAGGGCACCTGCTAAAGGGTTATAGAGTTTCTTTTAGAGGTGATGAAATTATTCTGGATTGAGATAGTAGTGATCGTTGGACAACTCTGTGAATATACTAAATTCCACTGAATTTTGAGATATGTGAATTGTACCTCAATTTGTTAGATTACCATAAAGATGAAGATGAATGCAAGTTAAACAATGTCCATAACAAATAAACCTACATCGCACAGGGCGCAGCACCTTGAAGACACTGAAAAGTCAGCATGGCCAAAACACAGAACGAGAGCAAGCAGGATGCCTGATGAGGCTGAAGGATGATGGAGTCACACTTTGAGGAATCATGGTAAAACATGAGGCAAAAAGGAGATGGGCACACCCCTCTGGCTTAGGTGCCTGGGGTGCAGGCCAGGGGGAAAAAAAGGAGATCAGAGGTAAAAGTATGGAGATACATCAAAAGATGGACCGTTAAACCTCCCTCTGTGCCCACAGCTGAGGAGAGGAAAGAAGGAAATGGCACTTGTAAGGGGGCTGGACAAAGAGGCCTCGGGGAAAGAGAAGCAGCAAGCAGCACACAAATCAGCACAGAGGCAGAGGGAGGAGCGTGTCCTTGGAGCAGAACTGACCATTGCAAAGAGGCTAGAGGACAGAAATGAAGTCCTTTGAATCTGGAGCTGGATGACCATAGACACAGCCATGCGAGAGTCGGGGTTGGGGGAAGAGCAGATGGCAGAGGCATAATGAGAGAATGAGTCATGAAGACATGGAGATGCTCAGAATTTGGCAGTGAAAGGAGAAGGGAAAATGGGACAGTAGCTTAAAGAGAGTGGGGTCACGGAGATCTTTTTCAAAAGAGGAGAGATCTGCGCGTGCCTGAGAATGAGAAAAGCGAGCCGGAAAAAATGAATCAATTTCAAATATGAGAAGGAAAAGACTGCACGCAACAAGTTCCTGTGAGGAGAGGAGAGGAAGGGCACAAGAAGCAGGTGGGGAACACAGACTTAGCAAAAAAGGTAGTATCTTACTCTGAGGTGGAGATGGGGAGGAAGTAAAAGACTGTGATGGAGATATTTTGTAGGGAGAGAGGAGACTGGATAATGGAGTTGGTATCACTGGCCTCTGTCTTCTCAGTGATAATAAGCATTAACATTTACTAAGCATTCACCTGGTACGGTCCTAAAGCAGTTTGATGTTATGAATTCATTTAATCCTCACAGCCACCTCATAAAGCAGGTGCTGTGCTTCTCTCACTTCACATTAAGGAAGCAGTCACTGGGAAGTAACATAACCCTAGTAAGTTCTCATGGTTCATAAACAGTGCGCTTCTGCCAATAAAGTAGTGAAGGAGTGAGGTGACTTGTCAAGATTCAAAGAGGAACTGCTGGGGAAAGAAAGGGAAGTCAGAGATTTGAAGACTATAAATTTAGGTTAGCCAAAGTGAAAACTCTGCTACCGAGGTACCATTAAAGTTAGAGCCCTTCTTGAAGAGCAGCCTATGCTTTCTCCTGCCTTTAGGAGACTGAACTTTCCACAATCCAGATATTCTTAATTCCTCACTCAGTCCTTTTGGGCTATTTTAGAGAAATTGACCCTTCCTTTCAAGTTTCTGGTATGTGGTTCTGCCCACTGAATTGGACTCTACTTTTAAAGCCGGAGAGAATAAAGGCAGAGAATTATCCTGGCCATCAGAGAGGGGGGGTCTGAAGCCACCCACACACGTGGGCAGCTTCAGTGAAACTTCCAAAGTGCATATTTGATATTGGCTTTAGAACTGGGGTCTCTTGTAAACCCTATGTGTTAGGGAAGATTCCTTTTAATTTAAAGTGAGTTTAAGAGGAACAGAGAATTTCTTGTTAATATTTTTTTTGCCATCGCCTTTACCACAGGTAACAAACAAACCTGCTTTTTCAAAATCAAATTTGAATTTGCTAAAAAACTTTTTATATGTTCCATAGTTATTTACATCACCAAGGAAACAGAAGAATTTACAAGAAGCCAAACTGTCTCTATTCTCTTCTTCAAATGTCAGTGTTGTTGGCAAAGATTCTTAGAGGAGTGAGAACAGAAAAGCAGCAACACTGAAAAGCCAAAAATCTCCTCATATAGAGACATCAATCAAAAAAAAAAAAAATGCCACCACCCAAATTTTATTTCACAGAGACGCAAATTAAATTCAGAATAATTTCCAAGCGAATTTGCATCATTGGTATTACTTCCTCCAGCAATTATCATTTAGTGTTTTCTCACATCCAGACACTGTGAAGCGCAGCCACCTTATCGACAATAATTCTCTGGAGGTATGGACTTTCACGCAATTCAGTATTCCAGTTGACATGCACATATACAGCTAGGCTGGTGAGGCTTCATGACTCAAAAGAATAAATACTGACACAAATGTATTATAAACAGGGCAGCCTGGATACAGTTAGACAACCAATTGGGAATCCAACTCTGATATAAAGATGTAGAGCTCTATTGTTCCTGAGACAGAACAAGGAGCAAACAGCACAGGATGGAACTGGGTTTGAGAATGTGTCATGTGGATCCGCCTACAGACCACTCTGGGAACTGTTCCTGAAATGGGAGGAGGCTGTCAGCACCTCTCCTTTGGTAGCACCATGTGCCACAGAAATCATTTTCGTTTTGAAAGTGCGTTTTGATATGCTGTCTCCTTTCTTCTCTCATTTCCCTCCTCCCTACTCTAGGAAACAAACTTGATGCTCACTAACCTCTGCATTTGCTGTCAGAGGAAGGAGTGGGGTGTAGGGGAGATTGACCGCCCCGCGTGAGGCAGGGCTGCCCTGGGCACTACCCTAGCGGGCATGCTCTCTGACTCCTCCTGGTGGACATGAAGGGAAGACCAATTCCTATAAAGCGGTAAGAATTAAATTGTGGACAATTGAGAGACCACCTGCAGGTCAGTTCAGAAGGCCCGATGGATAAGCTTTAACTTATTTCTTAATTATTTGCAAATAGACTTAAGAGGAGTAATGAATAGCAAACATCTAGTCCTTTACCAGAAAGAGAAGTCCCGTTTTTTCGAACTGCACTATGTGAAGGCTCAGCTGTGCCTGATACTAAAACAGACATGAGTTTAGACTGTCATACAGTGAACTGCTGTGATCCAGTCACGGTTCTTGGGGCTCCTCATATGAGTAAGCCATCACTTATAACAGAAGAAGGCAGTCTTCTAATTACTATTTTAATGTGAACTAAATGTTATACATTCACACATGCAAGTTAATCACTGATTGAAGATAACTTGTGATCTTGCCATCCGGCCTTAAGCTATCTACATGTCTTTTCAAGAAAGTTCTGTCACAAAACCCCGCCCCGCCCCACCCTTGCCTCTCCTAGCAGAACAAGAAGATACCTACAGATTCTAGAAGTCATTCTCCCCATTACTTTTGCTTCTTGGGGAGGGTGAAACCCTCTTCTTGAGTTTTTACATTATAATTCATTCCCTCTTAGTCATTACTTAGCCATGTAGATGTTGGGCCTTATGTTCCTACCAGAGATCAACTCTTTTTTCTCTTCGTTACCTTTCCTGTTTCCCTCTCCTGCTGGTTTAGAGTTGTCTTACTTACCCTAATCACACAGACAGCCCTCCTTGCTACTCCATAATTTATTTCTGTAGCACTTTCAAATGCATTACCCTACACACACACACACACACACACACACACACACACACACACACACACACACACACACAGTATTTACACGGACTCTAGATGTTCTGGACCTGGGTAGACTCATTCCAAATGGGTATATAGAGTCTGAATTCACGGCTCTTGGGGAGTTTGACCCTAGACTACCTACTAATCTGAATGAAGGGAGAATAAGGTTATGGGTTATGAATATGTGGGTTATGTCACTGTCCATAGAGCAGAAGAAAAAAAAAAAGCTCCTAAAGAGGACAGACTTCATGTCAACCCCAGGAATTTAGTAGTTGTTTTCCAAGTACTCATTAACATTTCCTGTTGACCTAGAAGATGGGGAAAATCTAAAAACATACTAATAGTATCCTTTCTAACAATCATACTGAGATGGAAAACTTGTGTATTGGGAAAAACAATTTCATCCTAAACTACAGTCAACATAGTTAGTACTTGTGCTATAATTTGTAGTACCTGAAGTACTTTTATAAGTGAGAGCTGATTTGTCTTTGCAGTGTTCTAGTTAAAAAGCTAGAGAAATGGTTTAGCTCCATCTTATAGCTATAGAAGATTCTGAAAGGTTTAGTGACTTATCCAGAATCAGGCAGTTCAAAAGAGAATGCAAAACACAAAGAGAGACACACATACATACACAAACAGAATAAAAGAGAGAAAATCCAAGAAAGAGATAAACTGCCTTCAAAGAGCTGTTGACATCTCAGTTGCTCTGATGTATGAGACTGTCTGCTGGTCTGGGGGCTAGGAATGCAGTAAAGTCACTCAACTCTCCTCAGTTCCTCTGCCCTGAACTCCCAAACTATATTGCAGAGGAAACTTGGGAAGTTAGCCCACAGCTCTTCCCAGGGATGAAGAGTATGGAAACATTGGAATTTATCATTAATTAAAACTGCAGGCTTCCTTCCTTTCTTATGCATATTTGATGGGTCACTATAAATGGTAACCAGAAACTCAGGTTAATTTTATCATGAACACATAAAACTGGAGGAGGCGAGGGGGTGGGGGGCAGGGGGACCAGGTGCAGAAATACCCCACAGCATTTGCAGAAAATACCTTGTAAAAAAAAAAAAAAAGGCAACAAAAGTGAAAAAATATATCATCTTGAGCAGAACCCAGCCTTTCTGCCTTTCCCTCCCACCCTCACACTCCCAAATTTTCTGCTCCTGCTGCTGGTGCTGGTGCTGTTTGCCCTTTTTCTCCACCCTCACTATCAATCACTTCGTCTCCCTCTTTTACATGAGCCTTTTTCCCTCCCCACCCCTCCTCCGCACTGGAGGAGCCCAGCAGCTCCACGGAAAGACTATGAAACACAAGGAACAGCCTGTGGTTGATTGACCTGCTGCGTGGAAGACCCCACAGGAAATCACATTTATATCCTCGGGCCCATCAACCTCGGCTGGTCTGGAGATTCCCTGCTGTCCGACTGGCAGCAGCTTCAGGGAATCCAGATGGTCCTAGAAAAATAAATCTCTGGCCCAAGAATATAAAGACTGGATTGATTTTAAGCCCCTAGAAACGCTGAGCTGCTATTTATGGACTTGGGAATCCAGTTGACTCTAGGACCCCTGCCTGTTAGAATGTGACCCAGGATAGTGCTGGTGGATTGTCAGTGTTAGGACTGAAGGTGGGGGAGACATAGACCATTCCTTGGAGAGGAGACGGGGTCCACCCAGAAACTTCCTGATGGAAAGGAACATGGTTCAGGGGAATCTCTTCTTCTCTCCCAGACCTCAGGAAGGGATTGTTGCTGGACTGCGCACATTATCTGCACATTTCAACTGCTTTACGATGCCAAACTGCTGTCCTGTGCTGGCGTGCCCTGGCAGCTCAAGTGTTAAGCCTGCGCCTGGGGAGCAGTTCACACATGGCCCAAGGACCCCATTCATGGCCGGGGACGAGGGGGCAACAACTGAAATGGACAACTAAATAAATAAAATGCTTCTTCCTTCTCTCCCTTCCTGCCTATGGGCTGCCTGCCTTCCTAACTCTTGGGGGCGAAAAAACAAACAAAACTGTCTTGAGTCAAACACAATGTAGGTGACCACGTACACACATCTCCTCCTTGTGGAGAAAAATGCCCCTGCTGGTGTTAGGAGCTGATTATATTTTGCTTTAACCCTTGTTTTAAAATATTATATAAGGTGCCAGTGTAGCCTTATGGAGTCCATTTTCCCCTTCTTCACCCCAATCTGAGGGGACATTTGCAGTTAAGAAAAGGGGTCACAGAAGTGAAACAGCAGGATCAGCTGCCATGAGCCAGACCTGAATCTTTGTGAATTGCCAGCCTTGGGGTTGGAGCAGAGGAACTGCCAAAGCATCTAGAAGAATCTAGAATCCAGAAGACAAAAAGGGGAAAGGATTTTCTCCTTCATCTGATAATAAGGTAGGATAATAAAGGCAGACTACATGGGTAGGATATGGGTGTACGTAGGATCTACTAGGAAAATAAGCTGGATTCTGGGTTAGAACAATTCAGTAGGAAAATTGGATTTCTTTATGCAAAAACTTGTTCTAAGAATTTGGCTAGAGAATATGAGAGAGGCAGAACAGTCCCAGAATCACAGAGCTAAAAAGGAACCTAAAGATCATCTAGAGTCTTTTATTTTTAAATACTAAATGTTTTTTATAGATACATTTACTTATAGAAAAGGCACAAAAAAATACAGAGAAAGAATAAATACCAAATTCAAGAAAGTTGTTATTTCTGGGGTAGAAGAAGAATTATAGGTTGAGGAGAGATACACAGAAGACCCCATAGGTGTCTATAATGTGTTTAATACAATAATACTGGCACTATACTATTAAAATAGGTTATGAGTTCCTGAACTTTTATTGAATTAGTGCTTCACAGTTTACAAAAACATTTTACACATTCTTTCGTATGTGTCAAAGTATCAAATTATCTGAGGCACACCTCAGAGATATTGTGGGTTTAATTTTAGACCACTGCAATAAAGCAAATATCACAATAAAGTGAGTTACATGGAATTTTTGGTTTCTCAGTACATATAAAAGCTGTCTTTATACTATATTGTAGCTTATTAAGTTTTAATATCATTATGTCTAATTGTTTCAAAAATACTTTGTTACTAAAAAATGTGAACCACCTTCTGAGCCTTGCACAAATGATAATACTTTTTGCTGATGGAGGATCTAGCCTCCTTGTTAATGGTTGCTGACTGATCAGGGTGGTTGCTGCTGAAGGCTGGAGTGGCTGTAGCAATTCTTGAAAAATTTCTATTTTTAATTTAGGTTTGTTTTAGGATTTACTAGAATGGTATGGCTGTAGACAGGGCATTTCAATTCAGAGGGATAACAGTTAGGGACCAACAAAAGAAGTCCTCATCCTGACAATCCCAGCAAAGGGCAAAGGAAGATTCCACTTCTATAGACTCAGAAGCCTGACACCAAGGGGCTCTAATTACTGAAGATCCTCACAAGACATAGCAGAGCACAGTCCCGACTCTAGGACACAGAACTATGCTCAAAGGCAAAGAGAATGACTGACCCGCAAGCAGGACTGGTAAGTTCTCGAGCATCCAAGAAGAAAACTAGCTAATAGAACCTGGTTTTCTCAGAACTGGAGGTGACACAGAAAGGCACAAAGGAAAGAAACTCACAGCTGGGCTCAGATTTCCTGGGGTTTTAATGTGTTCCGGAAGACCTCTGTCCACAGAAAGCAGTCAACAGCCTAGACATCATTATAGGAGAAGAGTTAGAACAAGCTTTAAGTGAGAAGAAATCTCTTAATTCAGCATACCCTTTGTGTATCCCTATGTGTATAATTTTCCCTTCTGTTCATGGAGTATTTGCCTTAAGATGATGATCTTCAAGGGGATAAAAGATGGGGAAAAGGTATAGCAGATTCCCTGGGGAGCCAAGAAAGGTAGTGAAAGTTTATAGTTTATAAAGTTATCCAACTGAGTCTGATATGTTCCTCCCTCTGCCTCCTTGAGAGCCACTACTCCAGAAGTGTCCCAGAGGGGAGAAGAAGGAAGGGCTACTCCTTGGTAGTTCTATCTTGTCTCCTGTTATTCCACCTAGAATGGTAGCAAAGAGAATACGGTTTAAATAATTACCAAATCCATGATTCATCCAATCTGAAATTATCCCAAACTCTGTCTTAATTCATCCAGACTACTATAATAGAATGTCATAGATTGGGTGGCTTATAAACAACAGAAACTTTATTTCTCACAGTTCTGGAAGTTTGGAGTTCTAGGTCAAGTCACCAACAAACAGATTCAGTGTCTGGTGAGAGCCTTCTTTCTTGTTCTGCTTTCTGGCTGTGTCCTCAGAAGTAGAAGAACAGAGGAGCTTTCTGAAGTCTCCTTTATAAGGACACTAATCCCTTTCATAAGGTATGTAAACTCATAGCCAAATATCTCCTAAAGGCCCCATCTCCAAATATACTCAGTGTATTAGGCCACAAAAATTAGGTTTCAACATATGAATTTGGAGGAAAACATTCAGTCTGTAGTACTTTTCAGTCAACCTCAGAATTACTTTAGCACTACTCAAGAATTTTGTGTTATTTAAGATGTTGATTCCTTGCAGGGCAATAGCATGATCCAAACTAATTCTTTTCTCTTCCAAAAGTAGAAGGTTTGGTGCACCTCTATGGCTCAGCAGCTAAGGTGAAGGCCATGTAAAGCCCAAGGATCTGGGTTCAAGACCCGGGGCTAAAAGAAGGAAATTAATTAATTAATTAATTAAAATATAAAATGACACCACTAGACAATTTATTTTAATTAGGATAATTGTATGAAAAAAAGGAGTAAGTATGTTCTTGATCATTAATTCAGCATTTATTCAAGACTGCATTAGTTCTCTGTTACTGTTGCAATGAATTATCAGAGAGTTAATGGTTTAGAACAACACGGTTTTATTATCTTATAGTTCTGGAGGGCAGAATGCCAAAGTGGGTCTCATCAGGCTAAAATCGAAGTGTTGTCAGAGCTGTTTCCTAGCAGTCTGAGGGGAGAATCAAATTCCTGTTTTTCCAGCTTCTAGAGGCCACCCACATTCCTTGACTCATGATTCCTTCCATCTTCAAAATCATGTCCAGCAATGTCAGGGAGCCCTCACACTATCTCTGATTTTCCTTTTTCTGTCTCCTTCTTCCACTCATAAGGACTCTGTTGATGACATTGGGCCCACCCAACAACCTAAGATTAGATCCTTCTATCTCCAGCTTAATTGATTGATAAGTTTATTCCATCTGCAATCTTAATTCCCCTTAGCCCTGCAACCTAACATAGTCACAGGTTTACCATAATATAGTCAACCAATAAGTCCATCAGCACAGTTCATGTACATCCCAAGGACCCAGGTTCAAGACCCAGGGCTGGGGTGAGCAGTCAAGATGAACACCTAAATAAAATGAATAAAGTGTTCCTTTGTCCTCTCTTTTCCTGCCTGCCTTTGCTTGCTTCATTCCTGCTTGTACCTTTCCTTAAAATAAATAAATAAATAAATAAATAAATAAATAAATAAATAAATAAATAAATAAAATAAACAAACAGTGCTCAACAAATCTTTAAAAAATTAATAGCTTGGGTTTACCCTTTAAGTTCAAGTGGCTGAGTATGCTAAGGTTCAAACCACGTAAAGTCCAAGGACCAGTGTTTGCAATCTGAGGTTAGAGGAAAAAACAAAAACAATCCTAATGATAGCTATGGCTAGTGCGTATTTAGAGTTCGCCACGACTTTACATATATTACCAGCAATTAACCCCTTTGAAGTAAGGGTTAGTCTAGTTCCTTTCTATAGATGAAAATAAGACTCAAAGAGACAAAACGAATCTCCCAGTTTCCCGCCTCTAGCACGGCGGAGTCTGGGCAGTAACCTCCATCTCTTTCTTCAGTACATCCTTCACGCCATCAAGGCAGCTCATTCTCCCAGTGCAAGGATGGCGCGTCCAAATCACCTTACACACTCCACCATGACATCGCTACAGGATTTGTGTAAAGGCCACTACTTCTGCAAAGGTTTCTTTGTCTGCCACACTCACAAGTCTTTGTTTCTTGTGGGCTCACATCGTTCCAACAGAGCAGTGTTCAGTCTCTCTCACGGTGGTGTGTCACGGATCACCTTCGTTCACTACAGTCTAGTCTCTAAGAGAGTGGGAGCCTTTTCCTATTTACTTCTGTAGTCTCACAGAGCCTTGTCTGTTCATTGTGCATTGTGTATTCAAAAATGTTTTTTTGAGATACTGTAATTCAAGATGCTCTGTGAGTTCACTCTTTAGGCATTCCCTTGGCTCCAGATGCAAAGCAAAGATAGATAAAACATAAAAAGAAAATATCAAAATGATAGTACTGCGCTTAACAACAAGATTTATCCTCTCTGTGGTCCTGAACTAAACAGAGGCACAAAGTCCTGTGGAGGACTGAAGGCTTAAGGCTTGGAGGATCCTAACAGAGATGCAGAGGAAGCAGCAGGTGCTTGGAGAACAAAACATTCTCCAGTTCAATCAGAGGTTGTTATGGGGTTCAGGGCTTAAAACCAGGACTTGGGGCAGTGTCTCCACCAGAGAAAAAGAGACAGACAAATACAGCTGTTGACACTTGCCAGGAAGATAACTCACTTGTGTTTTAAAGGAAATTTTGTGTAAATAATAAAAGATTTAGAGTTGGGTGATAACAAAGACAACGCATGGCAAAATGAACAGTGCGATGGTAACAAAGTGCGACAGGGCTAGCACACCATCGGATAGCACCTCCACGAATGGGCTGCAAGACATTCCTCTGAGTCCACAAACTCAAGCAGTTCGGATAAACCCTGTCAGCTACAAGACTTGTGTGGGATCAGAATCTGTGCAAAGGGAACAAAGGGAGCAAAGGGACACAGCTCTGCTTTTTACAAGCCTGAAGCCAGAGAATCCCCCAAACACCAACTCTCATTGGAGGTCAGAGGGAGACACTGGGTCCAGCCCACCAATGAGCCAACAGCACCACAGAGCTGCAGCAGGTTTCCTGGGGATGGGCGACTCAGCCCATAAATGCTCAGAACTACTGACAAAGCTCCTTCTAAGAAGACAACCCAGGAATAAGGAGAAACTCCTAGAAATAAAATCCCAGGGACAGAGACAAATAGAAAGATCTAAATAAAAGTAAGAGAAGGAAGCAAACAAAGCAACCTCTGAAATCTCAGGAAAAGGAGGCTTTTTTTTTTTTCTTTTAATCCTTACATGAATACAGTGAAAGAGGGAGTCCAACGTTAGGACTGGAAACTAAACTACATGTTGGAAAACCATGCCATGCATCTGGGAAAACTGATCCAGAAGGACTAATACAAAGACTAGGTATATTGAGCATACTAAACCAGAAAGAAAAAGAAACACTTATTGGCATCCAGACCAAAAGAAAAAAAGACCAAGCCAATTTTGGAAAAGAGAAAAAAAATGGATTTCTGTTATATGTTTTGTTAGTTAACACTTTATCCAGAAAGCAATGAAGAATACTTAAGATACTCAGGAAAAAAATGTGAACCACAGATTTTTGTATCCAGCCAAATATATCTCCAAGTGAAAAGGCTGTAGAGAAACTGTTTGGAATACTGCAGAAACTCAGATTATTGTTCTCTTGAGTTCTAAGAAATCAACCCAAGAGTTTCAGGCAAATAAAAAAAGCACAGAGACATAGAGATGAAGGCTGGCTGCTAGAATGCAGTTGTATGAATAACCCAGCTTTGCACACCCAAAAGAGGGCAACACTTCATAAAAATGTGGGGCAACAATATGGAAGGACACAGGGTCCTTGAATGAGCTTCTGGACAAAACCGCCCACCATCCTTAAACTGCAATTCACCTCTAGATAGTTGAATGAGTGTGAAGAGAACTGTCTTTTTTTTTTTTTTTTTTTTTTTGAGCCATTGTATTTTGTAGTTTCTTTATTATAAAAATGCACTTTGTCATCTAATATAGAAATTGGGGCATGGAAGTGACTTGCTTCCATAGCAATGGTCTAAAATATGGAGTTTTGACTTAGTGGTAAAGTTGGCTATAACAAAGAAACAGATTTTGTAGGCTGCACATTTGGTGACACTTCAAATTTTTGGAAAAACTCTTCCCGTGAAAACTTAGAAGACAGAACTATGGAGCTATTAGTTCTAGGGAAACAATTATTGGAAAAAGTCATAATATTAATATTAGTCCTGACTGTCCTGACACCTGCCAGTTCAGCTCTCTGCCCCATAACCTAAGCTCTAGGGAGTCTCATGCTTCGATACCCCTTCTTCCAGGCATGGGGTATGGAGGGGAGGAGAAATGTCATATAGGTGGGATTAGTGAGCAGACATTTATTCAGAATTATGTAAATTCCCTCTAATGTCTGGGACTGGCCAGGGTCTGCAGCACCATCAAGGCAAAACGCCTGAGACCAGACTGGACTCAGAGGGCCTTGGGGCCCAAATCTCTCCAAATTTCTACACATATAAGCTACAGTGTGATACAGCGTGATGTCTTTTTTTTTTTTTAACTGTCCTTGTCTGGTCAGTAAATGGTACCAGCATCATTAGATATGCATATAAAATATAATTACTTTATACTATATGCAAATGTAATTCCAAATAAAGACCTCACTTTAAATAAGAAAAAAAAAAAAAGAGAGAGAAATCATTAAAATCTTAAAAAAAAATACACAAGCCTGGTAGATGTAGTCCAAGCACATTCCAAGGACCCAGGTTTGAGACCCAGGGTCTGAGTGAACAACTAATATGAACAACTAAATAAAATGAATAAATGTTTCTTCCTCCTCTCTCTTCCTGCCTGCCTACTTGTTCACCTTCATTCCTGTCTGTATCTTTCCTTTAAAAAAATAAAAGGCATGCCCTGGTGTTAGGCAATCTCCTCTGAAGGAGCAGGCCACAGACCCCTGGGTTCAAGTCCTGGTCTCCAGCAGGGAAGCAGCCAATGTTAACAACTAAGATGAACTAAATAAAATGCTTCTTCCTCCTCTCTCTTCCTGCCTGCCTACTCACCTTTATTCCTGCCTGCACTTTTTCTTAAACAAAAAAAAAAAAAAAAAAAAAAAAAATCAAAGGTTTTACTTTACTGGGGGATTATTTTGGTCTTTACTTTCCACATAGATAATTTTGAGGATAATACTTGGTCAGAATATAGATATGTAGTTAAAAACATGGACTCTGAAACCAGAGGACTTTGTTACTTTTGAGCAGGTAACATGGAGAAAATTATTTTTCTCTACCTCCTTGGAAAAGATGGGAATGTTCATCTTTACCCCATATGATTGCTAAGAAGATTAAATATAATAATATCATAAAGCTCTTTTAAAAACACAAAGCAAATGGTTGTGTTTTTAGTAAATAAGCTCAAGCATTAATTATAGTTTGAGAATTAAAAGTAATAATGCTTACAAAGATACCCAAAGCATATCTGATACGTAATATGTGCTTGAACAGTGTATTAGGAACAATAATCATGGTATCAAATAGTCTCCAGGTAGTCTACACCCCTCCCCGCAAAAAAAGGGTCCATGTTCTGATTTAATAGAATTGGAAAAAGGCTGCACAATTTTGGTAATATTCAATTAAGTTTTTACAAAGGAGTTTGAATACATAAGTGATTCTCTCTCTGTGTGTCTCTCTTAAATTTCAGTAGTTGGATCAACATACCCTAAGGTCATAAATAAGAAAGTTTTTCCTAATAAGCTTTACATATTGACATTATATATAATCTTTCATTTTAATAAAAGATGACTGCTAATTGCTTAAAAAAATATATCAAAAAGATGTTGAATTGGATGATTTTTGGCTTTTAAGAATTTCCTCAGGGAGCTCCCTAGCCGCCCAGGTGTTAAGCCGGGGGTCGGGGCTGGGACTGGGGAGCATTCGTTAAAGCCCAAGGACCTAGCTGGAGGGTGGGGGGAGGAGAGGAAGAGGGGGAAGGGAAGTGGGGAGAGGACGGAAGAAAAAACTAAATAAAATGCTTCTTCCTCCTCCCTTCTTGAAAAAAAGGTGGGGGGCGGGGCGTGCCCTGGTGGAGCAGTGGTTATTTCAATCTCCTCCAAAGGAACCAGGCCATATACCCCTCAGTTGAAATCCCAGGTCCAGGGGTAAACAACCAGTGTGAACATCTAAATAAAAATAAAACGAAATGCTTCTTCCTCCTCTCTCAAGCCCAGTAAGCATTTGCAGACCTTGTTTCCATGTGGCAACCCCACAGGGGTTGTCCTGGCTAGGACTCCCAGCCTCCAGGCTGCCCAGATGGCAGCAGCCCACCTTGCTTCTCGTCTGCCCTCTAGGGCGCCTACAATCCTTAGGGCTCCTTAACGCTTTCGGGACAGACGCTTTTGTTGTTTCCAAGAGCCGAATCTCCTAAAAACTGGAGCTCACGATTCTTTTATATTCTTCTCGACCAAGTTAACCTTTATTGAAGTAAAATTTAACCTTCATGGGAGGGAAACCTAGGACAACTTAACCAAAGAAGCGCAAGCGTTAGGTGATGGACTAATACCGGTGAAGGGGGGTCCCACCCGGGTGACCCGGAGATGCCTGGCTGCCCCTCTCGTGCCTCTCAGCCCACCCTCGGCGGGGAAACGCTCCCTCCAGCCTCCACAGCCGGTGCCGACAGCCAGCCGCCGGGCTCTGGGACTTGCAGCTGGGGCCCTTCCACGCCGCAGACAAAGGGGGCTGTGTTCCGCTGCCAAGCCAGAGCCTTTCCCTGCCCGCCGCGGAGAGGCCAGGCTGGGGCGGAAAGAACCCGCAAGTGACCCCGTGGATGACCAGATCACTAATGGGTCAACAGAGCTGAACCGACAAGTTTGGCTGATGCAGACCAAACCCGAGTCCTGGAGCACAACCCCCACCCCAGCACCCGCTGCAGGAGCCTCCTTCCCTTGTCCCAAGCCGGTGGAGGGAGGGAGGGAGGACCTAGCGACGACCACGTGTCCCACCGGGCATTCCTGGGCAAGCTTCGGCCAAGTGAGGTACAGCCATCCGATTGAACCTTTTGGGTTCTCAAGGATCAAAATGTGAAATTCCTTTCTCTCATTTAATGATTCAGGAGCTTCCCCCACCCCTCCTGTCTCAGGGAAAGCGCTTCTCTCTTTTGCTCCGCCCCAGAGGGAAACTGGGGTAAAGGAATTTGGAGAAAAAGAGAGGAATCTTCCCTAACATTTACAGAACTTTGCCTATAGACCAGGCACTTAGACACTTTTGTTTTTAGCTAATCCTCAAAAAGTTTTGAGAAATTTTTTCCCATTCTCTTTCCATTCTTAGAAAAAGGAGGTTAGGATTTCTCCTCTGTCCTAAGCAATAGTTTATAACTTTATTATCCACCAATGCTCCAATTATAAATTTTACTAGACTCTTCCATTTCCCTTACTCTCACAACCATTGAATAAATGTGTTGAGTGTCTACTATGAGGCAAGGTGCTGGGGAATACTGTAATAAAGCAATCATAATCCAGATGTTCACATAGTTTACTTGGGACTTGGGTATAATCACAGTTAATTATTATCATTACAAAAGGGGAATGAGAACTGAAGACAAATTTCCCAGGCATTGGGAGTGGGATTTTAAGGGGGTGGAGTTAGGTGACCTGGTCTGGGTGGGAAGAGGTCCAAAAGCTTTCAGAGTGGTTGTAATGGGGGGAGAGGGAAGAAATTTGAGGATGGGGATGGCAAAAAGACTCATTCAAAAGAAACTAGGAAAAAGGAGTCAACAGGACTTATGGACCTGGTATTTATGGACAGTGACAGAAAAGTGGATATACCTTCTCTGCCACCTCCACCTCCCGCACTGAGCATTGGTTAGATGGAGGAATTAAGTAATACCCAGCTTCTAATCCTGATTGTGCCCCTCGTTGTTTGGTGGCATCATGGACAAATCATTCCTCTGTAAAGCTGGGGACACCTGAATTTCTTTCCTAGGCTGCAGGCATGCTATGCCCTGTGATGATGTTCCTGAAACCTTGAGAAAACACTGCAGAAAATATAAGGGAAACATATAGGAAAACTACATCATACATCTACAGTAATGAAAATATATAATACAGTAGTCCCACCTTATCCATGGTTTTGCTTTCTGCCAGGTTCAGGTACCAGCATTCAAGTGTCCCAAAATATTACATACAATAAAATATTTTGAGTCTTCATTCACCTTTTACCTCAGTATATTGCTATACAAAATTGTTTTGTTTTATTGTTAGTTGTTGTTAATCTACACATTGAACTTTATCATAGGAATGTATGTACAGGAAAAGATATAGTATATGTGAGTACTATTCCCGGTTTCAGGCACCCACTGGGATCTTGAAATGTATTCCCTGCAGATAAGAGGGAACTACTATAGTGGTACTAGTACATGGGAATGGAATAAAGAGTCTTAAAATAAACCCAAGCGTGCCGTAGTGGAGTAGGGATTGGATGAAGTCCACATACATCCCAAAGTCCAGGGTTCAAATCCCGGGACCAGCAGGAACAAGCAAGATGAACAACTTTCAACTTTATAAAAATAAATAAAATGCTTCTCTCTTCCTTCCCACCTACCTCTGCTACCTTCATACCTGCCTGTAACTTTCCTTTAAAAATAAATAATATAAAAATAATAAATCCCAATACATACATGAATTTAGTATATGACAAAGGAAGTAATACACAGAGGTCAGAAATACAGATAGTTTATTATATGGTGTTGGGACAATGGCTAACCATCTGGAAGCAATTAATTTGGAACCATATCTCACTTCTTATTCTAAAATAAATTTTAGATGACTCAAAATGAAACACTAAAAAATAAACTTTAGAAGCACTAAAAGAAAACTGATATGTGTGTGTTTAAGGAAAGGTGCAGGCAAGAATAAAAGCAAATAGGCAGGCAGAAAGACAGAGGAGAAAGAAGCATTTTACTTTATTTTTATTTAGTTGTTCAACTATACTGGTTGTTTCCCCCTGGACCCAGGTCAAATCCCAGGAGTATGTGGCCTTCACTCCTTTGGAGGCGATTGACCTAACTGCTTCTCCACCAGGGCATGACAGAAAACAGGTTTTTAAAAACTAAATTTTGGAATGGGGATGTCCTTTCTAAATATGACACAAAACTTAGAAACCATACATATACTCAAATACACATATGAACAAAGACACAATCAACAACCACAACTAAATACACCATAAATAGCACACATCACAAAGGAATAATTTCTTAAACATAAAATAAGCACTTACAATTTAGTAACAAAGACCAAACACTTATTAGAAAAGTATGCGATGGTGCATGCTGGCTCAGGTGTTAAGATGTGGCTATGACATGAACCAGGTAAAGCCCAAGGACCCAGGTTGGAGACCTGAGGTGGGGCAGGGGTGGGTGGGGAAAACAACCAAAACAAATAAATATATGAAAGTGCTTCCTTCTTAAAAAAAAAAGAAAGAAAAAGTATATGATAGTTCACAATAATGAAAATCAAAATGGCTCTTAAATATATGAAAAGATACTTCACTCAAGAGAAATGCAAATTGTAATTACATAACAAAAATACCATTCTTTCACTTATCAATTTGACAGTACGAACCCAAATTTAAAAAGCACATTTCTGGCATACCCCTGTGGCTCAGTGGCTAAGATGCAGGCCATGTAAAGCCCATGGACCAGACTGGGGGAAGGAAAAAAAAGCACAGTTCTTCAATTTAACAATTTCTCTTTTAGGAATTTTCCTATATATTCCCACAAGTATGAAATAATATGCTTAAAAAATTAATTGCAGGTGTGCCCTGGTGGAACAGCCATGAGATCAGTCGCCTCTGAAGGACGCAGGCCACGTATGGATTTGGGTCCCGGGCCCAGGGGAAACAACCAGTGTGAACAACTAACTGAAAAATAAATGAAGTGCTTCTTCCTTCTCTCTCTTCCATCTGCTTGCCTACTACTACCTTCATTCCTGCCTGCACCTTTCCTTTGAAAAAAATTAATCACTACATTATTTGTAATAATGAAGTATCAGAAATAACCTAAATGTCCCTCCACAGGGAATTTGTTAAATAAATTATGATACAGCATATAAAGGAATGGAAATGTATACGTACTGCTAGGGAAAAATCTTAATACAGAGGTTCTATAGGATATACCAGAGTCACAGCTATGAAAATAAACAATAATTATACTTACTGCACAGAGATGTTGTAAGAACAAATACCAAAAGCGCCTAGAACAATATTTTGATTACATGCCATTAGCTGTTCACTTATACACATTGTTATTAAAAAAGAGCAAGAAAAAAAAGAAAAAAAGAAAAAAAAGGAAAAAAAGAAAAAAAAAAAGAAAAAAGAAGTATTTGAGTAAAATAGCCCTTGAAATTTTCGCAACAAAACAGTAATAGTAGTTACCTGTGGTGAAAGGGGCTAGAGGCAAAGCAACTTATTTTCCCATCTGTCTTTCTACTTTCCATACCTTTTATTTTTTCAGTCAAATAATTTTAATTTGAAGTCTATTTGAAAAGATAAACTAAGTAGTAAATTTATCAATCAGAAATACACAAATAAAAAGTGAATTTTCTAAGAAAGAAATTGTTCCTATCATTTCTGTTTTTTAAAGGAAAGGTGCAGGCAGGAATGAAGATAAGTAAGCAGAAGAGGCACTATTTTTATTTAGTTGCTCGCATTTGTTGTCTTCCCCAGCCCCAGGTATTGAAGTCTGGACCTTGGGATGTATGTACCAGACTGGTAGGCCATCAGGGCTTATCCTTTCATTAGGTTTTTTTTTTTTTTAAATATCGATTTTTTTTTTAAGATGAAAGAAGACAGGAAGGAAGAAGCACATTTTAGTTTGTTGAACCCCCCACCCTCCACTTTGGGCTCTTTGTGGACAGTGCTCCAGGCAGGGGCTTAACAACCGAGTCACCAGGGTTACCTATTCATTCATTTATATTAACCACATCTGCAACTTTTTCATTTCAGCCTGGGGTCTCAAACCCAGGTCTGTGACCATCACCTTAGCCACTGTATTATTTTCAAATGCTTGCTGCACTTTCAAAAGTGTGGTCCTCAGATCAGCCACATCAGCACCTCGAGGGCCTTGTTAAAAATATAGACTCTCAGGTCCCATCCCAGATGTACTGAATCAGAGACCACATTTTTCTTTTTTTAAGGTAAGATATAGTCAGAAATGAAGGAGCAGAGGTAGGCAGGTGGGAAGGAAGAGAGAGGAAGAAGTAGTTTATTTTATTTTGGGTTCATTCTGGTTGTTGCCCCAGCCCTGGAACGCAAGCCTGAGTCCCTGGAATGTGTGCGGACCTTGCAGAACCTCCACTCCATCAGGGCACCCACCAAAGACCATAAGATTTAACAAGATTCTCAGATGATTTGTTTAGGGGAATTTTATTTGAGGTAGGAGAAGCACTGAGCTAGAGAACATAATAAAAAATAAATGAATGCAAAACAAAAACACTGTTCTAGCTTTGTCTCTTCTCTTTGAACCCCAACATCTCAAACCACGTGGTTCCATGATTCTGGAAAACATGGTTGCTGAGTAAAAGAAGGCAAACATAAAACAATCCAACCTATTTGATTCCATGTACATGAACTTCAAAAAGAACTAAACTAACCCATGGTGACAGAACGGATGAGGCTGAGATTTGGGCTGGTCCCAATAGTGCTTTTGGAGTACTGGCAATGCTGTTTCTTGATGTGGTTGGTGATTATTTGGAAGCTGTACACTTCTGATGGGTGTATTCTTTTGTATTCCTTATTATTTTAATAAAAGGGTTTTTTGTTTTTGTTTTTGTTTTTTTAATTTTATCACCAGCTTCAAAACCTTTTACCATGGTGAAATGAGGTAAGGGGCTTGGGGAAGAGACTGAGCTAATAAAATTATTTGTACTGATTTCATTACTGATAGGTAACTCCTACTTAGATTATTTTGCCTCACACACACACCCAAAACTCCTGTGCATTTTAAAAGGTAGGTGCCTGCTATTGACTGGCATTCATCCGAAAGATAAAGTGGTCAGGATGGAGCCAACAGGTGCTCTCTGGAAAGGAGTGAGAAGGAATAGTTGCACAGGCTCTGCTCTCTGTGGGCTTCAAGCCTGGATCTACCAGCTACCACATACCAAGGTTAGCTACATAAACTGGGACAAGTTATTTACTCTGCATTTCTGTCCTATTAGAGGATAATCATATCCCCACCTTATAGAAAGACTCTGTATTAAATGAGAGAATACATGGAAAGTGCTAGGTACAGAACCTGGCCCATTATAGGAGCCCAGTGATGACAGACAACTATCTGAAAGTAAAGGTCTTCTCAATTAATAATTCCCAAACACTACCTCACAAATAATTGTTGCCTGTAGTTGCTACAGGAAAAATTCTGAAAGCCACTTCCCCAAAGATAACCAGGTCTCATGATCCATGTGGGAACCAGAAGCAGGAGTGCCAGCAACAGGTTTTGCAAGGTATTTGCTTTCAAAGCACCCACCCTATTCCATTGCCCTCTGCCAGCAGAACAATACTTGTGTCCCTCCTGGCTTCCCACACCCCTCAGCACAGGAGGCCTGTTTCTCACCCCTCCTGCCACATGTTCTCACAAGCTTCTCTAAAGGCTTCTAAATGAAAATTTTCAGGTGGAAAAATTTGGAAAATCAAACCTCATGTTCTTGTTTCTAATCCTCAAGTGGCTTACCACTCTCTTTGCTCACTTCTTCTCTCTTCCCCCTGGCTCCAGGGAAGAGTCTAAAGGTGAAAACAAAGTCTCCACACCCAGAGACAGAAGGAAAGTCTGATAGATGGATAAGAACAGGAGTGAGTAAAAGCAGTGTTTTTGTCCCAGTTCAACAATAAATAACCTTTTTTAAACGTTTGCATCTTTTAAAGGTCAAGGGTGGTTATCTCTAGGAGGTGGGCTTAAAGGTACATGGCATTCAAAAAACATTATTTTCTGCATTTTCCTAATTATTGGCAAAGAT
Source organism: Solenodon paradoxus (assembly GCA_004363575.1). Lineage (NCBI taxonomy): Eukaryota > Metazoa > Chordata > Mammalia > Eulipotyphla > Solenodontidae > Solenodon > Solenodon paradoxus. The sequence continues at coordinate 283,199 of RJWH01000743.1, read as the reverse complement.
TTTGTATTACCTTTATTATGCTAAGATTCTGGTGGGGGGAGTGTCTTCTCAAATTTCTACGCTCAACGCAGAAAACTTGGAAGCACAAAGGAAAAAAACAGTTCCCATAATCACAGCATGCAAAGATAGCAGCTGTTAACACTTTGGCATATGTCTCTCCAGACTTTCCTCTATGCAGAGATGCTTCACTTTTGTGATCTAGAAAAGGTATAAACATTTAAGAGACAAAGCGCTGAGTCTTTAGTCTTCAATTTTATTTGTTTTAAACAGCATCTAAGGACTTGGAAAGGTCCCTAAGAGTAAGGGCCTGCCCCATGCACTCCTGGAGGCTACCCCAGTCAGGGCTGGGGCCCGGCTCCATCACTCCCTGTCATCCACACCAGTCATCAGACCTATTTTCTATCCAGAGACTTGGGACAGAAGAGGGTCTCCAGTTATAGGGGAAGTTGAGACTAAGGGAGGCTGCATGGAAGGATTGGGCTCAGACACAGCTGCCTTTGTTAGTCTTAGGCTATTCTGGGAGTTGGTAGCATGCTCAGACACACTGTGCGGGGGCACGAAAATGGCTCCTGAACTCCTCTGGTCTCACTCCTCCCTGGGCAAGCCCTACAGCCCCCCTTCCCCTTGCCAGTCCCAGTGCACTGCCTTAAGAAGACAGACAAATGGTAGCCCACAGTGATCCAGGAGGTCTTCACATGACCTGGTCAGCTGTACTTCACTCCTGGCCTAGGCAGGGTGGGTAATTGGGAAGGAGATGACAATTAATTCAGACCTGAGTGTCCCACTGCCTCCTACCACAAGGCTCAGGGCCTGATAGTGCCAACCCCTCACCAACTCTCGCCTAAAGGGGAATAATACAAGGGCATCTCTTTGTAAGGAGGGGTAAACCTGGACACAGCTTGGCACAGCAGGGCCACCAGGCCATAGGTGCCTCAAAGCATGCACTAAGCAGCAGGGGCAGCTCTGCTGAGAGAATAGAGGCCCATAGGGCTGAATCTACCCTCCCCCAACTCCTCTCCACACCCATGGTAACCATGGAAACATAGCCACCCCCACCCCCACCCCCCCATCCTGCCAGCTGCCTGAGTTTAGACAACCAAGCCGGGCCCACCTCTACCCAGCCAAGGCCTGAACTGATGCCAAGCTAGCCACAGAGTAGCTGCAGGAAGAACTGGGATTGGGCGATCTGGTCAGTCCAGGCTTCCAGCACAGCTCGGGAGGGCTACCACAGGAGCCTCCACAGCTGGCTGCCTGGGCTTGGGTCAGGCAGGCTGAGTCAGCCAGCATGGAGCTGCACCGCCCTGGATGCGCTCTGCTGTGGGCTAACAGCTACTGTGGGGCAGCAGCCCTTGCTGCAGCAGAAGCAGTCTATGGGCCTCGCTGAGGGGGCTTTCTGGATGTTGATCCTCCTGCCTGGGCTGCTCAGCTAGCCCCTCAGGGCTGAGGATATACCGATAGTCACTGGGGGTGCCTCCCACTGCCCCCACGCCACTGCCATCCCCTGCCCCACCGCTGGCCTGGTTCCCTCCAGACAGCTCCAGGCTGCCTCTCTCAGCAAGCTCCTCGGCTCTCTCAAGGTTCATGTACAAGGGGTCCTGGCTGGTGGACAGCACAGACAGGTGACCCAGGATGTTCTCGAGCTCCATTCGTAGGCATGTGAAGCTGGGGCGCTGCTTGGGGTCCGCGTTCCAGCACTGGTACATGAGCTCATACCTGGGGTAAAAAGAAGGGGAGGGGGTGATGGGGGGGAGGAAGTGAGGCACCAGAAAAAATGGGAAGTTTTGGTCCTTCCCTTAAAAGCAGAGGCTCCTTAATCATATAGAAACAGAATTTTTTTAAAAAAATCAACATAATTCTGGCTTACTATGTATTAGATAATCTTCTAAGTATTTCACATTTACTATTTAATTCTCCCAATTCTATGAAATAAATGATGCCTAGTTTACTGATGTGGGAAAGAAAGCACAAATTGTTTAAGCTAAGTTTGACTAAGGTCACACAGGTAGAAAATGATGGCCCTGCCAGGTGGGTGGCTTCATAGTCTCTCCAGTGCTATCTTGGAGGGGTGGGAACTAGAGGTATTTCTGATCTTGCAGAATACAGCTGGGACTCAGGGTTATTTTCATGGAGTGGATTTGAGCATCCACTCTTTGTCCTAAATCCTCACCCACTCCGGCATTTCAATCCTCATTGTTCAGAGATATCTTTGAGAATCCTAGAAAAGCTTCCAGCCCTCTTCTGGTAGTAGGAACAGTTTACAATTTCAGAAGGCTTGCAGATTCCCTGAGGTCTTATTCCTGTTCCCAGGGAGTGCCTCAGGCTGAAGGAGAGAGAAAAAAAATACTAAGGGGAAGGGGCTGAAAGCAGATCTAGTAGGAGGAAATGCCTGACTTTCCAGCAAGACTTTCTCATGCAAATGCATGACTTTCTCCCATGATAAAAGCCACACAACACACCAGTCCTCCTAATGGGGCCTCCCATGATGGGGGGAATCATGACAGAAATAAGGAGCAAGCCATGGGAACTGTCAGGAGCCATGGGTATGTGGCTAGGCTGGGAGACACTGTCAAGGCTATGCTAGGAGCCAACTGGCGCCCATCCACCAGGATGACTGGTGGGAGGCCAGCACCCATCTACCCTCTATTGACAACATTGGCTACAGCCCAGAAGGAGGCTAAGCCAGAGCCTGGTCCCACTGCCCAACAGTCTCTGCAGCTCCAGAGGCCCAGGCATGTTGCAGTCACAGGGAGAACTGAGCTTTCCCTTCAGGCCATGCCCTGAGCTCGGCTGAATGAATAGGCGGGGTAGGGCCCAGTTCACACACTCAGATTTCCCTCTCAGATGCAGATGAGTCAGCCACAGTCCAGGCTCAGGGCACTGCAAACCTACTGCCCTAGAGGAAGAGGGACCATCATTTAGACTGAGCCTTCCTCTGCCTGTCCACGTTTTGGGGCCTCTGGAGGCCCAACACCACAGCAAGAAAACAGGGAGTAGATTCCTTCCCTGATCACTGTGGACACCCTCCCACTAGTGCTAGTGTAAAGGTCCTCTGGGGGCCCAGGGAAACTCTGGCTTCTATGGTGTGAAGGAGTAACACTGGAACAGACAAATTACAGCAGGCATTGTGGTTAAGAGGACAGATTCTTGGGTTGCCCTTGTGGCTCAGGTGGCTGAAAAGATGGTGTGCAGATCAGATAAAGCCCAAGGACCCAAGTTCCTGCCCTGGGCTGGGGTGAAAAACCCAAGTAAGTAAATAAAGATGCTTCAAATTAAGATGCTTCTTCCCCTTCTCCCTCAAAAAAAAAAAAAAAAAAAAAAAAAAAAAAAAAAGGATATATTATAAAACAGGGACTTGGGCTCAAATCCCAACTCAACCATTTAATATATGTATGACCTTGGTTGTGTTACTTAACCTAGTTAATCCTAGCTTCTCTTCTACAAAATAGGGATAACAATAGTCTTTTCCTCATAGGGTTAGAGGAGGATTACCTGAGAGAATGCCTATAAAGTACCCAGTTAGTGACAGTGATACTGCCTTCCAGTCACAAGGGATTTGTGACACTCCCCTGGGCATTGAGTGTATCACCACCTCATTCCCAAGGATTTCAGCCCTCCACAAAGAAAAGAAGGCAGTCTTCTTCTCCCCAGGATCTCAGTTTGTTATAGTAAATCCATCCACTCCCTCAAGAAGCCAAAACAATAAAGGAAGCCAACCTCCCGGGCCCCCAGCACCCCCTCCTTGTCAAGCCAGGAATGCGATGGGGCAGCCCTCGGAGGGGGAGGGAGAGTTCAGCCTATGAGGTTTTCTTAGAGGAAATGGAGACTCAAGAAGGAGGTGGACTAGGGAGGTGGACTAGGGAGGTGCTGGGGAAACCTGCAGAATTGTTGAAACTGGTTCGGAGGGTTACTGGTTTCTCCTCGAAACTGGAGAAAATAGTGATAGGAAGGTGGTGGATGAAGAGGGAGTTTGGCATGAAGGTCGGTTCCTCTAATGATAAATATATTTCCACCAACAAAGAAAAGTTTCAGTGGAGGTTCTGCGCTCCCACCGGGCCAGCAGCTGTGCATTCACCCACTGCTACAACCCCAGATTCCTGCTTCCTCCCAGAATTCCCTCTTCGAGGCACTCACAGGTCCTCCATACACTCTGGAGGCTGTTTGAGGCGGTTTCCGCCGATGAGGTAGTTGTAAATCTCAGCGTTCTCGATGCCGGCATATGGCGTCTGCCCACGAGTCATGATCTCCCACATGGTCACCCCGAAGGCCCACTGAGACAGAATGGAAGTTGGAAGGGAGGTGTCAGTAGGCTTCCTGAGCCAGGCAGAACCTGGAGGCCAGCACGCCTTGGGGATCAGGGGCCTCATCCATGTCTGCCAAAGCCCACATCTGGCCAGGCCCACCCACGACGAGTCCACAGCACGTGTTACCACCAAGCCTCCCTGTGCTGCCCTGCTCACCACGTCACTGTGCACAGTGTACAGGTTGTCAGCAAGGCTCTCCAGGGCCAGCCACTTGACAGGCAATTTGGAGGCACAACCCTGACGGTAATAGTCCCCGCTATAGATCTTCCGGGAGAGTCCAAAGTCAGCAACACACACTGTCATGTCTTCTGCGAGCCTGTAAGGGTGTTAGAGGAGGACAGTCTTACCCCATGACAGCAGCCTTACTGGAGCCAGGGCATCTTTGCTCTCGAGCAGTCCCCACAGACTGCAGATACTAGCCCCTCCTAGTACTAGCGGCTCCTTCCCACCCCCTGCGCCCTCCAGAATTCACATACATGCAATTCCGAGCGGCCAGGTCTCGGTGAATAAAGTTCCGGGAACTCAGGTATTCCATGCCACAGGCAATGTCCACCATGAACCGGATCAGGGTCTGCAGAGGCAGGTTCTGGTAGGCAGACAGGACGAGTTCAGGCCTGCCCTGCCCACCCAGTTGGGCAGGTTGAATGGGACTGCCCAGGCTGGAAAGCCTAGACTGGTCTGAAAGGTAGGGTACAGAGGTGCTTCCAAAAATGAGAAAACTAGAGCGAGTCTAAGAGAGTGACCAAAAGTCAACACTCCCTCAACCTGGGGCTGTCTAGGTCTCATATCCCAGAGGAGGGCCCTCACCCAGGCTAAAATTCCCAGGAGGGCTTTGTGAAGGTAAAGGAGTTCTGCTAGCATAAAGGGTCAAACTCAGAGCTCATCTTCTCCCAACAGCTCCATCAGCCTGAGCCACCCAAGCCCACCTCTCTTTATCCCTTTCCAACTACTGATCACAAGCACCCTGACTTCCCCACAAACTCTGGACACTCACAAAGGGGTTCTCCCCAATCCTGGAGGCAAGCAGGAAGGCGTGCAGGTCCCCATGCTTCATGAACGGCAGAATGACCATGGGGATGGGGAGACGGCCTTTGGCCCTGCTCCGGAGGCTCACCCCTGAGGATAAGGGAAAGTCAGGAGCTAGGCACATAAAGGTCAAGGGATGGCTCAGACATCCACTTGGGTCCCCACCTGCACTGTCCCATCTCTAGCCCGGGCTCGGCTACTTCTGCTACTTCTGCTTCTGCTACTTCTCTGCTCCCTCCTCCTCCTTCTCTATTCAAGGCCTTTGATACAAGGCCTGCAAACTAAACTCCTTTCTTGGAGTCTGACTGAATTTCATCCAGAAACCCCCTCCTTCCTAGAAGAGAAGGAATGAAGGGAGAGAGGGAGGGAGGGAAGAAAGAAAGAAGGAAGGAAGGAAGAACTGACTTTTGCTTATTTTGGTTGTCATACTTTCACAACCTCCCTTGGGCTTTACGTGGTCCAGACCCAAGCCATCAACTTAGTGCCTCCTTGCCATCTGCTCAAGTCTAACCTCCCAGATTGGGGGAGCACGGTTTCAGCCCAATTTTTTTTATCTGCCTTTCCAAAGAAGGGGCTCACCAACAAGTTTGGCAACATGTGGGTGGTCAAACTCCTTCATACAAGCCGCTTCCCTGAGGAACTCTTCAATGTCACTTGAGGCAATGATGTCAGCTGCAGGACAAGGATGGGAAGGAGAGAATGAGGAAGAGGTGCTCCAGTTCTGACCCAAGGTCTTGTCCTGGGCTTCCCAGCGGCCCAGGAAACAGTCTGGTGAAAATCTCCTGGAGTGGTGCTATCAACAATTGCTCCACTTGCTATGCCTCCCCCAGCAGCTCAACCAACCCTGAGAGTGAGTCCAGAGGTTACTTATCACTGATAGCAGAGAGCAAAGGCTGTGGCACAAATGTGCCTTACACTTTTTTACACTTGGACTTACAAGTTATTCCCATGGTACAGACAGCATCCGCGTTAGTATTACCACTTCTTGGAAAGTCCAGGGGCTGACATGAACCTGCTTCGGGATCAGTTGCCTGCCTCACCCTCATGGGGAGCCCTTACTCCACACACCACGTCTTCCATTCTGCACTCACCTTTCAGCATCTTCACAGCCACTTTCACAAAGGCGCCGTCTTCCTGCTTCAACTGGGCCTCCCTCACTGAGCCAAACTCTCCTAGAAGATTATCCAAATGATGGTGAGTCCCTGTGGCCTCCTGTCCCCCACTCTCTTCCCTCCTAGGTGACTCTCTTAAGGACACAAAATCATTAGAGATTATTGAGAGAGCCTCCTTGCTCCATAGCCAAAACAAAGTATGCTTGGAATGACTTCTCACCCTCTTCACTCCCAGTCACCATTCCCCACAAACATCCCAAACTCTGGAATCTATAAGCATATCCTCAAACCCTCACAGTGATGGGAACAACCAAACACATGCAGAGAAGCAGACTCCAGTCATACCAATGCCTGTATGGCCTCACATACCTTTGCCCAACATCCTGCCCAGAGTGAACTGCTGCTCTGGGATGAGCACATCTTCTAGTTTGTCCTTCAATTCATCACTGATGCCCAAGCTGTCCACTGTGGGGAGGAGGGAGGTGAGACAGGGAAAGAACTCTCTGGTTCCTGATCCAAATCCCAGCCTGCCTCCTGGATCCCAAGCCCCAGCCCCTGAGCAGAGATGAACTTAGATGAACTCTCCCATAGCTAGGACAGTGATCTCCATGAGGGTAGGTCTGTGTGTCTTTTCTGTTACTGTCTGTGTGAGACTCATCAAGCTTCAGACACATTGGTCAAATGCATGAGTTAGTAGAAGGAAAGCTGATAGCAGTAAAAAGCAGCCCATGCTCTCCTCCTGTGGTCCCCCACCACTCACGTGTGGCCTCAATGCGCTCGGGCCTTTCCCGATTGAAGGATCGGGCTGCCCGGAAGTGAACAGCTGGCTCCCCCCGGGCCATAACACTGTCAAAGGCTTGCCTACAGGGAAACCAAGGACTTGGCATCAGCTTGAAGATCTTCAGTTATCATCTGCCTCTCCCACCCCGTGTCCCCGTGCCCTTACCCAAACCGTGTGTCCTTCCGCCTCTTTCGAAGCAGGATGAGAGCCAGGGCAGCTGCTGTCACCAGAGCTGTCAGCACACCCAGGACCACAGGCACCCAGGATGTACGGCTGTGGGGAGGACCCTGCTGGCCTGTGAGAGACAGGGGCAAAGGCATGAGCTGGGCTGACTCCAAAGTATCTCTTTACAACTTTCTGATGACAGCCATCTGGCCTGGTGAAGAGGTTCCTGTAAGTCAATCAGGGTCCCAAGTAGAAGATGGCTCCAAAGGAAGACCCAAGAGCTCCTACCCTATTGATGACAGGTCCTGGCTATCAGGACCCACAATGTGACCATGTTTCTATTCTAGTTCTGGGGAAGGGGTAGGAGATAGCGTTTAAATATCAACTCTGGCCTTGATTGCTTGACTCTGAGTCTTTGAGCCTATTAGCAGGAAAGGTGAGGCCAGCTTCCTCCCACCAGTCTAGATTGTCCTGGAAAGCCTGTCCCCTCCTCCCCTCACAGGCCTCACCTGCATGGTCATGAGACGATACGACCAATGGTTGACTCCAGGGCCCACAGCCAACTGCATTGGAGATGCACACACGCACCATCAAGTCCTTCTGGGGATCCCAGCCTGTCAAGTTGGCCCTGGTCCCCTCCACGGTCAGCTCACCCTGTAGCCAGGAAAAGAGCCCATCCCACAGAGTCTGAGGAAGAGGCCTTCAGCCGAGGTCTGAAGACAAGTTTTATCTAGGAACATGGGAGGCCAGAGACACTGTAGGTTCTGGGGCTGCAGGAACACAACCTGCTGGGAGTCATCGCATTCTTACTCCAGGCTGCAAAGGCCTCTTCTGAATACAAACAAGGCTCAGTCCTGGAATGCAGAGGTCGGGGATGGGAGGGAACAGGGCCAGGGAGGAGAGGGCCTTCTCTGTGCCTTCCCCCAGTTTGTGCAGAAATGTACTTCTTGCTTTATAAAACAAAGCAGCCAGCTAACAATGCTCACGGCAATCATAATCTAGTAAGGAGTGTAGCCTGCAGGGGAGGGCGGGACGGGGAAGACCAGCCACCAGAGCCCCCAGGTCCACCAGGAAAGTCATTCTGAAGCTCTGAAGGCTTGGGGGTGGGGGCATGAGGGGTGACTGTCTCATACATCTGAAGAGTGGCGTTTTCTGTCACCCCTAACCTGGGTTCCGTTGTCTTGAACCCAGGACAGTTTATAGGGTCCAAGAGGAGCTTCCAAAGAGCCCTCTGGGCTCACTTCTTCCCATTCCAGGATGAGGCCTGAGTCTGTGTGGATGGCATGGAGGTTCTGGGGAGCACTGGCTGGGGCTGTACACAAAGAGAGAAGTTGTTAAGAGCTCTGCCCTTTCTACCATCACTATCCCGATCTGTTACAATTGCCAGAGAACTCAAGGCAATGTCCAGCCATGGGTCACTCACTGCTCCCTCTTCCTGAAGTGATTTCCCTCCAAATATTTACATGCTTCCTTCCTTATCAGACAGATCTCAGATGTCTTTAGAGGAGTTTTCCTTGACCATCCTGGGGGCATGCTTCACTGTATCACCAGATCTTTCTTCTACTTTTCTTGTCTGCACGAGCACTAAAACTACAGGAGAAGGACTGGATTCATGTAGTTTACTAGCTCACACAGCTGCCACACTTGGTGTTTGTGAACGATGCGCTACTTCCCTCTCAAGCAGTCCCTCTGCCAGCAGGCTCCGCTCAGAACTGGAGCTGACGTGGTCTCTCCTCCTCCCTCCAGACCTGTCCAGTCACTCTGCTCTGAGTCTCTTACCTAGTCCCTTTGTCCGAAAGGGCACCCAGTCAGCATATGGAGAAGGCCCCAAGGCGTTAGCGCAGCGCACCCTGAGGCTGTAGTTGGTGGCAGGTACCAGGTCCCGAAGCAGGCAGGTAAAGGGTGGCACGGGAACCACAACAGCCAGAACCTCCCAGTCTCCTGGGGCCTGTATCACCTACAGAAAAGCAGAAAACAGATGATGCGGAAAGGGGAGATGGGGTACTTCAACATAATATATGACAAGCCCACAGCCAAAATTGTACTCAACGGAGAAAAACTGAAAACTTTTCCCCTAAGATGGGGACAAGACAAGGATGTCCACTCTCACCATTACTATTCAGTATAGTGCTGGAGATACTGGCCAATGCAGTGAGACAAGAAAAAAATATAAAAGGTATCCAAATAGGAAAAGAAGAAGTGAAACTATCACTTTTTGCAGATGACATGATAATATACATAGAGAACCCCAAAGAATCAAGTAAAAAGCTGCTATAAATAATAAACAAATATAGTAAAGTGGCAATCTATGAAATTATATTAAAAAAAACCTGTTGCATTTCCTGTATGCCAACAATGAAAATACAGAAAGAGAACTGAAGAAAACAATACCATTTACAATTGCATCAAAAAAAAAAAAAAAAAATGAAATACCTTGGAATAAACCTAACCAAAGAGGTGCAGGACCTATACTATGAGAACTATAGGACATTGCTAAAAGAAATAGAAGATAACACAAAGATATTCCATGCTCATGGACTGGAAGATCAACATAATCAAAATGGCCATACCGCCAAAGGCAACATATAGATTTGATTCTACCCCCATCAAAATTCCAAAGACATTCTTCGCAGTCATAGAACATAATGAAATTTATCTGTAACAACAAACAACACAGGATATCAAAAACAAGGAAAAAACCAACAATGGAGGAGTCATTCTCCCTGACTTCAAACACTACTATAAAGCAATAATAATTAAAACAGCATGGTACTGGTATAAAAACAGAAAGACAGATCAATGGAACAGGATTGAAAATCCAGAAATAAATCCACATAAATCCACACCTAATTTTTGACACAGGAGTCAAGAACTTACAATGGGGCAAGGACAGCCTCTTCAATAAATGGTGCTGGAAGAACTGGTCAGTCACATGCAAAAGGTTGAAATTAGACCATTACCTAACACCATACACAAAAACTAACTAAAAAAGGATTAAAGATCCAGGCCTAAGATCAGAAACCATCAAACACATAGAAGAGAAGGAGGCAAAACATTATTAGACATAGACCTAAGAGATATCTTTGGCAACTCAACTCTCATTGCAAGGCAAATAAAATCCAAAATAAACAAGTGGGATTACATAAAACGAAAAAGTTTCTACTCAGCAAAATAAACTCACATAAAAACAAAAAGGCATCCAACTGAATGGGAAAAGATATTTGCCTCTCACACCTCAGATAAGGGGTTAATATCTAAGATATACAAAGAACTCAAAAATTGGACTACAAAAATACAAGCAATCCAATCAAAAAATGGGCTGATGACCTTAATAGAGACACCTCTCCAAGGAAGATATACAAATGGCCAACAGATTCATGAAAAGATTCTCTATGTCTCTTGTCATCAGGGAAATGCAAATCAAAACTGGTAAGAATGGCTATTATCCAAAAAAATGGAAATAATAAGTGCTAGAGAGGATGTGGAGAGCTCTAATTCACTGTTGGTGGGAATGTAAAGTGGTGCAACCATTCTGGAAAGCAGTATAGTCTTCAAAGAATTGAGAATTGAAATTCCATATGACCCAGTTATTCCTCTACTGGGCATTTACTCCAATGACACAAAAACACTTCTCTGAAGAGATATATGCACCCTCCCATGTTCATTGCAGCACAATTCACAATAGCCAAGAGCTGGAAACTACCTAAATGCCCACCAACAGAGGAGTGGATAAAGAAGATATGGTACATATACACTATGGAATACTATGCAGCCATCAAAAGGGAGAGATCCTGCCATTTGTAACAACATGGATGGACTTGGAGAGAATTATGCTTAGCAAGATAAGCCAGAAGGAGAATGATAACATCCTATGATAACACTCAATCATGAGTAAAGAGAAAACAAACAAATGTCATAAACACCAAAAACGAGGAGGGGGGAAGAGAGAGAGACAGAGAGAGAGGGAGAACACTACTCCAAACAATTATGGACTCTTAGAAATGAGAGACAAAAAGATAAATCGGGGGGTACCAAAGTGACAGGGGAGGGGTGGGGGGAAATGAGATGAAGGGAAGTAAATATAAACGAAGGGAGAAAAAAAGTGGGAGGGGATATTAGTAAATCTACTATGCTATTTATAAATGTAAAAATACTACTATGTATACCTCAAAACAAGTCATTGTCAAAATGCAATATCCCTCCAATAATAATAAAAAATAAAATTGAAAAGAAAGGGAGATAGGGGTATCCCTGTGGCTCAGATGGCTAAAAGGGCTATGGCTAAGGTTTGGACCATGTAAAGGTCAAAGACCTGAGTTTGTGGATGTGGGGAAGTAGGGACCAAAAATAAAAACAAATAAAAATGCTTCTTCCTACTCTCCTCCCTCCCTCCAAAGAAAAAAGAAAAATAAAAAAGAAGGAAGGGAGGGAGGGAGGATAGAAAAGGAAGATGGAAGATAGCATAGGGATGGGTATAGAGAGGGGACTTGAGTTAATGCTACCTTTAAACCTATCAGCAAATACTTGCAACTGTCACCTCCCTCCTGGCCCACTCCAACCACACACCAAGTTTGACAGACACCTCTATGCCTTTGCTGTTCCCTTTGCTTGGAATAATTTGTTCTTCGTGGCAAAGACCAACTCATCCTTTAAGACTCAGTCCAAATAACAGTCTCTGTAAAAGCTTTTCTTAACTACTCTAGAAAACTCATGCCCCTGTGCATTGGCACATAACTCTGTTAGTTACTTATTGTAAGTACATTCCAGTGCAATATTTCAGAGCTTATCAAGGGCAGAGTAACTGTGAGTTCATGAGCATCATTAATCAGGTCTTTGCCTTCCATTTTGGGGGCCCAGGGCAATATACTTATGGAGATCCACGTACCATATGGCTAAATACATAAACATTGTAAATCAGTTGGCTATTTAACAAAGTATTTTCTATCATAATATGCTGATAGGTTGAGCTTCAAAACCTGGAAAGTCAGGTTTGCACATTGAATCCAAATCCTTGGATTCCCAAGCTAGAATGTCATGGGTGCTAAGAACTCAACTCCAGCCAAGAATATGCACTGTGAGTATGAGGGTGCCAATGCTGCCTATATACTATCCCCCGACAAATGCTGCCCTTTGGGCTTAGAGGTGTATATACCATAGCATGGTCAATGCTTGCGGAGACAGACCAGGGAAAAGGCACTCACAGGCCCAGAAGCAGACAGAGCCATAAAGCAGAGATCCTGGATATCTGAAGTCTGGTACGGTGGCTGCAGGAGGGGTGGGTGTTTCTTACGAACTGAATGGGCTTGCCCAACTGGTCCTACAGATTACTTGCCCAGGGGCCAGGGGTGCAGCCAAAGGACAGCCAAAGTGGGATCCTCTAATTGGGGCCCAGAACAGGAGCCTCTCCTACCCAGCAGAACTAACCAAAACAATTTCAAAGATGCTCATTAAATACCTTTTTAGTAAACAGATAAAATGAACAAGCTTGAAATGACTCTTGTTTTTAATATCACCTGACCCACCTTTTCCACTCTGTGGGATTTAGGACCTTTTTTGTTCCTTTGTTCTCTTTGGCACTAGGCAGGGGGTGGGGCATGAGTGTTACGTATCAGATAAATCAAAGGTTTGGGGTTCTGCCCAATAAGAACTATTTTGGTCATCCCAGATCTGCTCTAGCGATCTGTTTTCCAGCGAGAAGAATGAACAGATTTGAGCCACTGTGCAGAGCCGCTTGGACGCCAGAGCACCTAAACGGGGCACAAACCCAGGCCCTTCCTGATAAGAGAAGGGCACCTGAACAAAAGGTGCAGGGTAAGTCCCAAGGTTGTCTGGTAAATGCAATACCACTGTCAACCAAGTGCCACAGAGGCAGCCAGGATGAACATGCCCCGGAGAGCCCGTCCACCCGTCTCAGCCTACCTGGACTGTACAAGACTGGAGCACAGCTCGGCCATCGGCACCTGGCATCCAGGCCACACTAGCATTGCTGCTTGAGAGCTTCGTCACTGTGACGTTGAAGGGAGCTGCAGGTGGTGCTGTGGATGGGGACTTAGTCAGTTCCCTGGAGTTCAGTATCCAGGAAGGACATGAGAGGAGGGGCAGAAGGCATAGGATTTAAACCTTGAGTCCTTCCCTAAAATCTGGAACCCCACCCCAAACTAAAGACAGCCATTCAGCACTCCCAGCACCACAGTCAGACACAAGCTAAGCAACCAGTAGGGGACAGTTGCTCAGACATGGGAGGGTACCTGGGTTGTAGAGATGACGCCATTTCCAGAACCAGGGGCACTATGACCACATAGGATAAGATGGTGAGGGCGGGCAGGACAGCACCTCAGCCTTGGGATATCCAAACAAGATGCAGCCCTTCCTGCAGCCACTGGCTATTCCTGTACACACTGACTCTCCTTCCCTCCCTCTGAGCACACAGCCATTCTGGGCTTCCTCCATGATGCTGCTGGGCTGTTTTCCCCACTCCCCACCCCCTCTGCAGGGGTTGGCAAAAGCAACGTTGGGCATGAGCCTTGACCATCTCCTGCTGGCTCCCTCTCTCTCCCTCCCTCCCTCCCTCCCTCCCTCCCAAGATTCTGCTTCGTGATGGGAAATCTGCCATGACGTCAGGTTTCTATTCTCATCTCAGCCATGGCAGGGTCTCAGGTGCTCCCACTAGGAATGGAGCTAGGCCAATTAACCCCTTATCCCTCAGATCGCAGCAGGATTGAGGGGAGCTTACCCCCAAACAATTCTTACCACTCACTGCTGGGCAGTTCACTGAGAATTTCCCTGCCTTCCCAACCTCCTCGCTGCCAGTCCTCCTACCTTGAAGGCGAACAGTGGCTGGTCGAGAGGAGGCCAGGCCTTTTACGTTGTGAGCTTCACAGGAGAACACGGTGCTCTGGGTCAACCCTGGAGCCAGAAAAACACAGTCAGCACCCCCAGGCAACAACTCCCACTCAATATGGGATTGGAGAAAGAGGTAATTTAGGCTCTGGATCTGAATATCCTACAAGTCCTTTCTGCCAAAGAAGGGGCTAGACAATGGGATATGGTGGAATGAATAGGGATATTGGAGTCTAATGGGCCTAAGTGTAAATTCCACAGCTGGGACTCTGTTTTCTCATCTCCCAAATGGGACAATTGTGAGAAACAAATGATGTAGGTAAAGTGCACAGCATACAGTAAGCACTTGAGAAAGGTTATATCATCCCTCCCACCTCAACCCCATCTCCTGCAGAGAGCACAAAGCTGCCTCCTTCTTCTGATCACTCCTTTATCACACATTCCTTTCTCTATCTGCTCTGTGCCCTATCATTGTTGCATCTTCAGATTCTTTGCAATAGTTTCCAGGCTCCTTCTGCATGTGTCCTGTCTCCCCAATTACATTAATTCCTTGAGGGGGGCTGGGCAATGGTTTCTATTTCTTTTGTATTCCCTTGATCCCCTGTGGTGCCTAGCACAGTGTGGTGTGTGGAGTGGGAGTTCAGTGGCTGCTTATTATCAGCCTGGCTGCCTGAGGGTCCCAACCACGCACATCTGGAGAGAACTGAATGCAGCCTCCTTTCTAATCTGCCAACCAACAGGGACTGCTCTTGCTTCCAACAGGTCCTACAGTCCATTTCTCAAGATTCATATTGTTCAGGTATTTCACAGATCAGAGGCCTTCCCTCCCATCTTCCAGTACCTGAGATCAAGCTCAGGCTCTTATCTTTTTTTGCCAGTTCAAGCTCCAACCAGAAACAGAAAACTTTGTTTCACAGATAAGAGCGCCTCACAAGTATGTGTCCAAGGATCCTGGGGTCTGGATAGGTATGCAGGTGTGGCTCCTCTGGGTCTAACTGTGTGGAAGTATGCAGATACAGTTGCTGGGGAAAAAGTCTGGAGATTTCTGGAAAGGGCCATTTGAAGAGGAGGGCGTTGTATCTTTTTGCTGGCCTTCCCCTCCCGCAGCCATTCCCACTCTTCAGTCTGAGACTCTTGTCTTCTAGGCTTCCGCCAGACACTCCTAGCTCTGCGTGGGCTGGTTCCTGGCTCTTTCCCTTGGGTGGGGTAGGGGGATGGGTGCCCCTGGTCACACACACTCATCTCCCAGGGCCAGCTGTGCACTGGATTACTGCAAAGGAGGGGGGAAAGGCCCCAGAAGTCTGCTTAAGCACACACAGCAGGATCACCACTAATCAGCCCACCTGGACAGCCTAGCACACCTGACTAATGAGCTTAGTAATGGTGCTGCTCACGTACCCAGGCACAAGGGTGTATTCTAGACACATAACAGCAAACTTAGTGATTGAAGCATTGAACTCCACCAGACTCACCACCCTGCTCCTCATCACCACCTCCTGAGGCTGCTCACCTGTTACATTCAGAACAGAAGGAGAGGGAGCAGGTTCCCCAATTTTTGTGCCTCCTCTCCACCAGACAATGGTAACAGGTTCAGGGGGACCCACAGCCTCACAAGACAGTTGGAAAGGGGCATTGGGTGGCACTGCCAGATCTTTTGGCTCCACAATGAAAAATGGCACACCTAGGGGAGAAAGGGGGTGGGTAGAAGTGAGTCTCACACTTGTCAGCTTCCTACTGCCCAAATCACAGGCCCCCCTATGTGGAAGGTCCCATAGAAACTTATGATCATGCTTCTATAGCTTGATAGGAGCCTTCTCTTCTTTGGCCCCTTTAAAAATAGCCTTTGTGCAGTCCCTTTGAGTATAGCAGGTTTGCCTGTCCCAGACCTGCTCTGTTCAGACAGCTCTTCAGAAAGCAAGGAAGGAGATGGAGGGTGTGGAGCTGGGGGAGGGGATGAAAGGGAGGGGAGTGGGCAGGAGCTTTAGCAGAGTTCTGCTGGCAGCTCCCCTTTTCAGGGCCTTTTGTTACTTTCTTAGTCACTTTGTTTTCCTGGGATCAACAGCTCTGAGCTCCCACAGCTGCGGAGCCCTCCTCCCCTCCCCCAGCCCTCCCCCTCCTGGCCTGAACTTGGAAGAACGGGTCCAGTCCTGATGGGAGCTTGAGGCCTGTTACTCAGACAACTGAAACAGACAGTACCCCCAGAGGTTGTGGGTCCTAGTGGCCGCCTTGGCTCTCAGATACCCAGATTCCAGTGGAAATGGTCTTTCAGTGTCTGGGATGGGCTTGGAGACTGGTGCAACCAGGCCCAGAGGGCAGTGGGGCAGCCCAGCTTCCACTGAGCTTTCTTCTGCAGAGGTAGGTTCTCTAGCAGACAGCACCTTCTCTAGGCCAACATGCTCTTGTGGCTTGGCCCCTTCACATTCTACTCCCTCACCTTCCACCGTGAGCCACACTGGCTGGGAGATCTCCATTTCCCCTTCGTCCTCCACTTGGCACCAGTACCGGCCAGCATCAGAGCGCTCCACTGACTTCAGGCTGTGGAAACAGGACACCAGACTCGCCTCCAAGGGTCAGGGAGGGTGGTGGGTGGAGGGGTCAATTCAGCCGGACAAACTCAGTGGGTTCAGCCTGCTACCTACTTCTGGAAGTTTTCCACCAATTGCCAAACTGCAGACCTCAGGAATTAGCATTTCCCTCAATGCCCCCAAGCCCTAAAGGAACTGCTCAGCCTGCCCCCAGACTGGCATCCCTGTCCCTCCAGTCTTGTACCTGAGGAAAGCAATCCAGTGCTGCTCGCTGACTGAGATGTACATCTGATCCATACTCTGGACCACAGCCCCGTCCTTCACCCATTGTATCTCAGGCTCCTTCATCCCCTCCACGCTGCAGTTGAGATTCACCGGCTGCCCCTGAGACACAGTCAGCTTCACCGGGGCCCCTATGAGCTTCAGGCCTGATAGATAGGAAGGAGAACGTGTCAGTTGGTTTGATGGACCCAGTCTCTGAATATGTCCCCCATCCTCTTCCAGAACATAGCTTCTGTGTCAGAGGGTTCATTCTCAGCAATAGCCATGGAAGCAGAGGCAGGACAGTGTGGGAGAGACCTGGGCCAAGAGAAGGAGCATGACGAGCTCTCCAGGCACCGTTTCTGCTAAGTTCCCCCCCAGTTCTAAGGAAGGGACCCCTTCCCCATATCCCCTTCTGGGTAAAGTTAAGTTCAGGCCCAGTCACCTGAAAGACAAGCTAGGCTGAAACAATGGGGCGTTCTCAACCACTGGGGTAGACACTGCCCTGGGAATCACAACTGCACCCAGTCAGTGCAACAGGCTGCCAGCTCTCCGCCCAAGGTGTCAGCCCAGACTCAGCACTGCTGCTGGCACCCCTCTGCACCCCACTCAGGCAAATGTAAGGAGGCTGAGGAAGGGGAGGGAGTGCTCCCCTGAAGCAGAGAACATATGGCTGCAAAACCACGTCAGATCAAACACATGGCAGCCTTCCTGGCAGCCGTCCGCTCTATTAATACCTGAATGTGTGCAGGGGCGGATGTTAGGAAGGCAGGAGGTAGAAGAGAAGGGAGGGGTCCAAGTGGGAAGTCTAAGACCCCAGAGCTGTCACAGCTAACAGGGACTACCCTCCGTAACCCTGCCTTCTGCGCAGGGGTGCCTACATCTCCTAGTTTCCTGGTATGTTTTTAAGCGGAGAGAGGCAAGTGAACTATCTACATAGCTGACGTCCAATTCTGCTTCTGCTGCCCTTGGCTGTGTGAGTGGAGGCAAATTCCTGGGCTCTGTGATTGTGAGATGCACACCAGTCAGATTTTAACTGCTTGTCACTCTTTCCCTCCCCTTCTCTGAGAGGCTGGTAAGGCAGGAGTGATGTCTCAAATAAGTGCTACCTGGGTGCTGCTGCTCTGGCCTGTGTCTTCCCCACTTCCTTCACCTTCTCAGGACAGTGACAAGAAAGGCGGAATAGCCTCACACCTCATAAATGCCTAGCAGTCTCAGGGGTATGTAATGTGAACTTGGGGCTCCAGGGTGCTGCAAGGAACACTCCTGCGACTGGCAAATGCCTCAGTGGCTATGTGGGAACACAACGCTCACAGGTACAAAGACCAAAGAACGGCGCTCCAGACCATCCACTCCAATATTCGAGGTTTCAGGAAGCTGAGTGGGCACAGGAATCAGAATAAGCCCAGATGTTTATGTGACTGGGCACACTCACAGCCCTTGTACCTAAATAGTGTCTGGGTACTTCTTGAATGATCAGTCCCAGCCCCTGAAATTTCAGAGTGGGACCCTCATGTGTGGGGCGGGCATAATGGGGTGCTAAGGACTGAGAAGGGAGAACAACCAACTGGGAACATCAAGGCGGGAAAATACAGTCCCAAATACCCCCGTGCTGACCACTCAGCCCACAGCCCACTTCCTTCCTTTCCAACCCCTCCAGAAGAGACCCGAACCAAGAAAGTTGGGGGAGGGGGCCGCTGCCACAGACCCTGCAGCACACACATCGTTGCGCCCCCTCCCCCAGCCCCCAAGCCTCGGCCTTCCAGCTCCGGTCCCCCACCCAGATCTCCGGCCAGCCCAGGCCCGGAGCTCGCTCCCTCGGCGGCCACCCCGGACTCCGATCCCAGCCGCGCCCCTCCACAGCCCCCCGCTCGCCGCTGCCTCGAGAGCCAGCCCCTACCTGCGGCGGCGGACTCCAGGAGCAGCAGAGCGGCCAGACCCGCCAGCAGCAGCAGCGGCGGCGGCGGCGGCGGCGGCGGCGGCGGCAGCGGCGGGCGCCCCGGCCGCCCCGGCCGCCCCATGCTCCGCCTCAGCGCCATCGGCGGCGACGCCGCACCATGCCGGGCCCGGCCCGCGAGCCACCAGGGAGGAGGGAGGAGGGAGGGAAAAGAAGGGAGGAGGGAGGGAAAAGAAGGGAGGAGGGAGGGAAAAGAAGGGAGGAAAGAGGAGAGTCACGGGAGGGGCGGGGGGCGGCGCTGCGGCCAGCGCCTAGAGACCCGCGCCCGCTGTCAGTCGCCACTGCCACCGTCAGCAGCGCGGGGTCCCCGGGGCAGCTCCTGGGCCACCGCGCTCCTTCCACAGCCGTCGCCGCCGTCGCTGATTCATGTTCTCGGAGCCGCCGCCTCCTCCCGGGTCAGCCCGCCCGCAGCCGGAGCTCGTACCGCCCCCCCGCGGAGCCCCGGCGACTCGCTCCGAGAGCCAAGCCCGGCCTTCGGCCGCCACCGCCCCCCCTAGCCCCGGACCCAGCTACCCCAGTGTCGAACCGGAGGATCTGTCTTAGCTGTCTGGATGGGCACCCAACCACGCCCCTTCTATCCCTAAATACGCCCCGGCGTCTTTTCAAAATCGACACCCAAGATCCTTCCTTCAAAACCTCACTGGAAGCCTCTACCCGACCCCAACTTCTGTCCAGACTGATTCCAGCAGCCCCCTCTCAGGCATCTCAGTCTCCTAGACACTCAATCACCAGGCCCGCCGAAATTGTCGTGACTCAGGACTCCCCTCACAGGTTCTATTAACACCTCTTAATGAGCCTTTCAACCAAACTCGCCGCATTCGTGCCCAATTTCCGACCCCTTTATCTCCAAAACGTTGGACCTTGGCTCTTGAGTTTTTCAAGATCTTGGTAATCGTCGGATTTTATCTGATATTCCCACTGCAATACAGGGTCCAAAGTCCAAAGACCTTATCTTTGGGGGGCTGTCATTCTTCTTAGTTGCTTCCTCTGCTTCTACCCGCCCTCCCCAGGACATGGCGTGAAAGTTGACTGTGTCCTCTCCATGTCCAATAAAACATTAGCTACTACTAGTTGACCACTTTGCACATAGTAGGCATTCCAGAAATAGATGCCTGTTAAATGAATGAATAATTGCCTCAAAGCTTGGCCTGCCCCACAACCAGTAATCATGGGGGTGGCTGTGCCCACGGACATCCTGTCAGACAGATGCAAAGCTGGTTCCAAATTCAGCCTACCAATTGCTCCCCTCCCTTTCGCCCCACCCTCTACCTGTCCCCTGGTGCCTACTCCAGAGGGCTTTCCCAGAGGAAGGGAAGAGGGTCAAGCCACTCAGCCCTCCTGGCCTACAGCCTCACAGCATCTTTTCAGGGGTTTTCCTTCTGAGCAGCAGGGGCCTGCCTTTTCCTCTACTTGGCCTCATCAGTGCTTGTTTATTAATTATACTAATGATAACAACAACAGCAGCGCTGAAGACAGCCTCAGATCCAGCTCAGGGCGCCCCCAGGCGGCATCATGCGGAAAAACTCCGGAAGCGCTGTCCGCGTTGGATGGCAGGGGCCGAAGTTCTCTGTTTAGCTGATTCTCAGCCAATTTTCTTGGGCACTTTGCGTCGGCTCCAGAACCCTTTCCTTAAGGAAAAGACTCGCTCCGTTCCAGAATCCACAGCTTCTGAGGTTGGGCTGAATTAGAACAGGGCAGACAGACAATAATCTGGGGCTGAAGCCAGACTCATCAGAGCCACCACTACTGTGTAATGTGGCAACTGCAGCCCTGCTCTTAAGCACTTGTCACTTCTCAAGGCCCTCTTCTCACCTTGCCTCTCAGGAGGGGACTTCCAAGTTTCCGGTAAAAAGGAAGTCTACTCCTATTGACTCTGGCTGACGCTTTAAGACCTGTCCTTGGAAATGTTAAGTCCAGAGCCCAAACCTAGTCTTTTACTTTTCACCTCTGTGTCCCTCCCCATAATCTGAACTCTGGTAGAGAAACCCAGATCATCATTGGCAACCTCAAAATGAACTTCTTGGACATGTGTATGCCAGTGCAATGTGTTCTCACCTCACAGCCTTGACAAATTTCCTACCTCAGTTGCAGCCCTGCAGCGCATTGCTGTGGCTCTGGGCATACACTTTCCCTGGGGGCGGTGGGGGGGGGTGGGGTTGCTAGCCTGGAGTCCTGAGTTCCTCCTTCTCTACCTCTGCTTAGGAATCCCTTTCAGTTTTCAGCATTGCCACTTTGTGGTAGGAAAGATGGTGGGGGTCCCGGTTTTATGATTCTGCAGCTCCTACAGAGAATGCTTACCTTCATGAGCCCTCACAACCCACTCTTCTTACCTGTCTCCCCCCTCCCCTTCTTCTCTCTCTGGGCATGGTATAGGAATGTGTTTTAAGGGTATGTGAGCAGGTGTGATTTTCTGGAAGAAGTGTGTAGGTGGCTGAGAGGGTGTGCATTGTGATGTACGAGGGAGGGTGTACATTTGTGCAAATTCTAAATGTGACTGAATCTTTGTGGGTGGATAGGGAGAAAGTGTGTGTGTGTGTGTGTGTGTGTGTGTGTGTGTGTGTGTGTGTGTGTGTGTCTGAAGGAGGTTGGCTGACTATGCAAGCACATGCCTGCAAAATCTCCCTTCCTTTCAAAAATGTATTGCTTGGAAGAAAACTAATGAAATCAACAGGAAATTTATTTGACCTGATGCAGAAGCAGCTGTCCCAGGAGTTCCTGTCCTCAGAACAGAACCAGAGCCAGCAGTGAGCTATCCCAAGAGAGTAAGAAGGGATCACAGGAGAGAGGAAGGACAAGCAGCAATTCCTTATTACGGATGGAGCTAGGCTGGGCCCTGGCATCTCCTTACTCTGATGAAATAAATATCTGTCCACTCTGCTTTTTATGACCCAGGACTAGCAAAAAGTCAAAAACTGAGAAATGACAAAGATAAACCTAGAAATAAAAAACATCTACTCACAGTAACAGAACATCCTGGTAACAACTTCCACCTGTCTCAGAAGATAGCTGCTTCAACATTTTTGTTTTCCTCTCTCCACTCAGGGAGGTGGGTAACCAAGGTCAGTCATGGGATCATGACAGTCTCACTGGTCCTGTGACCAAGGACCTGTTCTGTCCCAGCTAGTAGTTAGAGATGTGAGTTCCACCTGATTTCATTAGAGAAGGCAGAGAATCTGTCTTTGGGGTTTGAAGGAAAACTACCAACAGGTGTGATACTAAGGGTATAGGGGACTGTCCCTGTGCTTATCAAATGCCCCTTGCCTGAAATTCCTAAACCAGACATAATGCTATGTATGTCTTGCCAAATTAAAATGAAACAGAAATCCCTAGGAGAGATCACACTTTGACTTACAGCTATAGTACAACTTTCAAATGATCAGATTTCCCCAAAGTACAGATTTTAAAAATAGGAAGAAAAGGTGTGCTCAACTGACATGAATACTAAGTGAACAGATGAACACGTCTTCCTCCTCTATCTGTCTGCCTGACTACTTGCCTTCATTCTTCCCTGTTTCCTTCCTCTAAAAAAAATCAGAAGAAAATAAGGCTGGAGTTTCTGAAATGACGAATGAGCCCACACATATGGAAGAAAAAGTTTGTCTTCTTCAGAATTTCATCTAGGGCTGGCCATGAGAAGTAACGTTTCATGTGTAATTGTAAGCATGTGTGTGAATGCCTTCTATCCATTGGCTTTTTTATATTCCTTAACTTAGACCTGAGAAGTGAGACTTTCCTGTCTCTATTTTTCAAAAACAAATATTTTTAGGCATGCTCTATCGACATGGCACAAACCATGTTAAAAATATTTTTATTATGGATTTTTTTTTTTTTAAAAGGAAAGGTTGCCATGTCCTGGTAGATCAGCAGTTAAGTCAATCACTTCCAAGGGAGCACAGGTCACACGACCCTGGGTTGGAGTCCTGGGTTATGGGGCAGGGGGTGGGGTGGGGTGAGAAACCAGTATGAACAACTGAATGAAAATAAAATAAAGATGCTTCCTCCTTTCTCTTCAAGCCTGCCTGCCAACTTGCCTTCATTCCTGCCTGCACCTTTCCTTTAAAAAAAAAGAAAAGAAAAGAAAAGTACAGGCAAGAATGAAGGCAAATAGGCAGGCAGGAAGGAACATTTTATTTATTTTATTTAGTTGTTCATCTTGGTTGTTTAGCCCAGCCCTGGGACATGAACCCTGGTCCTTGCAATGTGCTTGAAGCAGCCAGAGACAGCA
The DNA here is from genome assembly GCA_004363575.1 of Solenodon paradoxus. Classification (NCBI taxonomy): domain Eukaryota; kingdom Metazoa; phylum Chordata; class Mammalia; order Eulipotyphla; family Solenodontidae; genus Solenodon; species Solenodon paradoxus. Next base: position 260,006 of record RJWH01000743.1, on the reverse strand, counting down.
GATTAAATGGTTATTTCACCACACACCTATTATGAAATATTTTAAACATACACACAAGTAGAGAAAATAGTATGAGTCTCTAGTGTACACCTCTGTGCTTCAATGATTATATTAGTCAACTGTTTTCTCATCATTTTTTAATTTTTTTATAAAGGAATGGTGAAGGCAAGCAGAGACAGGCAGGCAGGAAAAGAGAGGAAGAAGCATTTTGTTTATTTTACTTAGCTGTTCATCTTGTTTGCTTGTTGTCCCCCCACCCCCACCCCAATCCCGAGTGACAAACTCTGGTCCCTAGGATATAAGTGGATTACGTCAGGTGAACCTAACCATTAAGCCACCAGGGTGCCTCATCAATTGTTTTCTATTATATCCCATTTTTGTTGTTTTGCTGGAGTAATTTTTAAAAGTAAATCTTAACCATATAATTAATATTAGCTGTAAATAACTACACTGTGTATCTGTAATGGACTTAAAATACACTCATCCACATACAGACTCAAAGGATTACATAAAGAAATATTTAGAGATACATATATACATATACATATATATATACATATATATATGCAACAGTATACATACATATATATTTCCTTTGTCATCTAAGAAAGGCCTAAAAGCAAAACACCACAGAATCAATGAGCATAACTATCACCCAACTTTTGGTTTCTAAAATCATTTTCCAATAAAGGAAACCAAGGATCCTTGGAGAAATGGATAATTCCATGATACAGACAAGAAATATACCAGATGAGCTTGGAGCATCTTGTAGTGACAAAAAAGTAAGGATGTATTAAAAAACAAACACCATACACACAATATCAAAGGGTCAAATATACATATATATGTATGTAGTGACATATGTAAACATATAAGCTAAATTGAATAAGCTGTTATTTACCAAGAGACAAATCTCCCTTGCAGAGCTCCAAATAATTCATGTAGATACTCTACCATCAAAGAGAAACTCATTAACTGTGGTCTGCACACAGCACCTTCCTTCCAAAGAGGACAGGATGGAAAATAGGGGGGGAATGTAGAAAAATCTGACAAACATTACCATAGTTAGGTGATTAACACCACAGGTGTGCCCTTGTGGGTCAACGGCCTCTGAAGGAGCACAGGACACATACCCCTGAGCTGAGTCCTGGGTCCTGAATGGAAACAACAACTAACGTTGTTGGTTCAACTAAATCAAAATAACAACTAAATAAAAATAAAAATAAAATATAATGCTTCTTTCTGCCTGCCTGATCATCTTTATTCCTGCCTGCAGCTTTCCTTAAAAAAAAAAAAAATTAACACCACAGTGATAAATTGTGTTGATAGTAGTTACCCACAATACAATGTGATTTTTTTATTTTTTTTTATTTATTCATGTATTTATTTTAAAGCAAAGGTGCAGGCAGGAATGAAGGCAAGCAGGCAGACAGGAAGAAAGGTAGAAGAAACACTCCACCCATTTTTATTTAGTTGGTCACATTAGTTATTCCCCCTGCGCCTGGGTCTTGAATCCAGGACCTTGGGATGTATGCGGGACTGCTCCCAGGGTGTACTAGACCACTAGGCCACCAGGGCTCATCTACAATATAATTTTTTAAAAAGGCATTTTAGCTCTGTGAACTCCTCCCCAAAACCCATAAACCCAGTCTAATCATGAGAAAAAAATCAGACAAATCCTAAATAAGGAACGTTTTCAGAATACCCTTCCAGCGCCACTGTGAAGTTTCAAAAGTTATCAAAAACAGAAAGTCTTTGAAACTGTCACAGCCCAGTGGTGACATGAGAAATAAATATAACGTGGGTATCCTTGGTGCACTAAAAAAGAAATAATATTTTTATATTGGTTTATTAATTCTAACAAATATACCTTATCAATATTTAAAATAACAGAGGAATCTATGGGGGGTAAATGGAAACTCTTTCAATGCTACTTAATCTAAAATTATTCTAATATCCCTAGTCTCTATATATATATATTTTTTTAAATCCTTAATGTAAAAAACTTACTGTTTAGTTTTCCTCAAGTCTCCCAAAAACTCTTTTTACAGTAGATATATTTGAATCAGGATATAAACAAAAAACATATTTAATTGATAGTCTCTTAAGTATTTTTAACCCTGTAAGAGGTCCCTCTTCTCTCCTGGATATGCAATTTATAGAAGAAACTGGGTCTTTTCTAGAATTTTTCACAATCTAGATTTGACTAACTGTATCCTTGAGTTATCATTTAACATGTTCTTCTACCAGCCACATTTCATGTAATTGGAAGTTAGAGCCAGGTGACTGAATAGATTTAGATTCTATTATTTGTGGGGCGAGGTGGAGTGGCATGAAATCTTAGGAGTTTTTTTATACTTACAGTTACATCACATCAGGAGGCACGTCTGGTGATGTTAAGAGTCATCAGTTGCTTCATAAGTTGGCAACCTGATCCATCCACATAATGTCCTCATTAACCTTTCACCTAATAGTTTTAACAGTCATTGGCGATTATTGCCTGGAGTCAGAATTTCATGACTGCAGGTAACGAAAGACAATAATTTTGTTTGTTTCTTTTCTTTTCTTTTCTTTTTTTTTTTTTTTTTAACAATTTGGCAGTTTTTTCCTTTCTTTTAGAGGAAGGAAGCAGGAAGGAATGAAGGCAAGTAGGCAGGCAGGAAGAGAGGAGGAAGAAGCATTTATTTAGTTAGTCAATCATTTTGCTTGTTCCCCCCACCTCAAACTCTACTGCCACCACCACCAACTCCTAGGCCAAGAACTTGCTTCCTTGGGCTTTATGTGGGTTACACAGGGGGTCACAGATTTAACACCTAAGCCACCAGGGGTCACCAAACAATGTATTTTCTTCTCTCAGAAAAAATGCAGGCGGGAATGAAGGTGAGCGGACTCAGGAAAGCAGGAGGAGAGAGGAGGAAAAAGGTTTTTTGTTCTTGTTTTTCTTTTTTTTTTTAAGTTATTCATCTTGGTTGTTTCCATGGGCCTCAGATATGAGAACCCAGGACCTTGGGGTGTATGTACGTTCAACTGCTACGACACTGGGGCACACCTGATTTTCTATTATCATTCAGCATTTTTAGATTCTGTGCCCTCCCTCACTTTACATAACTTTTTTTCTTTTTTTAAGAAAAGGTGCAGGCAAAGGCAGGAAGAGAGAGGTGGAAGAAGCATTTTATTTATTTTTATTTAGTTGTTATTATTGGCCGTCCCCCACAGTACCAGGTTTTGAACCTGGGACCTTGAGATGTATGTGGGACTGCTCCAATGGTGTACTAGACCACTAGGCCACCAGAGCATGCCTCACTTACTTTACATAACTTCTAACCAGGTTTAGTACTACTTTGAACCCCAGAATTGGCTAAATTCTAGTAGCTGAAATGTACTGCCATAGTGGAAACCAAGATAACTTGGGAAGGATTCTACAGATCTGCTGTATCCCTGGACAAACAGCATCATCTGGAAACTTGTCAGAAATGACCTACTAAATCAGAAACTCTGAAGGTAAGTAACAGTGATGTTTTAAGAAGCTCACTAGGTGATTCTGATGTGGAATAGTTTGAAACCACTAGATTTTAACATTGGTTGCTCTAAGATGGTCTTCAAAGATTCCCTAAGGTCCTATGTGTCTGTCAGTATGCTGGATATTTAGCATTATGGATGCAAAAAGAGAAAGCCTGGAGGCCACAAGGAACTCACAATCTATTCAAGGGAACAGCAGCTATGCCATGAAATGTTACCAACATACCACACAAGTTATGCAGGTGGGAGATTCCAGGTGATTCCAAAGAAAGTTCAGTGAGTAGGCCAAGTTGACAAGGGCTTTAGACTCCGGGAGGACTTGGGGGTGGAGGTGACAGGAGAGGCGGTAAGATTTCCAAGCTGAGAGACCGGCATGAACAAAGACAGGACGCTCAGGAAAGGCATCAATCATCTGGTGGGCAATGAGACTATTCTCTTCTCTCTCATCTAACTGCCAGCATTCCTACAGTGTTTCTTTCCTTGGGTCTCACCTTTCCTTTTTTACAATTACCGGCTTATGGCCCATAAATACATTGGGGAGGTCACTTGATGTGTGCAGGTTTCTACGTGCTGCCCGTGGACGCGGGTGCTGAGGCTTAGGATGTGCTTATCCCGACTGAGGAGTCCAGCCGAGCCTCTGAGGAGTCCTTTGCCTCTGTCACAGGTGTTGTCTGTGTAGAAGGGCCTGGACCTGCTGCACATCCAAAGAAAGTGTTCTGAGTGTCAGCAAAGAGCTTACGTGGTGGGGTACTGCAAGCAAGCTGAGAAATCCACTGCCTCAGGAGACCAGGACACCAAACTGGCAAGTGCCCAAGAGGGCGGAGCCAGGCCTGGTAGAGGCGGGACCCGGCCGACGGAGGGGCGGAAGCTGAAAACTGGCGGCGGCGGAATCGCGATTCCGGCTGGGCAAGATGGCGGCGCCCAGGCGTGTCTGGGGCAACTAGATGGCCGGGCGGGAGGGCCGGACTGCAGGGAACCCCGGCGGACGGCCCAGGTACGGCATATCCAGTTCGTTTGTGGCAGTGTGTCCTCATGACTCGTCTACAGAGGAGTAGCCCTGGCCTTGTCAGTGCGGAGGTCCCGTGCACGGGCTCCTTCCGCGGACAGCATGGGCTGACACTAGGTGATTTCTCTTTGCTGACGCCGGTGATCCAGCTTCGCCCCGCACCGCAGAGAGCTGGGGCAGTTGCAGGGTTTCACTGTGGCCGGATCCTGGCGCTAGACGATAAGCTGAAAAGTGAGCGCCCAGAGACATCTCAGAGGCCACACGCTCTGACTCCGTGGCCCATTGTTAGCAGTGCCTACTCCCTAGGCTGGGGAACTGGCCTTACTGTAGTTCATCAGGTTACCGCCTAGCACGGATTGGTTTTGGACAAATCTGTTTGGGAGTTTGTGGGGAAATGCGTCGATGACTTTATTTAGGGCTAAAATAATTGCTATCATTAGAGGCCTATTTATGTGAGTACCAGGCGCTGGGGTAGGTGCTTTACCTGTATTGTCGCTTAAATCCTCACCAAATTCTTATCATAGATTATTCACATTTTACGATGGTGCACACTGAACAGGGGTAACAAATTACCCAAGTAAGTGCAAAAGCTAGTTTAACTGGTTTTATTTTTAGCCTATTGATTTCAAAGCCAGTGTCCACAAACTCTCTAACTCCCTTTGCATCTAGTTTATGGTCCACCCAATGAAGTCTGCTAGACTCTGTTTTGGGGGTTCTTGAATCCATGGCAAAGTACGGGAATATTTTTCTGCTTCTGTAGAATCTTCAGAAGTGAATTGTTTGCATAATAGGGATTCTCCACCTAGGTTAGCCTTCATTTTGGGCCATTTGAATGGGCATTGATTTGGGTTGGGGCTTTTTCTTCTGTTCATTGGCAAGATTACCCAGCAATTGGATCTTATTGATCTGTTTAAATTCTCTTTGGCTGTAAATAATGATGATAGTAACTAATATTTTATACCTACCATGTAGGAGACATTAGTCTAATCATTTTATATATATTTAACTCATTCATGAAGTGATACAATTATCTACATACACAAATGAGGAAACAGGCACAGTAATTTGACATCAGGTAACTTGCCTAAACTTACATAATTATTAAATGGTGGAACTGTATTTGAACTCAGTCCCTTTCCAGATGTCTGCCTTTTATCCAGGAAGACTCACACCTATATATGTTCTATATAAGTCAGTCTACAAGTGTTTTATACCTATGCATTAAAAGTTCTCTGCCAAGTTTAAGACCCAAAATTGTAGACAGCTCTTTGCTCACTTCACCCACCTCCTGTTCTTTGCTTATCTAAGTTTTCTTCTTCAACATTCGGCTCTGTTTTTAATCTTTAGTGTTTATTCCCATCTCTGAAATCTGATAGTACTAATTTTCTATGTAATTGATGTGTTTGGGATGTACTGCTTTTATTTATTTATTTTTAAAGGGAGGAGGAAGAAGCATCTTTTATTTAGTTGTTCACACTGGTTGCTTCCCCCAGACCCAGGACTCAAACCCAGGGGTGTGACTTACTCTTTTGGAGGTGATTGACCTAACCAGAGCTCCACCAGGGTGTATCTGCTTTATTTATTTATTTTTTTTTTGAGCATTTTATTTTACTTTTATTTGGTTGTTTATATTTGTTGTTCAATGCCACCCATCTCTTGCCAACCAAGGATGCAAGCCCCAATCCTTGGAATGTATGTGGGCTATGCTCAGCTAGAGGTGGCAGACCTAACCACTACTCCACTAGGGTGCACCAAGGAATATACTGCCTTTTTTTTTTTTTTTAAGGAAAAGTACAGGCAGGAACGAAGGTATGTAGGCAGGTAGTCAGGAAGAGAGAGGAGAAAGAATCATCTTTATTTTATTTTTATTTAGTTGTTCACACTGGTTGCTCCCCCTCAACCCCCATCCAGGATTCGAAACCAGGGGTATGTGACTTGCTCCTTCAGAGACAGTTTATTTAACTGCTGCTCCACCGTGGTATGTCAGGGTGTACTGCTTTTTAAAAATATGTGTATGGTTACCATATCACCTCACCCAAATTTGGATGCATCATTTGACAAAAGGAACAATTTATAACATGAGAAATGTCATGTTAACTGCAAACCTTTGGAATTTTAAGGTTAATGGGGTGAAGAGATGGTGACATCGACAATTATACACCTAGCATTTTGACTCAGTCTTTGTCTAGCCAGTAAGCTACTTACCTAGGTAGGAATAAAAATAAGTGCTAAGCAATTTATTTGTTTATTCTTTCTACAGTCAGTTCAAAGTATATCAGATCTAATACAAAACCAGTCTTAGAAATACACCCCCAAAATACTGAGGAGGTAGGAAGGGGCTGTAGAAATGGCAAAACAATTATATGAGGGTGTGACCTTAAGAACATAATAAAAAAATTTTCTTTGAGAATTTTACTCTGTGCAGAATAGCTTTAAGAGGGACTACAAATATGAAGAAATGGATGTCTCCATTTGTCTAGGTCTTTTTTCTTTTTTTTTTTTTAACATCTTACCCCAGGTCTTGAACCCAGGTTCCTAGGCTTTACATGCCCTGCACTTTAGGTGCCTGAACCATAGGGGTGTATCTGTTTAGGTCTTCTTTAATTCAACAATATTTTATAGTTTTCAGTGTTTAAGTCTTGCATTTCTTTGGTAATTTATTCCTTAGTATTTTATTCTCCCCACCCCCACCCCCATTTAGAGGTAGGAAAGGACTTCCTTTTTAAGGAAGGAAGAGGAGGAAGGACTATTTATTTCTATTTATTTATTTGTTTATTTATGGTTATTCCCCTGGCCCTGGGCTGGAAACCTGGGCTTTACATGGTCCGTGCCTTTGCCACCATCGTAGTGCCTGAGCCACCAGAAGCAAGTCTCTTTTTAATGGGATTGTAAATGAAATTATTTTCTTAATTTCATTTTCTGATTGTACTTTGCTACTACATAGAATATAAATAATTACTGTAGACATGCCCGGTGGAGTAGAGATTTGGTCAGCTGCCTCCCACTGAAGCACAGACCACATGCATCCCAAGGACCTGGGTTCATGTCCCGGTCCTAGAAGTACAACCAATATATACAACTAAATAAAAGTGTGTAAAGAGCTTCTTCCTCCTCTCTCCTTCTGCCTGCCTGCCTCTCACCTTCATTCCAATCTATACCTTTACTTTAAAAAAAAATTATTGCAGCTTGATGCTTTACAACCCAAAATTTTTAATAATTTGAATACCTTTTGACCAGACCTGGTCTCTCCAGTCTGATACAGAATCACCACTCTCAGTGCACCCTGGTGGAGTAGTGGTTAGTTTAGTCACCTCCAGAGGAGTGCAGGCAGCGTACCTCTGGGTTCATGACCTGGGTCTGGAGGGAAACAACCAATGTGAACAATTAAATAAAAATAAAATGCTTCTTCCTCCCCCTCTTCTTGCCTGCCTGCCTGATCACCTTTATTCCTTCTTACCTGTACCTTTCCTTTAAAAACAACAACAAAAAAGAATTACCACTCTTCTATTATGACACATTTTTCTGCATGGTCCCTGATTGGGGCTCGGAGGGCATGTCTCCTATGGTTGTCTCTAAGCGTTTTCATCATCCACAGATTGTAAACAACCTAAGTTGGAAGTAAATATTATTTCTAAGCTGATGACATCAGGAAGGACTAAAGAGGGAAGGAATGGTCTTAAGTTATGAATGTGAAAGAATGAGTTGACATGAACCCAAGGATAAAGGGTCTTCTCTCGTATGCACAATAAAATGAATCAGGATTCGGTTGCGGAAGGTTTATCATCTGTGTTCATTTAGGGATGAATGAAAGAGACAGTGCTCACACCAAAGCAGTGCTAGAAAGAGTCACACTGAGGAGGCTGCTCGAGTGTCAAGATGCTGTCAAGACCAAAGCCAGGGGAGTCCGAGATAGACCTGCTGCACTTCCAGAATCAGTTTCTTGCAGCTGGTACAGCCCCGGCGGTACAATTGGTAAAGAAGGGAAGAAGGACAGGTGGCAATGCCCATGCGGACCAACCTCCACTGAAGGATCGTCGGGATGTGGTGATGCTGGATGGTGAGTGGCTATGGAAACAGGGCTGAGAAGGAGAGAGGACACAGCCTCAGGGTCCCCTTATTTTTCCTGATGGGACTAAATTCTACCCCATCACTTTTCTTTTTTAAAGGAAAGGTACAGGCAGAAATGAAGGTGAGTAAGCAAACAGGCAGGAAGAGAGAGGAGGAAGAAATTTGCTTTTATTTAGTTGTTTATCTTGGTGGTTCCCCCCCACCCCCGCAGAATATGAACCCGGGTCCTTGAGATATATGTGAACTGTACTCAGTCAGAGGCAGTGAACCCAACCCGTGCTCCACCAGGTCAGTGCCCACATCATTATTTCTGACACTTCATAGCCCCTATTGCTGCAACCCTCTTTTAAGTATGAATACATTAAAGCTCAAAGAGATAGTGAAGTGTCTTCCCACAGTGACACATCTGAGCCTAGGCCTGGAAGCCACTGCCTTCCTCTCAGGTTTCCCCCGAGTCCTCAGTATCTTCCTAGGAAAATATGACTATTCTCACAGCTGACTTTTTCTTCCTCAGATCTCCCAGATTTGCCCCCAGCTTTGGTTCCTGCTCCCCCAAAGAGAGTCAGGCCCAGCCCTGGTCCTTCCCTGCCTCATCATGAGGACCCTGAAGAGAGGCTGAACAGGCATGACCGGCACATCACTGCAGTCTTGACTAAGATTGTCGTGCGTCTCGCTCGGGCTGTGTGGAATGGGGCATCATCGAGTGTTGGGTGTGGGTGGCGAGCCCTATGAATAGAATGATTCAGAAAGATGGGACTTTATGCCCCTGCAGTCAGGTTGAGGGCTGGTTTCGAATCACTGTACCCCAAGAAGCAAGGTGGGTCCCTGACTGTAGAATGAGAGACGAATCAGAGAATTGGGGCTGGTGGGATGGGTCCAGCCTGGGAAAGTCACTGCATCTTCACTACTTTTTACTTCATCGCTGCAGGAGCGAGATACCAGTTCAATGACCGTGAGTCTGCCTGTGCCCAGTGGGGTTGCTTTTCCTCCTGTTTTCCATCGCTCACAGAGGAGACAGGTAGGTGGGGTTACCTTCAGTGGTGCTTCTGGGACAGTCAGGTGAGCCTCAGAGTACTTTTTGTGGGTTTATAATCTAATAAGGATGAGCACCTCAGTTGTTAGAACAATACCATATTAAGCACTTTGCATGACTTCATTTGCTCCTCATAACAACAGTGTGAGTTAGGTGTCAGCCCCAGTTTCCAGTCAAGGAAATTAAGGGCCCCTCCCAAGAGATAAATAACTTGTCCAGTATTGCACATCTGATAGAAGAGCCAGAAATCCAACCAAAGTCTGTTAGACTTCAACACCTATGTTCTTGTAGAGCCCTGCTTTTTCTGAAGACTAGGATTGTGACCCCTGGAGATGAGCAAAGTCCCTTTTATCTGATTGTTCTAGTGTCCTTGGTAAAAAAGAATTTGAGAAGAGATTGGTAAGCGCATCAGTCACCTAAGTTTTCTTTTTGCCCAACAGGGGAAGCCAACAACCTCTGATAAGAGGAGCATCTTTGCCCAGGAAATTGCAGCAAGGAAAGTGTCTAAAACCATTGTCCCACCACTTACAGAAGTTCTGTCTCCCTTGGGCCCAGCAGAGGGTGAGTTGGTGTTGACGAGGTATGGCCTTGGCCTTTTTGTAAGACACGATCATAGAATCATCTCTGAATATATGTCTTCCCTCCCTCAAATATGAAGTGTATTTGAGCCATCTAAAGAGAAAGCTGTCCCTATTCCCACTTAGAGTATTGAGGTTTGGGTCTACGTCTGGGTTTTAGGTGCAGGGAGAGGACAGGTCTTTATTCTACCCAGAAGAAAGGAAGGGAGTAGAAGCATCTGGCAGAGACTATAAAATAAAGATAGAGCCAAGATTCTTTTTAATGGTGTTAATTAGTAGTAGAAGAAACAGTTAGCTACCTAGCTATCCAAGAGATAAGTCAAAAATTAGGATGCTTCTGAGGGAAGCTTCATACAAGTCCTAAGAGAAGAATGACTAGAAAGGCTGCTTCTGTCACCCAACCCCAGGGTACCTAGGGTTCTGTGGCTGGGATCACTCTGGGGCCTCCATCTGTCTCTAGCACTGAGGGAATTAGAGAAGTGAACCAGAAGGCTCAATCAGGTCAACAGAAGTAAAGTGATTTTATGCTTTTTCCAGGTGCTATTACCTGTGAAACACTCATACCTAAAGAGCAGACCTACCAGCCTCAAAGGAGCAGCCATAGTTCCAGTGGATTCCAGGGACCCCGTCTGGTCACAGGGCAGGGGCTCAGAGGCCAAGAGGCTGAGCAGGAAGCCCAGACCATCCATGAAGAGAACATAGCGAGACTGCAGGCCATGACTCCAGAGGAGATCCTACAGGAACAGAGGCAGCTGCTGGCTCAGCTCGGTATGGGTACCCAGCTCTCCTGCTGAAAGCAGCGTAGGAAGGGACTGCTGCTTACTGAGCAAGGCTTACTGTGAGAGCCAAGCATTGTGCTGAGTAATTGCATTCATGATTTTATTCTGTCCTCAAACTGTAATATAGATGGTACTAGCCTCATTTACTTAACAGAACAAAACAAAACAAACAAGAAATTCTTCCCCCTAAGTCATATATCTGGTAAGGAACACAAATCAAATGAGATGTAAGCCCAGGTCTGTCTGGTCTCACAGACCCTGGTTCTTAACCCTGTACTGTGTGCTGTGCTCAGCTAGTAAGGTAGACGCCAGACGACAGTTCTAGTTCAGCTACCATATATTCCATTCATGGCCGTGTATATGCCACCCTCCCTTCTCTTTTCTGTTCATCAAAACAGCACCAAGTCAATCTCCAAACTGTGTATTTATCACCTATAAAGAGCATAGCATATATTAGGTTTCTGGTGACTATTGGTGCATAAATAAATGAGCCGAAAGTGAGTGAAATTACTTCCCTACTCTGTGTCCCTGGTCACTAACTATTCCATAACCACTTATTTGGACTTGTGGCCTTGAGCCAAGCATAAGGATGGGCCTAGGGAGACTGTGGGCAGGGCAGGCAGGCAGGTCTCAGCAGCGGGTACGAGAACATAGGGTCATTGAGTCCCCATGAGAGCCCTGGGGCATAGGCCAGGGCTGGGACTCAGCTTGTCTTGGCCTTGGCACATGTGGGCACACAGTATTCAGATCTGTCAGAGGCTGGGGAGGATCTGCTGCTGCTCATCTCCTCCTCCACCCTCTCCTCTAGATCCCAACTTGGTTGCCTTCTTGAGATCTCATAGCTACATTCATGAGCAAACAAGAGAGAAGGTTACAGAGGAGCAGACACCAGGAGAGCCTGCTGTTGAGGTTACTGAAGAAGAGCCCATAGTGCCAGCTTCTGCCAGGGAGCCCAGGAAGGAAGATGAACAGGAGCCAGAATCCCCAGGTTTGAAGGCGGGAGGTTCATCTTTGTGGTAATAAAAGTAGAAGAAAGTATCCCTTCTCCTAGGCCTGGCAAATGGGAGAAAAAGAGGATTTTCTCTCTCCTGGATATCTGACATTAATCTTTATTATTTGTTTGCACTCAATCTTCATTTGCTGATACTTATCTTCTTCCTGCACATGTTTCCTGTTTCCTTGTCCTGATGCTGCTCCTTTCCCCCTTCCCTGGTAAGAGGCAGCAAGATGTGATGGCTGAGTGGCCCCCTCCCAGGCAGATCCTCTGTCCCTGCATTTGCAGTAGCTCACCCACCTCTGCTTTCCACCCCACCGTTCTCTCTGCCTCTGTTTTCAATGCTATGAGAAGATGGCATGCCAGGGTGATGAGAGAGGACGAGTCTGACGCAAGTCTCATGAACATGACTATCATGTCCCAGGAATTGGATTATTTTATTACAAAAGAAGAAATAGAATTATGAGAGCCAGGAATCTTGCCCTTGATGAGCTCTGAGCCTACTCAAGTGGGGGTTGGGGTGAGGAAGGAGGAGGATCTCTATTTCTGTGTCCTGGGCTGCTGAAGCACTGTAACTGCCCCTTCTTATAGCCCTACTACCCTGCTCCTGGGTCTGGGGAGTGGAGAAGAATGTTCTCCCCAATGTATTCTGTTCCTCCTTCCCCCTTTTTTCTCTTGTAATCTTCCTCTTTCCCCTCCCAACAAATCTTTGGGGTCAGTAAGGAGCTAGAACCCAGGACCAGTGTGTTCTGCCATAGCTAAGGCATTCATCTACTTCCCAGGAGTCATAGACCCTGGACAATACCATTTAGCCTTTGTGGAAGGCAAAGACTGCAAAACCTGCAGGGTGATGGCTGGGCCCCCAGTGCATCAGTGAGCCAAATCCCTGGAGATATTGTTATACTTCCATCTCCCCAGCACTGCCCGTGATGCCCCACAAAGAATGGCTGCACATGGACACTGTTGAGCTGGAGAAACTCCACTGGACTCAGGATCTGCCCCCGCTCCAGCAGCAGCAGACGCAGGAGGTAAGGGCTCGCTGGCCTGCATGTTTGGAGCGGGATGGGAATGGGCCTGTAGGTCTTACACCCAATACCCAGGCCCACACTTGAGAAGCATCTCCTTTGTGCTTACCCTGCTCCAGGGTGCTTTCCCATCAACCTGTCTGGCATTCAAGGCCAGAGGAGCTCATTTCTAGTCAGAGGTAGAGTCAGGACTGAAGTCCTGAAAGGTGGTGGGTGTGGGAAGTTACCACTGTCCCAGCCGAGTCCTCTTTCTCTTCCCAATAGAGGATGCAGGCCCGATTCAGTCTTCAAGGAGAGCTGCTGGCCCCCGATGTGGACCTCCCCACCCACCTGGGCTTACACCACCATGGAGAGGAGGCGGAGGTGAGGCATGGGCAGCTGTCAGCAAATGCTTTGAACCACATGTGGAAAACAATCTCTGTCAGTTGCCTTGAACCACCTGTGTGCCCTGTTCTAGTTCACGATTTGCTATCCAGTCAAGTTCTTAGGCATGAAATCTCTTTTCTTCCCACATATTCTAGTCAGTTGCCAGAATTTGCCAGTACTATGTCTTCCACTCACATGTCATTTCATCCCTCATGGGGCCGCCATACTGATCTCCTCAGGCCATGCCTTGCCTTGGAAAGTTTCCTGACTTCCCTTTGTTCACAGAATAAAGTCTTGACTCCTCAGTCTGGCAAGACCGTCCTTCTGTGGTTTGTCCCTGCTGACCCAATAGCTCTGCCTCCCTCCCTTCTGCTACATATTCGGCTGCTCTCTCTCCATACACACCCTGTGTTCACAAACAGACTCTGTCCCTAAAACCTGATCCAGCCCCTTGCTCCATGCCAGGCCCTCACAGCTCTGCCCACCTACTGAAACCATATCACTTTCCTAGTCCCTCCTTTACTCTGGTTCTCTGGTTGTAAGTTAAATACCAGTAACTACATTCTTCCCGATCTGCTTGTGCCATGGTGACTGTGTGCACACCTTAGCATCTGTACCAATTTGATCTGTGCAGAGCAAGAGATAGCAGTTACTCATTTTAACACCTGACTCAGTGCTGGTCATATAGGGATTGCTGCTTATTTGATGGGGGGCGGTGCTGCCCTATGCCTTCATTCCTTTGACATCTTGTATCTGACCCAGAGAGCAGGGTACTCCCTACAGGAGCTGTTCCACTTGACACGCAGCAGAGTGTCCCAGCAGAGAGCACTGGCGCTGCACGTGTTGGCCCAGGTTATCTACAGGGTGAGTGGATGCTGCCCACCCCCACTCCTCACTCCCAGCCTTAGACTTGCCCACCTCTGGCCCTTTCCACTCTGACTCAGGAGCCTGTGCATCAGCTCTCTGTGGATCAGACTGGGAATGGGACAAACCCAGGGCCACAGGTGGGCAAGTGAAGGGTTTCAGACAAAGACTGTCACTTCAGCATCTTCACCTAGATTTTATCCTCCTACTCTTAAGGCCCAGGCTGGTGAGTTTGGGGACCGGCTGGTGGGCAGTGTCTTGCACCTCCTTTTGGATGCCGGCTTCCTCTTCCTGTTGCGTTTCTCCCTGGATGACAGAATAGATGGCGTCATTGCAGCTGCCATCCGGGCTCTTCGGGCTCTGCTGGTGACTCCTGGAGATGAGGTACAGCAACGATAGGAACGGGGCTTCATGGCATCAGGTTTCCTGCTCCTGCTGCCATGCCGCCCTGCTAATTCTTTGCCAAGCAGAGATCAGGATGGCAGTTTCACCCTCCGTAGAGGCCTCAAAGGCCTTTCTGGTCTCTGTGGGTGATTTCGGCTCTCTACTCCTGGACCTGTTTCTTAAACTGGCCTTCTTCTCTTCCCGGCCCACTCTGTTCTCTGGTAGGAGCTCCTCGACAGCACTTTCTCCTGGTACCACGGGGCTCTGGTGTTCCCTCTGATGCCCAGCCAGGAAGACAAGGAAGATGAAGATGAGGATGAAGAATCCCCAGCACAAAGGGCAAAAAAGAAGAGCCCTGAGGAAGGAAAGAGGCCTCCAGCTGATTTGGCCCGACACGACGTCATCAAGGTAAAGGTGCTAGGACAGTTGCTCCTGTCCTGTGACCTCAAGGGCATATGTTGGGCAAGAGGCGTCATCAAGGCCTGGGACCCAGCTGCATGTGGCATTGGGTTTGTCACTGATCCATCCCCAGGGGCTGCTGGCCACCAACCTGCTGCCTCGGCTACGCTACGTGCTGGAGGTGACCTGCCCAGGACCTTCTGTGGTCCTTGACATCCTGGCTGTGCTCATCCGCCTGGCCCGGCATTCTATGGAGTCAGCCATGAGGGTAAGAAAGAGGAGGAGGACGGTAATGGGTAAAGAGCCTCTGTGCACCTGGTGTTGACCCTCGGCCTCCCTACCTCCCTTTTTCCTCCTGTTCCCCGTAGGTCCTGGAGTGTCCCCGCCTGATAGAGACTGTGGTTCGAGAGTTTCTGCCCTCTAGTTGGCCCCCCATGGGGGTGGGACCTACCTCCAGTATACACAAAGTACCCTGTGCTTCTGCCATGAAGCTTCTTCGTGTCCTGGCCTCAGCTGGAAGGAATATCGCTGCCCGACTGGTGAGTAGGATGCCAGGCAGAGGATGGGGAGACTTAAGATAGGGCTGGGTTAGGGGCTAAACATGACTCCTGGACTCTGGCTGGTCAGCTCATCAGCTCATACCATTGTCTTGTATCTGCTCCAATTGCTTAGACCCACAAGAGAAACTGCCAGGCAGGAACCTAGCCATCTGGAGCCTAGTGTGTTCCATAGGCCTGGTAGCATTGTATTTGTGTTTGTTTGTTTTAATTTTTTCACACTTGCCCAGAGCTAGGACCTTGTGGCACTAGAGGGGCTGGAACAGGGCTGAGTTGAGGCAATCTCTGCCTCAGGGCCTGACAGGACCTGAGGCTGCTTGGGACTTGGGACTCTCAGCCGGTCCTGACTCCCCGAATTCTGCCCACCCCTAGCTGAGCAGCTTTGACCTCCGGAGCCGCATGTGCCGCTTTTTAGCTGAGCCTCCCCAGGAACTGGCCTTGCCCCTAGAGGAAGCCGAGATGCTGAGCACAGAGGCTCTTCGTCTGTGGGCTGTGGCCGCATCCTATGGCCAGGGTGGTGACCTTTACAGGTAAGGAGAGATGCCATGGGCTCCTTTCAATTCTGTGCTTTTGATCGACCCTGAAGACCCAGCCTTGCTTCAAGTTTCAAGCTTGGGATGAGGCTCAAAAATAAGGAAGAGGGGATTTTGGAAGGAATGAAAAATACTTGGGGGTCAGGACTAGCCAGGGGATTGTGGGACAAACCTGAGTTAGCCACAAGCTGTGCACAGTAGCGTTGGTATTTTGGTGAAGTCAGATATAAAGTCTCTTTTGAAAGAAAGCCTTGAAGGGCTACTCCTTCCCTTCTGACCCCAGACTTCCTTCTCTGTGAAGCTGTCCAAGAGCACCCCGCCCTGCCTTGCAGTCTCTTCCTCTTGATTTTCCTTAAACAGATTGCAGATCCCAGGAGTGGGGTCATATTTTTTCTTTTTTTCTTTTTTTTTTTATCTTTAACATTTATTTTATTTTAGTTGTTTATCTTGTCTATTCCCCTGGCCCTGGGATACAAACCCTGGTCCTTGGGATGTATGTGGACTTCACTCAGCTGAAGGCAGAGACCAAACCACTACTCCACCAGGGCCCTCCCATCCCTTGTATCTTACATTTCCCTCTCCCTTCGTACACTGTGATTCAATCAGTGTTCTTCCCCAGGGAGCTGTACCCAGTGCTGATGCGGGCCCTGCAGGCCGTGCCAAAGGAGCTCAGCACCCACCGTCCTCAGCCCCTGTCCACCCAGCGGATAGCCTCACTGCTCACTCTCCTCACCCAGCTGACCCTGGCAGCCAAAGGCACCAGCCCTGAACCCAGCAGGTAAGTTGTAGCCTGGCCTACCAGCAGGGCCATCTAGGACAGGTGGGAGTGCTGTCCACTGGGAGAGGGTTGCTAGAGCTTAGAGGAGAATTGAGGCAGCCAGACCCTCAGCACCACCCCTCTGACACTCCTGTAGTGACTCTGCTGACCCCAGCCTGTCAGCTGCTCCTTCCTTGATCACTTGGACTCAAGTGTGTGGGCTCCAGCCTCTTGTGGAGCCTTGTCTAAGACAAACTTTGAAGTTGTTGCCCCGACCTGAGATGTGGAGTGCCCTGGGCCCGGTGCCCGCTGCCTGCCTGCTCTTCCTGGGTGCCCACTACCAGGCCTGGAGCCAGCAGGTAAGTGTTGCTGCTTGCCTGTCACTGCGCCCTGAGGGTCCTGCCTCCACCACACTCACCATCTTTCTCGTTCTGACTCCCCCTCGCTACTCCACCTCTCCACACCTACCTCTTTATACTTCTACTTTATTCTTTCTTTTCTTTTTTTTTTTTTTTTTTTAAAGGAGAGGTGCAGGCAGGATAAAGGCGAGTAGGCAGGCAGGAAGAAAGAGGAGGAAACTGCATTTTATTTTATTTTACTTTTATTTAGTTATTCACACTGGTTACTTCCCCCTGGACCCAGGACTTGAACCCAGGAGTATATGGCCTTCATCCTTCAGAGGCGATTGACCCAACCACTGCTCCACCAGGACACACCTCTGCTACACCTCTTTTCTTCCTAAATTGTTTCCCCGTTCCACCTCTATATCCAGTGGAGCTTCCAGTAGCCGTGGTGGCGGGGACCAGAGAACCCCAGGCAGCAGCTGGAGCCTTTATGCTCTCAGGAGCCCTAGACAGCGGTTGCCAGAGCAACCTCGGGGTCGTCTTTCTCTCTAGAAAGATCAAAAGACAGAAACCTCCAAATACTCACTCTCTGGGCTCTTGGAATCCTGGGTTTGACTTGGGCACACAGGGTCCAGGAGGGTAGGTGTCCTGGGCCATCAGCTCAGGGAGCCTTTGGTCCTCCAGCCAAGACTGTGCCCGGAGGATTGTCTTCAGGATGTGGAGCGCTTGTCAGAGGAGCTGCTGCTGCCCCTGCTGAACCAGCCCACTCTGGGTAGTCTGTGGGATTCCCTTGGGTATGTACAATGTGTGTGTCATCAGAGGGTGGGAAGAAGAGCCATTTTCTCTCCTTATGGGATTCCTGGGTCTGATTCCCTGGTCCATGCCAGGTATAAAGGCCCGGCCTGGGGGAAATCTGAATCCCCAGCAGACAGTTGTGTGGGGCTCTAGGAGTGTGGTCACTGGTCTGTGCAGCCAGGAACCTGGCGCGCGTCAGGCCAAGCCCCTCTCAGTCTCTCCATTCTGCTTCCAGGAGCTGCTCTCCTCTCTGCAACCCGCTGTCTTGTGCTCCAGCCCCCGAAGCTCTCCCTAGCCTCGTGTCCCTGGGCTGCATGGGAGGCAGCCCCGCTCTCAGTTTGACGGGTTCAGCCTCACCCTTCCCATTCCTTACTGCCCTCCTCTCACTTTGCAACACCCTGACGCGGATCCACAAGGGGCTGTGTGGCCAGGTGAGCCCTTGGTGCCTGGTTAGGGGACAGGCAAGAGGGCCAAGATGGCAAAAATTAGAAAGGGAGAAGGCACCACCCCTTGGGGAAAAGAGGCTCTTCTGCCAGCACCTGTTTTTCTGAATTTGACTACGGAGCTCCAGAGGGGATCCAAGTCACCTAGATCTGAACAAGTTTGTGTTTCCTCAGCTGGCTGCCATTTTAGCTGCCCCAGGTCTCCGGAACTACTTCCTCCAGTGTGTGGCTCCAGGGGCTGCCCCACACCTCACACCCTTCTCTGCGTGGGCCCTGCACCATGAGTACCACCTGCAGTACCTGGCACTCACCCTAGCCCAGAGAGTGGTAGGTGCCTCTGTCAGTGTCTGCCACCCTCCCTCTCCTCTCGCACCTCTGTCCACACTCCCCCACCTCCTGTTATCCCTACCTTGTTTTTTGGAACCTGTGCTGTTGAACATGAGCTGCCAGGCCACACAGCTCATCTTTCCTCCAGATGTGCCCAGAATGTGTGCCCTTTAGCTGCCCCCCTCTTTATTTATATCTTCTTACTTGTCTGCTTTGTCTCCTCTCACCCCCTTTCTCCTCCCCCACTCAGTCACCCCTGCTTTTCTGTCCATAGGCAGCATTCCAGCCAATGCCAGCCACCAGTGCCGCCCTCTTTCATAGCCTGGCCTTGGCCTTGCTGAGCCGGCTGCTGCCGGGTAGTGAGCACCTCGCCCATGAGCTGCTGCTGAGCTGTGTGTTCCGACTGGAGTTCCTCCCGTAAGCTCATCGGTGGCATCAACTCAGCCCTTTGAGAGGTTGCTGCAGCTGTTGACAAAGCAGCCCTGAGTTTGGAGCCAGAAGACCTGGGTTTAATTCTCTTTTTTCTATCCATTTCCTTAACCTGTCTGAGTTCTGTTCTTCATTAGAGAAGTGAGGAGGAGGATAACCACAGTAGAGATTTACTGTTAGTGTAACTGCAGGACTAAAGAATGGCCTAGAAACTGGCTATGCACATCTAGTAGCAATTACTGAGAGGTTGCTCTCTTAAATGCTTCACCTGTACCCTGAGACAGGTATTACTGTTACCCTCATTTTACTACGAGGAAATTGAGGCGCAGAGAAGTTCTGTAAACTTGCACCTAGGCACCTGGCTCAGCGTCCTCCTCTTAACTGCTGCATACACTGTATGGGGACCACGGAGGAACAGGCTTGGACCTAAGACCCAGGGAAGCCCTGCAGAGCTGGCGTGGTCTGGGTGCTGTGGTTCCAGCGCTCATTCTGGCTTCTGGGTTTTGTTACAGGGAAAGAACAGCAGGGGGTCCGGAGGCAGCTGACTTCTCTGACCAGCTGTCCTTAGGGAGCGGCAGGGATGCTGGGTATAGGCGAGGGGCTCTGCTAGCCCAGGCCTGCCAGGACCTCCCCAGCATCCGCAGTTGCTACCTGACCCACTGCTCACTGGCCCGAGCCAGCCTGTTAGCCTCCCAGGCCTCATACCGAGGGGAGCTACAGCAAGTCCCAGCCCTGTTGCTCCCTGTGCCGAAGGAGCCACTGCTGCCCACTGACTGGCCCTTCCTGCCATTGACTCACCTCTACCACCGGGCCTCAGATTCTCCTCTGGAGCTTCCTCTTGCTCACACTGTAGGCACAGCCACACGGGCCCTGCAGTGGGTGCTAATCCTGGAGAGCTGGCGCCCCCAGGCCCTCTGGACTGTGCCTCCTGCTGCCCGCCTGGCACGGCTCATGTGTGTGTTCCTGGTGGACAGTGAACTGTTCCGGGAGACCCCAGTACAACGCCTGGGGGCAGCCCTCCTGGCCCAGCTCTGCCAGCCTGAAGTCCTATCAGACCTCAACCTGGATTGCCCACTTCCTGGCCTGACGTCTTTCCCCGACCTCTATGCCAACTTCCTGGAGCATTTTGAGGCTGTCTCTTTTGGAGACCATCTCTTTGGGGCCCTGGTCCTCCTTCCTCTGCAGCGTCGGTTCAGTGTCACCTTGCGCCTCGCCCTCTTCGGAGAGCACGTGGGAGCCTTGCGAGCTCTGGGTCTGCCTCTGACTCAGGTACTTCTCAGCCCTGCAGAGCCTACCCTGGGCATCCTGTGCTGGGCCTTGGGGCAGCCCTGACCAGTGCAAAGCTCTGGTGGGCCTAGGGTTCCTCATCTCACTGCCTGAGGGTTGTGAGATGAAAAGGGTTTATAGGGATATCAGGCAGATAGTGTTTGTTGCTAAACAAGGCACAGTTTCTTGCTGTAGATAAGAGAAGTACTAAAAACTATCATAGTTCATAGTAAATTATTCAGGTTCTAACTACGAAGTCAGGATTCAGAGAAGGAAAAAATCTTAAGTGGGTTTCCCATATGGAGAAGGCTTTTGTTTTTGGAAGAAATGGTGATCCACTTAAAAGCTGGATACATTTGAATTATTGAGGAGGAAGGACAGGATGTATTAGTGGAACAGTATAATCAAAAGTGCAGAGGCAGGAAAGAGTATGACAGAGTGGGAGGAGGGAGCAGTCTAAAACAGATTTCAGTCTGGGAACTTGTTAGAAATAAGGCTGCTTAAGTCCTAAGAGCCTCAAATATCAAGCTAGAAAGTTAAACTTTTAAAAGTTACTATTTTTAAGATTTGGTGGTTTTATTTTTATTTTTAAGATTCTGGTAAACTTAAGATATAAATCTAAATATTTGGCATGCCCTGGTAGAGTAACAGTGAAATAAGGTATGCCATCTCCCACTGAGCACAATCCACATACGTCCCAGGGACCTGGGTTTGCATCCTGGGACGGGGACACCCAAGATATACAACTAAAATTAAAATAAGTAAAAATGCTTCTTTCTCTTCCTACCTGCTCGCTTACCTGCCTTCATTCCTACCTGCACCTTTTCTTTATATCTACATGTATATATTTCCTTTATAAATAAACACATACATATATATACATTATATATAAAGGAATGGTGCAGGTAGACTTATATGTGTATATGTATACATATATGTGTGTATTTAGCATGTGCATATACACTTTAGCATATATAAAACTGAAAATATAAGGTATTTTTAAGAATTAAAAGGAAAGAATTAACAATTACAGTCATGTGTAATGCCACTGCCCATTCTAATTTTTACTTATCTTTTTCTAGCCTTTTTTGTTTTCTTGAAGAGGAAAACAGGCAGGCCGCAGGCAGGAAGGAAGTGAGAGGAAGAAGCTTTTTACTTCTTTAGCTGTTCATTGTTAGTGGCTCTCCCTGCTGGGTTTGGGTCCTTGGGCTGTGTTGTGAACTGCGCCCCAGGCACAGGCTTACCCCCTGAGCCACCAAGGCACACCTCTAAATCTTTTTATATCCATATGTATTTTTATAAAATTAGGATCACGGCATAATGTTCTCTTCATTTAACATGTAATAAGCATTTTCCAAATCATAAAATGTTCTAAGAAATCAACACTTTTTTTTTTTATTATATAATAACCAATTGTGTAGGTATGTAAGCGCTATTTTATAAAAACCTGTAGGTGGGCATGAAAGTTGTTTTCAGTTCTTTGCTATGTTATGTAACACTATGATAAACACCACTGTACATAAACTTTATTTCTCTTATAATCATTTATGCATGGAATCAAGAATTATTTTTTTGAAAGAGAACGTGAACTTTTGAAAGGTTTGATAACGTAATTGAGCCACTAAATACGACTTTCTGAAAGTTTTTAATTTTAAGTAAATTAAACAAGTAGTGGTAGGCAGTGGAAATTCAGAACCACTTCTCAGTTTCCCATACTTTTTAGCCTTTTGTTTCTAATCTTATTCCTTGTGATAGAGAGGGATGGGTGTCTGTCCAGGACCTCAGTGATTTGGTTCCTGTGACCGTCAACCATCTACCTATTGTGCTGTCCGGTGATACATTCCCACCCTCACCCTCAGCATGTCTCACTTCCCCTGTCACAGGTGCCTGTGTCCCTGGAGTCCTACACGGGGCCTCCTGAAGACAACCTGGCCCTTCTTCAGCTCTACTTCCGGGCCCTGGTTACTGGTGCCCTCCGTGCATGCTGGTGCCCTGTGCTCTATGCTGTGGCTGTGGCTCATGTCAACAGCTTTATCTTCTCCCAGGACCCAAATTGTTCAGTAAGTTACATCCCTGTCTCCAGAGGGAGGAAGGGAACCTGAGGTTGAGCTGCCTCTGGGCCAGTTGGGAAGGAGGTGAGGGCCAGGCAAGGCCAGGGATAGGTAGCAGCTGTGCCACCTCTCCCTGCTCTGCCCCTAGGATGAGGTAAAGGCTGCCCGCAGAAGCATGCTGCAGAAAACTTGGCTGCTGACAGATGAGGTAAGGCAAGGCTCATCCTGGAGGGTGGGAGGATAGAGGGTCCAGTGGGTAACATCTCGGCAAGGCGCATCCTGGGGGGTGGGAGGATAGAGGGTCTAGCGGGTAACATCTCGACAAGGTTTCACTACCTGCCTTATAAGCTTTCTTCCTTCTTTGCAGGGTCTCCGACAGCACCTCCTCCACTATAAAATTCCTAATTCTGCCCTCCCAGAGGGCTTTGAGCTATATCCCCAGTTACCCCCGCTGCGTCAACAGTACCTCCAGAGACTGACTTCAGGGCTCCAAAATGTCGTACCAGAGACCTAGTATAGCTGCTACAGATGAAGAGATGGACACGTTTTCCTGGAGTTCACCGCTAGCTATCTGGCCATACAGTAGTGATGTATGTCTTCAGGGTGGGCAGGAGCTAACAGAGCAGAAGCCTTGTCTTTCTGGGAGCAGGCTAAGCTTTTGGAGCAGGACGATACCTCCTATCATTATAGCCTGATATCTGCGACTCAGGAGCTGGGCTTCTGGGCGTCTGTCCTACAAGCGAAGGGTAACTTAGCTATTTACCAAACTCTTGGAGAAAAGGCAAACTAAGTCCATCTCTCCTCATCTTGCTGAGATGTACCCAGTTCAGGGTACATAATACTATAGCTGTATATTGAAATAAATTTTTTTTTAGATCTGGTCATCTGATTAGGACTAATTTCAAACATGTTAATTCAAGATTGATACTAAGCAATGGATTAGCCCAGGAGAGAAGCCAGGCTACTATGAGAGAGAAGGGGGATCACGTGGACTGAAGTATAGGTATCTTGAGTGAGATCAGCATCTTGTCTCCTTATAGTTGTTGGTTCCTTTTCTATCAACTGCTGTCCTGAGAGAGGAAGCTGAAAATGAAACAGGTGCAGTAACTATCTTAATCTGTTTGGGCTGCTCTGACAGGTAGTTTATAAACAACAAATTTATTCCTCATAGTTCTGGAGGCTAGGAAGTCCCAAGATCAAGGTGTTGACAGACTCAGTGTCTGGTGGCCTCTTTATAAGGACACGAATCCTTCATGACTTAGTCACTTCCCCAAGGTCCTACCTCCAAATACCCTCACATCGCGCCTGCGGGTTCACTTAGGAATTTATACGGGGGGAGGCACATTCAGTCTAGTGCTGTCCTATAACATTCCTTCCACTGTGGAGTTTTGGGGTTTTATGGCTTTGGTTTTTGGTTTTTGTTTTTAAGAAGAATGAAGGCAGGCAGGGAGAGGAGGAAGAAGCATATATTTATTTGTTCACGTTGGTAATTCCCCCCCAGGCCCAGGTCACAAACCCAGGTTCTTGAGTTTTACATGGTCTCTGCCCCGACTGCTAGCTTAGTGCCTGAGGCACCACGGTGCCCCCCTCAGTAGATTTTATCGGTAGTAGAGAAGGGCTGGGAAAGACTGTCCGCATATAAACCTTGGTTCATTGCCTCATCTCTCTTTTGATAGCTTCTAATTGGCCTTTTGTCTGAGTTATAACACTTAAGCTTTCATCCGGTGTCTCAGGATGAGTGCAGTCTGCCCTGTCACAAGTAGAGAACCCACTCCCCATAAATGGACTTTGTCAACATAGAATTATATAACAGGGTAATTTAAGCAACTACTGGATCTGCACACAGCAGTAGCTCTCGTGACAAAAATCACCCGGAGATTGTGTTGGAGCATGACTGGGCCCTACCACCAGCAGTTCACGACTACCAGAGTTTTTACAAAATCACTGTTGTGTGCACACGTAGCACCATACACTGAGACTCCCACGTAGTTAACTACTAGAGCTTCTTTTTCCGTGTAAACACAGACTTCGGCCTTCAAAATTAGTATTTTGAGCAAAAGAATGAGGACTTCAGGGTCACATAAGGCTGAGTGGCCCTCACAGTTGCAGGGTAGCTTTTGGTTTACAGAGCAATTTCCCTTCACAATATTTTACGGACGGCGGGAAAACTCCGAGCGGTTGGCCCTGAGTAGCACCATGCCTTGACTAGGGATTTTACTACCGCTCGGCTCTTCTGATAGCAGATCCAGACTTCCACCCCGTTGTGGTCTGAAGGTGAGCACGGTTCAGAGAGGCAGCAGTCCGTGTTTCTGAGGGTACCGGGAGATCCAGTTTTACAGTCACAGTCACAAGGCCACTGGGAGACCCAAGAATGAATGATGCCCTATTTGGAGCAGTTTAAAGAAGTTTAGGTGCGCCCTGGCGTCGAGTTTCAGTGCAGTCCACGTACATCCCCAGGTGCCCGATTCAAGACCAGGGTCAACAACCAAGATGAGCAACTAAATAAAATAAAGTGCTTCTTCCCTCTCTCTCTTCCTGCCTGACTACTCACCTTCACTTCTGTCTGCACCTTTCCTTTAAAAAAAAAAGTTTAAAGAGCACTTTCCATATGTTCATATTCTCTCTCTGTCTCACACACACACATGCACCACCACCACCAATGAATGCACACCCTACACCTCTTGAGTGAAACTTAGAAACCCAGAAAGGATATTGGTTAGTTCGCCATTTTCTCAGACTCCTGCCTCAAAAGGATGGGGTCCCCCAACAGCTGGCCCGATGGCTGAGGACAGTCCTTGGGTAGGCGCTTCACAGGCCTCTCCAGGAAGTGAAGTGAAATTGCTGCTCACAGCCGCTCCCTGCCTTCCAGCATTCCAGGGTCTGAGTTGGAAGTGTCCAGGTCAGCTTTAGGACCCAACAGCCAGTGGCTGAACCAGCTATAAGCCACAGTCTAGTCAAAGTGGCAAAATCTGAACCTGCAACCATAGCTGGGCATACAGTGGACCACAGGGCCAGCTGCTGCTATTGCTTGAAGCTGCAGGTAAATGCCTTCTGGCAGTCAGGGACTGCTGGCCAGAGTGTTAGGTTCATTTTGTTGCCCACCGAAGAAGGAAACAAAGTTCCAAAGAGAATTTAATATTTATTCAGATATGTGCAGGTGGACATGTTCAAAATGAAAATAGCAAGTTCTTATATGGTTCCAGGGTAGGGAAATTTAAGAACTGGACAGTTGGTGAAAGTTTGGTTCTCAGGGTGCTGGTGACAGTAGACTATTCCAAATAGCATTGTTTTCATCTGCATTCTGGATGATGGTGTCAGCGGGGCAGCTGCAAGAGGATTGTTTTCATAACAGTGAAAAACAGTAGAGTCTGTTGAGTTTGTTATTTCTGCAAAGTCTTAGATTTCTGCAAGATCTTAGACTTTTGCAAGGTCTTAGACAGAGGTACCCTTATAGATTTGAGGATGGTAGTTGAAATGGGTCCAGAGGCCACAGACCCTCTTGGTCCTTGTGGAGTGCAAGCTGAGAAGGGCTGTGGGTGCCTCAATCCAGGACAGGATCAGTTGGCTTGGGAAGGAGGAACAGGCCCTGGGGTGATAGCACCATGGGGTGGGGGGGGACCACCAAGGTAAGTTGAGGAAAGGATAGGGGACTTGGACAACCCAACTTAATGCTGCCCCCAAGTCATCACTGGGAAAGGGCTCTCCATGGGAGAAATGTGCATCAAGGGTTCACACAGTATCAGTGGGCACCTCACCTGTTGGGTTATCAGCAACCAGAGATTAACTGTTAAGGGTGAGGTTAAGGGTGTGACTGGGAGGGCAGTCTCAAGGGCTTGTGAAATTATCTCTATGTCTCCTCTTGCAACCCCACTGTCTGTCACCTTTCAGGGGCCATTTTCTGCTCCAGTTGGGAGTCCCAGGAACCTTTTCTGCCATCCTCACCACTGCAG
The DNA here is from genome assembly GCA_004363575.1 of Solenodon paradoxus. Taxonomy (NCBI): domain Eukaryota; kingdom Metazoa; phylum Chordata; class Mammalia; order Eulipotyphla; family Solenodontidae; genus Solenodon; species Solenodon paradoxus. Next base: position 233,539 of record RJWH01000743.1, on the reverse strand, counting down.
CTCCAAGTCCCCAGGACATAAACTTCATACTTTCCCTAGCCACTTGGAGCCAGCCTCTCCCCTAAATTCTGTCGGTGAGCTTGGGACTCCTCCCTTCTCCACTCACCATAAAGTGCTCTCCTCTCTCCCAGCTCCCAGGTACCCAGGGGCCTTGGCTGTTCTCCATGCACGGGGCTAGGCAGGGCCCACACAAACAATGCAACTGGGCATATGCTGGGCCCAGCATAGTGGTGACAGTGGGGGCGGCAGGGCCTTTGAGAGGTGCACAGATGTGGTGAGCTACAGCTGGCAGCCAGTACCTGTAAGTGTGGAGTAGGGATGGGGGGTGGGGGTTACTAGCAAGTTCTACAGTCTGGGGAAGAAAGATCACGTTTGCCCCACTTGGAGTCTTAGGGTATGCAGCTGTGATCTGCTGCAGCTCAGGTCATCTGTGCCTTCTTCAAGATGAACCTGGAGAAGGGCGGCAATAGGCAGGCTCCACTGGGCTAACCCCAAACCTTGAGCTAACTCTCATCAGGGAGGGCTCAGCCTTCTCCATTAAGCCTCCTAAAATAAGTGTTAAATCTAATTTTATAGTATGCAAAACCTAGTCTCTGCATCGCTTCAAAATCGATCAGGCCTCAGTAAGAATTTCTGGGGCCGCCTGGGGCAAGGGTTGACCAGGGACACACACACACCCCGCACCCGCACCCCCCACCCCACCCCCACCCCCCGGCTCTCCTCAGAATTTCAGCCTAAGGAGCTGCAGGCGGCAAAGGCGCCAAGAACCACCTGTCTCGAGCACACGGAGTCTTGAGCACACGGAGTCTTTGTCTCAGGCATCTTCTCCCTCGGGCATCGGGGAACCACTGTACATCCTCCTGGGGCAGCAGGGAGAGGACGCTTGCCCCGGTCTACGCGGAGCCAGGGGGTGGGGAGTGGGATTGGGGGGATGCTCAAGGGCCCCAGGGCGAGGGGTGGGTGGACAGAGGGTACACCTATGTGCAGACATCGGACGAGGGCAGAGTGCTGGGTCCCGCGGACGTCGGTGCCCGGCGCCCATAGGGGAGTCCAGAGATTCTCCAGTAGCTGAGGAACACGCGACAGTAGAGGAGACCGAACTGGCCGGAAGGTCGCAGTTCTGGCTAGGAGGCGGCAGGTGCGGCCTGGCGCCACCTGCGTCTTTCAGGAAAGCGCTGGGGTCGGCGCGGGTGGTTGCAGCCGCTGCCTTCAGCATTGGAACCAGACCTGATCCGCCCGCACACGCGCAAACTCCCTGGGCCGGGCTGGGAGCTTCGTCCCTTGTTCCAGCCCCGATGGGAGGGATCCCACGCTCAACCCTACGGCTCCCTCGACGGTTGGAGGTCGCGCTTCTGAACGCGCCGCTGACCCCCTAGCTGCGGGGGTGGCCAGCCGGAGCCGCTGCTGGTGCGGCGGGAGGAGGCGGTAGCGCCTACCCGAGGCGGCAGGACCGCGGCCGGACTCGGGTTGTTCCTGAGACGCCGGAGAACCTCTCGGCGGCGCCGGGGAGCAGCGGGAGAGGCTGGGTGGCAGGTGAGGGCGCAGGTTTGGGGTTGGGGGACCGGTGCGCTCCCCACCCGCGCTGCCACCCAGCCCGCTGTCACTCCGCAGGTGGAGGGGGCGGCCGTGCGTCGCCCCCTCTCTACAGGCGGGCCGCTCACTGTGACAGCGAGCAGAGGGCGACCAGGGCTGCGCTGGGCTGGGCGGCCGCCAGTGGCTTCGGTAGTGGCGGCGGGTCCTGCACTGCAGGCGGAGGCGGCGGCGGCTACCCGGGTAGGTGCACCTTGAGGAGGACAGCGGGCAGCCCCAAGGGTGAGGTGAGGTTAGCACCTGAGAACTGGCTTAATCCCTCGGAAGAACAGATGGGAAAGGCATCCAGCCGACTCCACGGTGGAGTAAGTTGAGTAACAGCTCTTCACTTAGAAAAAAGGGAGTCAAATAAATTGCAATTCACACAGACAACAAGGACTCCCTAGATCTCCATTTAAATCCAGGACCTCTTCCGTCTCCTCCTTGCTCTGAAGCAGTCCCAGGAACTTCACGCTGACTGAGTCGGCAAACTAATAGGGCTTTTCTGCGGAAAAGGAAAAGCAGTGGCAGCCTATGTCAGCAGTTCTCAAGTGTGATCCTTGAAGCAGTAGCGTCAATGCCACCTAAGAAATGATCAAAATGCAAATTCTCAGCCCCTCTCTGACTTACTAAATCAGAAACTCTAGGAGAAGGTCCAAACCATCTGTATTTTGTTTTATTTTTTTAAGGAAAGCGTAGGCAGGAATGACAGTGAGCAGAGGCAGGCGGGTAGGAAGAGAGAAGGAAGCGTTTTATTTATTGTATTTTGCTATTGATCTTAGTTGTTCCTGCCAGGACATGAACCTGGGACCTTGGGATCTACATGCACTGTGCCCATCTGCTGTTCCACCAGGGCACACTAGTCATCTGTGTTTTAATCAGTCCTCTAGGTGATTCTAATATACTCCCAAGCTTGGAGAGTCGCTGGTATAAAGAAACAGAGCTTTTTGTATCTGTTTGGGCTGTAGGTTCGTAAGTCCTTTATAACAGCATCTTGCTTACCACAGAAATGGAATACGTGGGCTGAGTTGCTCTCATTGTATAGCTGAGGACATGTGACCAGAGGAGTTCCGATTGACAAGGAGACCCCAGCCAGCCTGAACCAGGCCTTCAGGTTGCAGCTGATTATCATTCCCCACCTCTTCGGCCCCCTGCTCCTACCTGTGTGCTGGCAGCACCTGGACTGCAGTCATGGCAGTGTAGAGACGGCCATACTGGGCTTTTCACTGGGAGACTCCAATGTCCCACTGTCCCTAAGCTGGCTTCCCAACTGGGAGGCAGCTGCCTGTCCCTTCTTCCCTCCCACTTTGTAGCCAGAACCTCTGTCTCTTTCCCTTTCCAGCAGGTGATGCCACTGAGACTGACATCCTCTGGGCTGATGGGAAAGATGGGGTATCTTTCATACATCCCAACTGTGAGCTCTACCTGCAGCCCCTGACGGGTATTGGCCTCTACCCCCACCTTTTAGCCTGGCCAAGCCTGTCTCCTCCATCCATGAACCCACACCTACCTGAGCCACCAGTTCTGCTCTGTGAGCAGCTGTTCTTGTGCAGCACAGGCACACTTGGGAACTGGGCTGTCAGCTGTGATGCCACAATGGGTTATTCTGAGGTGCTTGTCAAGTATTTTCTTATTATGAATTCTCCCCAAATACCTGAGAGCGCAAAGATGCCAGAAGAGGGAGTATGCGGCTTAGCAGAAGTCCCCCACAAGTTCTACCCCTCCATCCCCAAGTCTGTGCTGCTCCTTAATCCAGGGCTAGAATTAACCATGTAGTTAGAGTATGTATGCCCCCGACCCTGAAATATCAGTTGTTGCCTTTTTGTTCATTGTCATGGAGAGCCATGGATTAGTGGAGATCCAGCTGCACCTCACTTGTAGTCACTGCCTTTTGAAAGACTGTCAGTGGCAGGCAGAGCTCCAATCACCTAAATGCGTGTGTCCAGAAAGCATGGAGCTAGCTGTAGATAGCATCTCCTGCACAGGTATGTCCTTTTGTCAAAGGTCTAGAGTCCTGGGGCCCCAAGCCCGAAAGAGCAGTAGAACGCTGAGAAAGATGCCTGCTATTTGCTAGGCACCATGTTGGGGACTGTGCAGGGCATTGGAGGTGTGTTAGTGCATGTTCAGCCTTCGAGGACTATATACTCTAGTTGTTTAATATCAAAGGAGATATGTATCTATACCTATTTAGATATCTATCTCAAAGTGACAATTACCATGAGAGGTATAAGTTGTTATAGTTGTTTTCAGGAGGGAAGGGTTGCATTTGTCTGGGATAAGTGGGGAGGGCATCATGGAAAAGTTAACACGAGCTGAGTCTTGAGGCATGGGTAAAACCTAGGGTAGAGGGACAGAGAAGAGAGTTCCACTGGAACTCTCTTTCTCCTTAGACCTGCTCACCTCCTCAGGTTCTCTGGTTCTGCTGGTAGCTGTGGTGGCAACTGTGACACTGAGACTCCTCATGGTGTGTGGGGTCTTGATTGTGGGTATGGAGCACCCAATGGGCATGGCTGGCTCCAGGCTGCCTACCTCTCCACTGAGCTATGATAGGCTTCTTGGGGCCCCAGGGGCAGACATGGATGACTTCGAGACCTCTCCTTCCAGTAGAGCAGTGGTAGTCTCCTCTGGGGTTCTTCTAAGCGTAGAAGCAGGAGGGGAGAACTAGAGAAAACATTTACCTTAAATGGGTACCTGGAGAGGTTTCCTGGGCTGGGGGAGGAAAGGTAGGGTAGACCTGATGGCCAAGAAGAGATTATGCCATTGTTCCTCCCATTCTCAATGAACCATAAGAAGTGGCAGAATCTGTAGGGGACGAGGTTGATGGGCCCTGAGCTTGAGCTGAGTAAGCTTCAAACCCCTGCCATCAGGACAGACTCCAATCCCTACTACTGCCAGGTGGGACTTGGCCCAGCCCTATCCTGGTGTCTGCCTAGGCCTTACTGAGGTCTCGCCAGCCAATGTCACTCTGCTCAGGTGAGTCCTCCCCGTAATTCTGAGAACCTATGTACTTTGAACCCCACCCCCCAGCCCACTCCCTGTGGCAGTAAATCATGGTTCCCAGAGAGCATCTGGCCCAACCCTGCTGTGTAAAGGAGATGGAGGCCAGAAAAGCACCCAAGAAGAAAGTAACTTGTCATCTATCATCCCACATTCTGGGGTGGTAGGAGTCCTGGGAGATGATTCCTTTGTAGTAAAGGCCCCACCCCAGGTTGTCTGCAAGGACCTAAAGGAAGGCCTCCTCCCAGACTGCCACTGCCACCCTGACGCCACACCTGCCCTCTCTTTTGCTCTGGCCCAATCACCATCACTATTCAGGACTTGTACTTGGGGGTCATACCATAATGCAGAGCCCTTGGATAGGACCATCTGGGCATATGAGGAGAGGGAGGCACAGAGGAGGTGAAATACACTCTAGAACCCTTCCCCAGGCCTCCTTCCAATCCGTCTTCCTATAGAGCTCTGGACCATGGTGCCTTTGGAGAGGTTTATGAGGGACTAGTAATTGGACTTCCTGGGAACCCCAGCCCCCCGCAGGTGGCTGTCAAGGTGAGAGGCTTGGGACTCTGGCTGAGAGGAGCAGGGTTCAGATTGCTGGAGTGAGAGTCAACCAGTCATCCTGCAGTGTTGGGGTCAGCTCCGGAGCTCTGTTTCTCCTCAGACCTTGCCAGAACTCTGCTCACACCAGGATGAGCAGGGTTTCCTCATGGAGGCGCTGATTATCAGGTGCAAACAGGGTTAAGGGTCAGGGAGTAGGTGAAAGGGAAGCACACAAAACTGCCTGCAGGAACAGCCTTTCTTCACCCTGGGACCGAGAGGGACACAGAGACCCTGTAGATCCAGTTCTGTGGAGTCTGACAGCATGGTTCTTCTCTCTGCTGCTGATGGGCTGTGTGCACCATTGGCTCATCAAGTTCAGCCATCAGAACATTGTATGGTGTGTGGGGCTTATCCTCCAGGGTGCCCCTCGACTAATTCTGCTGGAGTTGATGTCTGGAGGTGATGTCAAGAGTTTCCTGAGGCATAGCTGTCACACCTGGTGAGACTTCTCCTAGTCCTCCAGGACCCTCTGCAGACCCTGTCCTTGTGTCTCCAGACATTCCTGGACTGATGTGCCTTCTGCCCAACCCATGACCTGCTCCAGCTGGCCCAGGACATAGCACAGGGCTGCCGCTGCCTGGAAGTAAATCACTCTATCCACAGGTAGGGAGTGATCCTAGTTCGGGGCACTCCAAGCCAAATTCCTCCCCAATAAACAACCTTGCCATATAACTTTTAAGGAATTAGATCAGAATGGAGCTTCACAATTCTGGCAGTGAATATTTTTTGCCTGACTCTGCAGGGACATTGCTGCCTGGAACTGCCTGCTGAGCTGCACTGGCCCCAACCGAGTGGCCAAGACTGGGGACTTTGGAATGGCAAGAGATATCTACAGGTGGGGCCCTGGGGAGATGGGAAAGGCTGCTGCTCTAAGTTTGCCAGCACTCTGGTGGAATGTGAAGAACTCATCGCTTCCCTCCTTCCACCAGTTACTACCACAAGGGGAGCCTGGCCTTGCTGTCAGTGAAGCGGATGTTCCCAGAGGCCTTCCTGGAGGGCATTTTCACATCCAAGACAGACTCCTGGTGATAACATGCCCTCCTGACTCCTGCTTGGGGCTACCCCATGAGAGGGAAGCGGAGTCTCTCCCTGCTGATTTTCATGCTTCCCCCACTTGTGAGGCAGGTCTTTTGGGGGGCTGCTCTGGGAGATCTTCATACTGGGCTACATGCCCTACCCTGGGCACACCAACCAGGAGGTACTGGACTTTGTCATTGGCGGAGGACAGACGGACCCTCCCAGGGGCTGTCCAGGGCCTGTGTGAATATAAAGTATCGTCTGGGGAAGGAGGACCTTCAGAGCCATGGGTGGGCACAAACTCCTGCCTCTCCCAGATACTGTGTCATGATCCAGCATTGGCAGCACCAGCCTAAACTCTGCCCCCGTTTTGCCAGTATCTTGGAACATCTTCAGCACTGAGCTCAGATGTGCCCCTGACCCACCCTGACCATCCTGCTCTTGAGGGTGAGAAGGGAAGTCTTAAAACAACACTGCTCCCCTACCCTCCCATTACAGGATGGTGATGTGCTAAATTCACCTCCTCCAGTGGAGCTGGGGCCCACCCTGGAGGAGGAAAGGGCTTCAGGGCTGGGAAGCAGGTCTTTGGAGGGCCTAAGGTCCCCACAGACCCAGGAACTGAGTCTGGAGAGCTTGAAGAGCTGGGAGGGGAACCCCCTTGACCCCTGGCAGCCCTTTGGCTACAAGCCCCCCAAATCCAGGGACCTATCACCTTAGAATGTTTGGAATCCCACCTATGGCTCCTGGACCCCAAGGGACCCTGAGGTTGAGAACTCAGGCATTGATGGTAGCAGCAGTTCCTCCCTGCACTCCTCCCCCGGCTTCCAGGCGTGTTGTTATTCCACTTGTCTCTGTCCCCTGCAGTCTGTGCTGCATGTCTGGGCCTGTCTCAGGTCTGGCCTAACAGCATTGGACTCTCCACCCTGGAAACCAGCCCCAGGCTTCCTGAGGAAGAACTTGGCCACTTTGAGCCATTGATCTGGGAGGAGAGCCACCCCTCCAGGTGTGGGTGTGTAGTCGAATTGCCTCCTGCAGGAAGTCTTCCCTGGATTTCCCTCTCCGCACGAGTATCCTTCATCTGGGCAGCCCCCAATCCTACAGAGACCTTTAATAAAGAGCTCTTCTCTTACCTTCTGGTGATCTGAGTGGATGTGAAGGACATCAGACAATTGAAAAGGGGACCAGAGGAGGGATGGCTAAAGCCTGAGCTGCCAAAGTGGGTGTCTTTTAAGTTTTATTTGGAAGCAGACTCTATTGTAGTGTGGGAGGTTAGACCAATAGACTAGTGCCTGTGAAATAAAATTCATTATCTGGCCTCTTGGAAGAGGTATGCAGCCTAGCCCCCTCAGAAGAGCTGGGTGGAGGAAGAAGCCTATTGTCTCACCCTATCCCCGGTATATTAGTGTCATCGGCTCTGGGAATGCTGAGGTTGCCTGCCTGTGCAGCAGTGTGTCCCTTAGAGGTTGGCACTTGGCTCTGCAGAACACTGAAAAGCACCCCTGCACCGCGGGGTTTCAGTCTTTCCCCTGCATGCACAACAGTCCATTTGTCAGACCCTCCCGTCTGCACGGGGACAGGAGCACAGCCTCATCTCTCTGCCAGACTGGCCAGGATGCCAATGAGATTGTCCAGCCCCAGCAAATAGCCATCTTCACGGTTGCCCTCCTCCCAGGGCCGCCTGTGGTCCAGCGTCTGGCCGTCGGGGAGGGGTGTGGTCTTGCCGAAGTCGATGAGCCACACGCCTGCGCGTTGGCAGTGATCATGCACGAAGAGGAGGGAGCTGCCGATCACCTGCCAAACCCCATATAGTCAGGCCACCGCCCTTGTCCCGAGAAGTCCCGGATACCCCACCCCCAGCTACCACAGACCCAAGACCCCAGCACCAGCGTCTACTCCTCTTACCTCGTGCTTCCTAAAGAACTCAGAGACCTCCAGGGTGTCCCGAATCTGCTGCAGACGGTTCCGATACCTCCTCTGCAGGGGGCGCAGTAGGAAAGGAGGGCAAATGAATGAAAAGCTGATTGAACGTCTGTTAACTAAAGGGGTCAGGTTGCCAATTGGCTTGGCGAATACCACAGTGAGGAAAAACAGACCCCAAAACAGACCCCCAAGAGGATGCAGTCCAGAAGGGAAGAAATGATAAAGCAATTATGATTATTCATAGGCCCACTTATAACGGAAGATCTGGGGTCACCCCCTGGGTTTCAGGTTCCCCAACACCCCAGGCTTTAGAGTCTGGTGCTCACCAGCACTTCCGCATCTCCTTGCACAAACTCCTGGAAGACGTGAATCACCTGCTCCCGGCTTCGCGTGGTCTTGAAGTCCGTGCTGCAGGAGCCGTCGGCTTTCTGAAGGACGTTAGGAAGTATTAGAGGCTGAGTACCCGCCACAAGGAAGAGGATCCGGCTAGGGCAGCGGTACTTCCTGGGACAGCAAGACCGCCCCCAATGGGTGCCTTTCGGGAGGGTGGGGGGGTCTAAATGGAGAGCAAGTGGCGCGGAGGGGATGGGCTGACGAAGGGCGGGGCAGAGGAAGGGCCGGGACGGTGCAGAGCGAAGTGGGCCTGTCCCACCTTGATGCCCTCGATGCGGAAACCGAGCGTGGTGCTGGAACTGATGCCTTCTCGCCACTGCATGTAGCGCGGCTTGGTGACGGCTCGCTGCGCGTGCTCCTCCTCCGTAGGCGCCGCAGGGTCCACCGCCAGCATCTTCTTATACATGTCCTTCCGCAGCTTGGGCCGCTCGCGGGCTTTGGTCAGCTCCTCTTCCAGGTAAGTCCTACGGAGGCACGGGCAGCCGGGTGGTGTGGAGAGCCCGCACAGCAGGACGCCGTCGAGCGCTAGTCCCCGCCCTGGGCCCCCTCCGGGTCTCCGCCCGGTCCCCGCCGAGCTTCTACGGGTTCAAGTACCTGACGCCCATCTTGCAGTCAAGTACGCAGGGCCCATCGAAGCCGTGGAGCAGGTCCTGCAACTGCAGGTAGCTCTCGCCGTCGCGCTCCACCACGCCGTGGAAGGCGGGCACGCAGCTGCACAGCGCGTCCGCCATCAGACGAGCCAGGCAGTAGCGCTCCGGCTCTGAGCTGCGCTTCAGGATCAGCCCGCTGGTGGCCGCCGCCTTGAAACTCCCTGCAGAAGGGCACCAGTTAGCGCTGCCTACACCTTTCCTCCCCGGGGCACTCATCCACCCCACCCGCACCTGCCCGGTGCTCACCCGTGTGTCCGGCCAACTGCACCCACGAGTGGCGCCTCTTGAAAGGGCTCATGACCGGCATATTCACCATCGTCCGGATCTTTTGCCAGTGGCTTTTCTGAAAGCAATATGGTCCAGGTCTGCAAGTTGGTGCCTCCGTCATGCACAAAGCTCTCCCTTCTCTGGACCATAATCTCGCCCGACCCACCACAAATAGTTTGGGCTACTCATGCATTTATTCATACACTCAGACAAGTTTATTGTGCACCTGTTTGGAGGGCACTGAGACAGGCACAGGGAGGTGACAGATATGCAGCTTCTCAGAAGTGCTGAAAAGAGCCCGGGAAGTGTCAGAAGGCTCAAGTTTGTACTGCAGCCCTGCAGTTCAAAAGCTGCATGGGTAGGTTACTAAACTGCTCTGTCAAGGTTTTAGAACTTCTCGGAGCTTGAGAATCATCTGATGGTAAAAAATACAGATTCTCAGGTGTACTGCAAGGAAATCCTGAGTAGGTCTGGGATGGGACAAAAAAATGTGGCTATTCCAATGCCTCGGGAGATTCTGGGGATGCAGAATCAAGACTATGAGCATCAATTTCTTCATCTGTAAAATGGGGAAATAACTACTCTCATTGGGTGTGACAGCTCCCCCATTCCTCTGAATGAAGCAAAAGTGACAAATCTGTATTATTGATTCATTCACTTGGAACCCTCAGTTCCTCTCATTTCAGGAGATAAACACAAAAATAAACCTTTACGAAGGCCCAGAGCAGAGAGGCCAGCCTTCCAGGACCTGGAGAAGAATGGTTTGGGTAGAACCCTCTTGCTACCCCTGGAAGAGTCCAGACACCTTTGGTCCTGATCAGAAACCTGAGCTTTGACAATGGGGTGCAGCCCTGGGGGTCGGTCATATAAGATGAAACCGTGAGGGAAATGTAGATTTTTGCTCTGTCCCCTGCCTCATGACCATTGCTTCTGGCCTCCACCCAATCACAAGAGCCTCTCCTACTCTGGACCTTTCCTCTTCCCACCCAAACTCATCAGTCCTGTGTCTATCCTCTAAAGTATCCAGGTTTGTTCATTCAAACTATGTGTCTACTGTCTCCTCTCAGGAATGCCTGCCTTTTAGAGGAGTTACACATGTGTGCCCCCAACAGAGATGGGGCCCAGGAATCTGGCTTCCTTGACCAGAAGGAGTCCTAAGTGGGAGAGGGAGAAGTGGGGTGGTGGTCCAACTAACAGGAAACTGATGACCACAAAGCCGTTTCCCATGGGAAGAAGGTGGTTACTGCCAGCACTGGATGGGGAGTTAGGTGGTTCCGTTCTTGGCTCTGCCACTTTCTAATTAAGTGAACCCAAGCAAGTACTGTCTTCTGTGTGGGCCTGTTTCCTCTGGGAGAACATAGCTGCTGCCATAACACAAGCCACCTTTTACTGATTGCTTGCCGCACGCAGGCACTTTCTCATCCTCATTCAGATAGCATCACTCCTGCTTTCCTACTAAAATCGCCACAAGGCACACTAGGGTGTGATCACGTGTTCAATCCCCAAGGATCTGGGGGTGGATAGTCAGAAGCAGCCCACTAGAAGCATGACATCGCTTTCAAAACTCCCATTTTTACTCTTTAAATACATACAAGGTTTGCATTCTGCTGCATTATAAATCCAAGTTTTATTATAAAACCCATCTCCAAATCCTCAAGTAAAATTCCAGGAAGCGGTATGTGCCATGTGTATTCAGCAGTAGCATCCTCCCACACTCAGTTTAAGATGATGATGATAACGATGACAGTGAAGAATAACATGCACAGTAGTGTATGAGTTAGTAGCATTGTTCTCTTTTATAGAAGAAAATCAAAGGTCAGAGGAGTTAGTATCCCTCACTCCCTGTCTCCAGCCTCCCAGTCTCTGGTTGAAGTTCTTGACCAGCTCTACCCTCTCCCCATGTTCCCAATTGCTCCAGAAGGTCCCAAAGTCCATGCTATTACCCTGCCTCCTTTGGGGATCAAATTATATCCTTCATGAGAAGGAGCTTTGTACAAGGTGGTATTTTGGTTTCTGGGGAAACACTGAGACCTGGGGACCCCTCTTCATTGATTGGACACCTTTGTCTAGAGCCAAAGAAATCTGAGTTTAGTGGTTGGACCTTAGGCAGCTATAGAAACCTATAGGTAGAATTAGGGGATTAGTGGGACCAGAATGGACTCAGTCAGAGGGTACGTCTAGTTCTATAGTCATACCAGTGGAGGAGGGAAACCAGTCTTAAGTTAGGTGAGGTGGGAGAACATCTTTCTTCTGGCATCAGGTGGGAGCAGTGAGGGAGGCTGAGCGTGGCGGGCAGTGGCCCCCGGAGAAGAGGATTCAGTACTTGAAGCTCCGGGCTACTGCCACTTGACTGACACATGATAACAGCATCAATTTACTCCCAAACTGAGGTAAGATTAGGTCAACACCTACTCTCCCCACCCCAATTTTGTGAGCAGCGAATCAGTTAAGAGCAGCAGTGCCAAAGGCTGATTCTAGTCATGCAGGTTACAAAGGGTTTTTATACCCATTATATCATCTGAGTTCTCACAGCCACCTCCTGAGGTTAGTATGACAGGATTTAGCTTCTCTGCCAGTAGTGGATTTGGTCAAACATGGGAGGAGTTAACAAAATTGTCTTGGGATTCACTGCTATCTTCCATCTCAGGGATCTACCTCCTACAGGGTGTTAACATGATGCATATAAAATTGTGTGTATCCAAAAAGGCTCATGGTGGAATCATTCTTTGGTGGGTGGGTGGGAATTCTGGCACATGAATAACAGCAGGGAAGATATTTTTGAATAGGTAAGGCTTTTATTCAGGGAATGTCAGAAAGCAGGGTTTTTATGCTACAGAATGATTTATTGCTGAAAGGGGGGGTGGGCAATATCTGCCCAGTCTGTTCCCCACAGAAGTTTGAGAAACCAGCTTGCAGGTAGAGGCCATCTGACACCGTAGGGCAAAAATTCCAGGAGAGCTGACTGTGAAGAACATTTGATGAAATTACAGGGAGACCCTCTGGTAATCATTGTACTCAGTTTGACAGTTAACATGGGTAGGGAATGTCTCTCTCTGGGGAGAGCTTGGCTAAACACAAGCCTCAAATCCTCCTTTGTCTATACTCCGTTTGGACTCCTACTTTTTACATGACATTAGACACTCAGTGTATCTCCTTTTACTCTGTCTTTACCCTATACTCCTGACTCCCATTCCCTGCCTCTAGATATCCAGCCTCTGGTTGAAGTTCTCTGCCAGCCCAATCCCCTCCTCATGTTCTAATTGCCCCTATCAAACTGGCACTCCCTGTGGTAGTGTTGGTGGTGAGAGCAATCAGTTTAAACCTCGAAAATGATTTGCACTAAGGTATAAGTGACCCACGACTTCACCCTCTCAGGGGCATTTGCCTTTTAAAAAGGGAGTCTGTTAACCTAAATTATGCTCTATAATTAGTGAAAAATGAAGCGAGAGAGCTCTGGGTCCAGGAGACGATGGCATGCAGGTCTCCTTACCTCTCCTGGAAGACTTGAGAGAAGAGAATCAAATGACAGGAGCCAAACACCCTCTCTTTAGCTAGAGCAACAACCCCCGATTTTTTCTAGAGGCAAGCATGTGACATGACAGCAGCCCTTGGAGATAGGCCCCCAACTCCTCTCTGGAACTGTTCGTGTTTCCCTGCCCATAACTTTTCCCTCTTCCAGAAGAAAGGTCTGGGGAGGGAGGCAAGTTGCCCAGTTCCAATTACCCTGGGGAGACCAGAGGCTATGGTGAGGCTGAGTCAAGACCCCAGGGGAAGGGGAAGGATGTATATGCCCCCGGCAGAGGCTGATAGAGCCTTCTCGGCCTTCTGTGCTCCTTGCTCTTATCCACCAGGGTCGGAGCATAAGAGTCTGGAAGCCCAAGCACTGGCGCAGTACCCCTGTCCCAGGTGCATTCTTTGCGGTCTTCCAGTGGGATGGGCTTTGGCCCGGTGTGGGGAAGCCCAAAAGGCAGCCTGGGCAGACCCGTTGTGCGGTTCCCCGACCCGCCGCGAGGCAAAGTCCGCGCTGGGCCTTTCCACACGGACTAGGCAGCCTTTGTCAACAGCCTGGGCTTATCAGTCGCCGGACGAGGCTGTTTGCCTTCGGGGAGGCCCCGGAGGGCTGGGGGTTGGGAAGGACTGGGAGCCACAGCCTTGAGCTGGAAGGGCCCTCAGTGGCCATCTGCTCCAGCTCCTGGTTCCGCCAGGAGACGGTGAGGCTCAGTGTGGGAGAGGCTGGCGGAAGACGCCCAGGGCACAGCTGCGACTGGTCCCCGGAGTCTGGACCCCAGCCGGACCAGCCTACCTCGCAGGCAGACTTGGGTCCCGGGATGCCTGCGGGCGGAAGAGGAAAGCCCGGGGCTGCCCTCAGTGGCGCCCTGCCTCCAGCTCCCGCCTCTCGGCTGTCAGAGATTGGAGCTGGGGAGTGGTGGACTCAGAGCTACCGCTCCGGATTTTCCAAAGAGGTTGGGTGGGAGGAGTCCTCTCTCAGCCCCACATTCCACTGCCTTGGTAACACCTCAGTGGCACCCTCCTCCCCACAAGGGTGAGAGGTACCCTGACCCCCCGCGAGAGTTAAGAGGGACTTCCCGCACCCTACACCTGGTGGCGGGGTTGTTCCTGCCAGATGAGACATTCTTTTTCCTCTTGTGTCACAAACCATGCCGCCCTCTGGGTAAAGTAAATCTCAAGGGGTAACTGAGTCAAGAATCTACCCCCAAGTGGTTACAGTGTCTCCCCCGCCTGGTCCAATCCGAGTGTGCCGCGGAGCCTGGGTTCTGCAGGCCCAGGCAGCGCCCCAAGGCTCTCCTGCAGCGAGCGCCCAAGCAACCTGGCGCGCGCGTAGCTCTCACCTCCCAGAGCCTGCCGGACGCCCTTTGCCTAACCCTCTGCTCCAGGGACGCTTGCATAACGTGGATCTAGAGCAACTCCTTCTCGTAGATGGCGGGGAGTTATTTAAAAATGTGGCCTTGGCTAAACGAGGGGGACAAAACGATTATTTGGGGCGCCTTTACACCCCTAAGGGGCCGAGTACAACCTTGTCTCGTTTATCCGAGAGTAAAATCTGGCCATGAAACACCCAGGCTACCAGAGGCGGAGACTGACAGGCTGATCCCGCTCTTCCAGCCTCAGTTTATCTTCTGCCGGGCCATATTTAGGAGCAGTTAAGTCGGGGGAGGGCTGCGTTCGGCTCCCTGCCGAGCTCCTAGCCAAGCGCCCCTCCCTTCCCTGAGTCCACGCCTTGTGCGGGCGCCGAGAGCAGACGGCGGCGGCTGCAGAGCAGAGCCTGGAGTGCCGCTCCACTCCTACTCAGGATGGGGAAACCGTGGCAACGGCGGGGGTGGGGCCGCAGCGGCGGAGAGGGGGCGGGGAGGGAGAGAGACTCCTTCGCACCTCTACCTCGGAGAGTTCCCGGGGCCAGACCCAGCCGCAGCCCGCAGCCTCGACCGGTCACGTTCCCCCCCTGCCCCACCCGCTCTCCTCGATCGGTCGCAAACTCCTCACTCTCCTTAGACATCCTAGACTCCAGTCGCGACCCGCCTATGAAACACGGTGAAAGTGATCACGGTGAGAGGTAGACCTGGAGCTTCCCTGCGACCCCACACCCCTCGCAAACAGTGAGAATCCCACCCTCCGCGGAGGGAGATTGGGGCTGGAGTCGGCATCGGAGCTCAAACAGATCTGGGTCCCAGTGCGCAGCCCCCGCGCTGGGCACTGGCCCCGCCCCCGCGGCCCATACCTGACCCACGTCCTCGCTGGCTTCCAGGTGCACGTTGCCGCGGCTCCGGCTCTCGCTGTCGCTCAGCAGATCGTCTTCTGAGTCCTCCGGCATCGACGAGGAGCCAGTGGAGGAGAGCGACGAAGTGGAGAGGCGGCGTGGCTGCTGCAGGTGCGACGAGTCCACCGCCGGGAGACAGCCACTCTCCGGCTTCGGCGGTCCGGGACTGGCAGGAGGTACGTCTGGCTCCTCGGTTGTCACAGTGAGTTGAGGGATCACCGGCGCAGGAGGAGCCCGTGGAAACCCGTTGGGGACCTTTCCGCCACGCCGCTTGGCCCCACGGGCCCGGGGCTGCCCCGCGGCTGCGGCGGCAGCGACCGCAGCACAGCGCGCCTCGAAGAGCAGGCGCAGCTCCCCGACACTCCGGCGCGGGGCCCGCTCCAGCCCGGGGCTGCAGTGCCCCGCGCCTCCTGGCCGCGCCATGCCCGTCGGGCCCCCGGGCAGGGTCATTTCCCCGCACAAGAGTAGCGGCGGAGCCCACCAGCCCGCAGCGCGGCGGGGACTGGAGACGCTCGGCGCCCCCAGCTCGGGACTGCCCCGAGGCGGAGCCTGCGCTGCTGCCCGCCTGAGCCACGCCTTGGCCGCGCCCCCCGCCCACACCTTTCACTTTCGGAGAAAGCGCGGGCCTCTAAGCACTCGCGCGGGGCGGAAAGTACTCCTGTTGCTCCTTCGGGTGGCCGGAAGGTGCAGACCTAGAGGACACAAAACCAGGGACTTGACACTCTCATGCTGTCTCTGCCCACCCGCGAGGAGGCAGGAGGGGCCGCTCCGCCTTGGGGCCTTACTGCCTGCCGGGGTTCCTTGGCTGGGAAGGATTCCTCCAGGCAGCCCCAGGGGCCCAGAGGAACTGGCCCTGCTCTTGCTCTCCTACCCTGGTCCCTCTGCTTCTCTCCGCGTTCCATCCATCCTGGGCTTAGGTTTCCAAGTCTCTGGGACCTTTCTCCTTCAGGGGCCACAGAGTTCAAGGCTGACCGTTTCCCAAAGAAGCCTCATCCCAGGGCGTGCTCCCAGGTGGAAAGACTGTCTCGCGACCAGCAGAAATTGCTCCCCGCCAAACTTCCAACTTAACGACCCGCAAAGGACAAGGTCAGGGGGTTGGGTCCTGGATCTCTTCATGGGTTGCTGAGGAGTCCTGGGCATCATCCCTGGTTTCTGGCTGGAGGGCAGGCGCTGAGCCCTTCTTCCTTTCCTTTGGGGGCTCAGGGCTTGGAGTCTGCTTTGTGTCTCTAAGCAAGTCATTTCACCTTGAACTGCCAATTTCCCGCAAGGTTGTTGTCCACTTGTGAAAATAAAATAAAATAAAGATGTGAAATCTCTAAAAGGTTAGTTTAGTTTTTTAAACTTATTATTTATTTATTGTAGCAATTATTCTACACATTAAAATAATTTCTTATATTTAGGTTCCCCATTTCTTAGATATATTTCAACGCACCATGCCCTCCACCAAATCACCAAGTGTTCTTCCCCATTGTCCAGTGGGCTCCACTACCATTTGCCCCCACCTGCCCCATTCCCTTTTGGCAACCTCCGTTCTGTTGTAAATGTTTCAGGGTTGGTTATGCTTCCTCTGTTCCTTTGTCTGTTCACATTCCACCTATGGGTGAGGTCAAACGGTATCTGTCTTTCTTCTTTTGACTTATTTCACTTAGAATAATCCCCTCTAGTTCCATCCATGTTGATTCAAATAACTGGGTTTCATCTCTTCTAAGGGCTGTGTAGTATTCCATTGTGTATATATACCACATCTTGATCCATTCATCTGATGTTGGGCACTTATGTAATTTCCAGTTCTTAGCTATTGTGAGTAGGACCGCAATAAGCATGGGGATACATACATCTCTGCAGATGAGTGCTTTTGTATTTTTTGGGTAGATGCCCAGCAGTGGAATGACAGGATCATATGGGATTTCCATCTTCAGTTTTTTGAGGAATCTCCAAACTCTTCTCCATAGGGGTTGTACCAATTTGCACTCCCACCAACAATGCAAAAGTGTTCCCTTTTCTCCACATGATTGTCTTCATTTGTTGTTTCCAGACTTTTGGATAATAGCCAATCTTTCAGGTGTAAAGTGATATCACATTGTTGTTTAAATTTGCATTTCCCGGATGTCTGTCAGTAGGAACATAATTTCATGTGCCTGTTGGCCATCTATATATCCTTTTCAGAAACGTGTCCCTCCAATTCCTCCTCCCATTTTTTTTTATTGGATTGCCTGTTGTTCTGTTGCTGAGTTTATGAATTCTTTGTATATTTTAGATATTTAGCCTTAGTCAGAAGTATCAAATGCAATTCTCCCAATTAGGAGGTTTCCTTTTGGTTTTGGTGGTTTTCTTTTGTTGTGAAGAAGCTCCTTCGTTTAATGTAGTCCCATTTTTTTTTTGTTTTTTTCCTTTCCCTTGATGGTGGAGTTGAGTCCCCAAAGGCTTCTCTACGACTAATGTCATGGAAAGTCTTTCCTATGTTGTCTTCTAAGAGCTTTATGGTTTCTGGCCTTATGTCCAAGTCTCTAATCCATTTTGAGTTAATTTTTGTGAATGGTGTTAGACAGTGGTCTAGCGTCATTTTTTTTTTTTTTTTTTTTTGCATGCAGCTGTCCAATTTTCCCAACACCATTTGTTGAAGAGAAAGGTTAGTTTAGTTTTAGTGTGGGTGTTAGAAAATGCTAGTCTCTCTATCAGGTTCGCCACAATCTAGCTGTGCTTTCAGGCATTCTCTTCACCCCTTCAAGTCACTTTCCTCACTTGTAAATTTCAGAAAACCTTTCCTGACCTAGAGTTGTGACTATGGAATTGGGAAGAAAGCTCGGGCTGGTGAAGTGTTTCATCTTCTGAGATGTGCTCATCAGGGGCAGCCCTGTGGCAGCTCTTTCACTGCTTCACCGTGGCCAACTGAACTCCAAGCCTGCTTTGAGAAATCAGTATTTCTCGGTTTTTCCTGTTTTCTCCCAAGAGTGAGGGGAAGTGAAGAAACTTCATCAGGTGCCTGGTGCCTCAAGGTTGCTAGGTGTTCTGTAGGGAGGGCATCCCCAGAAAGATTGCCTCCAATGCTGAAGGCCATATGGAGGAGCTTTCCTTCCTTTGTCTCCCTTCACCAGAATTCAAGGATAACCCAGAAGAAAAGGAGGTTCGGAAAGAGAACAGGAACCCTGACAAAACAGAAGATGCGGTGTGTGGGGGCGGAATTGATGAAAGAAAGTAAAAAAGTGAAAGAGGCGCACCCTGGTGGCCTAGCAGATAAGGTAGTCCACATACATCCCAAGGACCCAGGTTTGAAACCTTGGGGGTTGCGGGGGCGGGGACATGAATGTTTCTTCCTCCTCTCTCTTCCTGTCCACTCACCTTCAATCCTGACTGTACCTTTCCTTAAAAAAAGAAAACAAAAAGTACTCCCTGGTGGAATAGTGGTTAGGTCAATTGTCCCCCAAAGGATGCAGACCACATACTACTAGCTTCGAGTCCCAGGTCTTGGTGGGGGGTGGGGGGACAACCAGTGTGAACAATAAAAATAAAGTGCTTCTTCTTCTTACTTCCTGCTATCTGCCTACTTGCCTTCATTCCTGTCTGTACCTTTCCTTAAAAAAACAAAAAAAAGTGGAATTACTGGGTCATTTGGTAATTCCTTAAAAAAAAAAAAAAAAAAAGACAGGAAGAGAGGGAGGGTGAGAAGGGAGGAAAAACTGTGAATGAAGGTTATGAGAGAAAGAAGGCAATGCTGAAATATGAAGATTTGAGTCCTCTGGAGAACTGGGATGTCACCTTCTCTGGGGTACAGAGGTCTGTAGGAGCCTGGGTACTTCTGTGAGAGGTGTATTCTAGAGCCTGAAGCCCCAGTAACACCCATGTCTCCTGCACTGACGTCTTCCCTCCTTTGGAGCTGCTGCACCTGAGTGGTAGGAGCTGGGAAACTTCTGCCCCAGAAGGGGTGCTGGAGCAAGCTCAGGGTGAGCATAGTTGGCAAGAACCTGACAGAACTGGAAAGGGAAGGAAGGAAATGACAGATGGGAATATGTATTGTGTACCAGGTACCAGTCAATGTGTGGGTAATGTTGGGTCTGGGTCTCTGTCCTGGCTGCCAAGAGAAAACACAAGCACAATTCCCTTTCTTTTTGTCTCAGGCACTTGCCCAAGGGCCAGCAACTAAAGAAGAGTTCTTTGCCACACCTGCCCAGGTGTTCCTCACCAAAAAGGTAAGAACAGACCTGGAGCTGGGTATTGAAATGATAGCTAATTTTACAGACTTTTAGAGTAGAAAGCACCCTCAGGAAAAAAATAAAGGGTGATCCAATCAGGGAAATTAAAGAATTTGCACAAGGCTACATAGCTAGTTGGTGGAAAAGCTAGAGTGCATACTGGCTAGGTCCTGACTTCTATTCTTATGTTATGCTCACATAATTTCATTAACATCTTGTAGTTCAGTCCCTTGTTCCTTTTCCAAGGAAAGCAGACTCTGCCTTCACCCCCTCGCAGGGAAAATTAACTTAAGGGCACATATGAGGCAGAGTCTGGGCGGGTGCGGGGGGGTCCCAAAATAGTTGTGGGACAAAATCAGAAGGCTCTCCCTCTCTCAAAGGTACAGCAGGAAAAGGTAACTAGGTAAGCATGTAAGAAGAGAGAGGAGGAAGAAGCATTTTATTTAGTTGTTCATCTTGGCTGTTCCCCCGGCCCAGGATGCAAACCCTAGTCCTTGGGATGTATGTGAACTGCGCTTGCCCAGAGGCAGCAGACCAAACCACTGCTCCACCAGGACATGCCCAATAATCTTTTAAATGCCAGGATCCTCCTCTTTGTGTCTGTTTCCCCAGTCCTTAAGGCTGTGAATGGATCTGAATAGATGGATCTGAGTAGAGAAATGTGGAGGAACTCTAACTACTATGTTGGTGGAGGAATGACTTCTTGTGTGGTGCAAAAAATGGACAAACTAGAATACAGAAAAATCTTTCAAAGTTTTGATGGTCATGAGGTGGCTGGTCCGAGATAGACCATTAGAATTCCTCTACCTTTTCTGCAAGGCTGGCTACATGTCTGAGGAGAGAACTGATCTTTCTTCATGTGGCATTTCAGCTAGGGATCCTCTGTCCTAGAGGCCTGCTTCCTGGGATGCGAGTCTTCACCTCTTTCCTTGACCTTCTGGATTTATTAGGCCCATGGGATACATCCCTTTCTGGGGGATGGGTAACAACCCAGGGGTATAAAATCTGGGAAAGGGGAGGGCCTGAAGATGGGATGTGTGAGGTGTGAGCCAGTCTCATTTAGCTCTGCCTCACCCCCAGGGCAGTGCCAGTGGCTCCAGAGACAGGGGCAAGATCATTACTGACCATCCCCTGCTGGGCACAGTGCCACTTTCTGCTTCCCAAGACCCATAGGCAGGACCACTCACCTAAGGGAGAGAAGATGGAGCACAGTCTTTGGTCTTTGTTCCCGAATGGGGCAACTGTTGCTTTGAGGGGACTTGAAGACCTCTCCAGCAAGACAAGAGCCACTTTGAAGTGTGTGTGTGTGTGTGTGTGTGTGTGTGTGTGTGTGTGTGTGTGTGTGTGTGTGTAGGAGGGATGGCAAATGTTCCTCTAAACTAGGTGGTACGGAATCTGTTTCTAGTGAATAAATTCTAGACATGCAGACTTGGTGTCCTCCAAGGAACATTCTGACCCTAAGATTCTGTGACAACACCTGATTCTTTCATTCAACAAGCAAACAAACTTCTGTTGCCCAGCTGCTGCGAACCAAAGTGCTAGGTGAAAGGGATACAGGAAGGAGTAGCTCCTAAGATGCCCCTCCTCACTGGGAGTGGTGGTGTATCACTGGAGGAAAGAAATCAGAAAGGACCCAACCAGAAAACAGGCCCCAAGATGCCAAATGACAGATTATCTTTACTCTTTCCGAGGGACTATCAGCAAGGCCCTGGAAAGCTTGGTCTTTCAGCACTTAACATCCAAAATATTCCCCCATCCGGGTCAGGCTGGTGCCTTTCTCTGCCTCCTCTAGAGAGGAGGATGCACAGCCCAGTGGAAATCTGAGGAAGAACTGGTCTTTTTCCTGCGAAGCGGAGCGAACGGCTGCCTTCACCGGACAACCTCAGACCCCTTTCCTTGCCTCTAGCCTTCTCTTCCTCCTCCCCTTTCTAACCCCGGAACTGATAGACATTTATGTGGATACTCTGGGGGTTGGGTGCCAGGGCAGTTTAGCAGGATTAGAGGTTCCATATGGTTCACTGACCCTCCACCATCTGAATCACTCTCCTCTAAAGCGAGCAAAATGTGTCACCACGCCTGTGTATGCGCAATAAGAACATTTTCTCTCTTGACACACTTCAGAAACAAGGTTTCCCATCCCTCCTAGGAGCCCGTGTTCCTGCGGTTCTCCCTCCTCCCTCTCTCCAGAACTCAGAACCCACAGACTCGCCCGCTGGTGGCCGAGTGGAGGCAGACAGGACAGGGAGCATCTGAGGTCAGGGATGAGGCCGCCGCCAAAATCCAAGCAATCGCTATAAGAATGCCCCTGATACATTTGGCCTCAGTCCCCCACACCTCCGCACACACCGCCAGGCCCCAATCTTATAACCGCGGGGGACAGCGGGTAGGCGCTTGGTACAGTCCCTAATTCCATGGGTGATTTTTCTGCCCGCGAGCGTGATCTCCACCCTGAGAGCGTAGCAACAGCCCACCCAGCTTTCGGTGGCGGGTCGGTACCAGGAGTCCTCGCGAAGCTTCACGCAGGCCCAAACTCCGGGAAGTCGCAGGGACCCGAGCTCTGCCGGGGTCCACGCCTGGAGACGCCGAGCACGCATGTGCAGGCAGCCGGGCTCCAAGGGCTCCCGGCCAGGAGCAGGCGAACAGAGGCTGTTGGCTCTCGGGGCTCATTACTGTGATGCGGAGTGAGCAGGCTGCTTTCCTTCTGCTAGAGGCGCGTTTCTGGCGGCTCGAGGTTGAACCCAAAAGACAAGTAATCTTGCTGGGGGCGTCCATGCTGCCAGGTCTCATTCCTGCGCGTGCTGCAATCCGGGAATAAGATGGGAGAGGGGAAGTAGGGTCAGTGCCCCAGAACACAGAGGCTGGACAGCCGCTAGTCCCTCCCCACTTCCTTCCATTTCGTTTACTGGGCATTGACAAAGTGTGAGGAAGCGGTGGTCCTGGGATCGTGGGGAGAAAGGCCAATGCCACACGTAAGTAGCTTTCAAGGCTGGAAGTGGAGACTCACAAATAGTAGAGAGTGATGGGTACTGCCACAGAGGAAGTCAGTGGGAGGTGCTACCAAACCTGAGTGGGAGGAAATAGTCAGGGAAGGCTTCCTGGAGGAGGTGATCTCTTGTCTGGGCGCTGAAGCTTGAGTAGTTCTCCAGGGAAAATTGATAGTCAAGCGCATTCCAGGAGAGGTGTGTAACTCTGCAAGATGCTGTCTCCTCATGTGCTTGGTAAAGCAGGGTCATCAACAACTAAGTGAGAAAAAAATTAAAACAATTTGACATTTTAAAGATGTTATCAAGGTAGTCATTACGGTAAGACTCAGGACTTTGTCCAACTTCTTTACACCTATTTTCTGGTTTAGTACAGTTCTTATGTTTTAATTACTCTTGGTGGTGGTGGTAGGTTGGGTCTCACAGTCTGAGGCCTCTGGGGCATTGGCGAGGGGATAGCCTTCCGCCTTCCGAGAACTGTTCTCCTGCAGCTTCCACCCGCTTTCTCCCTGCTCTCCCTCCGCCCACCCTGTACTCAGTGGGTTGGTCGACAATCACTCCTCTGGGTTCCAGCAACTTACGCTCTTACTAACTATGGCACTTATTGAACCCCTACTGGGGAAAAGGAACACTTCAAAATGATTCTGACAGGTCTTCTATTAAAGATGGAGAACTCGTGGTTCAGAGGAATGAACTAGTTCAGCCCTATGTGGTTTAAGTGGAGATTGGATATTAACCCTGCAGTGAACACAGGCCTGTGGCTTTTGTCTTTGATCAGAGGACCCTTGGGGTCCAGAGAACCATCTGGAAGCTCTAGAAATGCCTGTGCTGCATAGGGTAAGCCCCTAGGCAGGGCCAAGAAACGCCACCTCTAGGTTCCACCCAGCACTGCGTTGGCCTTGGGAATCTCAGGGAGAAGGCAAGGCTGTAGCTTGGCCCTCCCTTGGTTCTTCTATTCCCCCCAACCCTCAATAAAAAGCTGAGTGCTTCTCTAGTCCCCAATTTCAAGCAAAAATAAAAACTGAGCTGAGTGACTTCTCTGCTCTCTAAAACTGCTGGACACCACCACCCAGGATTACCCAACATAACTCCCCTTTCTGAAAATGAAGTTGACTGATCTTGCACCCCTCTGCCAGCAGGGGGCTAGCTTCCTTGCTTTTCTAACTTAGGAAACAAGTGGATGCCCCATAGCACCTGGATCCTGGGAGATAGAGGCCAGGGTATCCTTTGCTCAGAATCCCTACTCTCTAGTGCCCAGGAGCTGAATGCTCCCACAAGTCAGGGATAGGGAATTGGAGAAAGCCTCATTGGCTTAAGTTGTTGAGTGAACCCCAGGGGTCCATTTCTCCCAACACTGAGGCAGTCTTGAACTAGCCTACCATCGTGATTATCACCTCTCATCTTCCCATTTCTAAGGGGAGTAGATCCAGGACCTTGCTCCCTCAGTAAAACATGATCAAGAAAGGTTTGAGACAGCTTCAGGGAGTGGGGGTGAAGTCCTTATAGATCTTGTTTGGGGGCATGAGTGAAGGATAGCAATACTTCCTCCATTGCCATACTCATAACCACTGGGTTTCCCCTTCACATATATGAGACAGGAAACAGGAGGGCAGAGGAACTGGGTCTAGGACAATTGAAAACGGGAAGGACCAGCCTCTCATAGGGTTTAGGCAGTATTAACAGGTATCTACCTAGTTCTGTTAAAGCTTGTCGGTACCTTCTAAGGTAGGCAGTAAACTGGGCCAACTGGAGGTCGCTCCGGCTCCATACAACTGCCATATCAGAGAGGCTTCTGGGGAACCTAGCTGCTGAAGAGTAAGAAACAGTCACTTTCATTTTGGCATGCACGTGTGTATGCGTACCCATGGGGCCATGAGAAGGGAAAGGAGAGAAACAAAACACTAGAGGCTCTCTTGGACTTTCAAAGCATGACTTTGAATGTTGCCACTTTGGATGCAATCCTTGGACTAAATCTGATCCCCTTGTTAAAACAGGGCATAAAGTTTATTTACAAGTATTTGTACAGTTTGATTGACAAGGACTTCACAGAAACAAAGAAAACAAAAGCATTCATTTTGAAGGGAAGTTGCAGGCAATACTCTCTGCACCTGTCAGAAACAAGATAGAAAGACCTACAGCATGAACCAGGCATATGGACACTGGCCTTTTTAGTGGTTGGAAGGAAGTGAAAAATGTATAAAACAACCATACGGCCGCGCCCTTCAACAATGAAACCACATGGTAGGGAGGTGGGGGGTGGAGCAGGGGGCTGCTGCAGCAATTCCCCAGCACAAGAAATAGTGGGAACCACCAAAAAGCTTCAGCTGGTGGGAAAAAGCCAATGTCTTATGCCTGGTCAAACTTTCGGTTCAGAGGCCTTGTCTCCGTTGAGATTGGAGACCAGTCCTCAACTCTTGATTCCAATCACCAAGTAGGCTACTCAGGTGATAAGTTAACTTGCGGTCTTCTTTGGTTGGCTTTTCTCCCTGCTGTTTTGGTGTCTCAGAACGAAAGTTTCAGCAGCTGCGTGTGGGGAGGTAGTGGCAAAGTGGCTACAGTGTGATGCAGTTTTAATAAAAATTTTATTACACAGCCATAATGTATTCGACACGTCTCCAAATCCAATGATACTAAATACAGATCTACATGGTGGACCAGAAAGACTCCAGTAAATTATATGGATTCTGTAATTTCATGTCTTTTAAAACCTGCAAGAAAAAAGTCCAAGTTCATCATGATCGGAGAGGTCCCAGCAGCCTCCAGGACTCTGCCTGAGTCCAGGCAATATTTAATAGTTTGTGATTCCACACTTACACAATAATCTATAAAGAGTTTTTGGTCAATGGACTATTCAAGTATATATGATTTTAATGAGTCCATTACCATTCTTTTGCCCAACTGAACTGTGCCACAGCTACCACATAGCTGTGTTACAGTCATATTTATCAATTTTACAGTCACAATACTTTTTAAAAACCATCCATTGCTGTTTTTAAAATAAAAAAGTGTAAACTAAGTTAAAGCAACACTGAGGCTCTACTAAACCCAGAAGTTACCAAATTCATTTTTAAGTTTAAATACAACTTAAATCCATGATTTCCAATCATTCCCCTTCCTTACAGAAAAGTAAGGTGAAGAAGTACAAAACAGAGCTTCTAGATTCCTTTCCCTCTTGTGGGAATCAGCTGCTCTCAGCTGTTTCTTTAGCTTAGTTCTTGGTATATATAGTCAGCTGTACTTTGTTCTGAAAAGATTTGTTAAATGCCACTTTTATTTACACTTGGAGCTTTACACCTGAGAATGATTATCAAGCAGTCAGCTTATCTCTTTTCAAACATTTCATAAAGACATACACACTTCTTTGCTGGCTTCACCTTAGCTGCACAACAATATATGTTTACCATATATATGCACGCACACACACACACACACACACAACTGCACATGCTTGTAACATTTGCAACCTAAACTGTTTTGTGTCCTTTCGCTCCACATTCATGTTGACTACTTCCTCTTAAAAACCAAACATTATTCTCACTGACACAGTAAAACAAGAAGAGATAAGTACATGGTAGAAAAAAGATACCCTCTATGTTCAGCCCAGAAGCTTCAGCTGCACCCATGGGATGAGCAAGACACCTACCCTGCCTTCCCTAGCACATGGCCATGGGCTTCCCTCTCACCTGCCAGGACACAGGCTACAGGGCAGGGGCCAAACTGGGGAGTTTTCTGAGGTGAGAAGGTGATAGGATATGGGGGAGAGGAAGTTACACAGCTATAGCAGTCAGGCCTGTTTAGTAAGAAGAATCACATTTAATGAGTTTCTTTCTTGCGGTTTCAGATGCTCAAGTACAGCTGAAAAAAATCTGAAACAGCTATAGACCCAGGACATACTAATACAAAGAGTACTGCTTTTAAAAAAATGATAAAAAAAATCCACACACTTACAGACACACATGCGCACATACACACATACTCTTTCTCTCTCAAATAGACCCCCCCGCCCCGCCCCACAAATGTACACTTTTTGGAAACTAAATTGGTTTTGAAAACCCCTCTCCCGCAGAGATGGGAAGAAGAGAAAGATGAGAGAGGGAAGGGGACTGCAGGTGTCCAGTCCCCTCTCCCTCCACAAGGGTCAGATGCCAAATGTTCAATGGTTGGGTCCAAGACAGCCCGTAAAGGAGACTGCCCGATGCTGCTGCTATTGCCACCAGGGGCTCCAGCAAGAATCCCAGCTCCATGGTAATACTGAATGCGTGCAGAGTGGCCAATGAATGGTGCTGGTTTAAAAGGCAAACACAAATCTAAAGACATGGACAAAGCCCAAGAGAGCCCAGATCCACAATGGGTGGGGTCTCCCTGGGGGAGTTGGTAGGAGATGGTGCAACAAGGGAGGTCTATACAGCACATGGTTTATATTACAGATGACTGGCAGTTTAGAGTCTCTTCCCAGTTCTACTGCTGCTCCAGCCCAAAGAGGGCAAATCAAAGGAAAAGAGGAAAGGTGGGATACTGTGATGGGGCATGCAGGGTCAGAAGCAGCAGGCTGGGTGCGCTCAAATAAGCCCTCGTCGTTTTTTGTAGTCTTCCAAGTTCAGAGATCTCCTTGGAGCCCCATCCTTGGCAGGCGGAGCCTTGGAGGTGATGGCCAAAGCTTTTGACTCTATGGGAAAGAAGAGCAAAATGGCATCTGAGCTATCTCACAAGGGCTTTTCAGTTCTGTGCTTCATTCCTTCAGGTAGCCTTCCTGACTGTTCTCACTTGCAACAAATCTGCAGCCTGTTTCACTCTGCCCTCTCTAATACCGATAAGCAGACATTCCCATTTCTTCCCTAAAATCAGGCCCCCCTGCCAGCTGAGAAAGCTACAGAGCCATCAGGTCCTCTGCCATCACCACCTCCCACCTTCACTTACCTGAGCTAGGAACTTGTAAATCAATCTTCACATCGAAATCATGTACTTTGAACAAGTCTTCTGAGAGGTCACTGGCGGACTTAGAATTCAAATCTTTATCCTTTCCCTGACCCTGCAACGTGAACAGAGAAGCTCTTCAGAGCATAAATGCATACGGATTTCAAGCAGCAGCAGTCACCAGTGGTAAAAGCTCTTGCTCAAGTTCATTAGCTCTTCCTACTAAGACCCTTATTTCCCCATTCCTTCTCCAAGAGAGAGCAGGAGAGGATCACAAAGAGTTATCTTTTCTGAAGCTTAAAAGCAAAGAGGGCAGGGAAGGTTCATGTCTGTGGTGTGAAGGTAGAAAGCATGGGCTTAAAGTAAGCGAGGCGTGTCCTGCTGGACTAGCAGTTAGGTTAATTGCCTCTAAAGGCATGCAGGCCACGTACCCTAGTTCTGGGGGGGCGGGATGGGGAGGACAACTAATGTGACCAAATAAATAAAATAAATGCTTCTTCCTCCTCTCTCTTCCTGCCTGCACCTTTTTTTCAAAACACAAAACAAAATAAAATAAAAACAAGCTACTTCTGATCCAAGATTTTAGGAACTCCTGGGACAGTTTGGGCTCCATAGGAGAAGACCTAACAGGCAGAAAACTATTTCTAAATGGACAGTTTTTCTTAGTTTGACATTTAAGTTTTCAAAGAGGTTTCATAACCTTTTACAACTGCCTGATACTTTATGTCATCCGCTCCTCATAACTGTTCTGTCATTTTTCATATGAGAAAACGTGGCTCAGAGAGGTAGATTACCTAAAGCCTTAGTCAAGACCTTGCTTAAGTAGTGGTGTTTGGTTTAGAATTTAGGTCATCTGACCAAAATCAAGCAGCTAGTTATGATACTGTAAATAATTATGGAGAAAGGATTACAAGCGGGACTCCATGTTCCTCAGGTGGGAATAGCGTACCAAACCAGGTAAGGTGTCCAGGTTTAACAGCTATTGCACTTGCCTTGCTCATTTCCTTTGGAGCATCTGGTAACACTCCAGAACCGTATTTTGCATTCAGCTGGGCCAAGATGGCAGCTTGAACAGCTGGATCTCTGGACTGAGAGAAAGAAAATAAGTTATTTTAGAGATTCTTCAACACTCATACGTCCTATTGCCAGATTCTTTCCGACCTACCATCACTAACATCACATTAGACCGATCAGTAGCTCTGTGGGGCTTTCCTAATAGCAGGGAAAGAGAGTCAATTAAAAGCTTTGAAGCTTAGCTTTAGCCCAGCCAGGGCCTGGCTAGGTGATCCAGCCTACACATTTCTTATGTCTACTACACAGGCAAACCTGCCCTAGCACAGCGGGTTAGTCCATAGGTTTCTACAAATCCATGCCAGGTTTTCACTACCTTTATGTCCTACAGCAAGATAAAAAAAGGAAGTATCCACACCCAGGAGTTTGAGGCAAGCAAATCCCACTAAGGCAGCATTATTTTTAACTTCTTTATTAATCTCCTAATGGAATTCATTTTATGTCCCAGAATCTAGGTCCTGACTAAAAATGTCCTCTTTAGGCACTCACATTAGAAACGATGGTAGGTTTGCACTGTCGCCTGGTAAAGGGATCCATCTGTTGGTTTTTCATGTTGTGACTTTCAGCCTGAAACAGAGAGCATGAATTATGAGGGCCTGTCTCCTTGCCCTCTCCTCTCATTCATCATAAATTTACATTTAGCCCCCACTTCTCTCCTGCTACAGGCCTCGAAGCTGGGGCCATGGCTTTCAAAGCCTGTGCTTTAACTGTCTGAACACCACAGAGGCAGGGCAATAAGCTTACATTAAATAAGTCCTTATAAGAATTTATAAGTCAAAAGCTGTCTATTCTCCTTCTTTCAAAAATACACAGACAGGGGCATGCCCTTGTGGCTCAGATGGCTGAAATGCTGATGTGCAGACCAGGTAAAGTCCAAGGACATAGGT
Organism: Solenodon paradoxus; assembly: GCA_004363575.1. Lineage (NCBI taxonomy): Eukaryota > Metazoa > Chordata > Mammalia > Eulipotyphla > Solenodontidae > Solenodon > Solenodon paradoxus. The sequence goes on along the minus strand of RJWH01000743.1, from coordinate 204,307 downwards.
TCACATTTCAGAACCAGGGTGAAAAAACCACTGTAAAAAAAAAAAAAAGAAAGATACTTCTTACTTCTCTCCTTTTCCTCCCTCTCTTAAAATAAATTAATAAAAAATACATATATGGAGTACCCTGGTGTAGTAGTGATTGGGCGTAGTAAACATACATCCCAAGCTCCTGGGTTTATGTCCCAGGACTGGGGGGACCAGCCAAGATGTACAATTAAATAAAATAAAAAAGCCCTTCTTCCTCCTCTCTTCTTACCTGCCTCCTTCATTCCTGCCTGCACTTTTCCTTAAAAAAGTAAAATAAACAACCCAGACAGACATGGGGACAACAACAAAAAACTGGAAACGGATGAACTAAATACCCATGGAGCAGACTCTAAGGAAGGGGAGGGGTTAAGACAGCAGAAGACTGCTGTTTCTGGGTTTATTATAAATAAATTACATGTGTGCATATGGAGAGAATGTGTCTTTTTAATATATTTTTTTATTGTAGTAATTATCCTACACATTAAAATAATTTCCTATGTTTAGGTTCCCCATTTCTCAGATACATGTCAGCACACCCTGCCCTCCACCAGATCGCCAAGTGTTCTTCCCCCTTGTCTGGTGGACTCCAACACCATTTGCCCCCGCCCGCCCCATAGAATGTGTTTTTTAATGTACGTGTTATTTTAACAGTTTAAAAATTAAGCTCCAGCAAGATGTAGAGAAGACTTCATATCATTTTAATTAGAATGTTTCTTTCCAGTGATCCTGATAAAGTTGTCGTACTCACCACAAGGGCCTTTTCAGACTCCACAATGTTCCACTCCCGGTTCCGCTGGTTGATGTAGCTGTGGGATGAGTAAGAGGGATGAGTCAGTGGGCCATGAAAGGTGGGCAGGAAGCACTGAGCCTGACCCTGGAGATATGTGGAGCAAGTGGAGCACAGCGTGTACAAGGCCACAGGCTTGCCTGATCACTCTGGCAAGGTGTCTGGGCCAAGGATAGGAGCCCAACCAAAACAGGGTCAATAACACACCTGATAGCAGATATGTTCTTGGTCCGCTGGCGGTCCAGAGCCTCTGCCCGCTCCTCCAGCTCATTTAGCTGGTCTTGGATCTGCTTGGCTTTGTCTTGATCCCCCAGGTCCTCAGCCATGGCCTGTACACAGAGAGACCTTTGAGTTATTTTTGGCTCTGACTAGCTCCATAGCAAGTGATCTCTTACATTTTTTTCTTAAGGAAAGGTGCAAGCACGAATAAAGGAGAGTTGGGAGAACAGTCAGTAAGAGAGAGGAAAAAGAATCATTTATTTTTTACTTAGTTGTTCATCTTGGTTTTCCCTCTGGCCCCAGGATGTGAACCCAGGCTCCTGGGATTTATGTGGATTGCACTGGCTACAGTTCGTGGACTTAACGACTAAGTCACCTGTATGCCCTGTAGTTATATTTTTTAAAGTTTCTATATAACTAGAAGGCTCTGGGCCCCTAGTAGCAGTGATAAGTAACATTAACCTTAGAACCCAGGCCCCAGTGGCTAACTCACCCTTAACAAGAATGACCCCATCTTGCTGTGAAGAACAGAAAACCACCCACCACAGCTGAACTTGGCAGTATCATTTGTCTGTTCAGACCCAGTGCTTATACGACCCTGGGGTTTCTTGTATGAAACAAAAGCAACTAGAAAGTAAGGGAAGTGGAAAAAGCAAGATGAGTATCAGCTTATAGAAAGAAAAATGGACAAGAAATGCTGACCAGGTGCCAATAAAGCACTGTGTTGAGCCCAGCATTTTCTCCCAACCCTGCCAACACTAAACTTGGCAGAGGCTGAATGAGTTTCATTTCCACATTTCCTTACAGGATGGGCAGAGGTTCAATTCTAAAAACTTACCTTTTCCTTTAGCAGCTGAGTCTTCTTCATAGCATAGTTGGGTGGAGCTTTTCTGAACCTTTCTTTCTCTTTTACAATCTGTACCAGAGAGGAGATACCAGCAGTGAGGTAATCCTATACTCTTTTGTACAAGACAGGCAAAGTGAGCCCAATTTGAAGGGAAACAGCCAGTTAAAAATGAGTGGCTCTTTCTATAGCAGTGACATGCCCTGTAGAGCAAGGGGTTCATTCCAAGGAATACTACGCTGCTCTGGGACCATGGAGATTCTTCTGGGACAGTCTAAAGGAACATGCACACAGCAGGCCAAAAGCCTGGTACTGTGAAGCTAGCTACTATCCAAAAGTACAGAGATCAAAGAATTTTACCAAATTGTTTTGAAAAAAACTCTGGAGGGACCAAGCCTACCAGAATACAGATTCTCAAATTCTGAATTCACTTCTTTATATACACTTCAAATGATAATATATCAAAGATCCTGATGAACTATAAATAAGGTGGCAATCTTAGTACTCCCTCATCCTCATGCAACAGTGACACAGATAAAAATGTCAACATAGAGGGAAAGATAAGAAAGTCATGATCTTCTCTAAACATTGGTTCTTGAGACTCCAGGCTCTTATCAGATGTCTTACCTCTTCAATGTCCTGATCATTAAATTTATAATTAAGAGCTTCTTTAATAGATAATTCCTTCTTATTGATTTCATCTAGAGTGGGTAACTGCATGCCAGCAGAGAACATCTGGACCAAAACACAGTAAAATATTATTAATAGGGGATTTGGGAAAGAGACTGTGGACGTTTTCATGAACAACTGCTGAGTGTTTTTTATCTACTTACCGCTTCTTTCCATTTCATGAATTCGCTTTCAGTGAATTCTTGGTTTGAGACAAACTCTAGGCGGAACACTCGTTGGTCACTACCATGCCTAAATAAAAAAGAAGCATCTCCAAGAACGTGCACGTTGACTGCAATTCTAGTACAGCAGCCCTACCAGACTGTGCACTACCTATTGCTATGGTTCTCAATCTTGGCTACCCTGCAGAATCATTTAGGAAGATTTATAAAAATTCCAATGCCAAAACATCACTCCAGATAAGAGAAGCGGAATCCCTGGGAGTAGGAACCAGGCACTGAGGGAAAAAAAGGTACGCCTTGGTGGAACAGCAGTTAGGTCAATTGAGTCCGAAGGACACAGGCCATACACTCCTGGGTTCAAGTCCCGGCAGGGGGCCACGGGACGGGACACACAACCAGTGTAAACAAGTAAAAATGGAAATAAAATGCTGCTTCCTCCTCTCTCTGTCTGCCTGCTTGCCTTTGTTCTTGTCTGCACCTTTCCTTTCAAAAAAAAGAAAAAAAGCCCCCCCACCCCCTCCACCCCAATTGTTGTAATGGACATCCTGGAAAAATTAGCACTGAAAATGAATGAACTTGACCAGTACTTCAAAAATCAATTTACAATGAAATTCGTCAGTTAACTGGCATCAAGAATATGCGATATTATATGATTATCTCAATGACAAGGAAACTATTCCCTAGAGAAAGGCCACATGATAACTCTGCCTAACCACTGTGCTGACAAAGTTCAGTGATGGATAGTCACTCTCAGCACGTCATGGCTACTCCCTGCCCCACCTGGCTCCCTCGACACCCCCACCCCCACCCCCAGTCCCCTTCTTAACTGAACTACGTTTGACATATAACATTATTTTAGTTTCAGGTATACAACATGATTCAATATTTGTGTACAGTGTGACCACCAAAAGTCGAGTTAACATCCATCATCACACATCCAACTGGTTCTCTTTAAACAAACGAAAGATGGGTAAAGGAGAAGAGAGACAAGAGGTCAAACTGAATTAGGCCATGGTAGAGCCATATTTATTACTTGCTATTTGTAGTGATCCTGAGAAACTATTTCTATTCCTACCTATAGGGGCTCTTCAGAATTTTCAGGCTTCAAGAGGGCAGGTATTTGTATATATTTATTTTGTTCTCATTTCAACTCTGATACCTAGAAGAGTCAGTGCCTGGCAAGTAGCAGGCATTTAGTAACTATCATACTACTGAAGAGGAAATTAAGTCCAGAGAGGTGACCTGACTTGTCTGACATGTGTTAGCGTTAGTCAGTACCAGAAGGAAGCCTCCCAACCACGCTCTCCAGGGAAATGTCTGCAGGACTCTGGGAGGATGGGTTCTCAGAACCCCACTTTTCCTTTTATCTATCCTACCACTTCATGTGGAGACAAACATCCTACTTTTCCTATGGGTAAAGGCAGAATGTAAGCTTCCCTCCGAGTTCCCCTTGGGGACAACACAAATAGTGTTCTTTATTACAAGAAACATCACACTGGGAGAGAATAACAGCCCAAACAGGCAGTGCCTGTTTACAGTGGAAGCAGAAATTGCCACAGAAGCACCTCTCCTACCGTAGTTGTAGCCCTTTGTTTGTTCTGGTGCCACCCAACTGGTAAACTTTGGCAGTTTCTACAACACCCGTGATCTCAGCAACCTAAGTGAGAGGACAGAGACACCAGTCAAAAACAGACTCTTGCAGAGCTCCCCACTCCTCTCTCTTTGGCTCCATCTAGCTAATGCAGCAAGAGAGCAGCCCTCAGCTGCCAGGTGTTCTGGGCACCTTTTCATGTGAAGAATTCAGATGGCTAAGCACTAGGAGTCCTGTGCCCAGGGTAAGAAAGGGCCAGGAGAGAGGCAGCTAGCCTGGTGGAACTGTTAGAAACTTCCCCTCCATCTTAATTCTACCTTTCTAGGAGATGTACTTGGGGTTTCAGAGGGAAGTTTTATAAACAAACATGAAGACCATGGAGGTCAGTTTCCGTTACCTCACAGAAGATAAACACATGTTAAAACCAGACAACCTAGAAAATAAACAAAAACCAAAGCAAATAGAGAGGTTCCAACCATCCAGATCATAGAAGTGCTGGAACCCACGACATAACCTCTAGTAGGTTGGAGGAGTGTTTGCTGGTGTTTTTTTAAAGACCTCAATATAATTCCCTGTTCCCGAAGACACTTGGTATTAAACATGGAAATTTTTCTTTTTTTTTCAAATAAGCAAAGATTTCAGACTATGTAATTCCCAGTGAACGCTTCATAAATGTCTCCCTTCTAGCTTTTATATGGAAGAAGAGAAAAAAAATTATTCTAAATCCAAACCCACTAGGCCCTTGGACTCCAAGAATTCTTTTTTGGGCAGCAGGTCATGACGACCCTTGGTTACCTTATACCATCATTACTTCTACAGGTATCTCATTAGGAGTCAATTTTCCATCAAACGGTGGCAAAAGATTTGTTTAGTAGCTCCTATTCCCATTTGTAAATCACTGTATTTAAAACATGGACAATTGTCCAAGGAAAGAAACACCAACCCGGTAAACTGGTTTGCTGTTATGGTTTCCAATGCCAATCCGTACAAAACATCCTGTGACAGTTTTAGCAAAAAAGGGCATGTGACACCAACGTTCCAGCTTATGCCGTGATAATCGAACACGATTCAATTCTTCGGGTAAGGAGACTGGTTGTGATTTTGGAGGAATCTCTTCTTTCCTGTAAGGAACAAAGGGGGCACTAAGAAGTGTTCATCATAAAAACAGAGAAAGATAAATGATACAAACTTCTTAAAATTTAACCAAAGTGCATGTGATTAATGCTTTCAGGGAAGGGGAAAAAAAAAAAAGGAAACACTAGGAGTTGTAAGGTTGTATTCCTAAACAGTATGTGAACTTGTCGTGAATGAGGATGCCATCCCAGGTAATCAGGGTATGAAAACTAATGCAAGGTTCTGACCAGTCTGAGGGTGGCAGAAGTCAGTTCCTCCCTGCTAGGCCCAGATGAAAAAGTCCAGAGGCAAAGAGCAGCAGGCAGGAGTGTATTCTGAGTGCTGCCATTCAGGTTACTGAACCCAACCCAACATGGGTATTTCGGAAACTACACTAAGCTTCTCCTCAAAGAGCCCACCTATCCTGACTACTAGACCAAAATGTACAGCTTACTCCTCTTCTTCATCAGATGATGATGTTCGGGATGAGCGGTCTGACTTTTCACTGGATTTGTCATCCTCTTCTTCCTCCTCATCATCAGAATACACCTCACTGGTTTTTAATGGCTGTTTTTTGGCGAGGAGCTCCGCTAAAAAGAAATAGAAAACATTTACCTAGGTTCTCTCAATAAGAAACTGAAACATCTTTCATTCTTCAAAAGAACTGGACTAGGGAAAAGGACTAGATAGCTCAAAAGACAACCCCTCTGGACTGGATTGTGATTACTTGGCTGATATAAAGATCATTCAGGTGCCCCATAGAAAGGAAAAAAAAGAGATGGAAATTTTGTTGCTACACGTGTAGAAAGGGTCATCAACTCTGACAGTTGTCTTTTATTGTACTAAGACACCTGAAGACAGGGAAATAAGAAGGGTTGAAAAAAAAGTTGAAAAATTGGTAATAGCGTAAGATGGAAAACAACCCAAATGTCCATGTAGAGGACTGGCTGAATCAACTCTGCTACAATCACCCAATGTAATATACTAAGCAGCTGTGAAAAGGAACAAGTCACTATACTACATCCTGGATCAGAAGAAGTTTTTCCTTTCCTTCCTTTTCCCTCCTTTCCTTCCTTCCTTCCTTTTCCCTCCTTTCCTTCCTTCCTTCCTTCTTCTTTTCTATTTTGTTTTTAAAGGAAATGATGATGAGTAGAGGTAGGCAGGTACGAAGAGAGGGGAGGAAGACGCATTTATTTTACTTAGTTGTTCATCCTGGCTGTCAACTCCAGCCTCTAGTCACAAACTTGGGATTTATGTGGTCTGTGCTGGGCCAGAGGCAGCAGACCTATCTTACTAGACCATCAGGGCACACCTCTTTAGTCCTTTTTTTAAAACATTTTTTCCACTAGTTTATTTTATTATTTATTTAAAGAGGAATGCTGGCAGACAGCAGGCAGAAAGAGGAGGAAGAAGCATTTTATTTATTTAGTTGTTCACCCTGTCTCAGATTGCAAACCTGGGTCCTTGAACTGCATGTGAACTGCTCCTCAGGCACGAGCATAACACCTGAGCCATCAGAAAATGGGTTTCTTTAAGGGACATTTAATAAAAAATTTAGGCTTCTGCTTTGTATGATTGTTGTCTTAATTACTCAACTTTGGTATTATAACTAGAGAGCAGCCATAGATAATTATGAAACAAATGGCATCACTGTATTCCAATGATATTTTATTTACAAAAATCAGGTAGTCTATCGACTACATAAAACCTAAAAAAATGGGTGTGCCCTGGTGGTTCAGTGGCTAAGCTGATGACTAGGGTGTGGATCATATAAAGTTCAAGTGATCCTGGGGCCAGGGGAAACAATAAATATGAACAAATAAGTAAATAAATGTTTTTTTCCTTCTCTCTGTGCCTGCCAGTTTCATTCCTGTCTGTTTCCTTCCTCTAAAATAAATAAATACATAAAAACAAAACAAAGTCATGTGAGACAATAGAATAGAGTGCAGAAATAAACTGGTAGCTCAGGTGCTAAGCCTGTGGCTGGAGCATAGACAATGTGGGGTGCAAGGACCTAGGTTCAATACCCTTGGTCAGGGAAAAAGAACAAAACAAATAAACAAATAAAAGTGTTTCCTTCTTTCCTTCAAAATGCTTCTTTAAAAAAAAAAGCTTGGGGGAGGGGGTGCCTGCACCCCAGTGACCAGCAGATTAAGACAATCTGATGTAGTCCATATCCCAAAGACCCAGGATAATCAAAACCCCGGGTTTAGGGAAAAACCAAGATGAACAACTAAAATAAAATGTTTCCCCCTCCTCTCTCTTTCTGCCTGCCTGCACTTTTCCTTTAAAACGAAAGAAAGAAAGAAAGGGAAAACAAAACGGGAAAAGTTTCATGATACTGGATTTGGCAATTATTTTTTTTTTTAGATATGACACCAAAAATCAGGGTAACAAAAGAAAAAAGTAGATAAACTGTGTGCGTCATCAAAATTAAAAACTTTTAGGCATCAAACTGCTATCTAAAGTAAAAAGATAACTTACAGAATGGGAGAAATAATATACTGAATATTGATATTTAAAAATATAAAGTATATATGTGTGTGTTAAATTCCTAAAATTCAACAACTAAAAACAACTTGATTAAAAAACGGGCAAAATAAAGAAAGAAAGTAGATTAGTGATTGCCTAAGGCTGGGGAGGACTGAAAAACAAAGCACAGGCTTCATTGAAAGCTGTGGACCTGGATTGAAATATAGGGGGGGGCAAGGAGGGAAGGCAAAGGGCTTAATAGACATTTCTTCAAAGAAGATATCCAAATGGCCAATAAACACATGAAAAGATGCTCAACATCACTAATTACTGAGAAATGCAAATCAAAATCATAGATACCGCTTCACACCCACTAGGATGGCTTCATCAAAAATGCAGTAACAGGTGTTGGTAAAAATGTGGGAAAAATGGAACCATTATACATTGCTGGTATACAGTGCAAAATGGTGAAGTTTCTTTAGAAACATTCTGACAGCATGACAGTTCCTCAAAAGTCAAACATAGTTACCATATACAAAAAAAAGAGAAATGAAAAGATGTGTCTTTCCAACAACTTACACATGTTCAGACTAGCATTATTCATAGTAGTCAAACACAAATCAAATGCGAAACTACCAAATACCCATTAGTGGCAAGAGATGAACAAAAATGTGTATATCCACATAATGGACTATTATACAGATAGAAAAAGCAATATGCTACAACACACACAGATGAACCTAGAAAACATTATGCTAAGTCAAAGAAGCTAGACAACTGTGATTCCATTTATAAGAAATATCCAGAATGGGCAAATCTCAAAACAGAAAGATTAGAGATTGCCTAAGCCCAGGGAGGATTAGGTAATGAAATACTGTAAAATTCACTGAGTAATTTATTGTGACTATACTAAAAGTTCTATAAATATACTATAAGCCACTGCCCTGTACACTTTCAATGAGTGAATAGTATAATTATATCTCAATAAAGTTGCTATAAAAAAAACAAAGACCCTAGCCATCCTGAATTTGAAATACAATTATTAGTAAGAGGCTCATAATAAATTTCAACCTTAAAAAAAAAAAATTCTAACTCTGTACAATGAAAAACCTTAAAAACAGTGGACCCAAGTAGCATGAGCATTCCTTATATCTAGACTGGTGTCTAAACACACTTTCTCATGAAAAAATGAACCAGAGCTCTTTCAAGAAATGGTTGATTCCAAATCCAAGAAAGCTGTTAAAAGACTACAGGAGTCTTGGCATGCCCTAGTAGAGCAGCAGTTAGGTTAATCACCTCCAAAGGACACAGGCTACATTATCCTTGTGTTCAAGTCCTGGGTTCAGGGGGAAAACAACCAGTGCAAACAACTGAAAATGGAAATAAAATAAAATGCTTCTTTCTCTTCCCTCTTCCTGCCTGTCTCCCTACTTGCCTTCATTCCTGCCTGTACCTTTCCTTTAAAATAAAAAACAAAACTGGAGTCTCATGGCAAAAGGACTGAGGCTACAATAGGTTGAAGATAGGAGAATGAGTCAATAATAACTACAATGGATTAACTTATGAAAAGTGTTATAATCCATGACTTCATGAGGATATTCAAAATAAAAAAACCCTCACTGTCACCTAAGTTGCTAACAATGAAATTTTTTTTTTGAAAACTGGTAAATAAAAGGAAAAAATATCAAGCATTTATGTTGCCTCTTTTATGCAAAATGTACTGGTGTTAGTCTAAATAGCTGATGAGAAGTTTCTCTTTATATACTAAATGAACAAAAATTAAAATATCATCATTTTGCAAACTGCAATGAATTAAATGATCCAGGTAATAATTATCAATGGTGGTTGCGTTAGAATATAGTACTCTTTCCACCCTTCTCTGTACCCACGCCCTTTGCCATGTGACTGGTAGTTCCTCCCAGTCCCATTAACAGTGGGATTGTTCCCATGACTTGCTCTGACCAAAGGAATGCACACAGATCTGACAATATGCCCTTATGAGTCTAAGCCTTAAGAGGCATCTCATGTTTCTGTGTGCCTCTTTTCTACATCTGCCATCACCATGAGAAGAATGCACCCTGGGTGTACTGGTGTGATGAGGGAGAAAGAAAAGTGAAACAGACCTGGTCCCAGCTTACAGCTTGGAAACCAAGCTGAACTTGTCTATCAGATAACCCACAGCTGAATTAAGAGATACATGAGCAGGGGCAAATGATTGATTGAGTTTGGGGCAATTTGTTATTTCACATTTTTTTGTGGTAAAATACATAAGTGGTTGAGCTGATAATATTAAAAAAATGAGAGACAATCAGACATTATGTATCTCCAGACAGAAGTATATACCATCACCTAAAATTTAGCCTTTCCCCCAAAACCGAAAAATAAAGTAGAAAGAGAACAAATTTGAATTTGTCTAAACCTCTAGCTCTAACTACAAATGACAGGAAGTCAAGGGAACAGAGGAACACATTCCAAACCACTAATAGGATATAGTCAGCATCTGTAGGAAACTGTAGGACAAATGACCTAGTTTCTTCAACAAATAAACTGCGAGGGATAAAAAAAGCTGAACAGAAACCTATAAAGTGACTTGAGGGATATATCAATAAATCACAAAGTGCGTATTTTACTTAAGATTCTGATTCAAGTGATCCAATTAGTATATTTTAATTACAGAATTAGAGAAATTGGAACTCTGACTAGATATTTGGTAATAGTAACTAATCTTATAGTATTATATTGCTACTACTTTTTAGGTAAGATAATGGTAATATGGTTATGTTTAAAACAAAAAGTCCTTATTCTCTTTAGATGTATACTGAAATATTAATGTTCAAACATAATGATGCTGGAATTTACTCCAAAATAACTTGATAGAAGAGGGAATACAGAGTTAACAAAGTGATCATGAATTGACTGTTGAGGCTGGATGATAGGTTCATGGAGGTGACTGTATTATTATCTGTGTTTGGAATTTTCCATAAGAGCTAAAAAAGGAGAAAATAGAAGTGGGCACTAAGATGTCAAATCACATGATCAAAACACAAAGTATCCATTATATTTCTCCCACCTACCTGTTCTATTCTTCCGTTTTTCCCGCTCTGCTTTTAGCTCCTCCATGGCTTGAGATTTCTTATCTAGTTTTTCATCCCGTTTGGAACGCCGTTCCTTATTGTGGGATGTTACCTGGGAAGGAGAAGAAAGGCAGGATGGCTGTTTTTGTTAGGTAAAATTCTCTAAGCCCAACAGTCATTCAGTTCTCCAGTTTACATTGGCTGTAGAAAATGAAACTTGTTTAAGGGGAGAGAGCAACCTCTTGTGGACAAAAGAAGGATAAAACAGTAAAGCCAGGCCCTGTCTATACATAAAGTTTAAGAAAGTTTTAGAAAAAAGCACTTTCTGGAAGGGCACCCTAGATTAGTTAGTATATGCTGATATTGTCAACCAACCTTTTTGTGATGAATACAGAGATGACTAGTTTTCCTAGCTATATTTTTATTACCAAGTCCAGGATGGCATACACCTGAGTAAACAGTATAACCGTATTACCATTCGGTCCTATTGGCTACCTAGGACAAGATGTTTACCAGCTTTCCATTAAAGGATGCTCACTGGCTGGTGGGCTTTTTAAATGTAGACTTGAGTGAACAATTCAAATTCCTAAGGAGTTAAAAAGCACATCTACTGGCACACCCTGGTGGCTCAGGTGCTCAGGCAGTGGTTGAGGTACAGCCAGGTATAGCCCAAGGACCTGGGTTTTCCACTGGGGGCCAGGGGAGAAACCCAAAATAAATACATAAAAGTTACACCTTCCTTCCTTAAAAAATGCTTCTTCCTCCTCTTCCTTCCTTCCTCTCTTAAAAAATAAGAAGTACAGCTACTGATAAAATGGTCTATGTGCACAGATTAATAAAAACAACACAATTAAGATAGTATATAATAGTCTTGAACTACCTGACTTAGCTGATTAATATATACCCAGCTTTTTACTGAAAGACACACACACACACACACACACACACACACACACATGCACACTCAAATAGAAGTTTTACTCTGGATAATAACATGGACTTTCTTACCTGAGATTCCTGAATCTGTGTCAGCTTTTTCTTTTCTTGCTCCTCTTCTTGCTTTTTCTTTTTTTCTTTCTTTTCTTTCTTTTTGGCTGTTTTTAGTTTTTTCTTGATTTCAAATCTGGTTAAGATAGTTATTAATTGACAATAAAATATTTGTAAAGACTGATTCTTTTAGGAGAAAGGAAGAAGGGGTTAATAAACATTTTGGCTTCTGCAAGAAACTCCAACGTACAGTAACATGGACCCTAAAAGTACTGAGTGGTCCCCTATAGCTGAGCAGCTAAGGCAAATGCTATGAAAGTGATGGATCTGGGTTTGAGACCCAAGGTTGGGAAAACAAAAAAATGTCGAAGAAAAATAGTTATTGCATATAAAATATACCAGAAGCATTTGAAAGCTTTAAGTTGGAAAAAATCTGAAACTAAGAATACATATTTGGGACACTGTTCTCCTCATCTTTAGATTTTATGGTAACACACAGCTATTCCTTAATCTTCACATGAAAAAAGAAAACAGTTTATTTCTAGATCAACACCAATGTGTTCCATTAGAAACATAATGAAGTCACAGAGAGCCACTATCACATTTTTAAGATGGTCAGGACACAGCTATATTTTAAAAACAAACAATTTTTGCTAAGTGGTAAAGAATAAAACAAACAAAACAACCACTTTCTTTCCAGTTGTTTATAAAAAGGATGATCCAACATGGTCAAGTAGGACTTATCCCAGAAATGCGGGGTTGGTTCAACATAAGACAATCAACCATTGTAATGTACCATATTAATGTAATAAATCCAAAGCCCACTCTCATAAAAACTCTCAATAACTTGGAATAGAGAGGAACTTCCTCAAACTAATAAAAGGTATCTGAAAAATCTACAGCTATCATACTTAATGGTATAAAAGACTGATGTATTTTCCCTAAGATCATAATCAAGGCAAGAATGTCTGCTAACTCACCACTTCTGTTCAACATGGTACTAAGACAAGGAAAATATTAAAATAATATAATTTAGAAAGAAAGAAGTAAATTTCTTTTTGCAGATTACATGGTATTTTAAAGAGAAAACCTTAAGAAATCCAATAAAAACTCCAAAACTAATAAATGAACTCAAGTTAAGTTGTAGTGTACAAGGTCAATACAGAAAAATTACCTGTTTTTATGTATTTACAATTAACAACCTGAAAATGCTTTATAAGAGCATCCAAATGAGTAAGATGATAAGGAAAAAATTTGGTAAAATAAGTGCTAGATTTTTTACACCCAAAACTATAAAACATTGTTGAAAGCAATTAAAGAATACCCAGCAGAAAGACACCACAAGATGACCTTGTTCAGTGCACCCTGGGTAGAGCAGCAGTTAGGTCAACTGCCTCCAAGTGCAGGCCACATACCCCTGGGTCCAAGTCCCAGGTATGGGGAGGCAGGAGGGAACAACTAGTGTGAACAACTAAAATGGAAATAAATAAAAGTGCTTCTTCTTCCTCTTTCTTTCTGTCTGCCTATTCTCTTTCATTCCTGCCTGAACCTCTCCTTTAAAGACACACACAAAAAAGACACCATGTTCATAGATGGAAAGACAATATTGTTCAGATAGCAATACTCCCAAATTTGACCTACAGATTTAACACAATTCCAATCAAAATCCTATCCTAGCTACTCTTTTTTGTTGTCCAAACTGACAAGCTGATATTAAAATGCATATGGAAATGCAAAAGGCCCCACAGAGCCAAAATAATTTTGAAAAAGAACAAAGACAAATTTCTCATTGTAGAAACTGACTACATAGCTAGAGTAATCAAAACAATATGGTACTGCATAAGGAAAGACATACAGATCAATGGAATAGAATTAAGAGGACAAACCCATTTACCTATGTTCAAACGATTTTTAACAATGGTGCCAAAACCATTCAAAAGGGAAAACGAAAGTCTCTTCTCTTACCAACATGTAAAAAAGAGAAGATAGATCCCTACCACTTACCCACATACGAAAATTATCTTAAGTCGACCAATGTCCTAAATATAAAAGATATGACTATAAAATTCTTAAAAGAAAGCATTAGGGTAAATATTCATAACCTTGGATTTGGCATAAGATTCTTAGATATGATACCAAAAGCTCAAACAAAAAAGAATAAGTTATACTCCATCAAAATAAAAAATTATGCACCCAACACCATCAATAGTGAAATATATTTATGATTCTTTATTAAAAATGTCTAGAAACAGAAAAATCTATATATAAAGAAGGTAGAGACTGGCTGTTACCTAGGGATAGGAGGCTTGGGAGCTACCAATGAGTATGGGGTTTCTTTCTGCAGTAATGAAAGTTATCTGGAATTAATTGTGGTAAATGGTTACACAACTCTGAATATATAAAACCTATTGAATTTTGTTTTAAAAGGGCAAATTAGATGCATGTAAAATATCTCTATTTTTTTTAAGTTAATAGCTTATATTTACAATAATGTTCTTATATGTATTATCTCACGCAAGGCTTTCAATAATGCCGAAGAGGGCAGCAGACGCAGGAAGAAGGTAAGCAACTCATTCGGATCACCTGGCTAGCAAGTCTGCATTGAGCCAATACCCTCTTCTGACTGAACACTTCGGTGCCTTTTCCACAGCAGGGCCAGTTGTTATGCTCTACTTGTCCACACACAAGCATGCACACATGCACGCGGTACTAGAACAGGTGAAAACTCTAACTACTGAAAGTGCTACCTGCCTACTGGTCTACTGGCTATAAAATGGGATGTTAAAGGTGTTTACATAAAAATACTGTAATGGAGAGTAAATGAGATCCATACAAAGACCTTTATAAAGTGAAAAAGACAGTGGACATTTCTGAGCACTTTCTTGTTGCATTTTCTTGCAGTTATATAAATGAGCTACACAAAATTCCAATTTTCTGTGAATGGCTTTCAATCTGTCAATCATTATCACTGTAAAATTATTCCAATCCCTGAAAAAAGTCACTGAATCATTTAACTGCCTCCTCATGCATATGAGGTAAAAAATATATAAATCAAGTTTGAGATAAGTCACTTGCTACTTTTGAGTTACTTTATGATTTTTATGATATGGTCCTATTAGCTTTACAAGAGAAAGGCGTTATGTTCTCCATAGTTCAGAAATTCACATTTTATAAAGCATCCCATCTGGCAACTCCAGTACATTTTCTTAAGTTTGTCACCTGTTTGTTCCAACACAAGCAACCTTGGAAACGGTCACACTCCAAACAAATGTCTATTATTTGCTGCTGACTGAAAGCCAAACATTCTTGTCTAAGATAACTCACTATATTTAATATGGTATCTAGAAGGGACAAAAAGGTTCCCGGATGAAATGGAACCACTGCCTCTATTTATCTTTCATGATATTAGGAGGATAAGCTCATTTATTTATATTTAGATTATACATCTTGGTTGTTCACCCCCAGCCCCAGGTCTTGAACCTGAGTCCTTGTGGACTACGTCAAGTGGCCTTATCTGCTAGGCTACAAGGTGCACCCAAGTTTATTTTTACCTTGAAATTCTGCTTGGAAGTAAGGGAGAACTTCTGCCATTTAAATATGGCAAAGAAAATTAAAGCAGTTTCTGAATATAATAAAGCATTTTAATATTTGAGCTTTTAAGAAAAAGCAAAACCATGCTAGAAGGATAGTCAAATACTAACTTATAATTAATGAGGAAAAATTTCAAATCTTAAATCCTGGTGTGCTCTGGTGGAGCAGTTAGGTCAATCACCTCCACAAGAGCAAGCCACACACCCCTGGGTTTGAGTCCCAAGTCCAGGGATAAAAAAACAGAATGAACAACTAAATAAAAATAAAGATGCTTCCTCCTCCTTTATTTTCCTGCCTGCCTGTCTACTCACCTTCATTCCTGCCTGTATCTTTCCTTTAAAAAACAAAAAAAACAAAAATCTTAAATCCTGTGAAGATAGGGCTCCATTGTGAATTTTAGAAAATTATTTCATTATTTTCTTTTATTATTAAGGAACCACAACCTTACCTTCTTTTCAACACTTCTCTCTTCTCTATGCGGTTGAACAGTTCTTGTTCTCTTTCTTTCTCTGTCATTTGTTCCAGGCGGGCCCTGTCTTCCTCATCTCCCATGAGGTCTTCTCCATAGCCATCATGGAATTCTTCATCTTCAGAGGAAGAGTCTGAATCTGAACTGGAAGAGGAGCTGTTGCTGTCTGAATCTGACACTTCACCTGTAACAAAGCCCAGACACGATACAAAGCAACACTGTAGAAGAACGCAGCCACAGGTGAACCCAAGGTATTGATAATCATTACTCTTTGGCCCTCCTAGATCATCTTAACTCCCTTGACATGCTTTTTGGCAAATAGAAGTTAGGGAAATTCAGGCTGGAATAAGAAACCAGCATGTTCCTTTAAACTCAGCAGCTTTATTTTAAAAAATTGCAGATCTACAGAAAATAGTTCTAAGACTACATCCTGGCACACGCTGGTGTTTTAGCAGTTAAGTCTAAGGCCATCTGGCTGGATTAATATCATACACCCGAAAGAACTGAATTTGTGTGACCCAGGACTGGGAGAACCAACCAATATAAAAAACAAATAAAATAAATGCTTCTTCCTCATTTGTCTCCTTGTCTGCCTGTCTACCTACTCACCTTTATTCCTGGCTGCACCTTTCCCTTAAAAAAAAAAAAGAATACAGGCCATCCATTTTCTACTTAGGTTGATTCATTATTAACACTGCCAATTTTGTCTTCATTTATAAAATATATACATTTTATTATTATTTTGCAAAACTGAAAAAGTTGCAGAGATCATGACCCTTCACCTCTAAATACTACTCTTTAAAAGTCTCTTAATCAGTTACACAATTAGCAAATTCAAAAAATTTAACATCAATGTAACAGCATTATCTAAAATATTGTCAATATTCAAATTTTATCAATTGTTCCAATACAATCCTTTATAGCCACTTTTCAGCTAAAGGAACATCCAATCTAGGATCACACATTGCATTTGGTTGTCATGCCTCTCTAACATTCCTTAATCTGTAACAGCCTTTCTTTTATCTTTTATTCTGAATTTTTGAAGAACATAAATTCAAAATTTATCTAATAGAATTTTAGGAGGTGGTGGTGAAAATATTCTAAATAGGAGCCGTCTCACGTGACTACCAAGCAATTAAAATGTGGCAAGTGCAACTGAGAAGCTTAGTTTAAAATTCTATTTAATTTTTAATTAATTCAATTTTCCCCCTTTCCTTGGTATTTTCCCAGGTCTTGAACCTGGATCCTTGGTCTTTATATGGCCTTGAATACCTAGTCTTCTGAGCCACAGAGGAGTATCAATTAATTCAAATTTAAATACTAAAGGTTCCCCAATTCGGCTTTGTTGGCTTCATCAAGAAACTAGTCAACCCACTGGACAATGGGGAAGAACACTTGGTGATTTGGTGGAGGGAATGGTGTGTTGAAATATATCTAAGAAATGGGGAACTTATACACAGGAAATTATTTGAATGTGTAGAATAATTACTACAACAACAAAAAAAAAAACAACAAGATAATTATACATGAACTCAATGACCCAGCAATTTCACTCCTAGGTATTTATCCAAGAGAAATTAAACATGTCCACAAAAAGGGTGGTTTAAGAACTGTCACAGAGACGCACTCTGGTGACTTAATGGTTAAGTACACGAATGTGGGCCACATTTATCCCAAGGACCCAGGTTTGAGACCCTGCGCTGGAAGGAAGCAAGATGAACAATAAATAAAATAAATAAAATGCTAAAAAAAAAAAAGAAAGAAAGAAAGAAACTATTCAATTTAATTATTTCCGGCAAGAATACTCCATAAATGATTATGTCCTTTTCAAAGTATCACATAGGAAACACGTGACATATGTTTCCTTTATTATTAGTGATGTTAATTTGGATTACTTGGCTAAGGTGAGATCCCTTTGTAAAGGCACCCTTTTCTCCTGTGTATTTGGTTAATATAAAGTACAGGGAGATGCTGTGAGATTGTGTAAGCATCTCATTCCCCAACAAAACTCACCAAATGGCTTTAACACTTAGCAACTCCTAAGTAAATAAATTATTACTATGATGGC
The DNA here is from genome assembly GCA_004363575.1 of Solenodon paradoxus. NCBI lineage: Eukaryota > Metazoa > Chordata > Mammalia > Eulipotyphla > Solenodontidae > Solenodon > Solenodon paradoxus. The sequence goes on along the minus strand of RJWH01000743.1, from coordinate 186,214 downwards.
TGAAAACAATGGTGATTTTCTATCATTTCTTCACAGTTATTGGTAGGTCTTTTAAAAATATAAATGTTTAAATGAGTCATTAAAGGCATTAGTAAACTATCTTGATAGGACAAAGAGTAGCATGGAATAAAGCAGTATTTATTACAAATGAGCATTAAGTTAAATCAGCAATTTAGTAAGACTTGTGCTTGACTCAATTTGAGCTAACATTCATAGGCATATGCTTAAAAAATCAGATTAGGTCAATCCCAAAAAAGTCAGTTTGCATATATGTGCTATTTTAAAAGAAAAATGCAAAGTCTGCCATTCTAGTCCTAGAAAAAGTTCATTTTCCAACTAGTGTTAGTAAAAATTCTAGAATGGTTTCAAAACAAGAGTTTTTGCCCTGAGTTTTGTACCTAGTTCAATGATTTTCCTCTTTAATCAGACCTTGTATAATCAAGAAAAAGGGAAGAGAAGGCATCCTGGGTCAAGTGAGTTAAGATTCTAAATGCAAGAACGCCTTATGGGTTTCACACGCCTCTGAATTTTATCTTTTTCTTGCTCAGATTCTCCCAGGATCCTTGGCCCCTGAAAAGGTTAAGAACCATAGCAATAAAAGCTGAGGCCACTTGTAATGCAGGTATCTTTCCTCTCCACTTCTGACTCTGCAGTTTCAACCTGATGGGAGTGGGATTTTTCCCAGGCCTGGGCTGTCTGGCTCACCTTCCTCAGGGGCTGAGCTCTCAGCTGAACTGTCTTTGTCCGAACTGCCTGAGGAAGCAGTTTTGTTGGCCTGTTTCTTCATGGTTCCTTTCTTCTCTATTTTTCGGGTTTTTCCTTTCTTCTTATTTTTATTGTTCCCAAATGTCCACTACAAGGAGAAAAAAACAGAAAACTGAAACAGGGAAAAGTTGGAGATCCAAGAGCTAAGTCTCTGATATTCATCAAAATGATTACAAGGGTCTCTTTGGTTTGACTCTAAAACATATACGCTTCATATGAAGACATGAATTTTTGAAACCTTGATTGAAACTTCATATTTGTTTATAATTTTAGAGATATTGGATAATTTATGCAATAAACATGACATTTTATTAAGCTACTCTGTATAAAATCAGAAAAAATATCATCTTTATGGCAAGGCAACTGAGTTAACTAAAACTACAGAAAAACACCTTCTAATGTTTCCTGTGGCAGAGAGGGCAATGGTTGTTAGGTTAACTCTAGGTTTTAGTGCACAAAAGAGAGTTTAGTTCTGGAGTAGGTCCCAGGGAGGCAGGAAATACAGCATGTTAGGAAATATAGCAGAAAACTAGAGAATGTCCAAGAAAAGGGCCATTCTCTGGCATGGATGGTAGCAATGGGAACAATTACAAGAAGACAGAAAGTAAAGTAGATCATTAAATATACATAAATAGACATGTCATTAAAAAAATCTGTATGTTACACTATAACATGCATACATTGGATCAAACACAGGAGCCCATTCATCTAAATGAAAGGAACCAGCAATCTGCATTTTAAAAATCATCTTCATCAAGCATTTTACAGTTGAAAGACCATATGATTGTTTAAAAAATTTAAAGATGAATACATTAAACCATACTTCTTTAAATACTTTAACTTCTCAACCTTTTTTTTTTTTAAAAAAAAGGAAAGGTGCAGGCAGGCATAAAGGTGAGTAGGCAGGGCAGGCAGGCAAGCAGTCAAGGAGAAAGAAGCATTTTATTTAGTTTTTCATCTTGGTTGTTCTCCCTGGCCCAGGGACAAGAACCCGTGTCCTTGGGATGTATGTAGACTGTGTGAGCTGGAGGCAGCAGATCCAATTACTACTCCACCAGGGTGCACCCTAACTGGACAATTAGAAGAAAATTTAGGTGAAAAATATTTTACTAAGAACTTTATTCTACATACTATAAAGAATAATCTTTACCTTTCCAGCATTATACATTGAATTAAATTTCTACATTCAATATTTAACAAAAGCAGTCTTTGCTGTTTGATATGATATGATATGATATGATAATAAATGAACCTACCTCGCAATAAGATAAGAGTTTGGAGTCTTTTTTTGGTGGAGGAGCAGTGGTGGGAGAGTAGGTGGAGGGAGCAGTTCTAAAGGTTTACACATCTTGGAAACTTTCCCATGAACTGTTCTTAAGAACCACAGTTCTATCATACTTTGATAAAATATTGTGAAATAGTGCTATTTTAATCTTCTGATTTTTCATTTTAATTTACTCTTAGCTATTTTAATTGCCACTTTTATTTTTGTACTCAAGAGCTAGGAAAGAGGACAAGTGAAAATAAAACCACCACATATTCTAGAATGATATAGCAAGGGACTGAACAGCAATTTCTCTTTTCAAGTGAATTTCATCCTCAAACATTTCGACACTTAGATCATTATTTATAAAGAAATCATAATGCTTCTCTCCTAAAGCCTAGTTATCAACCACTTCAAATTTGAATCATTGAAGATAATTTTTATTTAGGTCAGTTCAAAAGAATCCAAAAGAGGCTGAAGTGTTCAATTTCTGAGTTGACTGAGCTAAAATGTGTCAACTTTCTATGGTGATAATACAGATATTAATTGGGTGCACCCTTGTGGCTCAAACAGCTGAGGTGGCTAAGGTGCAGACCATGTAAAAACCCAAGGACCCAGGTTTGAGATCGGGATGGGTGGTGGGAAAGTCATTACTATCAGCAATAATGTATACATATCTTTTAAATTGGTTATGGTTATAAAAAATAGAAAAATACCATGCATCATAGTCAATATTTATTGGATGGTTAACAAATATGGACATGACATGTCTTTTCCAAGCATAAAGGTCTACCAGGGTCACACGTGTGTCAAGGTGGCTAAGACTAGTTTTACCTGTATTTGGATTTCTCATGTGCAAAAAAGAGCCAGTATCGAACTCCTTAGTGTAAAAAGGTGTTTGAGAGCAAAAAAGACCTAAATGTAAAGTCACACAGGTGACTAATTCAGGAGATACTACTGTCAGGTGTCCTTGTCCTTCCACCCTCTCTCTGCTTTAATCTGCCACTGTCTGAGCCTAGCAACGCTCTCTTTGATTTGTAGTCTATGATGTTTATCCCTTGGGAGAAAGGGAGGAAAGATAAGAATAAAGAGAAGAAAATAAAATGCTTTGATTTTAAAAGGGCTTATCCAAGCAGGAGTATGAGATAGAAACCTTGCCTTTTTCTTCCTTTCCAATAATTTTCAAAAGAAATGAGATACCAAAGCTGCCTCACCTCCCATGAGGTTGACTCAATAGAGTATGCCGTGCCAATGGCAAACAGCTCACTATGTGACACGGTTTTAGGGAATTTCTGATAATGTAGGTGGTTTTACTTTTAAAAATGAAATTTCTTATAACTATACATTTCAGAACTAAGAGTTCAATTAAGATACTTGTATATTTAATTTCTAAAAAGTGTCTTACTTTTGATGAGTCTTAAAATCTAATTTTAAGAACAATACATATTCACTGTATGAATCATCTGGGAACACCCTGGAAGAGCAGCAGTCAGGTCAATTGCCTCCTAAGGAGTATAGACCACATAAACCTAGGTTCAAGTTCCAGGTCCAGGGGAGACAACCATTGTGAACAACTAAATAAAGATAAAAATGAAAGTGCTTCTTTCTCCTCTCTTTTCCTGCCTGCCTGCCTACTTTAATTTCTGCTCGTACCTTCCCTTAAAAAAAAAAAAAAGATAATTAAAATCTGAAGGGCAGTCTCACAATCTCATCATTATTCCTATTTCATACAGAGAAAAACTCAATATGGGTTCCAAAAAAAAAAAAAAAAAAAAAATCTCCCTAAGATTTTTTTTCTGGAGACTATGTAACATTTGTAATTCATTACATTTACTTCTATAAATCAGAGGTTCCTGAATGTTTTTTGGTCTAAGCACATATTTTAAATATTTGCCCAGTACCTTTCCTCTCGAGAGCACAGAATCTAATCACAAAGATGATAATCAAGGCCTACGGCAGGCAAATTTGATATAAAGCTATCTTAATCCAGCCATTAGCCCAGAGATTGCTCACCTATTCCTGCAAAAGCCTTTATCTGTTGACTCCAAAACAGAGAGAAAATGAATTCTTTCATTGTGAGAGTCTGGTAGTAAATGGAGTCTGAAGAGTAAAGGACAGAATTAAAGGGATGCGCTGAGGCTTTCTCCATCCCGCAGAGTAGAGAAAATGACCTAGCATTTCTTAATTTGTTTTGGGAACTATTTTTTTAAAAAAAAGCACCACTATGTTTATTGCAGCACTATTTACAATAGCCAAGATATAGAATCAACCTAAGTGTTCACTGATGGATGAATGGATAAACAGAAGATCTTGGAATACCACTCAACCAAAAAAAGGTGAAATCTTGCTAGTAAGGACAACATGGATGAAACCTGAATGTTTTGCTAAATGAAATAAGTCTGAAGGAGAAAGATAAATACTGAATGACTTAACCTGTATCTGGAATACAGAGAAGCAATTCAAATGAATGAAGGGATAAACACAGAATAAACCTTTGGACCTGAACTGAGGTTACCAGAAAAGGGGCAGAGGGTTGGGATCATGCGGTAAAGGAGAGTTTTTTATTATTTATTTTCCACCTTTCTTGGTTTTGTTTTGTTTTGGGTTTTTTGGTTTGTTTTTAATAATATCTTTTACAAAGTACCCTAAAATAAACTACGCAGAAGGCGAGAACAAGAAAATGAGTGCCTGCTGATATGCAAGTGTGTATAGAAGCCAGGTGATCCCCTCTTGAGAGTTGTTCAAAAACAATCTGGGAAAGAAGAGAATCCATCTAGTCAGGAGTCACATGTGCTGACATCCTCCTTCCCCAAGCCCTCTACATGTCTGCTGGCCCACACCCAGCCAGGAGGCATAATGTATATAAACAGTGACAGTGATGGAAGTCTATAAAAGAGACCGACAAGATCTTTTCCTAACTAATTAAGAGTTAGCAATTGGATCCTCACAAATATAACAGATATTCTAATGCACAGCAATTACCTAATGACAATGGTAGCACTACATAACTCGTGCCATTCTGAAGTCTTAGGAGCAGTTCCCTATTCTGGGAAGCAACTGACCTTCCTGGCATTCAGCGGAAAGACAGGAAGAAACAGGGTGGAAGTGGTGGTTTCAGACTTGGGTGGCATTCAGATGTTGAATACTTTGAGCATCCTGAGGGCAGAAAAGCAAAGGAACATCAAGATTTCAGAGAAGATAACTCTAATGGACAAGGAGGAGCATATTCTGAGGTTTCAGGACCCAAAGCAGAAACCACTTCAATTCAGTCACTCTGAAATGAACTAACAGCTAAATGAAATACTTTGAAGTAAATGGGGTTTGAGAAGAATAGCTGGGCTAGTGACAAACTATATTGGGATTAGGGGGTGAAAAGAATTGGAATACAATTTAAGTTCTTAACTTGAGACCGTTTCCTTACCTATAAAGCAGGAATAACAAGACTTTGACCAATTATAGGATAGTGTTAAGATTCAAAGGAGACAAAATACAAGAAGTTTAGAGTATATTAGAAATTATGAATTTCTTTAAATGCAGGATATTATGAGAAAAGAAAATCAGAACTTCTGTCTCTACTTTCTTATCACAAACAAAGAAGTCCAGATAATTTCTAAGTCCCCTATGAGTTTTTAAAGTTGGAGGATTTTATAGAAACTGAGTATTTTACTAAGTCAAAGCAATTTATCAAGAGTTCTGTAATCGTGCCAGATCTTGACAGTAAACAGCAAAGTGGTAAGTGGGGAGGGCACTATTCTTATTTAACTATTATTTAACTATTCTTAATTAATTCTTAATTAGATTTTATCTGAAGGTGGAAGAGAGGAGTTAAAGAGTTAAATGCTACTTAAAGGTCAATCTAAAGAAATGAAGAACAGCTTCGCTTTCTCTTCCCTTCTACTATGTAATTAATGAAAGTACAAAAAGATAATAATCATGTAATCACATATATTTAACTGGAAAACACAGAGAATCCCTAGAGTCGATCACAAACTTATAGCTTGGTTCTCGAGACAAAAACGAAAATGAGAAAGAAGTGATAAAAAAAATTGTAAAATAAGAGGTCCGTCAATTCACTGTTTGACAGAAGCGTTAGAATTTGTTGTAAACAAGTTTGAACAAGTGACCCACAAAAACACTTTATTACAAATTGTTTTAATTATAAAAATTTTAATGATGTCTAGATAAATGAGGTACAATTCTATGGTTACCTACCTAGCCAAGAACCAAGGTATAAAAATAAGGCCTGTAAGCAATCCAAATAGTTGTCATTAAGTTCAAGTACTAAAGCAGTTTTCTGACCTAAAGTCTACTGGGTCCCTGGGTTCCTGACCCCAGGAAAGAACAGATGTGGAAGATGGAAGTGCAGCCAATTATTAAGAGATGAGTACAATAGCCAATTCTTACCTGCAGTAATCTAGGAAAAACAAAAGATGTAAAGAAGCAGCATCACACAGCTTGATATCCTGCGAACTGTTATTTCACAGCGCAAGAACTGTCATCCGTACCATGACCAAATCAGGAAGAAAGACAACTCTATGCAATACTATCTATATCATCTTTTTTTTTTTTAAGACAGGAAAAAAGGCAGACAAGAGCAAGGAAGGAAGGAAAGATGAAGGGAGAGAGGGAGAGAAGGGAAGGAAGGAGAGAAATAAACATTTTTAGTTATTTTGGTTTTTCACCTAGGCTCCAGGTCTTAAACCCAGGTCCTTGGGCTTTACATGCTTTCTATACCAGTGTCTCAATCACCTAAGCCACAAGGGCATGCCCCATACCTATACCTATAAATATATTTTTCAAATATAACAGGGAGTGGGAGAGGGGGAAGGGGGGAAGAGGGAGAGAGGGAGGGAGAGAGAGAAAGAGAGAGAGAGAACACATTGTGGAAGGAAGGCAGGCAGGAGGAGAGGCGGAAGAAGCATTTTTATCAGTCCATTTCTGGTTGCTCCCCGTTTCTGGTCCCTGAGCTCTTACGTGGTCTAGCCCCCAGATGCCAACTTAATGCCTGAGCCACTAGGGTACACCAGTTGTATGTATATATGCTGTGTGTATGTATGTATGGACGCATGTACGTATGTGTGTATAATTTTTTTTTTTAAAGAAAGGTACAAACAGGAATGAAGGCAAATAGGCAGGCAGGCAGGAAGAAATAGAAAGATTTTATTTATTTTATTTAGTTGCTTATCTTGGTTGTTTCCCTTGGCCCTGGGTCTTGAACCCGGGTCATCCTGCACCTAGTAAACTAAACCACTAAACCACCAGGGCGCGCAAGCACTTACTAAAAACTTTCAAAAGTTTAGTTTCAGCACTGGGATAATTCATCTATATGAAACATCTTGTCCAGGGTTACTGTGTGTACGAAAACTTTACTGAACCAATATACATACAGGAAAATATTAATTTAGCAGTGAAGGTCTTTACTGCAAGCTGTGATAATTATGTACTATCCGCATGGCAAATCAATAACAAAATGCTCTTGAATATGCAGAACAACTCCCTGAAAAGGCTATTATTAAATGAATTTATAAGCAAAAGTTGGATCTTTTCTCAAAATATTCCAATTTGGAGCCAGACAGCAGAATGGGATGAGAGTGCAACTAGATGAAAGTAGGGGAGACTGAAAGACTGGAGGAGATAAAGAGAAAAACAGAAGAAAAAGCTTAGCTTTAGAAAGAAAATAGAAAAAATGGGATGGGCAAAAGCAAGAAGACACCAGAATCTCTGTGGGAACCTAAACAACAAAGAAGGCTGACAAAAGTTCTAGGGAATAAAAAAACAAGTGTGACAAGCGCTAAACTACAGGGATGGGCCAAATACTTTCATTTCTCAATTATGCTGAAAACAAGACTACCCATGAAGCCTTTAAAAATAATTCTTGCTGGGTGAGCCCTGGTGGCCTAGCAGTCTGGTGCACCCTGGAGCCTGGGGGAGTAACAATTAAATAAATGAATGGGGTGCTTCTTCCTCTTCTCTCTTCCTGCCTATCTGCCTGCTCACCTTCATTCCGGCCTGCACCTTTGCAATAAATAAATAAATAAATAAATAAATAAATAAATAAATAAATAAATAAATAAATAAATAAATGGCACACCCAGGTGGTATAGCAGTTGGGCACATGCCACATACATCCCAAGTTCCTGGGTTTGATTCCTGGGGCCAGTGGGGAACAACCAAGATGAACAATGAAATACAATAAATAAAGTGCTTCTTCCTCCTTCCTCCTTCCTGTCTCTGGCTCACCTCATTTCTGCCTGTACCGTTGCTTTAAAAAAAAAAAAAAAAGAAAGAAAGAAATTCTTGCGTAAAGCAGAGGGTATCAGAACATAACTCAGCCTTTCTCGCCATGTCTAATGTAGTTATATTCAACTCTGAACAACAAAAATAGGGTTTTCTTGGTATCCAATGTGATTTTTTTTTTCTTTTTTTTTACTGGTAACAAGTCAAAATCTAAACTTATCAGGCTGATGAGCAATCTGTTTCTACAGGACCCACCATGCTTCTAAAAAGGACTCACAACTACATGATTTAGGATTCTGTTCCTCTTAATAAATGGACTTTTGTTTGGGCCATTTTTTTTTTAACCCCATCTCCTGAGTAAACAACTGCTAGAATTCCTACTATTATTTTCCCTCTTTGTACCCTTGGTGGTATTTCTCCCATCGAATGCTCTCAGGGCCAGGAAGTATCAGCACCAAATTACCAAACCACAGCATTATGACCTACCACTGAGGTGTGCTTTCCAATTTCCCAGGCCTGGGCAATGTAAATCACAGAAAGAGCTCTACTTCTTATTTTAAATGTGCTCCACAATACTATTCAGAATAACTCATTCACCACAAAACCCCCAAAACAAAAACAAAAAAAGAAACCACTCACAAGTGTATTCTTCCATTAAACTCGGATTTCCTCTCTGCAAAGGTACTATACGTAAAACATTGGCTATTCCCTCCCTAACTGACTGAACTACTGAGTCTTATGTCCAATGTGCCCACTTTTTTGGATTGGAAAGTTTCAAAACTTCTCTCTATTCCACAACTCTGCCACCCCCAGCTTCCCCTGCTCCAATGCCATTTCAATTAACTAGAGACATTCTTGCTCTAAAATCACCTCCTCTTATAACAAACCACTCACTGACCTTTTCTTTTTTTTTTTTAACTTCCTAATTTTTTTAAGGAAAGATATAGGCAGGCAGGCAAGAAGAGAGAGGAGGAAGAAGTCCTTTTTTTCCCATTTTTTTTTTTTTTTTAAGTAGTAACTTAATCTACACACTAAAATATACTCCTATGCATAGGTTCCCCATTCCTCATTAACCTTTTAACTCAGTTGTTCCTGACCAGTTTTCTGTCCTAGCAAGTCTGAGGGAAGTAACATACTTCTGCATTCACTGCTCACTAATGACGATAAACAATCAAAGAGGTGGGAAGGGAGAAGGGTTGAGAGGTATATTGGAAAACCCCCATAATAATTTCTGGTATGAGTAAGTTCCATCTGATTGAGAATTGCCACTCTAACAACCAAACCTCTAAGAGGGTAATTTGTAGGTGGTAAGAATATAAAAACCTTAGCAGAAATAAGACAATCCAGACACCTAGAGAGATGTAAGAATATTCACTATAATAAAAACAAGCAAGCGCTTGTTTTAAACTTTATATTCTAAGGATCTCTCAGAAGTCCCCTACCTACTCCAAAGTATCTCTATAGCCATAAATGAGTTCACAATAATAGCTGCTGAGTTCTCTAGTGGTTGGCAGGATATTAAAAAAAAAAAAGAGAGAGATTCTAATCTTTTTGGACAATTTTATTAATTGTTCAAAATAAAAAAATATTCGCCCTAACTTTAATGTTTTCTGTGCTAAGCTAGTAGCCAGGGCTAAAGAGTGGTAATGCAGAGCAAAGAACAGGCACCTTTCAGATATGGCGGCAACTATTCCTAGGGGGTTGAAGGAAAGAGACTGGAGGAGAGAGGCAAGAAGCCCGTGGGCCTGTGGACATGGCACCTGAGGCTAAACAGCAAGAGCTAAGAATCTTGTAAGAGGAAAGCTACACTAATCTCCTTCACCACCGTGCAGGGTGCAGCTTGCCTGTCAGCTTTTTCTCCAATGAGTGCATAAATAGTTGGGTGATAGTCTACAGTGAGGCTTTTAAACTTGACTACGGAACTGTGAACACACTGTAAAGGCTTTTGTGGACACTAGATCTACTCTAGCACATTTTGGGTGCTTATAATGCTACAGAGTTGACACACACCCTCCCTCCAGGTAGAAGCTGCTAAAAAGGATGAAGGGAAGACATCCATACTTAGGTCTGTGATTTAACAACAGGAATATGGAGAATGACATACTTCCAAGGATAGTTATTGCTTATATCTTTTTTTTTTAAAGGAAAGGTTTAGGCAGGAATGAAGGTGAGTATGCAAGCAGACAGGCAGGAGAAAGAAGAGGAAGAAGCATTTTATTTCATTTTTATTTAGTTGTTCACACAGGTCCCCCCAAACCCCCAGCCCCTATCTGGACCACAGACCCAGGTCCTTGGGGGTATATGTGAACTGTATCCTTTTGGGCTGACCTACCAGGGGGCATCTACTGCTTCTATATTAAGAAACTGCAAAGAATATTCACATGTTACAGGGTATCCCAGACACAACACAGATTGAAACAACAGACTACTTGGGGAGTGGGGGTGGGGGATGTGGTGATAGTAGGAACCCACAGCAGTAGACTTCTGAAAAATGATTAAAAATAAGTAATAGATATAGGAGTAGAGGGAAAAGGAATTATTTCAGGATTTTTCTGTACTGTGCATTAAAGAAAAAAAAAGGTGGAAATGCAAATTACTTGAAAGCCCACTGCTTTTCTAAAAGATTTGGGTTATTTTATCAATTTCAGAGGAACTAAGTTTTCTCCATTAAAAATAAATAAAACAAAAATAAAACCCACATATTCACTACTTCTTGCTATGGAGAGCAATTTTAGGGTTATTAAATTATTTGATTAAAAGAACATCACTACAGTCGATCAGAAAGCAATCATTGCTAATTTGCATAAACAGGGCACTGGCAAATACTGTTCTAGCAGTTAATTACATTTCCTTATAATAAAAACATTTTTTACTTTAATGGAACCTTAAAACAAAATACACTGTCGGAGCACCCTGGTGGAGCAGCAGTTAGGTAAATCACCTCCAAAGGAGCACAGGCCACAGACCCCTGGGTTTGGGTACTGGGCCCATAGGGAAGCAACAACTATGAACCAGTAGAAATGCTTCAAAGATCTTTCTCCTTAAACATAATTTCCATTACATTTCTAGATCTTTAAGGGTCCTGTCTGCTGGTGGGTAGGAAAGACACCTAGGTTTAAATAATGAATAGTTGAATTTTCCTCCTTAAAACTTAAATGCTACCACTCTCCAAAGAAAATTTCCTGCCTGTTAAAGTATTTCCCACTAAAATATGGCATTCTTGATAGAACATATTTTCTAACAGGAAAGTGGGATTTTAAAAAATGACGAAAAACAAAGAGAAGAGATGATGAGTAACAAGTTGTAGCCCTTCTACAATACAGCTGAAAATAAGACTAAAGAATAACCACAAAGTCCCGCAGAGGCACCCACTAGGTTACTAACAATACAAGGAACATGACAATTTGAGAACATTTCCTTACATTTTCTTTCCCCAAGAAGTTCTCAAAGAGCTTAGGCTACAGATCTCAGTTTAAAGAAAAGAGGCAGCCAGGAGTCATCAACTCAGGGATGCTCAAGCATCAATCTCAGAGCCTACAAGGCCCTCCACACTCACCTCATCATCACTGTCGGACGTCTCAGAGTCCGAGGAGGCTGCAGCCTGACTCACAGGAGGCTCTTTCTCCTCAGAATCACTACGCTTCCGTTTTGCCAGGGATAGTAACTCCTATGGGATAGAAGCAGTCACATGAGTTTCGTTCAACAGAGAAGAAAGACAATAAAAAAATGCCCACCTTCCCTAAATCTTACACTTCTCTGTGCTTTCAATTGAAGATCATCATCATGGGTACATTTATCACATGAATAAACCGACTGCCAGTTTTTTTAAAGGCTAAAGAAAAGTTTTAAAAATATCTTAAGTGCCAGAGAAATATTTTTAAAATTTGTCCTCTCCTTCTTAGAAATTTAGATCTGAAATGAAAGTGACTAAAAAATTGAACTGAAGGCTACTCCCAAATTATCACCATTTCCTCTGTAAGCTATTGAATTACTGATTCTCAGAAAAAGATATAAGAACCATGTTTACAAAGGTAATAGGCTCACTTTTCTTATTGGTATAGTTAATATCCTGAGCATTATCTTATTAAAATTCATGGCAAAGATGGATTTGTGAGGTGCTTTGAATAAACTGACAAACTGCAAGGTTTTGGGGTCATTTTTAATTTTAAACTCTTAAGTCAGATGAGAAAATCTTCTCAGATCCAAATCTGACAAGCCGTAAGTGTGGTGGCCACTACATCAGAATCCTAATTTGATGACCCCAGTATTCCCATTCACTGCCTCTGCCTTATCCTGGTGATTTAAGTGAGATCAGAGGGAGGACGTGCCATTAAGTGAATCATGGCTACAAACAGGATTTGCCTCTTTCTTGGTACTTCTATTAACTCAGCCCATCACTTGAAGACACAACAAAAGGATTCTACATTCTTGGTCTATGCTAATTTCAATACCAGTCCACAATGATACTGTACTTTATTAAATGCCCTATACTTTTCTAAGCATATAACATTTAATATTCACAACAACCTTAAAACAAATAGTTATTGCCCCATTTAAAGACAAAGAAACTAAGAAGTTAAAGTAAGTAATATATCCAAAGTAATGTAACTACTACCTGATAGAGCCAGAATTCAAACCAGGGGCAGAGAGAATCCTAGCTCCTAATTCAGTCATGGTTTACTAATCTAAAGCATTTTTCCCTTCTGCCAAAAAGGAAAAATACAATAAATATCAGCAGTACCGTTTTTTGAGGATGATGGTTCCATAGAATTATAGGTCAAGTGTCAAGACAGATTTTAAAATAATACATTGTTACAAAGTATGTTTTCTACTTCCAGTCTCTTTCTATTTTAGTATACCCTCCTTTGCCAGAAAGAGAAAATGACCTTCTCAGATTAACAGCTGACATACTCTCTTCTTTATAAGCAGTCATGAAATGTTTACTCTTCTGAGTTCATTAGAGAGCAAACTTCCAGAAAGGGCTGGAGAGATCATAGTAACACTACTTTTTTATACCAAAGTAGTAACTCCTATTGACCAACTGCAAATTACAACAATAAGTATGCTTATATCTTTTTAAAACCTGAGATATAATTTACAGTATAGTCTATCCTTTCTTAAACACAGTTCTATGAGTTTGACAAATACCGACACTCCCACAACTATAAGACAGTTCTCTCATCCCTTCCAATTTCCTTGTGCTCTTCAGACCCTCTCGCCATCCCTGGAACCACACACCTGTTTTCTGTCCCTACAGATCTGCTTAATGTAGAATATCACACAAATGAAATCAAACAGTATGCAATCCTTTCTGTCTGGTTTCTTTTCTTAGCATAATGCATTTGAGATTTATCTGTGTTGCAGCATGTAACAGTATTCTGTTGCCTGTTATCCTTTCAACAGTTGAAAAAAGGTTTTTATTGTTAACATTCTGAAGCAATTATATGTCCATGTATAGCTTTTATGTGAACCTCAGTTTTTATTTCACTTGGGTAAATATGAGTGGGATTCCTTGGTTATACTGTAATTTGTGCATTGTCTTTACTACTACCCTTTATTCCACATTAACTTATGCAAATTCATCACCATTTAAAAAGACTTCTGATCTCTTTTCTAACCTGTTGTGGTTCACAGACACACTAGGTGTTTGTTTTTGTATTTTAAAAGAAAGGTACAGGTAGGAATAAAGGTGAGTAGGCAGGCTGAAAGGAGAGAGAAGAAGTATTTATTTAGTGGTTCATCTTGGTTGTTTCCATGGGATTGGGTCTTGAACCAGGAACCTTGGAACATATGTGGACTATACATGGTGAACTAAACCACTCGACCACCAGTGTGCCTAGAATTCTGTTTTAATATCAACTCATTATAACAGGGATCTGGATATGCTACTAACCAAATCCTTTCCTGACACATTAATAACTGCAAGCAGTAGACAATCATGAAAAGTCACTGTAAGGAACATTCCCCTATAGCTCAGGCTGCTAAGGTATAGGCTATAAAAGCCACAGACCTGGGCTTGAGATCCAGGGCTGGCAAAGAATAAATAAAATAAAATTTTTTAAATATATTTAAAAAATAGTTAAGATATTAAGGGTAACCTGTCCCTGTTATGCCATGTGACAATATGCAATGACTTGGAGGACCCTCACTTCCACCATGCTGGTATTGCAACCTCTAGTCCCCAGAAATGAAGAAATTCAAAAGAAAAGAACTTGCTGTGCAGTCAGATTCCAAAGGGCCAACACTGGTGCATCTCTTGCTAATAGAATGGCTAAGAGGAATCAGAAACCTGAAGTTAGAAAGGCTCAACAAGAACACACTCCCAGGGCTGCCAAGGAAGCAAAAATGGCTAAGCAAGCATTGAAAAAGACAGCAATGGCTGCCTCTAAGGCCCCCACAAAGGCAGCACCCAAGCAAAAAATTGTGAAGCCTGTGAAAGTTTCTGCTCCCAGAGTTAGTGGAAAATACTAAATTGGCAAGACAGAATTTCAAATAAAGATAAAATTAAAAAAAAAAAAAAAAACTTTTTAAGGGCATGCCCTGGTGGTACAGGTGGCTGAGACGCCGGCATGCAAATCACATACAGTCCAAGGACCCGGGTTTAAGACCCAGGACTGGGGTGAGAAGACAAAATGATCAACTAATAAATATATTTCATACCCCTCTTCTTGAAAAAAAAAAGAAAGAAATTAAATTACCTTCCTGTTAAAAAGGTTCCACTTTATACTAAAAACTTAGCAAATGGTTCTCTATCAACAAACAACTGCCATAGACACAACCCTTCTTCTCTGACATTAAACACCGTACTAACAAAAGTATGGATACAGAACACAGCGAAGACCTTCTTAGCAGTGTGAAAGATACCCTTTTCACAAGTCGAGAACTGTATAGGAATTTACTAGGAAAACGCACAGCAAGTCTACTCTTGACAGTTAAGTCCTTTATATTCTATCAAGGATTCATAAGTACAGATGAAAATACCAACGCACAACAGAAAGGTCTTTCTGACACCACACACATGAAGGAGACTATCAGATCTAACTACCTCTAGGGGCTGATTTATCCGACACCTGTACTAAAAACAGTCCATCTAAAATTGATTCATACACAGAGTAGGTCTATCTGTAGTTCTTTCCTGCCAGTTTGCTTCACTGTGCCATGCTGGTTGACACATTTCTGTGTCCAGTGGCTCCTCTCTCTGCCACCTGTTTCATCTGATCCAGTGTAGAGGACACCACATATGGTTTCTAGGGCAGTTTCCAGGTGCTTGGAGCTTAGCAGCCCAGCAAGAGAATGGAGTGAGGTATGTTAAAGGTAAGAAGTAACTAGATCATTCTAAGATTTACAAAGCAGGATTGGGAGTGTGGATTTTACTTGAACACAGAGAGGAGCCATCAAATGGTTCTAAGCTGATGAGTAACCACCACTCTACAGTATTAAAAAAAGCATTTCAATTGAAAGATGAACAGATGAGAGGGGCTAGGGTGCAAGTGAAGAGGAAATCAGAAGGGATTCACAGCAGTGTCATCAGAGGTGGTGAGGTGGATAAGCTAAGTAGCCACAGAGACAGAGAAAGGAGGAAGGACTAGATACTGAGGAAAGAGTAGTAATTCACAGAGGTTTAAATTTGAAATGTCAATTCCTATTCTTTCTTTCACATCAAAATTGTTGGTAGAGGTACTGCCTGGTGGAGTAGTGGTTTGGTCAGTCGCCTTCAGCAAGTGTAGTCCACATACATCCTAAGGACCTGGATTTGTATCTGGATTTGAGACTGGGAAGAACAACCAAGATAAACTAAATAGTGTTTCCGCCTCCTCTCTCTCTCTCTCTACTGCCTCTGTTGGCCTACATTCTTGCCTGCACCTTTCCTTTAAAAAATATATTGTTGGTAGATACATGATTTCTACAGTGGACACTGGTTACTTTTCAGGAGTAAGGAACCACACCACTATGGTATGTATGTATGCTTGTAGAAGTACTTGTTTTGTTGGATATACTACTTTAATAATTTTAAAACAAAGGAAAACATCAAAACAATAAACATACACACGAAACCCTTCTTAGTAGTAATTCCAAAGTGGCAATATAACAGTCCTTAACATTTCTGATTATATAATTGGCACTAAATGTGCCAACTTTCCCTTCAAAGTTCCAGCGAAGTAATTATATAGATAAAACAATGAGTTATATAAATGTCTAAAATGTTACAGAATTGACAAATTAACATCAGTTTTCAATCCACTCAAAATAAAAGCAATATAAAAAGTAAATTAAAATTCCACTATTGTTAATTATTTTTACTTAGCTTCCTCTCCTAATATTTTCTAACCGACGTATAGTTCTACATCTTAAAGAAAGGATATCATTATTACAGTAAAGGAGCAAAAGTCCCCAAACTGACATTAAGTAATCCTATTGTAACCAGTAAAGTTAGAAAACCTTCCACATGGATGTGTCAAGTAGCATTTGCTTATTTAATTAAGTGCCTACTCTGTGTGAATCAGGCATTATTTTCAGCTACCTACTGATGTCTCCACTTGGATACCTCATAAGTAAATTTTTTTAATTAAAGGAAGGGTACTAATAAGAATGAAGATGAGTAGAGGCAGGTGGGCAGGAAGAGAGAGGAGGAAGAAACACTCCATTTTATTTAGTTGTTAATCTTGGTCATTCCCATCAGCCCCAGGACATGAACCTGCAAACTTAGGATGTACTAGACTGCGCCCAACCCCTACTCCCCCAGGGCACGTCCTCACAGGCAATTTTCAACTCCATACATCCAAGACAGAACACATAATCGTCACCTTTATACCTGATCTTCCTCCATGGTTCCCCACCTCATGACTCTTCCTCCTCACCCCTACATCTAATTCGCTATCATGTCCTCAGATTTCTATCCTGATTATGTCCAACAGAATTTACTTTGTTCTCTCTGTCATAGCAGCCCAAATCAATCATTTAACAAATATTGACAAGGTGCACACCAGGCACTATTCTAGGGACAGATACTACAGTAAGCAAATATCTTTGCCCTCCTGGAGATTCCAGTCGAGAAGAACATAGGTTCTTCACCAACTTTCAACTGGACTCTTCTAACTACCATCTAACCGGTGTCCCTTCCCTAGATTATTCACTACATAGTTGGGCAAAACTTTTAAAAGGAAAATCTGAATACCTTTCCCAATTTAAAATCCTTCAATGGTTTCTCAGAATAAAGTCCGAAAGTCTTAACATTTTCAACATAGCACTGAGAGTGGCTTTAAAAGTTATTTTCAATAACAGAAACAGAAAGAAAAATTGTATCTCATGACTCAGAATACACATACACATTTATAAGTGAAACACAAGTTTCACAAAACAATATATCTTACTAAGTCTGACACACGACATTTTTTATTCAATTTTATTTACTTAAAGAGAGGAAGGGAGAGGAGAAAGAAGCGTTTTCTAAGGAAGAAATCACTTTTATTTATTTATTCTTGGTTGTCATCGTAATGCCAATGTGAACCCAAACACCTGGGTTTTACATGGTCCGTGGCCCAGGCACAATCAAGACACACCTCTTTTTCTTTTTAACGCTGGGTGTGGTCCCCTAGAGTAACTCCATTCTCAAAAGCTGCAAACAGAGACAACTTCTGCAGCTTCATTTGAACCACTCTAAGCAGCCGCATTCTGGTACTCTGTGCTTCTTTCAGTTTCCTGAGAGTGCTAGGTCCTTCCTGCCTCATGCTTTTTTTTATACATGCCAGTCCCTCAACCAGGATGTATACACACTTAGCTTTAGTCCTTTTTCCTGAAACATCCTCCAGGTCTCCATTTAAATGTAACTTCTACCAGGCTAATATGGGGGTCCCTGGTTATAGTTTCACCAGTATTCTCACTCTTCCTTCAAAGCCTATAGCACAATTTTAAGGAAATAATAATGAGCAATTCTTATCCTTATTCCTGCCCCTCCTCCTTCCCTTAGCTCCTTGAAGGTGGAAACTTCTTTTAATTTTGTTCACCTGATAGTAGCTCTGGTGCCCAGCACTAACACATTTGTTGAAAGATAAACAATCTCTGTCCTTGGGGAATGAATAGACCAGGAAGGGAGACTTAAATCTAAAGATGGGTTTTGAAGCGCTTCCTAGAACTAAAAAGAAAAGCCCTATGGAAATAGCAAATGAGTTACATCAAGCTAGATGCAACATTATGACACAAATTAAAACTTTCACAAGTTAACACCGACACTTCTCACAAGTTCATTCTAGATGGAACTCTTCTCCAAATGCCAAGATTATAATGAGAAACACAACCTGTAAATTTCCTAAACGTTTATGCAAAAGATTTCTGGGTGGATACTTTACAACAATGGTATTTTATATATACATACATATGTGTGTGTGTATATATATATATAAAAATAATTTTTAGAAAATACTTAGGGAGCCTTTTCTCTCAAAGATAGATTTAATTATTCTACTTCGTTAGGAGAAAAAAACAGAATGACAATATAATCATCATTTTAAATAAAAATTAATTATGAAATACAGAATTCAGTATGTACACAATTCTCTCCCTTTTTTTTTTCCTTTTTAAGAAAAGAAGAATAACTTTTTTGTAAATACTGAGTTGTACTGATCTGAAAAGAGAAGTATGATTTCTTTATTATCTTGGGTGCTTTTCATTTTATAAATTGTATAAATATTACTCCTAAAGAGTAACATACAATATTTTCAGGTAGGCACATGATAGGGTTAAAAACCTACAGGTTTGTCTAAAATTCTGTTATTTAAAAAAAATTCTGCCAATTTTTCCCAACAGGTGCAAGTATCTTCATATTCTAAAATTCTATGGGTATGGTCACATTAAAAACAAGATCACTATCAAATCACAAGAGAAAACCTTCCAGTTCTCTTAAGGTCTGACTTTTGAAAACCTTGAAAGTTTGACACACCCTGGTGGACTAGTGGTTTGGTCCGCTGTGTCCAGTCAAGCAAGCACATACATACCAAGGACCTGGGTTCGCATCCTGGGAAAGGGGATACAACCAAGATGAACAACTAAATAAAAATAAAATAAACTGCTTCTTCCTCTTCTTTCTTCCTCCCTAGCCACCTACTTGTCTTCATTCCTGCCTGTACCTTTCCTTAAAAAAAAAAAGTACAAAACCTTTGAAAGTTTGTTATGTTCCGGCAGAGTAGTTGTTAGTTCTACCACCTTCTGCCAAGTGTAATCCACACACATCCCAAGGATCTGAGGAAGGGAGTTGGGATGAAGATGAATGGAATGTACAACGAAGATGAACAACTAAATAAAATTCTTCCTCCTCCCTCCTCTCTCTTCCTGTCTGCTTGCCTGCTCACCTTCATTCCTACCTATACCTTTTCTTAAAAAAATAGACCCAAAACAAAAGATTTTGAAAGTTCAAATTTTAAGCTACTCCAGTTACTACATACACTTCCCAGCAAGAAGGAAAAAAAGGAAGAGTCACAATATAAACTGCCTAACAATTCAGGTGGCCTTAAAGACTTAAAAAAAAAAAAAAAAAAACCTCAGCAACCTTGTCTCCTTTCTCTCCCAAACTGCTTAAATATCTTACTAAAAAGATTACCCCGCAGACAGACAGTGGTCTTAACATTAATATAAAGAAGTACCTGGGGTATACCTGGTAAAAACGCAGTCGGAGGGCTCTATCCCCTGAGGATCTGATTCAGTAGGTCTGGGATGGGACCCCCTGAGAAGTATATTATAAGCAACACAGGCAGTTTCTGACACAGGTGGTCCTCCTCCCACCACCAGGAAAAAACAAGTGTAGAAGGCTCACCTGCCTCACCTGCAGTAAGAATTAAGTCGAAGATCATATTTCTGACATAATGGCTTAGATTTCCATCTGGAAAACCAAGGGACAAAGGAGCTCCTTACTAACGATGCTCCATTTTCACACTAGACACTAAGAGATCTGTCATGGTTAGTTCTTTTCCATAAAAACTATACACTAGATAGCAAATACAATGTTATACCTTTCAATGAAGACCCAGAATTAGATGGGGCAGTCCAACACAACTTGGTCAGAAAAGGCCCAAAATGTTTTGTTCTGAGGATTCCTAAAGATTCCCAAACCAGGTAGACTTTATCTTCTGTTAAAGGTCACTAGTGAAGACTTCCAGAGGGCAGAGATCTGTCTCCCTTGATTTCTCTGAGAGTCTGGCACAAGTGCTGAATGGACAATGAGCAGGGAAAGGGAATTTTACCTGATTCCCAACAGATAAAAGAATGTCAATAAGTAGTTGAAGAGAAGAAAGTTGAAATTGCTAATTAAAACGTATTAGGCATTACTTATTAATTTCATGCTAATTCCTTTGGACAAATAAATATTTAGAGTTGCGTTTAAAATTGCAATTTCTGCCAGTTCCCCTTTCGAAAAGTTCTTTGGGAGCAGGTGAATCTCTACCATAAAAGGAAGCTCTCAACTCATTCGTCAGAATTATGTGGAAAATCACTAAAGACAGAGTAATTTGCAAGATGGTTCATTTACCATCAGAACAGATGTCTTGAGAGTGCTTTAACAAGTAAGTCCCCCAAATCTTTTTAACTGATGTACCAATCTTCTCTAAACTATTTAAAGTGCTTTACCAACATGAATTCTAGTAACACGGAAAATAACCATGAAAAATTAAAAGACTAAGAGATTAAGTTGTAATAAAGGAGAGTATAGGCCTTGTAGTTGTGCAGATTTGGGTTCAAATTCCAATTCTACCACTTAAAAGTTGTGGCCCATTTCCCTCATAGGTAAAATGGGGGAAATCTTACTAACTTCTTTTGAAAATTTAACAATGTAAACAAAGCACTTAATAAAAGTGATAGTTCACCCCAGGCACTATATAAATGGTAGCTGATGTTATTTTAAGAAGTATCTGGCACACCTTGGTGGAGCACTGGTTAAGTCAATTGCCTCTGAAGGAGCAAAGGCCACATACCCCAGGGTTCAATGGCTGGTAGAGGTGGGGGTACAGCAACTAGCATAAACTAAATGAAAATAAAAGATGCTTCATCCTCCTCTCTCTTCCTGCCTGCCTACATGCCTTCATTCCTGCCTGCACCTTTCCTTAAGAAAAAAAAATCTACAGTTCTAGATCAGAAAATAGAAAAAAAATAAAAAGCTCTGTTTCCCCTGCCAGCCTAAAAATGTCAACCAAACTTTTACAGTGAAAAAAAAAAATTATATTTTTATAAATTTCTGGAGCCTTTCTTTCAGTGAGAATATTTTCAACTTACATTTCAATTCCTATGCCAAAACAAGGTTTTTATCCCTTTGATAGTTCTTCACAGGTTCTTCACTGTTCATAGTTCCCACTACTTCTCCACCTCCAGATCATCATTTTCAAAATAGCCCTTCTTATCAACACATCTCCAGTTCCTCAACATCCTTCCTTTCATGTCCTAATATTTTAGTTCTGAGACCTCTGGCCGAATATAAAGAACCCTCAAGAATCCAATATACAAAACATTTAGTTTTCAAGTGTATCAACATTAATTCTTACAACTGATCCTTACAGTAGTGGAACAAGATATTATTAGTTAGATATTATTAATTAAATGTTATAGCTAAGTCCAAAGATACATAGCTAGAAAGCGACATAGCCCAACCTAGAACTCAAAAGTTTTAGATTCTAAGTTCAGTACTCTCTCTACCCAACTTAAAAAGTTACTAGCTCTTGCATATTTTTCTTTGTATCATTTGTTCACAAAATTCTGGTATGGCTGGAGCACTGTTACAAAGGACAGCTTCCTCCCCCCAGTATTTTCTAGAGTATATAAACAGTTCCAGAACACCAAGACAGAGACCAGAAGTTACTTTCAATGGTTCCTGAACAACCGTCAAGAGAGAATTCTGTAAGGCTGCATGAAAAGGGTCAAAAGGCGTGGGCCACAGTTGCTCCGTGTCGACCTATATATTTCCCCTCTTCTGCCCTCTTTCCTTCTCCAAAGAGCTTTCTTTGGTCTGACATCCCAATGGGGATCGTTCTCAACCACAAATGACCGTATATGCCAAACAGATTCGTGTCCACAGCTAAGTCTTCCCAGACAAGCACAGTAGCAGTTCCCCTGAACATTTACAAAAGTCCCTTCTCTATTCACATACCAGGTCTGAAAAACTTCATCTTCCAGAACCCATACCTTCTCGGCCCCCTCTCCGCCCCCCGCCCCCCGCCAAGCCCCACACTCACTGCACCTCCTCCTCAATCTCCTAACGTTTCGAGTTGGCGGGATATACTTCCTATCTCTCCAGGTCCAGATTGCCTGGCACGTAGCCCGCCGCCCCGATCCGACCCCGGCATATCACGGTCCCTTTCGGTCCCCAGAGCCCGAGGCCCACCAACCCGGTCCCTGCCCCGCCTCCCTGCCCAGGGCGCCAAGTCCTCCCGGCTCCGTCTCCAGGCCCGGGCAGGACTCCTAGGGCCCCAGGCACTGCTGGGAGACAGGAAGGAGGCGGCAGCAGGGGTCAGGGGACAGGGCGGGCTGGGCGCTTGGACCAGGAGGCCCCGGACCCGGCTGGCTCCCGGCTCCCGTGGCCCGGACTCAGCCTCCCTCTCCGCCAACCCGCGCCTCCGCGGCCTGTCCTTACCTGATCCAAGTTCTCGTCGCTGCCGCTGTCCTCCGTATCCGAGTCGATCACGACGCGACCTTTCCGCTTCTTTACCATGGTGGTCTCCCGGCTCCCACGCCGGACGCCGCCCGGACTCCCCTCTAGCCCGCCTGCCAGTGGGACCGCCACTGCCGCCGCCACCGCCGCCGCTGCCGCTCGACCCACACAAAGGCGACCGCGCATGCGCGCTCCGCTCCGCCCATGGCCCCGCCCCCCGCTCGGCGCACGCCGTTCGCCGGTGCCTGGCGCCCCGCCCTACTCCACCCCCGACGCAGCGTGGGAGGCGGAGCTCAGCTTCGTGCTGGGTTCCGGACTGTGGGCTGAGTTCGCTTTGCTCTGCGCGGGTTCCTGGAAACTTGGGGTGTGTATCGGTTGCAAGGCCGAAACTCGGTGGGCTACCTAGTAGTGAAGGACTGTAGCCGCCAGCATCTGGGTCTACCCTGAAGAGTCTTTCAGTTGCCTGACACTGATAGAGTATCGAAGATGACATCAGTCCACCTGGAAGACACGAGTCTCCTGGACCACGCCGAGGTCACTCTTGGGGAATGGAGGTCTGCCTACCTGGGTTGTGCAAATGATAGCTGAGCTCGGACCCGGAGGATGATTCATCTGCGTCTCGCAAAAGAAAGCAGAGGGGAAGGGTGTTCAAGTAGAGAACCGAATTGTCAAAGGCCCAGAGAGTAAAAATAAATAAATAAATAAAAATGAAAAAAGGCTCGCGGAACTGAAAAGTTTATTATGGCGGAACAGAGGGTATGGTGTGGGATAAGGCTGGGATGGGACGCAACGGCCACATCGTCAGAGCCTAATAGGCTGTTTTAGGAAGTTTGAACTCTGTTATTGAAAGGATTAGACTGAAGAACGACGTTATTAGATTTGTATTTTTAAGATTAGCCAGGTTGCACTGTGGAAAATGGTCTTAGGAGGTAGTGACAAAGAGACCCACTTAGCTGTCATTTTGGCAAGATATGATGATGTTCTGAACTAAGAAAGAAGTCCTGGACATGGAGAGAAGTGGATGGATTCTGGGTAATTTGGGAGGTAGACTTTCCAGGACCTGAAGATTAGTTGGGTGCGGAATGGAGAGAGGGAGGCCTAGCAACAAGTGATGCTCAGTTTCTGGCTTAAGCTGATGGTGAGTGGACCTTCCATGGAGATAAACAATACAAGTGAAGAGGAGGTTTGGGTGACTGGTGTGTGTGTGAAATAACTTTAGCTTTGTACCTGCTGAGTCTGGTATCAACTGATAAAAAAGGACTGCACCAGGCCCACCCCTGTAGTGCAAGTAGCTAAAGTGCAGGCTATGTAAAGACCACGAGCCAGGTTGGAGATCTGTGTCTAAGAGGAAAATTTTTTTAAATTTATTTTCTCCAGCAAGTTCACAGTCCATATCAAAAATGCATATGCCTTAAAATAGTAAGAAACTAAATTATCATATACATACTCCCAGAACTAAACATACCTACATGTCCATTTTACTGCCAGTTAACTTGAAAACGTGTCCAGGATTAAGGTACAAAAACAACTTAAAGAAGAGCCAGGCACCTCGTAACTTCAAAAGTATTTTTCTGATAAAATCCCTAGACATCTCTCCTGAAATATATCCTTGGAACTGAGTCCATGGCAAAAAAACCCAAAGTGACCAGGCCAGGTCTCTCATTTCTAGCCATGGTGAAGCTTGGTGCCCTTCTATGAAGAACCACTTTAAATGTGTCAGTAAAAGAAAGCCAATATAATCAATGACCCTCGACTCCAATCAACCAAAGCATATTCTTTATTTGAATGAAATACCTTGATTATCTGAAGTCGAATGATTCATTGTCTAGAGTTAAACAGTATCTAAATTAAACGAATAAACATCCTGTTTTCTAAGATTTCTGTTTCTAAAAATTTTTTCATTGTGGTAACATTGGCTTATAAGTATATATATAACGTATATATACTTATATATAAAGCATTATAAATCAACATCTGTATATACTACATTAGGTTTGCCACCCAAAAGTCTGATTTCCATCCTTCATCACACAATTGACCCTTTTACCAATTTATCTACTTGCTTCCTGTTTCCTTCCTGGTAATGACTATGTTGATGTTGAAGTCTAAGAGTTTGCTTTTGTTTTGTTTATTAGTTTTGTTTGTTTTACATAGAAGTAAAACACCCTGAGAGCAGTCCCACATACAACCCAAGGACTAGGGTTCAAGACTTGGGGCCGGGGGAAACAACTGATGTGAACACTAAATAAAAATGAAGTGCTTCTTCCACCTCTCTCTTTCTGCCTGCCTACTTACCTTCATTTCTGCCTGAACCTTTCCTTTAAAAAACAAAAGCAAACAAAAAGAAGTAAAATCAGACAGCATTTGTCTTACTCCATCTGACTTATTTCACTTAGTTTAATGCCCTCTAGATCCATTCATATTGCTGGATTTGTCTTCTTTTTTTTTTTTAATATCTGAGTTGTGTTCCATTGTGTTTATATATTTTTATCCAATCATCTCTTAACGTGCACATAGGTTGTTTCCAGCCCTTGGCTATTTTGTATAATGCTGTGACGAACATAGGGGTACATATATCTTTCCAAATTAGTTAAACTTCCTCCTGAGTTGGCTTACCAGAGCAGCCAACCTGTGAAAGTTTCCCATTAGTAACAATTCCCATGATAATATCTATCTCTCTGGGCTGTGATAAGGTTTAAATGTGTTAAGGAGTGCTAGAAAAAAAGAAAAGAAAAGGTGCTTACACTGCTTCCTGGCAGAGAATAAACACTCAGTAAATGTCAGCTCTAATTGTTACTAAATTTAAGGATGGAGGGTTACAGTAGAGTGGGAAGGGACTGGAGAAAGAACATTAAGGATAGATAAGATAGTTATATTTTTTAATTTGTAAACTTTAGTGCTGTCTAGGTTTTTTACAGTGGTTTTTTTTTTTTTTTTTTTTAAAGGAAAAGTGCAGGCAGGAATGAAGGTGAGTATGCAGGCACGTAGGAAGAGCGAGGAAGAAGTTTTTTATTTCTTTTAGTTGTGGTCCTTGGGAAGTAGTGGACTGTGCTCAGCCAGAGGTGCATACCTAACTACTACACCACCAGGACACACCTAAGTGTGATTTTTTAAAATGTTATTGCAAATAGGATATTTTTTCTGATTATGAAATGATTCCTACTTATTGTAAATAAATGTAAGGATAGAAAAGTACAAAATGGCAAAAACCTATGTAACATTCTACCATCCCAAAATATTTATTCATTCTTTACTAAAAAATAACTGTTTGCATATGCATGTATTTATTCAACATACTTATCAAACACCTACTACATACCTGAGCACAGGCACTGAGGTAGGTGTGTAATGCAATAAATACACATATTTGCCGTGTTGTTTCTGGGTCCTCCTGGTGACCTGATCATCTCTTAATGAGTTCAGGGTCTAAAAACTGGCTAAGCACTGAAAGTGAGCAAGGAGTGGTCACTTTTTTGGGGCCAAATTCTCTCGACTACCTAATCTCCTATCCTTAATTTTTTCTAATGGCGAGTGAGGCATACCCTTGCTGGCGGATCATCTATTTGTGCATGCAGATACTGGGTTTTGTTAACCAAATCCATAATTCTCTAAAGATCAGACCTCCTTGGCTGACATGCCAGCCTTTCCACTCATTATAATAATTGCATCTAGCTGGCTTCTGGCAGTTAAATACTACCACCAGTCCTCTTATTTCAAGATCCTATCACCCATCGCTGTTAGTGAGCCTAGTTTTATAGCAGCCTCTCACTGTCAGTCCTGGCCTAAACAGAAAAACCAACTCTGAGCTTTTAGTGATGTTAATGCACTTCATTCCATCACTTTCCTTATGACCTTGGTAGATGAATAGGTGGAGTAGGATTTTCTCCCCTCCCCACCCTTCCCCTTCCCATCCCTGTCCTCCCCTCTGCTTCACTCCCCTGGAGATGTAGGTAGGACTGCTCTCAGGGTGTAAGACACTATCACCAGGGTACACACTCTTTCTTCCTTGAAAGAAAGGTGCAGGCAGAAAGAGGGAAGAAGCATTAATTTATTTTATTTAGTTGCTCATCTCGGTTGTTCCCCCTGGCTCTAGGACTTGAACCTGGGTCCTTGGAATGTATGTGAACTAAGTCTAGTAGCCTTATCTGCTACCTCAGTAGGATTTCTGACCTTAAATACTATAACCATTCCATTGTAGTGATTTCCCTGAGCTTTTAAATTGCTTCCTTCACCATCTATCTTGGTAGTGCTGGCTTTTATTTATTTATTTATTTATTTTTCTTCATAGAAAAAAACTATAGATTATTTTCTTCAGCTTCTGGGAACCATTCTAGTGGCAAATTTGCACCATTTCCTGGAGTCCTTGATAGTGTGGTGAATTCTGTACCTCAGGAAAGTGCCCTCACAACAGCTGGGTTAATCCTTAATCCAGTCTTATTATCTGGCCCACTTGATCAAGCACCCTCAGAATTCAGTCTCCAGGTACTTTCCCAGCTTCTGCCATGACATGCTTGGTGAGTTCTTGAACTCCTTTGAGATATAGTCCTTTACATCCTTTTTTGGCCCAATATGTCCTACACTGGTTTATGTAGTAATTTAACCTGAGTTCTAGGCCTAGCGTTCCAGGAGGGAGTTAAGGGAATATTGTAAGGGGGCATGTAGTAAAGCAGGACACAGGTTATTTACTGTCTATAAGAGGGGAGCACTGGATGGTGGGCTGTTCATGTATGTCCAGAGAGTTCATGAAAATCTGGAAACTCAAGTTCATCAGGAGAATCAATCATATATCCTCATCCCATATATCATAGTCCCATTATTTTTCAGCAGAGTCTCTTAACTTGGCAGACATGCCTTGTTTGGGAGTTTAACCTTATTGGAATGCCGACAACTCTGCTGACTATCTTAGTCCTTGGATTTCTTTGCCTCCCATTGTAGGTATTGAAGCCCTCTCAATATGTTACTAAAGGAAGGCAGTCAAGATGGTGACCTGATAGGACATGCTGGATCTCCTTTCTACAGAGAAACTAGAAATCATCTATTCAGACACACACAGCATGGAAGGGCTGGTCTGGGAGTTGCAGACACAGCAGCAGCAGTCACCACCACCAGGCTAGGCAAAGGTTGGGGTTCAGGACTGCATCAATGATTTGGGACTCCCAGCCTCTGAGAGCTGGAGGAGGGCAGGCGGGTGGGGAGTGGCAGAGCAGGTGGAATCATGGGAAGAACCAAGCCTCTCAGGAGTTGCTATGAGGGCAGCAGAGAGCCCTCCCAGTGAGACAGGGGAGTTGGGGGTGGGTGGCTGGGGTTCTGGCCCAGGGTAGGAGGACCAATGCCCCAGTGGTCTGAGCAGGAGCCCCCAAAGGAAACTTACACTGGGTACCGCCATAACTGTAAGGAAGCTAGGAGAATCCCCAACCTCCAGCCCTTCCCATCATATAGCACCAGAGCTGCAGGACCCACCCACCAGAAATGCTGCCCCCAGGCTTAAAGGAAGAAGAGAGTCCCAGAAGGAAGGAAACTTCAACACTACCCACAGCGCCATCCATGGAACTGCAGCCCAACTGATGATTGTGGGCCAGCGACAAGGTGGTCCTTATTGTTCAGAGGCGGGGGGCTCTGGGGAAGGCTCTGAGTCCCCCAAACACCAACACCATAGGTTTAACTCTTGGGTTCCCACTCAGGATCCATCTAAGAACATCAATAAATCCAACCAGTGGTGATACCACACAACTCAAGAATTCCCAGTGTCCAATCTAAGATCCAGGCTTCTCTGGTGCAAGTCATTACCTTACACAAGGCCATCACTACAGGGAATATAACCCACAGAAGCATAAACAGAATCACAAACAGAACATAGGCACGAAGGAAATATAAGAGAAATTATGGATCCAATTGAAAAATTGAATACAAAGGAGTCCCCATAAGATTATAAGTGGATATCTCAACTGAAATTCTACAGGCCCGAAGGGAATGGTATGATACATTCAAAGTGCTGGGGGAAAAAAAGGATTTTCAACCGAGGATACAATACCCAGGGAGATTACAATTCAGAACTGAAGGAATGATAAAAAGCTTTTCTGATAAACAAAAGTTAAAGGACAATATCACCACAAAACCAGCTCTACAAAAAATACTAAAGGGTGTACAATAAAGTATAAAGAAATCCACTTAAATAGTAAGATGGTAAATATAAAAAGTGGAGAGGAGGAGAGAGAATCAAAATGTGGACAGTTAGAATGAGTATAAGACTAATCTGCTTTCAAATAAAAACAGGAAATAAACATAGACTTCTTACTGGTAACTTCAGGGTAACCTCAAAATACGTATCCAGGGAAAAAACAAAGAAGGGAAACCGATCAAAACATAACTACACCCAACTCACCTAAGAAAAAAAAATAAAGACGCTGTCTATAAAAACAACCAGAAGACAAATTATAAAATGGCAATAGTTACATATCAATAATCACCCTAAACATTAATGGGTTGAACTCACTAATCAAATGGTGCAGAATGACAGATGGGTTAAAAAGGATAATCCGACATTCTGCTGCATTCAGAAAACTTACCTACTTTCAAAAGACAAATATAGGCTCACGATCAATGGTTGGAAGACGATCCTATAGTTGAATGGCAAGTAAAAAAAAAGCAGGAACAGCTATACTAATATTGGATGAAACATATTTCCAACTAAAAAGCATAACAAAAGAAAGAAATGGACATAATGATTAAGGGGTCAATCCAGCAAGAAGACAGAACAGTTTTTGACATGTATGCATCAAAAAGGAGCATCAAAATACATTAAACAAGTGTTATTATACCTGATGAGAGACATCAACAGCAACACAAGAATAGTAGGAGACTTCAACACCCCACTCACAACACTGGACAAATCAGCCAGGCAGAAAATTAACAGAGAAACAGCAGCATTAAATGATCATTTGGAACAATGAGGTCTAATAGACATATACTGAAAACTTGATCCAATGACGGCAGTTTCACTTTCTTCTTCTCAATTACACGTGGAACATCCTCAACAATAGAGCATATATTGGAATACAAAACATGTCTCACAAATTTACGGGTATGAAATCATAACAAGCATCTTCTCTGACCACAAGACTTAAAACTAGAAATCAACCATAAAAAGAAAGCTGGAAGAAGTCCTATTTATAGGACACTAAACAATATGTATATGAATGATTCTTGGGTAAAAGAGGAAATGAAAGAGGAACATAAAAAATACTTAGAGAATGAGAACAAAGAGAGGAGCTACCAGAATCTATGGGACACAGCAAAAGCAGTACTAAGAGGGAAGTTCACTGCATCCTGGTTCGCCTCAAGAAACAAACAAAACTGCAAATAAACAACCTAACCCTGCATTTAAAACAAATAGAGAAAAAAGAATTAAAGCCATAAATCAGCAGAGGAAAGGAAATAATCAAAATATGATCAGAAATAAATGGGATACAAAACAAAGAGACAATCCAGAAGATCAACGCAACCAAAAGCTTGTTCTCTGAAAAAATAAGCAAAATTGACAAACCTTTGGCTAGATTCACAAAGAAAGAGAGAAGACTCTCATAACTAGAATCAGAAATGAAAGGGGGAGAGATTACAACAGATATCACAGAAATACAAAGCAGTCCAAGAGACTACCACGTGCAGCTCAATGCCAATAAAGTCGACAACCTCGAGGACATGGATAGAGTTTTAGAAAATACAATCTACCAAGACTGAACCTGGAGAATTGGAACACCTGAACAGAACAATCACAAGCAAAGAATCAAAAGTCCCCCTAAAATAAAAGCCAAGGAGCGGATGGCTTTACTAATAGGTTTTACCAAGCTTTCAGAGAAGAATTAATATCTAATCTTCTCAAACTATTCCAAAATATGGAAGAACAGGGAACATTTTCAAACATTTTCTATGAGGCTAACATTACACTGATACCAAAGGCTGATAAAGATATCACCAAGAAAGAAAATTACAGACCAATATCTCTAATAATATAGATGAAAACATTCTAAGTAAAATATTAACAAATCAAATCCAGCAATGCATCAAAAGGAACATTCATTATGACCAAGTGGTATTTATCTCAGGGATGCCAGGATGGTTCAACATATGTAAATCTATTAATGTAATAAAATCAACTAGAACAAGGAGAAAAAAACCCACATGATAAAATCAGTAGATGCAGAGAAATCTTTTGACACTATCCAACACCTGTGATAAAAACTCTACATAAAATTGGGATAGAAGGTTTATACCTCAACATAATAAATCCCATATACAATAAACCTATAGCCAACATCATAGTCAACAGTGAAAAATTGAAAGTATTTCCTCTAAGATCAGGAACAAGGCTGTTCACAATGAGACTGACACAATGAGATTAAAACTGTTAACTTTCACTTCTTCTATTTAATATCATACTGGAGGTCTTAGCCAGAGCAATTGGGCAAGAAAAAGAAATAAAAGGAATCAAGATGGGAAAGGAGGAAGTAAAACTATCATTATTTGCAGATGACATGATTTTATATATACATATATATTTTATATATGTATACATATATACATATATATAAAACCCTAAAAACTCTGTCAAAAAACTAATAGAAGCAATCAACAAATACAGTAAAGTATCAGGCTACAAAATCAATGCATAAAAATTTGTTGTATTCTTTTAAGCCAAATAACATGCTAGAAGAAACTGAAATCCAGAAAGCCACACTATTTAAAATAGAAGTGAAAAAAAAGTCAAGTATCTTGAAATATACTTAACAAAGGAGGTGAAAGTCCTGTACAATGAAAACTACAGGTCTTAATTAAAAGAAATAGATGACAATGAGATCAAAAGACATCTCCTGCTCATCACTGGGAAGAATCAACATTGTTCAAATGGTCTTCTTACTTAAAGTGATACACAAATTTAATGCAATTCCCATTAAAATCCTGTGGACTTATTTCCAGGAAATAAAACAAAAAAATCTTAAAATATATATGGAATTACAAAAAACCCCAAATTAGCCAAAGCACTTATGAGAAAAAAGAATGAATCTGGAGGGTTTACACTCCCGACATTGAGCTATGCTACAAAATGATAGTTATCAAAATCGTGGTACTGGACTAATAACAGAGGCACAGATGAATGGAATAGAACGGAATTGCCAGAAACTGACCCACTCACTTTCAGACTTTTTCACAATAGCTAAGAACTGGAAACTACCAAAATGCCCAATTTCAGATGAATAGATAAAGAGGATGTAATACAGAGCCACAAAGGAATGCTAAGCAGGCCTTAGAAGAGATGAAACCTTATCATTGAATCAACATGGATGGCTCTAGAGGGGATTATGCTAAGTGAAATAAGTCAAAAGCAAAAAAGACAGATACCAGGTGATCTCACTCATAGGTAAAATGTAAACAGACGAAACAAAGGAACAGACAAAACAAAACCAGCTCTTGATCACTTGCAACAGAACTAAGGTTACCAGTAAGGAACTGGATGGGGTGGGATGTGGGGTGAATGGTAAGTGGTAGCTGATCACTGGACAATGGTGAAGAACACTTGATGATTTGGTGGAGGGCAGGTTGTATTGATAAATATCTGAGGCAAGAGGAAACTGCACATATGTGTAACTTACACATATGAGTTTATGTTAATTTGTAAAACAAAGTTATTGCAATAAAAAAATGGGAAAAAAAAAGAAAAGAAATATGCTACTCAGGAGGCCCTCTGGCTTTCACTCGGCCTCAGCTATAGTCACCCAATTCTTCTATCCTTGTAATTACTATGCCCCATGTATTTTTCAAATGCCTGATACATCTCACTATCTACGACATTTCCTTCCATCAGCATACTATCCCTACTAACCAACGATGAAATAATTAATAATTAGATTACTGGATCTTCATTGCTAGCTGATCGTAAATGATCCAACTTCAAAACATCATTTTATTGTCCTCTTTCTCAAATCTCTCCTAGTACCAACTGCTGTGGCTTGGGTTCTCCAAGAAGCGGACTCTGAGATGGAGTTGAGTATGCAAGGTGTTTGTTAGGGAGAGTCTTGGGGATTGTACGATCATAGAAGAAAGGAAGGGAGAAAAAGTGGGAGTTGTTGAACTGCAGTGTGAACCTGACAATAACATGGGCACTTACACTAAAATGGATGGTCAGAGTTGTCCCACTTTGAGCTGAAATGACTAAACCTTAATAGCCTTTCCTCCATCAGTCATTAAATAAAGGCATTCTCTGACTCAGAATGTGTGACCTTGGGCCAGGGGTTTCTCTATAATTTAGATACTGAAGTATCAAGAGCTAACGGCCATCTCCTGGATTAGTAAGCTCCTTCTTTCCAGAAAATGAGGCACAGAGAGGTTCTCAAGGTAACACAGTTGGTAAATAATGGATGCACTGTGACCAGAGGGATGCGCTTAAGATTGTTAACAATTTGGTGCCTCTGCCTGATTGGATAGACAAGAAGCTACTGCTTGCATACCCGAAGTATTAAGGAGCAGGTCCACTGGAAATAACTTTATGGTAAAACAGGTGGAGGGCCAAGATTGTAAAGTTGGTCTGTACAGGGCAGGGAGTAGAAACACAGTAGGGAAGGCAGAGTTTTCTAGTACATCTCCAGTCCTCTAGGAAAAAAGGGCCTTGGGTTTCTGGCATTCCTTGTCCCTCACCCTTGTCACACTCTCCTGGGTTCCCAAGGGTGAATGACACTCCAGTCTTCCATCTGCTCTGAAGCCCCCTAATCCAAGAAGGCTTTTCCTAATGAGAAAAGAGTGAATTGCTCACCAATATTCTTGGTACATTTCTTTTTTTGGCAAATATGCTTCTCATGGTAAATTGTTGATCAGTCTTACAAAACATTTTCTGTCTTTGGTTAGCAGATCAACCAGAGCCTGATCAGTTTTCAGTATGAACTGGGCAGCCTGATGTTGAGGAGAGAGGAGAGATGGCAGCCCAGAGACCCTGAACTTAGTGTCCCCTCAGCAGAATACTCTTCTTTTCCTGATGGCCTTCCTCTTTCTCTCCTATCTCTTTATTTCTTCTTTGCCTAGGACTGGACATCTCTCTTTTTAAGCCTAAGATCTTCCCCTAATGTTCCTTGTGTGAATGGAATATTTTCATGTACTCTTTTGGTTCCTAAAATTACTACTAGTATGTGACTATCAAACTCTTTTGCTCAGTGTGCTGTTTTTTGTTTAAAGAGGAATGAAGGTGGTGTACCCTGGTGGAGATGCAGCTAGGTCTGCTGCTTCTCACTGAGTGCAGTTCATATACACCCCAAGGACCCAGGTGTGCATTTGGGGCTAGAGGACACAACCAAGACCAACAACTAAATAAAAATAAAATAATAAAAGTTTCTTTCGCCTCTTTCTTCCTGCTTGCCTACCTAGTCCCCTTCATTCCTTCCTGTACCTTTTCTTAAAAAAAAAAAAAAAAAGGAATAAAGGTAGGCAGGCAGTAGGCAAGAAGGAAGAGAAAGGAGGGAGCATTTTATTTATTTAGTTGTTCAGTTTAGGTTTTCCTCACAGTCCCAGACTGCAAACCTTGGTCCTTGGGCTCTTCATAAACTGTGCCCCAGTAACGGGCTTAACATCCTAGCTTAACAGGCCTAACACAGGATGCACCTAAGTACTATTTTTTATTTATTTATTTTTTTAGGAGACAGCAGGAGAATGAAGAGACTGGAAAAAGATGAAATGAAAAGGAAAGGAAGAGAGCCATGTCCAGGGCAGAGTTTAAAGTCAAAGTTTCTTTCAGTGTCTCATCTAGGTTCTTCCTTTATTCATTCAACAATCCATAGGGTCCACCTGTAGAAGGAGAAACTGAAGAAGCCTGAGAAAGAGTAGGTCGGCGTAGAGAAAGTGGTATCACATAAACAAAGGAAGAGGAATTGTCAACAGTGTCCAATGATAAAGCCCAAACAAGCTAAGAACTCAGAAGGAGCATTAATTAATAATCTGGGCATGAGGAGCAATTCCTGTCTTGAGATCAAAGTTAAAGAATAAATGGAAGATTCAAGAGTACAACCATATTTTCAGCATCATGACTTTGCTGAAAAAATTTTAAGGGAAAGATACAGGCAGGAGTGAAGACAAGTAGAGACAAGCAGGCAGGAAGAGAGAGGGAGAGATGCACTTGTATTTATTTTATTTTGTTGTTTATGTTAGTTGTTTCCCTCAATCCCAGGACATGAGTCTGGGTCCTTGAGATGCATGTGAACTGTGCTGATCAGAGGTGGCTAAGCAAACCACTACACCACTGAACATGCTGGCAGCATGGCTTTTATAGTGAGCTCTGTTATTGGTTGCTAAGCAGTGTTTCCTCTCTTTGTAGTAACATGTCCTCAAATATGATTTGGAAATTCAATCTTCCTCCTCAGCCATATGATTTAGATGGAATTAACTCCAAGTCCAGCCGCAATGGTTGCCCTGACTGTCTTAATCCAATGGGCACAGCCCATTCCTCTGACCCCATGGATTGGTTCAGACAACTAAGTCAGTGCCAAGGAGTACTGGGGTTCTTCCAGACAGAAGGAGGATCCTCTCTTCCTTGGAGGTTCATGAGAAAGGTCTTCCATCTTTCCCTGAGTAATGTGGTGGGAGGATAAGAACCATTTTCTGTCCTCAGTGAGAGGGGTGGGACACCAAGGATTAAGGCAGATCCTAGAACAAAAAGAAACTAGGCTCCTTCTAACATCACTTAAACCACTGCATCAAGTCTTGCCTAAGACCAGAGCTGCTTCTGGACTTTTTAGTCACATGAGCCAATATACTCATGCATTTCTTAATGACGGGGACACGTGATAAGAAACATGTCCTTGATGCATCCTCATGGTGTGTGCACTAAGTCAGTGATGGAGGTATAGATCATGGAAAGCCCAGGGACCTGAGTTCATAACCTGGTACCAGAGGAACAACCAAGATTTTAAAAAGCGCTTCTGCTGCTTCTTCCTTCCTTCCATAAGAAATGCTCCTTCCTCCTCTCCTTTCCTTCTCTCTCTAAAAATATAAAATATCCTTAGGTGATTTCATCATTGTGCCAGCATCACAGAGCTAGCATCATAGTTGGGTCCAGCTTTCTTTTCTCAACATTGCAAAATTTTGCTCTGATTGTGATCACTGTGATTCTGAGAGGGATTCTCTCTGTGTCTGGTCTTCATTTAAGATCCTTAAACATAGCTGATAGGGGCCCTTCTTGAATTTTTGTTCATGCCTTTCAATGAGGCAGAGGCTCATTGTAGGTTTCTTCCTACTTTCTATTACTTTTGTAGGAGGTTGTCTTCATCCTCATGGTCCAAGATGGATTTCTACTGTCACTACCATGTCTAGGCAATGACATGAAAGCAAAGCAGAAAGAGATGATAGATGCCAGCTATCATTATTTTAATTTTAATTTTTTTTAAAGGAAAGGTACAGGCAGGAATGAAGGCAAGTAGTAGGTGGCAAGAGAGAGGAGAAAGGAGCTTTCTTTCTTTCTTTCTTTTTTTTTAAATTTAGTTTTTCACACTGGCTGTTTCCCTCCAGACCTGGGACTCAAACTCAGGGGTATGTGGCCTGTACTTCTTTGGAGGCTATTGACCTAACTGCTATTCTACTAGGATGCTATCTACCTATTTTAGAGAAAGCTCCCAGAAGTTATCACATGACATTTCCACTTCCATTGCAATGTAGTCTGGCAAATGTAAACTTTATTCACATGCCCAGTTAAATATTCTATTACAATGATTATGAAAGAAGAACAAATATCAGGAAACAATGAGTGACTTCTCCTTGGGACCAACTGTGGGGACACATAACAGAGGAAAGCAGAGCAGAGAAAACACTAATTAGACAATGAGGAGGAATGAATGTGGTGTAGACAGATACCAGCTGAGATGAAATATTGAGAATAAGAGTTCCCCTCTGTAGCTAAGGCATTTAAAGCGTAAGTTATAAAAGGCTCAAGATTACAGGATGAAAAAAAGTCTTAAAATTAAAAAGAAAAATTGAAGAAGACTATGAATGGCATAGATGGAATAGGGGATCATGGAGGTCATAGCATGTCTGGAGGTCAACGGGACTATGTGTTTAGTTCTGGTTGCCACACTTTTAAATGGAAACAGACAAACTGTTTTGTGTCTAGAATGGGGAAATCAGTAGAATGAATGGAAGTTGTATAAGGGCAATAACTATTAGGGTTTCACTGGACTTGAAAAGGAGTAAAAGATCAAAGGCAGCAAAGAGCACTCAATAGGATTTAGGGTAGGTGAGAGGAGATGTTAAGGAGAAAAGTCAAGGATAACCAAGGATTTCCAGTTTAGAGGAAGAGATCATTTACAGAAATAGGGAAAATAAGAGGAGTTAATAAGGCTAATAAGTATGATACATCTCATAACTGGAACTGCTATCAAGAGGTTGAAAATATATACTGGAGTTTGGGGAAAGATTATTAAATTGCCAATAAATAACACATTTGAACCTGGAAAAGAGGAAAATTGCAGGCTGGTCTTTGGAAACAATTCTATTTAAGAATGTGTAAAAGAAAGAAGGGTCAGGAGAGGAGGCAGCTAGGGAAGGTTCAAGAAGGTAGGAGTTAGGCAATTGTAATGTCCAAAGAAATCAAAGCAGAATTTAAGCAATGAAGATTAAAGAATGAAGAATGGGGACTAGTGGAAGAAACTTGGAAAAGGCAATCATTTTTGTTGAGGACTTTTGAATCCTGGAGAAGAACGGTTTTAATGGCCAGCGTTTACATTCTTTCAAACTCATTCTGAACATTTAATTCCTGCTTGCATTATGCTATGTGCTGAGGACAGGAAGATCAGCATAATTTTGGACCCAAGAAGCTCACAGGGTGGCGGAGGAAGTGAGAAATGAATGAGCAATTAAGATAGTGTCGACGGTGCTTTAACAGAAGTGTGCACAGATACAATGAAAGCCCTGCGGGGCGGGCGACCCCAGAGGCCGGGACTGGGGAATCGCAGGAAGTTTGCGGTCCCGGTGCGTGGTCTCCAAAGATTCTGCGGAGGCAATTACGACAGAACCAGTTCTCCAAAACCATGGACAACTTTTAGGAGGCTTCGGGGAGACGAGGCACCAGGCAATTCAGATGGCTGGAGGCGAAGGGGTGTTGGCATTATGTGAATCTTATTTGAAAGCTGTTTGATGGAATTTCCAGTCTGAAGACGGGATGCGGGAAGGAGAGGCAAAATCTTTAAATTATACCCACTTTCTTATATAGGACAGAATAGAATTTCTAGAAGAGGTTGAACCCCTTTAGGGACGCGTGTGGACCGAAAACCTCAGTTTGCCGGGCTCCAAGACCTTTAGTACTCTAACCACGTTTCTACACCGCAACGGAACTCTTGCGTCGACACGTCTGGTTTGGCACCGGAAGGAAAAGAAGACGGACCTACACGGAAAAAGTTGCGAGCACGGTGTGGGAAAGCGGGGATCCGGCCGGAAGTCGCTTTTGGCCAGCCTGCCTGGACTGGCTGTTAGTGCGTTCCGGACGTTTGAGGGCGACACAGCCCCGGCAGGTGAGGGTCGATCGGGGGCGTCTCGCTGTTACACAGTGCTGATGGGTCTCCGAACTCCGCCCGGAGCTAAACACTGTGCTCTGGAGTTAGTTTTGCCATTTAGGTAGTTGTATGACCGTGGGTTATTTTATCTTGACACTTGTTTCCTTGTCTCTAATTGGAATAATAATAGTATATTTTTCTGCGTTGTTGTGAGAAGTCCACGAAAACTGAACAGCGTCTGGCACGTGGTAAGCTCTGCATTTACTTCTTGCTTTAAACTAAAACTGCCCACTTTTAGTTTCCAGAGTTACGTTGCTGTCAAAACTCATTGTCAGCATCAATTCAGTATCATCGAGTTAATGGGCTTGACTTTGTTTATTGGTAAAAATATAAATAAAAACATTTATAATTACATTATTAGAGAAGTAACACTGTTTGAAAAATAGAATATGACTCATAATCCTATCATTTTACATACAACTTTAACCCTTTTTTCTTTTCCCGACTGCCCCCTTTGTTTTTGTCTGTACATTTTTATACTTGTAATGTCTGTGTATATCCGGTTTTGATTCCTCTTCAATTGCCTCGTAGTGTAGCCAGAGCGTGGGATTCATGAAAATTATTTTATGACTGCATTCCATTCCATTTTTGGTGCTTATATTTTGTTTCTCAAGCATCCTGTATGTGTAGAGGTAAAATCATGTCAGCACACTCAGTGAGGGAAATTGAAATATTACTTATGATTCCATAACCTCAGATCAGCTGTTTTTATTTTTCCTGTTCCCCTTCTATTTTCATTACCTGTGGAAACATACTGTTTACATGGTTTTTATTTACACAGCAAACTTTGAGTATCAGTTATGTTCAAGCCATTATCCCTAATGTTAAGGAGGTCAGATTAGTAAATTAGATAAAAGAAAGATTCTAGTATTATGCAATGTGCATGATAGGCATGCACAGGTTCTTACAAAAATACAGAGGAAGAGCAGTGGCTGTGCCCTCCAGTCAGAGACCACTGGGAATATACCTGTAATGGAACAAGTTGCGTTTATTACTCTTTGTAGTGAGGGAGAGAGCATACCCCATAGGGAAACCATGGGACATCTTAGTAAGGAGTGTCCGAAGGGATTTATTGTTTGATTTAGGATTGTGTGAAGTGATTCTGAGAAATTACTCAGGAGATGGAGGTAATTCCATCATTAGTTACCTTAATATCTTACCTCAAAGATAATTTTGTATATTTAGAGTGAGACTAGGTAGATAGGCCATGACTGATCAAGATACAGTAGCCAGGATAGTAGAATGTTTGCTTTCGTGGTTTGAACAATTTTCTTTTTTTCTGTATTCAGACATGATTACACTTGGTCTTATTAGAGCTGAGGGTATCATGCAATGATGTTTGGAGAGGTTAGGCCAAAAGGGTGGGCACATTTTGTAGAAACTTATGTGCTATTTTAGGAGTTTGAATTGGGCGGGGGGTTTGCTGAGTTATAAAGAACATTGTATTCAGGAAAAATTCCCTTTTGCTACAGGCGAAGGATGCATTAGGAGAGAAGGGAAATAATCAGGGTCTGGGTGATGAGTTAGGACTGTTATTTAAAGGATGGTCCGTGGACTAGCAACAAGACTATCACCTAGAAGTTTGTTAGACATGCAGAATCTTAGGCCTAGGTTGACTGTATGTACCATTTTATATGGGGTGGTACCATTTTTTTTTCATGTTTTCCTGCCATCTTGTCCTTTTAATATAAATGTCAATTTTGTCCCATTTTTAATAAACCAGGGCCATCTTTAATACAGGTCAGAGGTGCAGTTGAGTTGCAGTTGAGGATTCCTGCCCACCCCACAAATGCACCTGTTCCTTCAAAGGTAATAGGGCACAGAAGCATGGTCAAGCTGTAGGTAAGTACTGTGGGGGTTATCTATGGCACTGTAGGGTTATTGGGACTTTCTGGCACTGGGAAGGTTAAAACGGCAGTATTTTAGGCAGAACAGTTAGATCAGGGCTTATAGGGGTGCCAAATTTGGTTTGGTCCCCTCCCCATAGTTACCAGTGCATTACCCTATCCCGTGTTTGCCATCCCAATGTCCCGTTTTTGTCTCAAGGAAATATGTTCAGTTTACTTAGGCCACATTCTAGATCTACTGAATCAGAATCTGCATTTTAATAAAGTTGACTCAGATAAAAATCAGATGACTCAGGCATTTAAACTTTGAGAAGCCCTTTATTAGAGAAATTACAGTAGTCCTGGAATTAAGGCTTTGAACCAAGACACTGGTGGCAGAGATGGAGAAATGTAGAGATATTATTGTTCAATAAATATTAGAAGCCTACTGCATGCTTGGCACCGTACTGAGAGCTGGAGTACCAGAATGAATAGTCTATTGCCTAAAGACATTTCCAGTCTGGTAGGGGAGACTTGACAAGTAAATTGGCCAGAAAATGGTAGCAAGGAAAGTGTAAGCCCAGGATGCAGTGAAAACATATCAGGGGGGCATTGGTAGAGTTTAGCCAAGCAAGGATTCTTGGAGGAGGTAATGGAAGTCTAAGCTGAGTCTAAAATGATAGTCAGGCAAAATTGTATGGGGCATTCCTGGCCTAGGAGCAGCAGTTGGCCAAGGTCCAAAGATGCTGTACTGGGTGGCACTGGTGGGACCACAAGTATCCCCTGTGATCGGAAAACAGAGTAGGGTAAGGTTGGAGAGATGGGCATAGACCAGATGTCAAGGAACTTTATAGACCCTGTGGAAGAAAGTTGGACTTTATTCTGACGAGCATGAGGGAGCCTCTGGAAGTTTTTGATCAGAGAAGATGAATGCTCCTTTTTTTGTGTGTTTTAGGCCCTTCTAGATGCTCAGTGACGGGATGAGGAGGAGATGGAGGTTATAAGCGGGAGGGAGGGGGCAAGTGTAGTGGTCTAGCAGAGAGAAGGTGGTGAGCCATCTGACGTGGGGAGTGAGGGAGTTGGAGGGGGCATTCTAGGGAGATGATCAGTTCTATGTTATAATTAAAGTGGTCTGGGTGCCATTTTGATGTGTGACTCTTGGACAGCTAAAGCAGGTAAGCTGGATTATTGAATTTCATCTTGAGATTAAAAAAAACTTTTCATGTTCTGTTAGTTTCTTATTCAGCACTGTATTCTGAATAGTGGGTAAGTTTTAGTTTTTTTCTTTCTTGGCATGCCCTGGTGGAGTAGCAGTTAGGTCAGTTGCCTAAGAAGTGCAGGCCACATACCCCTGGGTTCGAATACCGAGTTGGGGGGGGGTGGGGGCGAAG
This sequence comes from Solenodon paradoxus, assembly GCA_004363575.1. Classification (NCBI taxonomy): domain Eukaryota; kingdom Metazoa; phylum Chordata; class Mammalia; order Eulipotyphla; family Solenodontidae; genus Solenodon; species Solenodon paradoxus. The sequence continues at coordinate 144,527 of RJWH01000743.1, read as the reverse complement.
TATCAGTGTGAACAACTAAAAATAAAATAAAGTGCTGCTTCCTATCTCTTCTGCCTGCCTGCACCTTTCCTTAAAAAAAAAAAAAAAAAAAAAAAAAAAAAAAAAAAAAAAAAGTTTGTTCTTTCTTCTGGTTTCTGGGGCTAAGACAGGAAAAAGATAAAGAAATTGGCATTGCATATTTTCTTTTCTTTTAGGAGTAGCTGGAACAGGTAGGAGAGGATTTATTTTAGCTTTCTTGCCAGTACTCACGAAATGTTTCTGCTAAAAGCAAAGTTGTAATTTTATTAAAGTATAAAAGTTAAGTTACATTTGCTAATGTTTTACATATAGAGAAGCAGTTACACCTTGTGGAAGGACTTAAGACTAGGGTTTGGTTCTAGCTTCCAAAATGATTAGTATTATGAGCTAAAGCAGGTCACTTCACTTATTGGTGTCTGTGTCCTAGAAAAAGGCAATATATACCTGATTTGTGTTACAGGATTTTTTTTTTTTGTAAAGGAAATGTGCTGGCAGGCAGTAAGAGAGAGGAGGAAGAATTTTAGTTTTATTTCTGTTTAGTTATTTACACTGGTTGTTTCCCCTTGGACCTAGGACTTGAATCCAAGGGTATGTGGCTTGCTACTTCAGAGGTGATTGAGTTAACCACTGTTCCACCAGGGTGGACCATGTTACAGGATTCTTACATGGATTAAATGAGATAATATATGTCAGGATGACTTGAAAATATTAAGAATGATATTTAAATGTGATGCTATTAGTTCTAATGTTATTTAGGTTCTATCTTTTAGAAACTCAAATGCTTATTGATCATCAAAATCTTACTACAAAGTGTGGGCCTTGCACTTGGAACTTGTCTGACATGCATAGTATTGGGGTTCTTGTTAGATTTACTGAATCAGAACCATCTTATAGTTATCATTCCATCTGATCTTCATATGAACACCTTACAGTAGGTAGGGAGATCTTAATACAGCCTTAGCCCTGAGAAAATGGAGGCCTCAAAGGATCAGTTGGTTTACTGAGAGTACGTAGCTTTATTAGGTTTTGGGCTGTATGAAATTGCCACTATTCTCAGTGATCACAATCTAATGATAGGGCAGATGTGTCAAGTCCAAGTTTTTTGATTCTACATACAATGGTCACTCTAATACCTTTTTTAAAAAAATAGATGAAGTGCTTGACTGTTATCGGTTGGCCAAGGTCCTAGAGTGAATTAATTGAATATTTATTTAATTGAACAAATATTTTCCTTCTTTAAAAATGTCCAATATAAAATTTGCATTGAAATTGTTTTTTTCGTTCAGTTTTATTGAGATATAACTGACACATAACATTGTATTAGTTTGAGGCATACAGGAATGACTTGATATATGTCTGTGTCATGAGATACAACCTTTTAAAAGGTAGCTTTTGTCATATACTTGAATATTTGGGGGGTTGATAATTAGCTCCACGATGGGGACCTTTGCTTCTATTTATCTTGCCTTTTAAAAAAAAACAGACAGGCAGTGGGTACGTTATTGTATAGTGAAAACAGTGCTCTGTCCGTAGGAGGTCATGGATAAATGTTTATACAATTAGAAATTAAGTTCATGAATTTCACAGTAAATTATCCATATTGAATTTGTGATCATTTGTTGGTAATTCTTCAATGTTTTTTCTATTATAGGAGGAATTTGAGGATTTGCTGAAGCTTCTGAAGAGAGAAATTTAAACTTTGACTTTCTTACCATGGCTTTGGTTCACAAATGGTTGAATGGCACTTATAATCTCAGAAAATGCCCACAGCTAAGTGCTGCCTCATGTGCATCTTTGGGTAATCGCTTCGAAAACTTTTGTTCCAGTAGTGTTCAGAAACCGGGGGCTGTTCCTGGCAAAGCCTCCTCTCAGAAGAAAACTGAAGGGGATTTGCAAGGACATCACCCACGAGAGGTTGCTTTGGATATAACTTCTCCTGAGGATAAGCCTGAAGTTAGTTTTGATAAAGCGATTAAAGAGGAAATAAAGGATCATTTTAGACGATTGAAGAATGATATTGTGAATCATTGGATTGGGCCTGAAGGTCGCCCTCTACATGAGGTCTTAATGGAACAAGCCAAAGTAGTCTGGCAATTCCGTGGCAAAGAAGATTTGGATAAGTGGATAGTGACTTCTGACAAGACAATTGGAGGCAGAAGTGAAGTGTTTCTGAAAATGGGCAAGAATAACCAAAGTGCACTGCTCTATGGAACTTTGAGCTCGGAGGCACCGCAGGATGGGGAGAGTGACCGCAGTGGGTACTGTGCAATGATATCCAGGATTCCGAGGGTAGGTGAGGCGCAGGAGCCTGTTTTCTAGTGAATTGGGGTGACCGTCATTGGAACGTGAACTATAGCAGATAGCTTTGTTTCTGTATATGAAAACGTGTAACATCATCTGTATATGTAATTAAATAACTGCTGGGCATGAGTGTAAAGGGAAAGCACAGGGAGGAGTAGTTCCTCAGAAGTGAATTGGCCAGAGTTGTTTTTGTAGTGGTTGTGAGGTCAGCCTGTCGTTTTTTCTAACTGAACTTTTTTTAAAAGTATGTGTTTAATAAGTTCTTCATTTTTTTAATGGGCTCCAAGTTTTGTTTCGTTTTTTCTTTTTCTAAAGGAAAGGTGCAGGTAAAAAGGCAGGCAGGCAAGAAGAGAGAGGAGAAGGCAGCATCTTTTTATTTTCGTTTAGTTCTTCATACTGGTTGTTTTCCCCTCGACCTAGCACTCGAACCCGGGGGTATGTGGTTTGCTCCTTCACAGGTGATTGACTTAACTGCTGCTCCAGCAGAGCATACCTAACTTTACTTTTTTTAAAGGAAAGGTGCAGGCAGGAATGAAGGTGGGTAGGCAAGCAGGCAGGAAGAGAGGAGGAAGAAGCATTTCCATTCATTTTTATTTCAGTTGTTCATCTTGGCTATCCCCTTTAACCCGCCACGACCCCACCCCAGTCCTTGGGATGTACATGGACTGCTCTTGGCCAGAGACAGCAGATCCAACCACTTCTCCACAGGGCCCAAAAACTTTTTATTTTAGAGAGTTTTAGTTCTACAGAAAAATTGCAATGATAGTACAGAATTCCCATAGGCCTCTCACCCAGCTTTTGCAGTTGTTTCTATCTTACACAGCTGTAGTATATTTGTGACAATTAAGAAACCAACGTTGGTACATAAATAAATTCCAGACTTTGAATTTCACTAGTTTTCCCGCTAACAGAGTTTTTCTGTTCTGGGACACCAGTTACGTGGAGTTGTCACATCTCCTTTAATATGCTCTGCTCTGTGACAGTTTCCTAGTCTTATTTTTCATGAGGATTTGAGAAATATTGTTTTGTAAAATGAACCCTAATTTGAGATTTTCTGATGTTTTTTCTCCTGATTAGGCAGTGATTCTGAGTTTGTCTAATAACACAGAGTTGAAGTCCCTTTCTAATCACATAATGGTACGTGCTAGTAATAGGACTGATCACTAATGATGTTATTCTGATCACCTGGTCAAGGTAGTTTTTCCAGGTTACTCCACTGTTAGATTACTTTTGTTTGTCTTCTCTTTCTACATTCTTTTCTTTGAAAGCAAGTCACAAAGTGCACCTTGTGTTCAAGGCATAGGGTAGAGTGTGGGGTTTAAGCTCTAGTTTCTGGAATTAGTAATAGTTTCTTCCTTAAGTTTGTTTCTTCTCCCACAATTGCTTATTCATTCAGTCCCTTAGTATGGATCCACACTTTGGGTTTTAATCCAAATAATGTGTTATTTACTTTGTTCAAATTGTTTCAGCTTTGACTGTTGGCAATTCTCTCATGTTGATGCCCGTACCTTTGACATGCCCCCTTCCTTTTTTTCTTTGAGCACTTCTTGGCACAGTAAATTCTAGGTTCATCTTATATTTTCCATATCAATCCTAGAATTAACCATTTCTCAAAGGAGCCCTGGCTCCCTTTTTTTGAGAATGGTATTAGAGACCAGGTTCTGGGCACTTGAGTATGCTTGCTACTACTGGATCAACACTACTTCTAGGTCCTCTCAGTGGACACAGCTAAGAAATATATGTGTGCATACCAAACCATGGAAACACACATCTATAACTATTTCTTTATCTGTGTTAAGGTGAATTAAGAGTTCATACTGATGCTCTGGCTCTAATCCAGTAACATGTGGTTCATCTAGTCTTCTGGCTCATTATCTGTAATTTCCCAATATAACAGTAAGAAACCCATTTCCACCACTCACCATTTACGTTTTAATTCAACCCATGTATATCACTTTCAAAGCTTTTAGTTTTTATTTTTTTAAAGAAAAGATATAGGCAGTAATGAAGGCAAGTAAGCAAGCAGTCAGGGAGAGGAAGAAGAGATACTTTATTTAAAAAAATTTTTTTATTTAGTTGTTTATCTTGGTTATCACCGCCACACCCCCCCGCCCCCCATAAGAACCCAGGTCCTTTGGATGTATGTGGACTGTGCTCTGCTGGAGGCGGTGGACCTAATCACTACTGTACCCAGGGGCACCAGTTTCAGAATTTTTTTTTAAGAATTTTTTTTTTAAAGGGAAAGTACAGGCAGGAATGAAGGTAGTAGGCAGGCCAGGTAGGGAGAGAGGAGGAAAAAGCATTTATTCATTTTATTTAGTTGTTCACATTGGTTATTCCCCCTGGGCCCTGGTCTTGAACCCAGGACTTTGGGATGTATGTATGACTGCTCCCAGGATATACTAGACCAAAAGATCACCAGGGCATACCCAGTTTCAGAACTTTTAACCCATAAACGTGTTGGAAACAGTTTACCAACTAGAGTAGTATTTATGTAGTTTCTTTTGTCTTTGGCCTTACAATTTCTAGTCACCACTATTTTTCAACGTTTCTTATGTCCACTCCTTTCTCTTGCCACCAGCCTATGACTTTTTGTGAGTTTGCCACCCAGCTGTTGTTTCAGGGCTGTCCTGGGCAGGTCCCCTACCTGGCCGTGTCCGTGGCCATAGCCGCTGGGTGTTTGATTGGATATTATGCTGTATGGATAAAGGCAAATGTTTGCAGTAGTATTAGCTCTTTCCAGATAATGATAAAAAAGAAAAGTGAGTATTCTTGCAGAGTCAGCAAAGTATGCAGACAAGTTTTTTCTTTAGGCCCTGAAAATCCACCAAATATGGACTTGGACAATTTACGGTAGAAATAATTCTTTAAATAGACATTCACTTGGAGTAATGAAAATAGTTGATAACATTTATTAAGTATACTCTGTCAAGCCTTGTGCTAATTACTTTATATATCCTTTTTATTCTTTACAATAATCCTGTAAGATATGATCATCTCAATTTTACAGATTTAGTAACTTTTCCAAAATTACACAACTAGTGAATAATAGTTCTTATCTGAAACTGGTATTCTTAGAGTCATATTATCCCTGAGATTACTATAATTACTGTAAATACTTTTGGAAATTAACACTGAATTTTACTTAGAAATTGAAATCATAGATAATTGTTAAAAATGCATATTTTAGGCATGCCCCGGTGGAGCAGCAGTTAGGTCATTTGCCTCTGAAGGAGCAAGCCCCTGGGTTTGAGTCCCAGGTTCAGGGTGGGGGCACGGTGGGGACAACAAGAAGTGCGAACAAGTAAATTAAAATAAAATAAAATCCTCCTTCTTCCTCCTTTCTCCTCCTGCCAGCCTGCCAACTCGCCTTCATTCTTGCCTGTACCTTTCCTTCAAAAAATGCATATTTTAGCACTGGAGCTGCCATTGAACAGTTGAATTCTTAGGCTTGTCCTTGTGGCTCAGGGGGCTAAGACGCTGGTGTACAGAACATGTAAAGCTCAAAGACCCAGCCCAAGACCTGGGGCTGGGATGGAAAACCAAAATGAATGATGTATAAATAAATAGACTTCTTCCTTCTCTCCCTTTCCTTAAAATGCTGCTTCCTCCCCTCCTCTCCTTCCCTCCTTCGCTTTATTCCTCTCTTAAAAAAAAATTGAGCGCTCAGTTTATTTATCTACAAAATGGAATAGTACTTCTCATAGGGCTAATGTGAAGATTAAATTACACATACAAAATGCTTGGTATAAGTATTCAGTGTATGGTAGCTGTTATAAAAATTCAATTTTACTAGGCTCTTCCACTTCAGTATTTAAGGCTGGTGCTTTGTCAAGTCAACAACATGAGTTTGGATCCAGTATGTCCACAAAGCCTGACTTTCCCCTCAGAGCCACTTTTAGGAATTCTTCACCAATGCCTGAGATTTATTAGCCTGGAGAAAATGATGTATCCTTGTAAATGTCATCTGTGGAGACGCCCCACGTGGAGACTGTCTCTCCTTTTCTGTCCTCCGTGGACCTGCTTATTTAGGACAGCTCTGATTCATCCATCAGTCCAAAAATAAAACTGCCCACTTCTGAAGAAGGAAGATAAGGTTCCAGTCAAGAGACAGAAGAGCAGAACTGTGTTCTCTCAGACCCAGCTATGAATACTTCAGAGACAGAAATACCTCAGCCTGCAGCAGATGCAAGAACTGTCTAGCATCCTGAATCTAAGCTACAAAGAGGTTAAGACCTGATTCCAGACCAGAGAATCAAATGTAAGAGGTGGCAAAAAGGCAGCTGGCCAAAAAACAGCAACATTGTGACTCAGAAGGTCTGAGACATCTACAAAATAGCCCTCCCATTATGGATGCCAGGTGAACAATTGTGGAGACTTCCAGTGTGGAGCATCCAGACCTGGGATAATTAATCTTGGAGCAGCCAGACCTGGACCAACCAACCCTGGAGCATTCAGACCTGGTGCACTGAAGCCTGGAATAACTGGGCCTGGAACAATCGGTTCCACGTACGTGGAGAGGAATCTCTGCACCCCCAGATCTGGTTCCAACAAAATTCTCCCAGTAATTTGGAGGCCACTTTAGAAACTGCTGAGGAAAGTCATAATTTAATACAGCTGCCCACTAAGTATTTTAGTACCTAACAATTCCTGGATTAATTCCCAAGTTACTCCATGAACACACACACACAGTGTGAAGATATATGAAGATGGGTGTCTTATTCAGTGTCAGTTTGGGTAACTGCCATATTCTCTTGAGATTTTTCTTTTAGATTTCTGCATCTCCACCTTAATGGCCTTCTCAATATGCCTGTTGTGTCCATTTGGGAGGGATAGTCTAATCAGATTTTGGTAGCCTATGAACATGATAAAAGATGTCTCTACCACTGATAGAATACTGAGTATCTTTGGGATCTAGACTAACCTTTAGAATAGGAAATACAAAGTATAAAAGATGTGTGGTGAAGGATTATTCCTGTTTTCTGGGATTAGGAGACATTTACTTGTTAGAAACTTCAGGAGTTAAGGTGAAAGATTAATCTATAATGTACTTCATTGACTACCACTGCCTCTTACACTCCTAATTTGTTCAATACTTTAATAATATTTTTAGAAAAATGTTTTGTATTTTGCTGCATCATGTACCAGTTTTGGCTGTACAAATGAAGGAAATACCTATTTACTTTCATGTTTTAAAACTTGAGCTCTTTCATTGTTTTCCAATTTATGGGAAGACAGCTATCATATAAAATGACTCAGAAGACATTGTTTCATAGGATCAGGGAAAGAAAATATGTACAGGAATTCATTTCCATTCAGTGATGAAAGTGAATGCCTATCCCATGTAAACACTGTCCCGTGCCAATCAACTCTTGAATATTACTTTAGAAACCTAGCCCTGTCAGTATTTTGTATTAAAAAAAGAATCACCATATTTACCTGTCTCCTTATGGTGGTAGAAAGCCAAAAAAAAAAAAAAAAAAAAAAAAGGGCAGAAAAATGATGAGTGGATTATTTGATACTGTGAATGGTAATGACTTACATTTTGCTAATAATCAAAAATAAAGTGAAATTAACTCTCCTTTCTGTAATGTTAGGGCCCTTTTGAGAGGAAGAGGCCTTATGATTGGTCCCAGTTCAACACTCTGTATCTCCGTGTCCGTGGAGATGGTCGGCCTTGGATGGTGAATATCAGGGAGGACACAGATATAATCCAGAGGAAGGATCAGATGTACAGTTACTTCATGTTCACCCGTGGGGGGCCCTACTGGCAGGAGATCAAGGTAACAGAACAGATCTTTACTGTTTATGAAAGTGAAGTCTTTTGAGATGATGGTTACATTTTTGTTTCCTTTTCCTTATTAATTCCTCTTCGAAGGTGTGGGAAGGGAAACAAGGAAGATGACTTTTGATTTATATGACTGATTTTTTTCCTTCATTAATGTTAGCTGACTAACCAGTCTATATTTTTGATAAGTAGACGGTCAAGTCCAAGCTGTCATTGGTACATCTCTGTGCGCAAGTAGATGTTTCTTTTTAAGTTTCTGCCATATCATCTCTTCCAGGCAACTCTACTAAGCTGAACATCTAGGCTCTCTTAAGAGGAATAAATGCTTGATACTTTATAATCATCAAACTTGTAATTTATTTTATGATAATATCAGGCAGTCATATTTTGTAAATGAGAAACTTTGAGACGGTAAATAATGTGAACCTGGAGGAAAATAAATAACAATTCAGAGATCTCTTTTAACTATCTGAGAAAGAGTATCCTTTTGGTCTGTGATATATCTTACCCACTTATCCTTCCTGCTGTTCATCCACCAGTCTTTTTCTGATTTATTTTAAAGTTGCTGATAGTGTATTTTATACCTAAACATTTCAATATACATATCATTTGACTTTGACATTTATTTGAGGCCTTTATAAAAAAACTATACTGCATATTTTGCCTATATCGCCTTTGTTTGCCAATAATATGGTTGTCTTTCCACTGCAAAATGTGTAGAGCTGTCTTATTTTTAAAAATAGCTGCATGGTATTCAATTATATAGATGCACCATAATTTTTCAGTTATTTTAATAAAGCAAATCATTTCATTGTTTTTTGTTTGTTTTCCTTCCCCTGGTCCCAGGTCCCCAGCTCTAGGCCATGGGCTTTAATATGACTTGCACCTTAGTCTCTGAGCCATGGAGGAGTGCTTGGATATACACCATAATTTAACCTTCCCTTATTTTTCTTTGCCATTAGAAAAAGATAAATATTTATGTTTATCAGAATTTATGTGTAACATAAATTCCTAAAAGTGAAATTGGTAGGTCAAAGTTATGGCATTTCAAATTTGCTAGATATTGCTGTTAGTTTTCTATTGCTACATAAAAAAAATCTGCACAAATGTAGCAGCTTCAAACAATGCACCTGTGGCGCACCCTGATGGAGTAGGGGTTTGATGCAGTCCACCTATGTCCCATGGTCCTGGGTTCTCATTCTGGGACTGGTGGGACCAACCAAGATGAACAACTAAATAAAATATGTAAAGTGCTTCCTCCTCTTCTCTCTTCCTGCTTGTCTGCCTCTGCTCACCTTCATTTCTGCCAGCACCTTCCCATTAAAACACTCATGTACGCCACACTTACTCACTCATAATTTATAGGTCATAAATTGAGACAGGGTATGGCTGGATTCAATACTCAGGACCTTATAAGTTGAAATCAAGATGTCAGGTAGGCTCTTCCTTTCTGAAGACTTGGGAGAAGAATCCACTTCCAGGTTCATTCTGGTTGTTGACCACATTCAGTTCATAGGATTGTAAGTCTGACATCTTTGCTTCCTTGTTGGTTGTCAGCAGCAATCTTAGCAACTAGAAGTTGTTTACATTCTTTGACTTTTAGCTTCCTCCATTTTCAAAGCCAGCAGTGGAGAATCTTCTCTCTCTCTCTCTCCATTGAATCCCTCTTACGCTTCTACTCTCTTTCATTAGTCTCTTATGGGCTCAGTGATTAAGTCAGGCCTTACAAGAGTGTAATTTTCCTATATTAATATCAGCTGATTTGGTACCTTTTGCATGGTCCTTTCACAGCAGCACTGAGGTCAGTGTTTGAATACCTAGAAGGGTTCCACTAGGAAGTGGAAATCTTGGGGGCCATCTTGGAATCCTACCTATCGCAATTGCCTACTGCCCTCTAAGAGTTGTACTAAATAATTTGCATGCTGACTGACATACACAGTTGTGCCTGTTTCTTCCCACTCATTTTTCTTTAGGACTGTTTAATCTTTTCCTTATTTATTCGTAGAAAGCTTGTGTTTAGGACACTCATTTTTGCTTTTTTTTTTTACATAAATACTACATTTTTTCCTAGTTTGTCTTTTGCCATTTTTTTAAAGAGTTAAGACAGGCAGGAAGAGAGAAGAGGAAGAAAAAAAAATTATTTACTTGTTCCTTTTTTTGTTGTTCCCCGCCGCCCCAGTCTCAGACCCGGGTCCTTAGGCTTTATACATGGTGTCTGTCCCAGCTGCCAGCTTAGTTCCTAAGCCACCAGTATGTGCTGCCATCAGAGTTATACTTGTACTTTACTGTAGCAGTTTTCCTTTGTTACTTATGGTTTTGAAATTTTCATCTGGCATGCCCTGGTGGAATAGTGGTTAGGTTCACTACCTCCAGCTGACCGCAGTCCACATACATCCCAAGGACCCAGGTTTGTGCTCTGGGGCTTGGGGGAACAACCAAGATGTACAGCTAAAAAAAAATGCTTTAAAAAAATTTTTTTTTCTATTAAATTATTTTTTAATTTTTTTAAAGGAAAGGTGCAGGCAGGAATGAAGGTGAGCAGAGGCAGGCAGACAAGGAAGAGAGAGGAGGAAGAAGCGTTTATAATTATTCACACTGGTTGTTTCCCTCCAGACCCAGGACTTAAACCCAAAAGTATGTGGCCTGCTCCTTTGGAGGAGATTGACCTAATAGCTACTCCAGGGTGCACCAAGTACCTGTTATTTCATTAAATTTTTTAAAAACTCTTATCCAAATGGCTAAATACTTGTCATAATTGCATATATTCAGTAACTGTAGAGTTAAATTATTTTATCATTATAATTCCATACAAATGTTCTGGTTGCTTAGATTTCAGCTATAAAGTAAACCATTTATTTCTTTCAGATTCCCTTCTCCAAATTTTTCTTCTCCAATCGAGGAAGAATCCGGGATGCCCAGCACCAGCTCTTGGTTGATAAGGTAATACGATTTCCTGTACTTCCAGTTAGAACCATTCTATCTTTAGTGAAACAGAACTTCTGTGAGTATGATATCAGTCCAGTTTTGAAGGCTGGTAAATAAAATATGAAAATTCCTACTCAAGTTCACTCCAGACAATGATCTAGCCCTTGTCAACCAAACCCCCATCCTTGAGAAATTGCAGTATGGTTTTCTTTTAGTAGACTTAGAGTAATCAGCTTATGGAATTATATGAGATTTTAATCAGTTTCTCTATTTTAAACTTAGATCTCTTCTATTGGACTCACCCTGGCTGATAAAGTAGATGGTCCGTTCTTCTTGGAAATTGATTTTATTGGCGTGTTTACTGATCCAGCCCATAACGAAGTATTTGCCTATGAAAATTCTCCAGCACTTACCCCAAGACTTTTTAAATAGAGATCATGCAGTAGTTTTGTATTACTAAACTAAGGATAGTAACATTCACAATGACACAGACAAAATAAAGTATTAAAGAAATGGCATCTAAATAATGGTTGTTGTCCATTCTCTAAGCTGAAGAGGACCCATTTAAAGGAAGACTCAGCATGAAACCAGGTTCTAGCTGTTCCTTAACCTACAGAATGCAGATACTAATGCAGATGTACTATTTAAATAACTGGTTTTGGTCAGGATGGTTGCTGGTAGGAACAGTGCTAGGAACATTTCCTGCTGAGTAGGCTTCTGAAAACAATGAATCTCTGAGATAACTGGATGGCTGTCTACTACTCAGCTTCCTTATAGGTTTCTTCTGCTTTCTAATCTTTGAGGAAAGGAGACTGCTAAAGAATATTAAGATAAAGATGCTGTAGAAGTCATTGGAAAGAAGAGATACCTTCTGTTTTAGTCTTCTTAGGCTAGGTAGTCCAAGGTCAAAGTGCCTGCATAGCTAGTGTCTGGTGAAGTTACTTCTTGGTGTATAGACGGCCACCTTTTCTTGCTGTATACTCATGAGGCCAAGAGATACCAATTTCTACTTTCTTATAAAGGCACTATATCCATCACGAAGCGCTCCATCTCCATGACCTAATTACCTGCCAGTGGTTCCATCTCACTGGGAATTAGGGTTTCAGTATGTTAACAGGGTGACGTGGGGTGTCAGTAGACACAAACATGCAATCCTTAACACCTGCTTAGAGAGCTTGTCCTCCAAAGATGCACTGCATGATCCTTACTTTATACTGACCTTTTTTCAAATGGAAAGGGCAGACAGAAATGAAGACAGGCAGGCAGAAAGAGAAGGGAGGAAGAAGCATTTTATTTGTTTTTCATTTAATTGTTCACAGTGGCGGGGTTACCCTCTTGGCCTGGGATCAAAACCATAGGTATGTGGTTTGCATCCTTTGGAGTCAACTGACCTAACTTCTACTCCATCATGGCACACCTTTACAATCACTTTTCATTCCCACCTCAAGTAATTATTAATCTACTTTCTCTATAGGCTTATCTTCTGTTGATATTTCATATAAATGAATCGTGCAATAGGTGATCCTTTATTTGGCTTCTTTTTACTATGTCTTTGGGTACATTTATGTAGCAAGTTTAACAGTACTTTCATTCTGTATTATTGCAGAATAATAGTCTCTCAATCTACTGATCCATCAACTTACAGCTTTTTTTTTCCTCTACTTTTTGGCTAATATGAATAATACTGCTATAAATATTTGCACAAATTTTTGTGTGGACACATGGACATTACTCTTCAGTGTAACCTAGGAGGAGAATTGCTGGACTATATGTAGAAGTACAGTTACATTTTTTTCTTTTTTAAAGAAAAGATGCAGGCAGGCAGAGAAAGGAGAAAAGTTTACTTATTTTTTACTTATTTTATTTAGTTCTTAATCTTTGTTCCCCCCAGCCCTGGGACATGAACCCAGGTCTTCATGATGTATGTACATTTATTTTTAAAGAAATTACCAAACTTTCCCCAAGTGGTTATATCATTTTGCATTTCTTGCAGCAGTTAATTTAATAGTTACCCAGAGGTTTCGTGACTGATCTGATCTCTGCCTCTTCAGAGGAAAACTGGAATTTATTAATAAGCACTCAGGAATATGCCATATTCTATGGCCTCATATGATTAACACTAAGTATAATAAATTTGGCAGCTGATGTGGAAATGCAAAAGAACATGGGCATTTCTTCTTGGGCTGGGAGTGGGTGGTCAGGAAATGATGCTCAAAATATATATGTAAACTCTTGTTAATCTTAGTTGTTCAGCTAGATCTTAGAAGTCAGTTATGTTTATAAAGAATGAATCTACCACCATCAGAAAATTTTATTTATAAAAATCTTAAGCAGGACAAAACTCAAAAGCTCTATTTTGGTTCCATAAACATGGATATGATCTTAAGCAATCTTTTAATTCCTAAATTGAATATGATTTAAGTTTGAAAGCACAGTAATCCTTAAAACAGCAATGCTCAGATTTCTACATGGCCCTGTATATTTTTAAACAAGCAAGGCTAGAATAAGCTATAGTTCTGTTTTTTTAAGACTATATTGACACATGGCAATTACATAAAGTCATCGGAAAAAAAAGTATATATACTTAACCAACACAGTCACACAAGTAAAATACTGATGCCATAACTAACCCATATGACCCACAGTTTCACTAAGTCTATTCGATTCTTTAGAGGATGAAGACGTGGCTTTTCAATCCCAGCCTGCCCTGTTCTTAACTTCTTACTGTTCACTTTCTACTAAAGCTTGTGGCATTGCTACCACAGGGTAAATACTTTCACCTAGAAGAGGATTGTAGTTCGTGTTAATATTAGAGCCAGCAGAGGGAACATGACATATAAAACTACATTAATAATCTATGGATAGGTCTCACTAGAAAACAGTTGTACAGGGACGGGTAAAAACCATTTCAAAGAAGACTTGGTGAGCTTTAAGGTATTGTCTTTTCAGAGCTATAGCACATGAGTCCACTACACACATACATTATGAATGTTAAGAGCAGGAAAAGATCTGAATAAATGGCAAGGACAGTATAAAAATATTAGACAGTTAGAATAAAGGAATATTTATAGATGTCAGAAATTATTACTCTTTGGCCATAATGAGTCCCCTTCGAGCTCCCAAAACCTTTGCTTTCTTCTCCTTTCGTTCTTGCTCATATTTCTTTCGTTGCTCCTCCCTAAGAGGGACAGGTATGCATTAGGCTCCAGTGAAGTTCCACAACAGACCATTTTTAAAGCAACTATTGCTGAACTTATGTACAAACTTAAAAAATACATCCAGACTACCACTCTATCAGTGGCTTGTGCCATGCAGCCACACCATAAATTATTTTAACTGGCTAGAAATTAATTAAAGCCTTGATTAGGGTTTCATGCAAGAAATCAATTTAGCCAGGGATTAGCTAATAGCCTGGGGTGAGCTCTGGCTTTTACCTGGTTTTGATGTGGAAGACAGCCTGTAAAAATTATCCTGGGATTTTTCCCTTTATAGGACCTTGACACCTAGTAAACTTGATTTCCATGGGGGTGAGGAATTTACGTCTACCTGCATACTTCAGTGTCCTAGGCACTTGTATTGGTGTCTGAAGGGACACACACGTGCACTATTTGGGCAGAGAGATCGTGTGAGAGCAGTGTTCTGAATCCTAGTCCCTTCTGAATCACTTGCAGCGCTTTGGAAACATGAAGATGCTTGGGCCCCGCTTCAGATCTACTCAACTGGAATCCATGGTGGTGGGGTCTAATCACATGGACTTTAACAAAATTTTATGAGTGATTCTACTTCCAACCTCAAATTACCATTGCTATTATTGAGCCTCTGTCTTGCAGACTCTGTTTTTATATATAATCTTTCAAGATCAAAAGAATTATAGAACTGGATAAGTATGTACTTACCTGGTCTGGAGATGTGGTGCTTGTTTATAAGTTTTCTTGTGGAAGCTAACTCTACTTGAATGTTCATTCAGAGAATTATTTTCTTTAGATTGTCCCCATGGTTTCAGCTTTCCTAGTTTAGGACAGAGACAAAGATATATTTACAGTTCCAATTTTATTTTCTTCATCTGTGACTGACTGCTATCAACATTTATAGTTTTGTATTGTTTTAAATATAGACTATAGAGTGTATTCTGCTATTTCAATTTTACATTCCATAAATTGCATTTCCTCTAAAAATAAAGTGTCATGTTTTAATCTTTAGAAAGTTATGAAAAAAAACTAAAAAAACTGTCAAAACTAAAAAAAACAAACCCAACAAAATAAGACTAAGTCCAATTATAGAACCTGTTAAAAGCCATAAGCAAGTAGTTTATCCCAAAATTACATGGGCTTTATGTTTAATATAAAAGTAGTATTTTGTACAATATGTTATTAGTGTACCTTTTAAAATGTATTTGAAATGGAAAGATTGGGAATATTCTGTGGCATTAGAACTGGGTTCAAATTCCCAGAGGTTTATGTATTATTGATCCTTTCAATAATGCTAAGGTTGTACTTAATTTTCCTTTCATAAATACACTCATGATTTGTCTAGGATATAAGAAGAAGCAGCCCTGGTGGAACAGCTATTAGGTCGATTGCCTCGAAAGGAGTAAGCCACATACCCCTGGGTTCGAGTCCCAGGTCCAGTGGGAAACAGCCATGTGGACAGATAAATAAAAATCAAAGTGCTTTTTCTTTTAAAAAGCAAAAATGAAATTTATCTTTTAAGGAAAGGTGCAGGCAAGAATGAAGGTGAGCAGGCGGGCAGGAAGAGGAGGATTTTTTGTTTAGTCATCTGGGTTGTTTCCCCCGCCCCCAGGTCTTGAACCTGAGTCCTTGAGATGTATGTGAACTATGCCTGTGGCCTTATTATCCCCTAGGCCATTAGGACATGCCAGTTTAACTACTGCTTTTTACCTTTAAATAAGATGTATGTTTTCAAATTTATGTTTTAACATTAGCAATTTAAAAACTTGTTATGTACATGTGATTTTGTAGGGATTTTTTTGTTCTGAAGTCATTCCAGAAGCAAGGAAAGAGAGATGACATTAAATAGATATTTTAAATGGATAAAAAGATATTTTTAAATATATGCCCAAGAGTGACATTTGGCTAATAAATGTCCTGGTTGTTGGGCCAGTTGTCCCCAGCTGGGATCCTTTGAAAGCTATAAAGAAAACATGCATTTACTCAAAAGAGCCTGACATCCAAGTTTCTTGATTTTGGCTGAAGTTTTAAAAGTTCTTTGACCAGAAGTAATGTCTTTAGTTAATAAAATTGTAAGTGAAGTCAATTTAGTATTTGGTTTAATAGACAGTCTTTGAAAACATAGGCACCTGTGGATGCCGGGGTAGAGGTAGGAACTCTAGGTGTAGTGTCCAGAGTTTCTGGAACTTTCACATTTTCAGATATGGAACTGTTTAATCTTAAATCTTTTGCATGCTTTGTACCTCAAAACATCCACACGCACCTTTATGTGGCTCATAATTGAGGGGCCGAGACAAACTTGCTCTGAGATCAAACGCTGGTTTCCTATGGGAGACGGGCGTGTGCGTTGCCTCAGCTGTCAGCTTGAATGGGGCAGTCACTAAAACAACAGACAAAACAACACAACGAAAAATAAAACCTAAGGCTGAATTACAAAACGACATGTTATAGTTTTTAAATCGAAAAATTATTTCTCGATCTTAAAAATATAATCTATACAAAGAGTCTGAAACAGAAGTGGGTTTATAAAGGAAGCAAAGGTGTGCTGTGGTGGTGTAGTGGATAAAGCCGCTGACTAAACATCCTAAGGACCCAGGTTCAAGACCTGGGCAGAGGTGGAAAACACCCAAGATAAACAACCAAAATAAAAAAATAAGGGTTTTAAAAAAAAAAAGGAAGAAAAAGGGGAGGAGGCATGCCCTAGAGGATAAGTCTGCTGCCTCTGCCTGGTGCAGTCCATATACACCCCAAGGACCCAGGTTCAAGACCCAGGACTGGAGTGGGTGTGAGCGAACAACCAAGATAAACTAAATGAAAATGAAATTAAAGTAGGGGGGGAGGAAAGAATAACTGAGGAAAGCTAACTACTGAGATTTATTTACCCTGATAGCAGATCCCTGAATAAAATACTATGACATTTCCAAGGATCAGCTTGGAATTTAGAATCCTCTTTAGGGAATTACTGAGTAATTTTTTCAGGCTATTTCCCTGATATTAGATACCTATATATCATATGTAATAATTATATATTAATAGTATCTTCATTAATACAGTTATCGATCCTGTAAGGAACCCAGTCACATATATGAAGAGATTCATGGTTCTAGTTGTTACTAAGAACATGAATTTTTGTACCATAAAGTTCAAAACAGGCCAGGGAAGCCAAACTTAAAAAAGTTGGACCCCTATATCTCACACTGTATTTTTATATTCCCTGGTGCCAGGTCTCAAGCATGGGTCCTTGGGTGTTACATGGCCTGCACCCTAGCCTCTGAGCCTCATGGTGCACATATTTATTCCCCTCAGACTGCATCCAGGCCACTGTCAAATGTTAACACTTGCCTGTTTATCTGAATGAACAACTAGGATCTAGGACAATCTAAATAAAACAGAAAAGCACAAAACCCTGTGCTTTAATCATTCCACAGTGTGGCTATCAAGTGCTGGCAGGGAGGGAACTCGGGTGCTGTATGCTGCTGCTGAAGTATGAAATGGTACAGTTCAACCCGTGTAGTAAGTGTCTTTATAGCCTTCTATCCAGTGGCCCCTCTCCTAGGTCAAGAGAAACTTGCATATGTATCAGAGACATGTTTAAGAGTGACCATAGCTCTATATAATCATAAAAGATCAAAATACCTATAAGTCCATGAGCAGTAAAATGCATAGATAGAAATATATCTATCCATAAAAAAAGAAACTTTAGTTCATTTTATCAATAAGGATGTATTTTGAACCTACCAAGTGAAAAAAGCAAATCATGGGGGAAAAAGAATCAAACAGTTTGATTTCATTTATATACAATTTTAATTTGGTAATTGGGGGAAACCCTATTCTATTCCAACCGGACCCGCTCCTGACTTACTTAGAGAAGGCCCAGAATGCAGTAAACAGTTTATTTCTGCCTCGGCTCTGTATTGTGAGCACTTGGGAGTCCTCTTGTGTTACAAGTAGGTGGTTGGTGCTCAGTGACCCTCACCCCCACAGCTCTCTATAAAATGAGTCATGTTTTACTCAAGTTCACTATTCATTTTTTAGCATTGCTGCGGCCAAGCCACTTTCTTCCCATAAACAGGATGATGCAGAATGTTCCATGGAACATTTTCTGACAAGGTTAAGGGTTAGGGCATGAATGAGAGAGGTCATTTAGAGAAGAAATCACATGAATTTACTATTCCCATCTCTGGACTCTCTTGTAATTTAGTGGTCATTGTCAATACTAGATCATTAGTGTTTAAGGCATGAAGAAATACTCCAAAAGTCTCCATGTTGATATTTCTAACAATAACACTAGTCTAAACTCCTGGATTCCTCTAATATTAGGGAATATGACGATCCTTTCTCTGAAATTGACTTGACTGACTGACATACGCAATAGGACTCTCAGAAGAGTTGTTTTTTTTTTTTTAAATGGAAAGATCCAGGCAGGAATGAAAGTAAATAGAAGCAGACAAGCACGAAGAGAAAGGAGGAAGAAGCATTCTGGTTCATCTTGGTTGTTCCCTTGGGCCCCAGGACATGAGCACAGGACTTTGGGAAGCACCCAACTCCTACTCCACCAGGGCGCACCAAAGGAGAACCCTGACTTACTCAGTTCTAATACAGGCCTCAAACTGTTGGATTGTTTTAAACCTTCATACTGCTACTACAGTATATTGAAGACCACCTGGTCATTGCAGGTGATGAGTAAACACAGGGAAAAGTATTTATGTGGCTTATTTTGGATTACACAATCTGTTAGTCAAAAGTGTGGCATCTGATCTCTGTACTCTGGGATTCTGTTAGTTTCAGAGTCTGTGGGACCATACAGAGGCTGTAATAAATACAATGATCCTCCTAATTCCTAGTGTTTTGCTGTTTCTGAGAACTTTTGCCAGTATAAAAAGAAAAACACGCTCTAGTGAAATTTTTGGCTTTGATTTCCTGGCTGTGGAGAGGCTTTAAGGAAACATATACTTCATAATTTCAGGAAGTTGCATGGCCTAAAGATGAACCAGAAGGTTTCTGTTTGTTTGTGTGTTTGTTTACCAGCAGCAGAATCTCTTCTTGTGGTCTTTAATTTGTGTGTCCCAAGCACAGCCTGACCTTTTGGGGTTGTTCCAACTAAGGTCACATGTGGAGACTTTCTGGCTGGAGTCTTGGTCAGTGAACGCTTATGCTCATTATCTTTAGTTGCAGCTGAAAACCTAAATAGGACAGCAGAGTGAAAGACATGAATAGCGTGTCAAGTGTAACTTGTATCAAGATTATAAACAAAACTACTTGCCCATACCAAACACCGAAAAGGTCTCAATAAATACTTTTTACATGAATGATCCTCTTTTGCACAATAGACGTGTTCTGAAAACGTTGATATTAAAGCAAATCATTTTTTAAAGAAACTACCAGAAAGTTTTATTTTTTATAAAATAAGACCAAAACAAAACAAAGGGAAAAATTAATAAACAAACTCTACCACATCATCACCCCACTCCCATCCCCTTCCCCTCTGGTAACCTCAGTTCTTCTGTCAAGGTCCAGTGGTTTACTGTAACTTTTATCCTATCAGTTCATTTAAAGCAAATCATTTATCAACTTCTATTACTTGTAAAATCTTGTTTCGTATTTTCTGCTCTCCCTGTCTTGGCCAATGACAGTACCAGGCAGAACGTAAGGAAGTTGCCTATGGTCATCAGTTACTGTTTAGGAGGTACTCTAAGAGGGTCTCCTTTCTTTTTCTCTTGTTGATAGAAAATCAGAGGGAACAGGAGACGGCATGACAAATGAGTGATAGGGACAGATCTTACATCTTCCTAGAAGAATGTCATTCCTCTGAGTGGTGCACAAGCCCATTCTCTACTCATAGCAACTTACCATACATTTATTTCATTGATGCACTTTTCTATGCTTTAACATCTCTGAATTAGGATGTTTTATAATTGGTAATATGTCGTAATTAATTGGCAGTGATTTTCCTTAGGGCTTCAATTGATGGTGTTTTAGAGTCAGTGAAAATCCAGTTGTGACAAATATACATAAGGCTAGTAGTGATGGATAAACAGAAGGGAACTTCTGCGCCGAAAACTGAAGACTTGATATTTACTAACGACTCTTCATTAGAGTTAAGACAATTGGATATGTTACGAGAGATGCTGTGACATCAGACTGCTATGGACACTGCAGTGAAACAAGGACTGTGAACGTGAAGTGGTGTTCTTCAAGAGTATTAAATACAATCTGCTGCAGTAGCCAATGGGTAATACTTGTGATACTTTAGGATATATTTTTAGTTCACTGCATCAGAGATTTTCTGTAGAAATTTAGCTTAAACTTTAAGTCAATGGAAACATTTCTCAGCAAATCTTTGCAGGTATTCATTAAAGTAATAAAATGAAAATTATTCATATATATTATTTTCTATCTTAATCAAATATGAGCTTAGAAGAAATGGATAAAACTAGACAACTGAACACAAATTAAGAGATGGAAATTTATAAAAACCATTTGCTGATCTCTATTCCAATTCTTTCTCCTCCTCTTTCATCAACATTAAAACATATTTGTGTGTACCCTGGTGGAGCAGTGGTTAGGCCTGCTGTCTACAAAGGGGTGCAGTCCATGTACATCCCCAGGACCCAGGGTCCAGGGGGAACAACCAATGTGAACAACTGAAAATAAAAATAAAATGACTCTTCCTCTCTTCCTGCCTGCCTTCATTCCTGCCTACACCTTTCCTTTAAAAAAGTGCAGTGTGCTCCACCTGAAAGGTATCAGAAGCAGTAAAACTTGGAGGCCTTGTTGATTACATTCTGGAACTCTTATTTACCTGACATTCATTTTAGTTGCTGAAAGAGTGGAGCACTTGACCGAGCCTTTCACACACAAGGTCCTCCGGCCCACAGAGCCCTGGGACTGGCCTTGTGAACGCAGCTGGCTGCCAGGAGTACAAAGCACAGAGAGTCTTCCTCTCAGAGAAACTGGAGTTGCTGCTTCTCCCTTAGTGATGAGCTGTTTCTGAAGAAAGAGAAATGTACCATATTAAAACTCGCTTTCTCACAGTATTGTCATCTTGGCAAAGTGCAAAAGAGTACTTCCTGTTTCATCCCCACTTTTAACTCTCTCTCTTCTCCACCAGTCTCAACTTTGCCTACACCTATGTTGCTATGGTAATTCTTATTTGAGAGTATCTGCCGGTTGTGCTGAGTGAGGTGCTATAAGAAAGCCCTTACAGATGCTTTGCACCCAGGTATTTTATAATTAGAGAAAGATATAAACAGTTTCCTGTGGCCTGTGAGGGAGAATAAGTAAGTTCTTTTAGAAATACGCTAACTTTAAGAGCGTGGTATATCGTTTAGTAAGTATAAACTCAAAAAAGAAGCTATTACATAATTAAACATGTGAAATCTACAAATAATTCTACCCCTACTCTTCACCTCTCAAGTAACAGTTGTTCTAAAAAACAAAACAAACAAAAAAAGAAAGAAAGGGAGGGCAAGAAGGAAGGAACCATTTGTGAAAGCGTTCTACTTGTGTTATCTTTTTTTAGATATGGTCAAGGCAAGAGAAATTGAAGGTTTTATTATCATTACTCTAAGATCTGTTGCAAGCAGAATAAATGAAACTTCATTAACTGATAACACAGATAGAACTGTTATAATCTACAATGTAGGCAGGTGTGTCCTGATGGAGTAGTGTTTAGCTCAATAGCCTCTGAATGAGCAAGCCACATACCCTTGGATTTGAGTTTTAGGTCCAGGGGGAACAACTAAATAAAAATAAAATAAAATGCTTCTTCCTCCTCTCTCTTCCTGTCTGCCTGTCTACTTCCTTCATTTTTGCCTGTACCTTCCCTTTAAAAAAAAAAAATGACAAAAGAATAAAATTCTCATTGTATCTGTGAAATACAATCATCTAGAACATTATTTTAATTTCTCATTTCAACACACAAGCAGAAGAGATCCTGATGTTGTGAGACAAATTTAAAATATTAAGTACATACACATCTTTAACATAAACTGATAACCCAGGTTAGATGCATTAATCATACTGTTATATTTAATCACAACTTTTATGCTTTCCATCTTTCCCCTAAAATTCCCACTTTCCAACTGTGTCTTCTCAAAGTTGGTGCCAGGACCATCAGCTCTATATCTTTTAACAACTTATCATTTATAAATTATTTTATTTGCATTGAGTACCAATCTTTCCAACTTTTTAAGGGTAAAATATTATGCTGCTGGTGCACCTTGGTGGAGCAGTGGTTAGGTCATTGCCTCTAAAGGATGCAGGCCCTAGAGCCCTGGGTTCAAGTCCTGGGTCCAGGGGGAAAGCAACCAGTGTGAACAACTAAAATGGAAATGAAATGTTTCTTTCTCCTCTTTTTCCCTTCCTGTCTGCCTACTCACCTTCATTCCTGCCTGTACCTTTCCTTTAAAAAATAATTTATGTTGCTGATTCTAGTAAGTACAAATTCATTTTGTTAGTATTAGAATTCATTTTGTCAGCATCTCCCTTCCTTTTAGCAATAACAATTCTACTCTAACAAAGCAGTTTGATCAGGCAATACACAAAAATAGAAATGTGAATTAAGGATAGGGGAAATAATAAAAACAATAAGGCACTAAAAATAAATGAGAGCATATTTTTATGATCTTGGAAGAGGCAAGACTTTTCTAAGCATGACAAAAACTCAGTCTTAGAAGGAAATGTTTAATAGATTTAACTGAAAATAAAAAATTTCCACAAGATAAAAGGTGCCACTAATATAGGCAAAAGGTAAACTGGAAAAGTATTTGTAACATATAATAAAATATACTATGACTATAAATGACTCATAAATAAGAAAAACAGGCTAAAATTAAGATAAAG
This sequence comes from Solenodon paradoxus, assembly GCA_004363575.1. Lineage (NCBI taxonomy): Eukaryota > Metazoa > Chordata > Mammalia > Eulipotyphla > Solenodontidae > Solenodon > Solenodon paradoxus. The sequence goes on along the minus strand of RJWH01000743.1, from coordinate 121,463 downwards.
CAAATTCACAGACTAAGCCAATTATAACATACAAAATATATAACCTAATGATCAAAGAAATGTTAATTCATTGAGATTTGTTTTTATAATTTATTGTCAAAGATTAAAAAATTAGATAACTACCATTATTGGCAAAGTAAGGCAGGATGTTGAGGCAAAAGCTTTCTGATCTTTGCAGAAAGTCATTTGGCAACTAAATCTAAGTCTCCTTCTTTTTATGAAAGTTAAGACGATGTTGGTCACAGCCAGGATGATTTTCTCTGGGATTTCTGCTCATTTATTACTGTCTATCACTATCCAAATGACCAATCCCAAAACATGTCAACTATCAGCTATGGTGAACTCACTGAAACTTTTAAAATTCTCTAGTCTCTAGATTATATCCAATTAACCAATCTGATAGGTCAAGTCCTTAAACAATAGAGGTGGGGTTTGAAAAATTAATTCAGTAGGGCCATCACTAAAAAATAAGATAAGTGATCATTGATTCAGTACATCTCAAGGTTATTAAGAACATAATTTTTTTCAGCATACCTTCAGTTCATTAAATGAATTATGTTCTTCAAAGTGCTTCTTTTTTCTCTCAACATATTGATCAATGGACTCCATTTCCTTAAAACGAGCTTCATGAAGTTTCTTAAAGTCTAAAATGTTCCCCAAAATATGAAAATAAGATAAAATCTATTTATTCATATTTTCTATATTTTTCTGTTAACACTTATTCTCTTCTCTGAATTCCTGATATTCAACTTCAGCATCATCTTTGGCAAAACTTTATTACAAAACACTTAGCTTTTGGAAACTCAAGCATGTTTATCTTAGAAACTATTAAGACATTCATAATCTCTCCATTTGCCTATTTCATTGCTAACTGACATCTTAGTTTAATTTATCCTCTCCATCAAATGATCTTTAGTAATCATTATAGATTTTTATATTCTATAAAATACCTAGAAAGCTTCTGCCAAGGACTGGAAAACTTTTTCTATAAAGGAGCAGAGAGTAAATATTTTAAGTTTGCAGTCATAAATGGTATGGTCTTTATCTCAAACTTTTTGTCTTTTTTACATAACTTTAAAACTAAGTCATTCTTAACCCAAGGGCTTTGAGGAAAGCTAAGGTGGGCAATATTTGCTGCTCCCAGCTCCATACTGTTCTAATGAATGAAACAAATACTGAATTTCTAACACATGCTGAACAGCATTCTCAGAGCTAAGAATATAGAACACTGAATCAACTTTCTATATGCTATGCAATGTTCCAGCAATGCAAGATTGAGACAAATTACATGTCCAGAAAGAAATGGATACCTAAGATGTACGAGAGACATATTACTGAAAAGGAAAGAAATTCATTGCCAGGTGGGCGCTGTGTCAAGCAATTTACAGACATGGTCAGTTATTTATCGAATAAGTGAACAATGGCTACATGACTGCGCTAGGCAGTCAAATAGAACACTTTCAAGCCATATCTCAAGCTGATGAAGCAGGCACTATAATTATTCCCACTTTGAATTAAGGAAACAGAGATACTGAAGATAGGCTGCTCAAAGTCGCACAGCTAGAAAATGGGATATTTCTTCAGCATAAGTCTGAGGAGGCCCAGTCATTGCTTCATATCCCTGTGTGTGCGTAACTTACTTGGAGTAGTGCTCGCAGTTCTTTTATTATTTTTTCCAGGTTTAGAAAAGCCATGTGTGTAGAGTGACTCCTTTCTTTCTGAAGATACCTTCAAGTCTTCATTACCTTCATTACCTGAATCCAAGATAGAGAGTAATGAAAGATTTCTTTCTCCTTTTCTTTTTTTTTTAAAGGAAAGGCGCAGGGAGGAATGAAGGCGAGTAGGCAGGCAGGCAGGAAGAGAAGAGGAAGAAGCATTTTATTTACTGTACTAGTTGTTCATCTTGGTTGTTCCACCTTGATCCCAGGCCTCGAACTTGGATTCTTAGGATATTTGTGGACTACGTCCTGTGGCCTTATTCACTAGGCCACCAAGGTGTAGCAACAACAAGTCGTCGTTTTTAAAAGTGAGTTGCAATGTGGACTATGAAGCCATATCAATGAACTTCTTGTACTCTGTGCGATTGTGAGAAAAAGTCCTTGTGTTTTAAGAAACACATTGAAGCATTTAGGGATAAAAGGGGTACACATCTGCAACTCACTTTTTAATAGCTCAGGACTAAAACACGTTTTATAATACATACATAATATGTACGTATGTATATAAAAAAGAGAAGGATAAAGCAAATGTAATAAATGTTAACATTTGAAAAATATAAGTGAAATGTGTACTCTTGGTACTATTGCAACTTTTCTCCAAATCTGAAATTATGTCAAATTATGTCAAAATAAAGTTACAAAAATTGGTCTCATGGAGTTAGCCCCTGTGGCTCAGAATATGAGACACTGGTGTGTGGATCGCATACAGCCCAAGGACCTGGGTTTGAGACCTAGGGCTAGGATGAAAAAAGCATAAAATAAACTAAATAAAGATGCATCTTCTTCCTACTGCTTCCTCCTCCTGTCTTTTCCTTTGTCTCTTAAATAAATACACACGCGCGCGCGCACACACACACACACACACACACACAGAGCTCTCACCTGTGTTTCAATAACGTGACTTAATTGGTCCCCCCTCATTTTTCTGAGCCAATGAAACCAGGTTCTAGAGCTCAATCTCCTTGATGAAATGCTTGGTGGAATAGCACACAATTATAATTCTATCCCTCTTTGGACTCTTTGTCATATACACCTTGCTCTAAATCATGATTTTTTAAATGGGTTTACTTGTGTGGGTCAGGTGGCTGAGGTGGCTTAAGATATAGATCATGTAAGGCCAAGGGAACTGAGTTTGAGACCTAGAATGATGGGGGACTACAAAGAAAACATAATAAATAAATAATGAATGAATAAATAAATACAATAAAATAAAGTAGGTTTATGAGGTAAGGTGTATGCCTCTAAACTGCCTGGGTTGCTTATAAATGACAGACTCCCCTGCTCATCCAGAGCTACTGAACCAGAACCTCTATTTCCTGTAACTTTCTAAATCTAGTGAGACATTCAGAAATTCTGGGCAAAATAAGAAGGTTCAGCATTAGCAATTCTGCTTTTAACTGCTACTAGCAGACAATGGATGGATCTTCTATCTCAATATTTTAGGCTTCAGATAAGCCTCAAGTGCCCAGATTTGCTGAGGTCTAAGGAACACTGAGACACTGTTGCAATGGGCAGACTTCCAGCAAGGAATAAAACAGAAAGCATTAAGTCCTGCCAGGTATGCAAACTGAAATTTTCTGATCTTATTGAAAAAAATTTTTAGTTTAGAAAGGTTAGGAAAGAGGATTTTTAGGAGGTACAGAGACTAAGAAAAGCATACATTGATCTTAATAAAAATGGTCACAACACTAAGAAGGCAGACTTCGAAGCGCCTTCTTAACAACTCTGGCTGAGAAGATAAATAGATCTTTGAACCCATCTCTAGTGAAGGCCAGAAGGAGCCAATGGATAAAATTTGTACTCTCTGGCAAACCCTGGTGGAATGGCAGTTGGGTCTCCTGCCTCTGGCTGAGCACAGTTCACATACACCTTAGCAACTGGGGTTTGCATCTCCAGGGGCAGAGTGCAGGGGACTGGGGGTGAGGAACAGCCAACAGAAACAACTAAATAAAAAACAAAATTTTTGAAGTGCTTCTTCCTCCTCTCTCTTCCTGCCTACCTGCTTGTCTTCATTTCTGCCTGTACTTTTCCTTAAAAAAAAAAGAAAAAGAAAAAAAAAAAAAATCAAGGCTCTCTTTATCACCAAGTAGAGACCAACTTCCTTTCCAGTTACCACTGTTATTCTGGTTTCTACACAAAGTTAATAAAGGTGACATGATGACCTTTTGTATTTGGTTAACTTTGGCTTTCGTTGAAGAGCACACTTAAAAGTTCTGTAACATGATGTTATAGATTGAGTTGTGTTCCCCAAAAAGATATGCTGAAATCATAATATCTAGTAACTACGGTATGATCTTATTTGGAAATAATCTTCAGAGTATAATCAAAAAGTCATTCAGGTGGACCCTAATCGAATAAAACTGGTGTCCTTTTTAGACTATGCTATAAATTCAGACATAGGGAGAATGACACCTGACGACAGAGGCAAAGATTTAGACAAATGCAGCTGCAAGCCAAGAAGTACCACGGATCACCAGCCACAACTGGAAACCAGAAAGAGGCCCAGAGCCTACCCGCATCTCAGAGGAACATAGCTCAACTGACACCTTGATTGAGAAATTCCAACCTCTAGAACTGTTGAAAAAATGTATTTCTGTTTTGTTTTTTATTTTAAAGGAAAAGTGCAGGCAGGAATGAAGGTGAGTAGGCAGGCAGGCAGGGAGGAAAAATAAAGAGGAAGCATTTTTACTTATTTAGCTGTTCATCCTGGTTACTCCAAGCAAATGTGTATCTTAATTTTTTTTAGTTACTTAGCATACCATTTATTCCACTTGTTTCTGAGGAACCTGAATTCTCATCTCCTTGGTTCTTGTCTGGTAAAGAAAGAACTTCTGCAGTAGTTTTGAGATCCTGGTTTTCTTGTTTTGCTTGATTCTGGAAATCAGTGGAGTCACTTATTTGTATCTCTGAATGAACCTGCTGCAAATTTTAAGAGGAAATAAATGATTTAAATGACATTAAGAAGTAATCACTATCATTCAAAGTTAAGTACCAAAATTGAGGGGGAAAGGGAGACAAAAGGAGAAAAATAAGAGTTTTGAGTGGCAGGTTGGGGTCTCTGTCTCACCAAGTGTCATGAGAATGATTTTGGAGCATACAGGGGATTTATTCTACTAAAAGGCAAGATTCTACTGGATGGCAAGATTAGCTCTCTTAGAGATGAGAAACTAACATTAAAAGACCCCAACAGTCTAGAGATTAAGAGACTGTGTGAAGCTAGAAAATAAAAATTAGGACCATATTTTGTAAAAGTTACATTTGAATGAGAGGATAAGATACAAGAATAAAATCTACATACTCTTAAGAAGTGAGAGAAGCCCCTGGCTGATCACAGAACCACAGTGCTAGAAGAGCTGGTGCATTGTGACAACCTGGTCGGGAGCCAGTTAGAAAAGAGAAATTAAAATAACTGTATTTGATATTTTCTCTTTCCTTTTTATTTACACCTCACTTAAGTAAATTTTTTTTTTTAACGAAAAAAGAAAAGAAGGAAGGAAGAAAAAGAAGCACTTTCAGGAAGGAAGGAAGGAGATGTAGAAACATATTTATTGAGTTGTTAATTTTAGTTTCTCACCCCAGTCCCAGGTCCTTGCGCTGTATGTAGTTTGCACAGTAGCATCTCAGCCGCCTGAGACACAAGGGTGCACCCAGTTATGTAAACACTGAATAAGCATTCACATTTAACGTGTGCTTAATACTGGACAAGTGCTTCCCAAGGACCAGCGCTGGGGTGCGATGATGAGCACAGGTCTGTGCTTTCGTGGCGCTTACAGCAGTGTTTACAGCCTCCCGACACCCTAAGGGAACTCAGGAAAGAGAAAATTCCCTAGGAATATAGCAGGTTGGGCACAGGTGGTGGCTTCTTTTCCATTTGCACAGTTGTAGTTACCTGTGAGTCATGGTTCCTGTGGACTGTCCTGCGCCGTCGTCTTCTTTTGGTGGCACGGTGAACTGGCTTCTTCTCAGTCTCCTCCTGGCTGCTCATCTGTATCTCGGTGCCATCACAAGAGGATGCAGAAGTCTGATTTTCAACCTGAAAGAGATATTAATCTGCCACATCCTATGTAGGGAGTTAGAATACTCAGGAACAATCAGGATTTAAGCTGAATAGGGCCTTGGTTCATGTCCCACGATTGGGATGAAAAACCAAAAATGAACAACTAACTAAATAAAATTTTTCTTCCTCTTCCTTCCTTAAATGCTTTTTCCTTTTCACCTGTCTTTCTCTTTAAAAAAAAAGAAAAAGAAAAAAGACACCCTTGTGGCTCAGTGGCTAAGGTGCAGGTCATGTAAAGTCCAAAGACCTGTATTCAAGACCTGGGACTAACACAAGTAAAATGTGGTACCCTTGGGATAAACATATGGCTAGAATAGAGAGGCTTTTAAAATACTTTATTTGTTCCTCCCTTAGCCCCCTACAATGCAGGACAGGTTTATAGGTGGCTTTGAAGCCTGTAGGAACTCCTAGAGAAGTCTTGTTTTAACCTTCTGTACTCTAGTCATGGTATGTTAGTATGACAGGCCGACAGATCAGGGAAGATATGTTCATTCATGAATGCACCACACTGTACCTCTAATAGATTTCTCCAAATCCAAGACTAAAGAGGCACACCTGGTTCTGACAGAGGGGCCCTAAGCACACAGCCAGACTAGCCTAACAGGTAGAGCTGATGGAATTCATATAGTTATGGCTGAACTATAGCAAGAGAATATGGCTTCCATATTCTTCCATATAGCTGACATCAGCCTCACTCACAGCTGCTCAAATCTGATCCCCATCTGTTTACTCCCCAGGTTATGATTTTGGGCTCTGGAGGGTTACACAGCTGTCTATCCCTGGCTTAAAAAAAAGTTAATTAAAAAATATATATATAAATTTTTAACAGAAAGGAAGCAGGCAGGAATGAAGGCAAGTAGGCGAACAGGCAGAGAAAGAGGAGGAAGAAATATTTTTATCTTATTTGGATGTTCATTTTCGTTGTTCTCCTGAGCCACCAGGGTGTACATATCCCTGGTAATATTAATGATTTCTTTGCCATATATTCAAACTATCCTTCTGTAGCCTTCGATAAATAAACTGTCTATGTCAGGTTTTGCCAACAAGCTAAGCTCACCACTGACAGATTCACAACTTAGGAATTTTCTATCTGAATGAATTTTGACTATCTGCTCCTATCAAATTTTTCAAAATGGAATAGTTCCCACTATGCTGAATTTGAATATGATGGATCATTGTTAATTTAGTCCTTCACTACTCAAAGTAAAATCTTGATTTCGGATGGAATTATAATCATGTAAACACACACACATTTAAAGCTGGAATTCTAAATTCATTCTTCTTTTTTGTCTAAGTTAATTAAAACTTAATAGTCAAAACTTAATAGTCCCTGGTGAGTAGTGGTTTCGATAGCCACCTTGGGCTGGCACAGTTCACATATATCCCAAGGACCTGGGTTCGTGTCCCAGGGCAGGGAACAACCAAGATGAACAACTGAAATAAAATAAAGTGCTTCTTTCTCCTCTCTCTTCCTACCTGCCTGCCTCTGCTTACCTTAATTCCTGCCTGCACCTTTCCTTAAAAAAAAAAAAGGTATCAAAAAATTTTAAACACTTAAAGTTTCGAAGTATAACTTGGAATATAGAGCTTAAGAGACAATAAAGATGAGAGGAGGAAGTTAGATATTCAGTTCGTGTTTATATTTATCTTCATTTCTAGATACGTAATGCATGCTCCCAAAGCCCAGTTCCTTAAGAGTTTTTTGACATTTCCCTCTAATTCAAGTTAAGAATTCTGGCCCTGGGTACACCTTTGTGGCTCCAGCAGCCAAGGGGTTGGGGGTGGGGGACACATTTGGGTATTAAGCCCAAGGACCAGAGTTCATGACCTTGGGTCCAGGTGAAAAACCAAAACCAAAATAAATAAAGATGCTCCTCCTCCCTTCCCTCTACCAAAAAAAAAAAAAAAAGTCACTGCTTAGGTGTCACATTGTATCAAACATTTTTCATGTGGGTCACAAGACCTCCCAATATCAGTCATTTAGTTTATGAATCCCTTTTACAGTCCCTACTTCATTTGATTCTCGCCACACTCAATTCAACAGAGAAAATGTTACTTCTAAGAAGTAACTAAGAATACACTAAGAATAAAGGAGTTTGAGTCTCTTAGGTCACACAAAAGTAAAAGCAGCTACTATGTAACCTGGGTTTATCTGACTTCAAATCCAGTTCCCTCCCCACTTACACCAGCTATGTTTCAAAACATTCAGCATAAACTTTGCATTTGTCTAAGAACATCTTATTTAATAGGTTACTGACTACAAGCAGTTTCACCATTTATAATGCATAGTTATTATGACAGGAATAATCATTCTCAATAATGATCTCTTTCATAGTAAACAACATGTCTTCAGTCATCACTAATTGTATCAACACTCATGAACTAAATATGATTGTTTTGATAATTAGTAAGTGATGAAACATTATTTACCTGATTCTCATTTCCTTTTCTTATTTCCTGTTGAAGGTGGGCTTTCAAGGCTTTTAACAGCTTCTCTGCCTGCAGAAAAGTTAAAAGACCTTATCAGTGGCGCCAAAAAAAATCAAGAAAGAAATGAAGAACAATTTTCTCCTGTTCTTGTATTCATCAGATGCTCTCTGGGCGGCTCTGGGAAAGAGACAACAAGGGAGCTCCTAGCTTCTCTTCCAATCCCAGAAACCTTCCTGCCTAGTTCTTTCCTGAAAAGAGGAATTCTAATCCGATTGGTTATGTTTCCTTGTACTTTAAAATCAGATGGTTGGCTCAGCCTATCTCCCCTTCCTGGAGGTCAGGGGGATGGGGCTGAAAGTTCCAACCCTATAATCACATTATTGACTCCTCCAGTAACAGGCTTTCATCCTCATTCATTCATAAGTTGCCTCATTAACATATCAAGGACATCTATAGTGCCCTTGTCACTGAAGAAATTTCAAGGGGTTTAGATTCTGGGAGCTAGGAACCCTTGATGAGGACCAAACACATATGAGACAATTGAAATGTAGTTACCAGAGAGAAGGGTGTGTGTCTGTGTGTATATACAGGGAGAGGGAATTTTTCTGGATGGTGGTGTTGGTAATTAGATGTATAGTGGGCAGTGTGTTATATACAGTTGTTGAGGTAGAAGCTGTAGGCCTAAAACTTACTTAGTGCTGTAAACCAATATTACTTCAATAAAAAAAGATCAAATACATATGAAAAATTAAAAAAAAAAATCAGATGGTTAGGTTCCCTTGTCCTCCTCTTCCACCCAGTCATGCAGTGAGAGATCCTTCTTAAGGGTGGCCCTTTTCATACCATTTTTCAGTGACCATGAGTCCAGTAGGGAAAGGCAGAGATCCTGACTTGGCTTAGGCTTTAGGGGACAGGAGAGGGCATACCGACTAGCAATAAAGGGAGATGTTCTTTTTCAATTGTTATTGTTCCTTGAATCTTTTTCAGGATCTTCTTTGTGAAGAAGGTGATTGACAGGGAAGAATGTGGGCATTCTTAGTTCTTCCAATATCTTTTTTCTCCCAACTGCCTTATTTTGTATGATTGACAGACAAAAATCTGTAGAAATTTAATGGATGAAACTTGATGTTTTTGCAGATACGTATATACCTGTGAAACCATCAATACTGTCACAAACTTATCTGTACCTCCAATCATTTCCTACCACCTCCTTTGGCTTTTAGTGGTAAAAACATTTAATTTAAGATCTATTCTTGGGCATGCCCAATTGCCTCCGACCGAAACACAGTTCACATACATCCCAAGGACTTGTATTCACGTCCCAGGCTGAGAACAAAAAAGATGTACAACTAAACAAAAATAAATAAAATACTTCTTCCTCTCTCTGCCTGCTTGACTGCTTGCTTAATCAGGTGAGGTACACACAACCAAAAAATGAAGAAATAAATAAGTAAAAACTACTTATCCCTCTCTCTTCCTGTCTACCTGCTTTAAACAAAGCTCTTTCTTTAAACAAACAAAACCCAATTATCAGTATCCCATTGTCTTTATTTCATCTAGTTCCCCTCTTTTTCCTTGGAGTACTTTGTAGTAAATTCCAGGCATCCTAACATTTCACCTGTAAATATCTGACAAGTATTATGAAGAGATAAGGATTTAAAAAAGGAGGCAGAACCATAATATCATTATCATACACAACAAAATCAACATTTTAATAAACCTTAATAATTATTCCAAGTTTAATTTTCTGTACTCAAAAGTGTGCCTTTATAGTTGGTTACATAAAATCTCATTTAGTAATTTACGTGGGAGCAACAAATATTTATTAAGACCTATTATGTGCCACATATTGTGTGGCACAATACTGCTCTACCTCTGTGGAAACAGGTGATTAATTGGTTACCCCAGATCAAAGACCTCAAGAGACAATGATAGGAGAGGATTTCAGAAAAGATGTAACTTGTTATTGCTCTTCAGAGATTCACATGATTGTGGGGCCTTAATGTTGATCAGAGTTCTGAACTCAGGTAGGAAGCCTCTGCTGTAACTCTCTTGCCAAACACTATCCTCTGGTATAAAGAATGTTTCTGAATAATTATTCAGAATCTCTTGTATACAGAATCTCTTATATACAATGCACTACACTTTATGCTGTAAAGACTTCCAAGGTGAATGAATGAGATTCTTGGGTCAAGGAACTCTTGGCAGAGAAGGGAAGGAATATATAATAAGGAAACAACCTAGAGTGCAAGGAAGAAGCCAGCAAGTGCGCAAAGAGAATAATTAAAATTAAACTGCTGTAGAAGCACAGAGGGCTCCTGAGATTACTAGGGTGGTGGATTTGTGGCCAAGAGAATAGAGGAGGAAGAACAAGCACCAAGTCAGCGATGACATTTTAGTTGGACTGTTAAGAGTAACAGAAAATTATTCATGCAGATAAACAAGAGGGAGAGAGAAGGGGATCTGAGGCCAAAGGGTCAAAATTAGCAAAGGCACAAAGGTGGACAAAGGTGCCAAGTGTTCAGGGACCAGACCAGTTCAGAGGCAACTTTGGATAAGATTCCAGCCAAATTATATAAAGCCTAAGAGATTTAAACTAAGGAATTAGGCTTTGTTTAAAAAGTATGAGGGAGATATTGAACACTGCAGTCAGAAAAATCTCCAAAGACACTACTTTATCATTCATTCATGAATTTAGGCATAAATTAACGTAAACACCACAGCATGCAGAAAAAATCTCCAGAGTCTACATTAATACAGCGTGGAAACCTCCTCTAGAATCTAAATAGGGCCGTAATCCCAAAGGAGTCCTCACATTTCCGTCCAATATTTTGCAGCCCCGGGCGTCAAAGACCGTAATTACTGGTTTTCCAACAGAACACGACCACAATAGTGCTCAATACATAAAAATTTATCGACATTACTGGGTCTTTAAAAAAAATCAGGTCCTCTCAAAAATTAGCAAGAGATTTTGGAGGCCATTACAATTTAAGTAAATGTTGCTGTTCGCAGTTTTCCAGAAATAAAGGCAATTATTTCCCCAACAGCCTAAAAATTAACCTAAATGAGACACCGTATACTTTAAGCTTGTTGGGCCTGCGTTTCCTTAATTTATGCCTGGAAAAGAATCAGAACATAATATAAAACCAATCCAAATAAACCTTTTTGGAGCAGAGACCTATTGAGCCCTCAGAAAAGACAGTTAAAAGAGACTCCCGTAAAACAAAAGCCTTACTGGCTTGAATCGCCGACTCCCACCCTTCAAGCGTCTCCCCGAGGCAACAGATCCCACCCGCCCGCGGATCGCCTGAGCCCACAGAACCCATACCCTCAAATTAGCCCGCAGACCCAGACTCTTGGCCAAGTTCTGCAGGTCACTGTACTTGAAGGAGTCCAGCTCTTGCACTGAGGGGACGATCATCGCGTTCTGCTATAACGGCGATCAAGCAAAGGAACAGACCTCCAACTTTCCAAGAGCCGCTCAGTACTCTGGCGCCACTATAAGCGTTGACCAAGCCAAATTTTATAGACAATTTAAATTAAGATTCCTGCACTTCCACTGGTTAAAATGTCTTGAAGGTGGGGCTTTCCTGGCGTTGACCAGTAAAAAAGCTGATTCCTCCCCCAATCAGACGCATGTTTTTCCTTCTCTCCTAACGCTTGGGCGCGGAAAGCCTGTCCAGCAAATTAGAGCGCGGCAGAGCACTGGCTCACGACGCCCAATGAGGATGCAGAAACTGTGTTGGGGCGGAGCGAGGTGGGTTTCAAACTGGAGGCGGTGTTTGCGCTAAGATGGCGGCTCGGCAGCGGCGCTGTGGTTCGCGCTATGCAAACCCATCGCGGGATGACTTTGTCGATGGCGTTAAAAGGGCGATTGAGGAAAATTCTTTAACAAATTCCACGGAATGGGACACTCAGGTGGTGAATGGGTCATCGCCGCTCGGCCCCTCAGAGCGAAAGGTGGACACCGACCCGCTGCTGCCATCATGGCTGCAGCCCGAGAAGTGCGCCGTGTTCCAGTGTGCGCAATGCCACGCTGTGCTCGCTGACTCGGTGCACCTTGCCTGGGATTTGTCGCGGTCCCTCGGGGCCGTGGTCTTTTCCAGTGAGTAGGGGCGGAGCCTGGAGGAACCCGGGGCGGCCGGAGAAGGTGTTCTTGCATTCGCTCGTGGGTGGACGAGAACCGGCTGGGGAAAACGGGATGGAAATTTGGAAGAAACTAACCTCTTTTGCTAGGGATTTGGGCGACTTTCCTTGATTTTTGTGACTGTAATGAGTCAGTTTGGAATGGGGAGGTTTTACCTTTCAAAACCTCAAGTGTTCAGGTGTATTTATTCTAATCGGTGTTTGTCTTCCTAGGAGTCACAAATAACGTGGTTTTGGAAGCGCCCTTTCTAGTTGGCATTGAAGGCTCTCTCAAAGGCAGGTACGCACTGAGAATTCCTAATGGTCTTTAGTTTCTGATTTAATGAGATTGAGGAGCGTGGGACTGATGTGTAATAGGTAAAAACAGTTTTCACCTATCTCGTACAGGAAGAAAAATGTATTATTACGTCCATCAGTGTACTTTTATTTATTTATTTTAAGTATATTATTGCAGTAACTTTGTTTTAGAAATAAAACTCATGAGTATGTTCCCCATATGTGCAGTTTCTTCATTCCTTAGATGTATATTAATACATCAAGCCCTCCACCAAATCACCAAGTGCTCTTCATTCACCCTTGTCCAGTGGGCTCCATCACCACTGCTCCAGCCCCCGCATTCACTCTTTTAACCTTAGATCTGTTGCAAGTATCTAAAAGTTGTTTCTGTTTCCTCTGATCCTTTATTTTGTCTAGTCACATTACACCTATGAGTGAGGTCATCCGATGTCTATCTTTCTTCCTTTGGCTTATTTCACTTAGTATAATTCTCTCTAGATCCATCTATGTTGAGTCAAATGACAGGCTTTCCTCTCTTCTAAGGTCTGTGTAGTACTCCATTATGTACATGTACCACATCTTTATATTCATCTGATGCTGGACACTTACGTGGTTTCCAATTTTTAGCTATAGTGAATACGGATACAATAAACATATGGGTACAAAAATCTCTTGAGTTTGTCTTTTGGGCAAATGTCCAGAAGTGGGTTGGCAGGATCACATTGGATTTCCATCTTCAACTTTATGAGGAGTCTCTATACTGTTGGCCATAGGGGCTGCACCAATTAGCATGCCCAGCAACATTGTAAAAGTGTTTCCTTTTCTCTACATCCTCTTCAACGTTTGTTTTGGTTCCAGACTTTCGATAATAGCCAGTCTTTCAGGTGTAAGGTGATATCTCATTGTTTTTTTGATTTGCATTTCCGTGATAGCCTGCAGCAGGAACATTTCTCTGAAGCCACAGAGTAGGCTTTTCTTGTGCCTGTTGGCCATCTCTATGTCCTATTGGGGGGGCGGGCGGTGTGTCTCCAATTCCTCTTCCCATTTTTTTTGATTGGATTGCCTGTTTTTCTGTTATTGATTTTCATGAGTAGTTTATGTGTTTTGGATATTAAGCCCTTGTCAGAAATATGAAACGCAAATCAATATCTTCTTCCAGTTAGTAGGCTGTCTTTTCCTTTGGATGATGTTTTCTTTCGTTGTGAGAAGCTCTTTAATTTGATGTTATCCCAGCTTTTTTCTTTTTGTTTCCCTTGTTGCTTTCATTTCTGATTCTAGTTGTGAGTCTTCTTTCTTTGTGAATCTAGCCTAAGGTTGTCAATTTTGCTTGTTTTTTCAGAGAACCAACTTTTGGTTTCGTTGATCTTCTGGATTGTCTCTTTGTTTTGCATTCCATTTATTTCTGCTCATATTTTGATTATTTCCTTTCCTTTATTGATTTATGACTTTAATTCTTCTTTCTCTAGTTGTTTTAAATGTAGGGTTAGGTTGTTTGTGATTTTGTTTGTTTGTTTGTTCCTTGAGATAGACCAGGATGCAGTGAACTTCTCTCTTAGTACTGCTTTTGCTTTGTCCCATGGATTCTGGTAGCTCCTCTCTTTGTTCTCATTCTCTAAGTATTTTTTATGTTCCTCTTTCATTTCCTCTTTTACCCAAGAATCATTCATATACATATTGTTTAGTGTCCCATAAAATGAGCTTCTTCCAGCTTTCACTTTATGGTTGACTTCTAGTTTTAAGTCTTGTGATTAGAGAAGGTGCTTGTTATGATTTCATACCTTGTAAATTTGTAAGACATGTTTTATGTCCCAGTATATGCTCTGTCATTGAGGATGTTCCCCATGTACTTGAGAAGAAAGGGAAACTGTAGTCATTGGATGAATTGTTCAGTATATGTCTATTAGACCTTATTGTTCCAAATGATCATTTAATGTACTAATTATTAACATCTGAGTTAAAATTTTTTTTTTTAAGAAAAGGTGCAGGTTAGGAATGAAGGCAAGCAGTGGTGGGTAAGCATGAAGAGAGTAGAAAGAAGCACTTCCTTTGTTTGGTTGTTCATCTTGGGGTCCTTGGGATGCATGTGGGCTGTGCTCTTGGCCTTAGGTGGCTGACCTACGTGCTACTCCACCAGGGTGCGCCACAGTTACCCCTCTTAAATGTGATGTTTCCACAGTCTCATTCCAATTATAGCAGGTTTTTAGAAATGCTTCCAGAGGCTGGTTGTTTTGGTTTTGTTTTCTGATTTTTTTTCTTACCCATATTCTGTTTTTTCCCCCCACCCCCAGCACTTACAATCTTTTATTCTGTAATTCCTGTGGGATTCCCATTGGCTTTCATCTGTATTCTACTCATGCTGTCATGGCTGCTTTGAGAGGTCACTTCTGCCTTTCCAGTGACAAAATGGTATGGTGAGTAGACTTAGATATTCTTTTCAAATAAATTTTAGATCTTCCAGAAAGCATAGAATGTTTGTACCAAAGGAGCTGTTAAAGCCAGGCACCGTCTCTTACAGAAAAAAAATAAAATAAAAAGACAGTAGAACCATACAATATTCTGATCATTTTAGATGTTTTATAATCATACCGTTGAACAAAAGGATATTCTTTCACTACAGAAGCTTCTGGAATGTAAGCTTTTAGAAAATAATATAGTAGTAGACACTGGGTTTGTGCTCAATCCCAGTCTAACTCCCATAGGGTGAGACTTCTCATTTGCATCATGTGTTTGTATGGTGTGGGATTTCATTCCCAGGTGATGGGATCAAGAATGGAAACCTGATCCCAGTCTAAGCCAATCAGTCTTTCTACCTCAGGAATTTGGAATCCTTATTTCAGATACTGTTCAGAAGGTATGGGTATTAAAGTTGGAAAGTGAAAGCTCTCTCTATATGGCATTTGTCTTTTTATGCATGTAGATGCAGAAACTTCTCTACTGATAGTACCTTCTCACAAATTATTTGGATATTTATTTTCCTAATAAGTTATTTTTACTTGTTTTTTGTTTATTATAACAAACTGAAACAGACACCATTTTTTCTTGACCATTTAAAACAAAAACAGCTATTGATGACCTAGTTTGTACTGGGCATTATACTTTGCCTCACTGAATTTTTTTAAAGGAAAGCTTCAGGCAGAAATAAAGGCAAAGAAGGCAGGCAGGCAGAAAGAGAGAAGTGAAGAAGCATTTTATTTTTATTTAGTTGTTCACATTGGTTGTTCCTCCTCCGACCCAGGGCGCAAACCCGGATCCTTGGAATATACATGGACTGCAGTCATTCATAGGCGGTTGACCTAATTGCTACTCCACCAGGCATGCTGCCTCACTGAGTTCTTAATAGGGAAACTAACTGTGGCTCTGAAATGTGGAGGGACTGAAATTTGAATCCATATCTTAACTTCAAAGCTCCTTTTCCTTTCATAAAAGTTTCCTTTTTCCTCATATAATGTGCTTAGTGTTTGCGTTACAGATGACTAAGTAATAAAACTGATAATAAAGTCTATCCTTTGCTATGAGGTTATTCAATATATATTAGGTATACTATTTGTTCTTCATTGAAGATTTTCAACAAAATATATTGAAAATGGATTCTTATTTTACATTCAATGTCTAGTTTCTTCTTGGGCATTTCTATTTCAAATTAAGCTTGGCACTCCCTGGTGGAGTAAGGGTTGGGTGCAGTCCACATGCATCCCAAGATCCTGGGTTTGTGCCCAGGACCAGCGGGAACAACCAAGATGAACAACTAAATGAAGTGCTACTTCCTCCTCTCTCTTCTGCCTGCCTGCCTGCCTCTGCTCACCTTTATTCCTGTCTGCACTTTTCTTTTAAAAAAAAATTGTTTTTTAAAGAATTAAATTTAAACTGGTGGTGGCGGGGCAAGTATCTCTAAAGTGTGCTATTTAGTAACCTCAAATCCTTTTGAAGAAAGTTGTATGGCACCAATGGGAACAGCCAGGATAAGCAACTAAATAAAATGAATAAAAAGATTTAAAGGAAATGTTCTAGCAGAACTAGAATTGAGCTTTTGCTTAGGAAAGTAAGTTTTTGTAACTAAAAATTTTAACATAAATTTGAAAAGCATTGTGGGAATTTAAGTAATTTCTTAATCTTTAAAATGAGGAGCTGAACTCAAAGGTCAGTATACTGTTATACATATATTTGTGTAAAGGCAAGGTGCAGAGAGGAGTGAAGGTGAGTAGGCAAAGCAGGCAGGAAGAGAGAGGAGGAAGAAGTACTTTTAGTTGTTCATGTTGGTTTTTCACTCCCACCCCCGTCTCAAACCCAGGTCCTTGGGATATATGTGGACACTGCCCAGTAGTAAGTAGAAATCAGGAAAGTACAGGTGACATGAAACTGAGAGGATAATATACCTACTTATGTGTATTACTTAGAATGAAATTGCTTGCTAGTAACAAAATTTAACAGTGATTTTTAACAAGAAGTAGTGGTGGTTGGCCACTTCAGGAATCATTTTTTTTTTTTAAAGGAAAGGTGCAGGTAGGTGTTAAAGCAAGCAAGCATGCAGGCAGGAAAAGAGAGGAAGAAGCATTTATTTTATTTGTATTTAGTTATAAATCTTGGTTATACTCCCTGGCCTGAGACTCGAATCCAGCTCCTTGGGATGTATGTGGCCTGTGCTTTTTCCGGAGGCAGTTGACTAACACTTCCACTATGGTGTACCCCAGGAATCTTCTAGTGATTTAGCCATCCCAGGGCTCCTGGTCAGCAGCTCTGGTTCTCTTGGCATATTCTTCTTGGATGTAAGATGGCTGCTACAGTTAGAAGCATTATATTCATAGATAGTAGCATTCCCCACTGGAAGACAAAGGATATGGGAAGTGTGGGAATATTCATTTTATCAATAAGTTCCTTATTACTGGCTAGAACTATGTCACAAAGCCATGTTAAGGTGGGGAAGCAAATATGTGACAGTAGGGAAAAAGATTGCTACAGTTGACGTAGCATAGTGATGATTCATTTTCCATAGCTGGGCACACTGCTGTCCTAAACAAAATCTAGGTTCTGTTAGTTAGCAAGGAGAAAGTGAGGACTGGCTATCGGACAGACAACTAACAGTATTCATCACAATGTGATTACTTTTTTTCATCTTATTTTAATTTTTTTAAAAAGTAAATGTAGTAAATAGGCAAGAATGAAAGGCTGTTAGGAAGGTAGGCAGGAAGAGACAGAAGGAAGAAGTATCTTTATTTTTTTATTTTTATTTAGTTGTTCACATTGGTTGCTTCCTCGCAGACCTGGGACTCAAACCCAGGAGTATGTGGCTTGTTCCTTCGGAGGTGATTGACCTAGCTGCTGCTTCACCAGGAGGTGCCACAATGTGATTACTTTTAACTGTTATACTGTCTGTTGGTGGACTATGAAGCTTATATTCAGTATGATTATTCACATAACTCTGGTTTTTATCTTTAGTTTGTCTTGGGATAATTTTGTCTCAAGTATTCATGGCTGGCAGAAAATTAGATGAGCTATCGAGTGTCTCTGATGGCTTATTAATTGAAAATTTGTTTTTTCTATAAATTACATTATGATCTTGAAATTAATTAGTAAGAAGATAGTCTTTACTTGATAATAACTGCTTTAGAGTGCATGCTTGGTTCAGTGATCATTTTAACTGTGACTTGGTATTAATATTTTCTCTGTTTTCTCTATAGCTATCTTTTAAAAACAAAAGCCATAGTAAATGCATCTGAGACGGATATTCACAACATACCTCTACCAGAAAAGGTCGCAGAGGTAAAACTTCATGATGGTTATATGTTTTTTTTAATACAGATAACTGAATAATTTGTACCAATGTGCTTGGGGATGGTGAAATGGTATAATACTCCAATAATCATTTATATTTGGCTTGACATCTCTTATTAAACTTGTGACACAAAACAAAATATTTGAAGCCATCTTGTGAGGTCTAATAACAGGTGAAGGAAAACTGCTCAGCTCCTGCCTTCCTCTCCTCCCTTCTGAGTTGGGAATAGTCACCATCATTTTTCATAGATCTGTCCTCTTTGCAAGTATCTTAATCTTAGATGTCTCAGAGGAAAGAATAATGAAGACTTCATTTAGAATTATTATTTAGGGGGCGTGCTGTTGTGGCTCAAATGGCTAAGACACTGGAATACAGACCACATACAGCCCAAGGACCTGAGTTGGAGACCAAAATGAACTAAATAAAGATGTTTCTTTCTCTTTCTTTCTTCCATCAGTGCTGCTTCCTCCTTTGAAAAAAAAAAAAGTGGGGGTGGGGGGGGGTGCTTATTTAAATGGATATTACTAGTGATGGTCTTGAATTAAAGAAGTCAACTTCGGGCACTTCCTGCTGGAGCAGCAGTGGTGAGGTCAATCAGTTCAGAAGGAGCAAGCCACATACCCTTGGTTTCAAGTCCCAGGCCCTGGGGAGGGGAGCGGTGGGGGTGGGTTGGGGGAGGAAGCAGCCACTATGAACAACTAAATAAAACTAAAAGAAAGATGATTCTTCCTCCTCTTTCCTCCTGCCTGCCTTCTTTCCTGCCTGCACCTTTCCTTTAAAAAGAAAAGAAGGAAAACTTTGTTTTGCTAGTGTGCTGACTCCTTCTGAGTAGAACGTTGGCTGTAGCTTTACTACCCTTAGAAGAACCCACCTACTGGATTGTTTTTAAGAGTTTTTTTTTTCCCCTCCAGCTTCATGTCTCCAACCCAGGTCCAAGGCTTTCACAGTCTGTCTTAGTCACCTGAGCTACAGGCGTTACTATTGTTAGTTCTGTCTTCAGTAATGTTAATAATAGTTTATTTGTTGCTAATTACATACTTAGTAACCATCTTCAAACTATCTTTTAGGACAGAAGAATAGTAAGTTTTTGTTTAGTTTTGATTTTTGGATTGCTAACTAAGTTCATGGAATCATATTCTAAGTTAGGAGTTGACAAACATTTTTGGTAAAGTATCAGATGACAAATATTTTCAAGTTTGACCTATATAGTTTGAAGTACTCAACTATGCAGTTATGGTAGAAAAGCAAACTTGGACAATATGTAAACAAATGGGTGTGGCTGTGTAGCAATAAAATTTAGTTAACAAAAATGGATACAGATTATCCTGCAGTAGAGTTTGCAACCCTTGCTTTAAGCAGCTAAGTTGATGAGGGGTATCAGTTAAGTATTGTGATTAAAAATAATTGGTATGGGTAAATGCTCCTAGAATGAAAGGCAGATGTGGCCCATGGGTATTACTCCCTACCTAGCAAAACAAAACAACCATCTTAAGTTTGTTAAATTTTCCTCGACATAAGGAAAAAATCTAAGCCTCGGTAAGATCAGTGACAACCCTTGAGCAACAGTCCATTCCCCCTTCTCTTCCATCCACCCTTCTCCGCATAGAGAATGAGTAGCGAAGAACACAGGAATCCTTTTCCCCCTAGTTCCCGTTTGAGGGTTGTGATACCTTTCCTGGAGAGGCAGGCTACCAGCATTTCTCATGAGAAGCTCTATCCAGGCAAGAACAGTCATTGTCAGGGTAGAATGCTGGGGACCCATTCACCCTTGCTCCAGCAAGCTCATGGGACAGAGGTTTCATGCTGTCAAGGACAAGCTGAAGAGACCAAAAGTGACTATCTACACAGCACTCTGCTTCTAAAGCAGGGGTGTCATTTCAAAAGACTTCATCCTCACGTCCAGCTTGGGAGCAGTGGTGCACAGCTTTTGACTAGGTTAAGATGCAGACTGTAAAAACAGAATTCTGAAGCTCTCCCAAGGGGATGTTGAAGTTTAAAAGTGTGCTGCCCAAAACAGTGGAGATTTTGGTGGTAAGTAATTAAGAAGCTAGTAATTCTATGAGAGCAATAAATTAAAACATGGACTCAGTAACTTACCAGAGAGAAAATAATAGCTTAAAAAAAAAAGGCCAGGGGTTGGAGTGGGGGTGGGGAAAGATAGGCTCTAAAAACTACCCTACAAAGGTTTCTGGATTATTTAGTTATAGTCTGCCTGTCATAACAGGGCATTGTCATAAACTATAGGGCAGTCAGCCAGCAGTTAATGGAGGCTAATAGCTGAAAGTGATACCAGTAGAGGCAGACAGCTGAACGTAGAGACCAGGAAACAGACAGTCAAAGCGATCCCTGATGAAAAACCACTGTCGTCCCAGGGTGACTGCACATTACCCAAGACTGTGTGCCCTGAGGAGTGACTTAATGGCTGCACACTGAGAGGAAAGAGGTGTCAGTAAAATAGTCCAGTCAACTTACTTAAACCAATAAGCAATAACAGGGGAGAGGGTATGTGATTAGTATCCAGAGTTGCTACGGTGTGTTATCTAAAATGTCCAGCTTTCAATTAAAAAATTAGTAGATTGCCAGACAAACAGGGAAGTATGGCCCCTATACAGGATAAAAAGAACCTGCTTTTGAAAAGGCCAGGATGTTGGACTTAGAATTCAAGACCTTAAAGCAGCTATTTAAAACATGTCTAAAAAACTAAAGGAAACCATGCTTAAAGTAGAGGAACATATGATGACAGTGTCTCATCAAAAAGAGGATATCCCTAAAGAGACAGAAATTATAAAAAAGTAATCAAATGGTACACCTTGGTGGAGTGTGGTTTGTTCAGCTGCCTCAGCCGAAGTGCCAGCTACATACATACCAAGGACCAGGTTTCGCATCCAGGGCCAGAAGAACAAGGTATATACAGCTAAATAAAAATAAAAGTGCTTCTTCCTCCTCTCTACTCCTGCCTGCCTCCTTGCCTTCATTTCTACCTGTACCTTTCTTTAAGAAAAAAAGAAAAATCAAATGGAAGTCCTGGAATTGAAAAATACTGAAATGAAAAATTTATTAGAGGGATGCGACAACTGATTTGAATTGGTCAAAGAATAAGTCAACAAACTTGGAGGTAAATTGATGAGATTATGCAATCTGAAGGAGAAAAAAAGAATGAATGAAAATGAACTGAGCCTAAGAGTCCCACTGGACAAACATCAAATATGCCTTAATATTAAACTTTGAGTAATAGGTATACAAAAAGAGAGAAGAGGAAGAAGGAAAAAAACAAGGGAGTAATTGTTGAAATCTTAAATTTGGTGAAAAAACAATTTACTTATCCAAAAATTCAAACATAGGACAGATGCACAGAAAACTACCTCACAACACATTCTAATAAAAATTGTTCAAAGATGACAAAAAAAATATTGAAAGCATTGAAAGACACTAGCGTTATCTGTTTGAGCAGAATTTCATGTTGAATTTTAGGTATTCTTACGTCTTGGGATACCAAATGTACTGTGTATACCAATCAGAAATAAGACTTTTGGTTAACTGACTTCAGCACAAGATTGTTACTCATAATTCTGCATTCCACGATAATTTTGATTCTTAAGTACAGGTTGTAATAGCCTGAAATTTTGTTCTGATGTAGCTATGAAAGGACTATTAAAAATTATCTAATAAAATGAATTGTTCTAAACTTGACTAAAACTGCTTTTGAAGATGATTTACAGAATATTAAGGTATTTGTTACTGTGAACAAAGGATTAAGGAAAAGAAATAAGATTCTTGCAACTGGAAAGGAGGGGAAGACTAGTTTAATTTTCTGTCTCTACACGCTTCTATCCCACTTTATTCTCGTCTTCCCAATTTTTGGAGTTTAACTTCGTGAAAGAAGTAGGAGGGGACAGAAAGAAACCGTGATACTCAGCAATGACAAAAGATCTTACTATGCTCTAGGTTTGTTGTATGAAATCCATTAAAAAATAGAACAAATGTATTTATGAAATGTTTTGAGACATTGATAGCTTTCAACCATGAGCTTAAATTTGAAGTAACTTCTACACAGTAAATTAAAATTGACGGTTAAGATGCCCTGATTACATATTTCTCTTTCCAGCTGAAAGAGAAGATAATGTTAACACACACTCACTTAAATTCACTGATGAAGATTCTCAAGAAAGTGAGTCCTGACCAGTCCAAGATAGAAAACTGATCCGGAACTATAACTCAGGCTTTATTGCTATCTTCAACAACAGGTGCTGTTTGATCATTTCTGGAGAAAGATCGGCTTCAAGAATGAATTGAAAATATGCTTTATGATGTTTAATTCTAGGCTGGTATTTTCAAATGATGTATAAAGTTATTTCTAAATGATAAGGAGACTTCTGTCCAGATTTCATATTTACTTTAAGAACTTATTTTAGCTTTGTATCAATTTCTTAGTGCTTATTTCTGAAAACATTTGACTGCAAATTTAGGAATTAAGAGGCAGTGTCCTATGAGTGCTCTAAAGATGTATGGCTGATCTGAAAACACTTGGGTTTAATATTGACTACTATTCCCACATGGAAGCAGTTGTTACATGAGTACTGAGAAACTATTTTTTTCTTATGTAACTATGGGTAGGTACATATTCTGTAGATAATAGTAAGTTGACTGGATAATATCTGATTTATCTTTTTTCTGTTGTAAACCGAGTTTAACATGAGTAATGAGGAATGATAAACTACTAAACATTCAACAAAATGCTGTTTTCTCATATTTTGCTTTATATAGCACTTTGACTCAGTAGCTTTTATTATTAATTTACTAATAATTTTAAGATATTATGTTCTCTGCTAGGGATAAAAAGTTAGCATAAACAGCTGCTTCTTAGCCTCATAGTTTATAATCCAGTCAGAGATGGACATTCAGGTAACTACAAAAGATATAACTACATAGTAAAGGTTTTGAAGAAAAAGGACAGAGTTATAAGTACATATGACAGGGGAATGACTTGGTCTGGGAGTCGAGAAGGCCTTTATGAGAAAGTGAAGTGTGAGCACTGGTCTGGAAAGATAAGGTGTTAATAATGTACTGGAACAGCATGTGCTGAAGCCCTTAAAAAGCAGCCTCACGAGTTGCAAAGGTGATCAGAAATCAGAGGGTACAAGACTTCACTGTCCTCCTGAAGGATGTTTTTATACCAAGAACTGTGGAAACCCTTGAAGAATTTTAAGGGAGGCCTGTGACAGGATGAAATTTACTTTTAGAGCTTTATTATGGGAGCCCCGTGAATGGGTATGAGGGACTGTGGCATTAGCACAATCAAGAGATGATACAGTCAAGTGGGGTGCACAGAAGCTAACCTGAGATGAAGCTAGAATTTTTATAGCCGCTTAATTGAACTTTATACTGTATATAAGGTATTTTTTCTTTATTAAGTGTTTTAAACCAGAGAAATTCTGATTTGTCTTCTGTGATTCTGATTCTATGTTTTAAGTTTACGAAACATGGTTCTAGTAAGTAAAGATGAAGCCTTCTGGCAACAAATAATACCCAAAAGGCTTAGTTACTTTTTCCTCTTAAAAAATGGGATCTAAAAGTAATAATACTATATTGCACTATACTGGGATTTTTTTGTGTGTGTGGGTACATCTGCCAAAATGTGTTTCCTTTATTTAAATGAAAAGGCTATTTTTAATATAGCTATTTTTCTTATTAACCTTTGGATTTGCCATTTTGGTTGAGACTTTCAATAGAAAATTGTTTAAACTGACATCAAATTAGGTGGCTGGTTTTAGTTTTGTTTTTCAAATACAAATTACATTTTCACTTTAGGTTAAAAAAGAATCCAAATGCAGAAGTGTGACGAAGAGTAAAACTATATTTCCCTTTTCATTTTTGAGAGGCATGAGATTGCTGCTGGGAAGTGAGCAGGCTCCAAAGCCAAACTGTTTGGATTGAAATTGTGTCCTGGGTATCTAGTCCCTGAACTTGAAGGAGTTAAACTATGCCTGAAAACAGGAATTAAAAAGTAATAGGATTTTGGCCACCCTGCTGGCCTAGTGGATACCAAAGCATCTGGGTTTGTCTCCCAGGATCAGGGGAGTAACCAAGATGAACTATATAGAAATAAATGTAAATAAAAAATACTTCTTCCTCTATCTTCCTGCCAGTTTGCCTTCATTCCTACCTGAACCTTTCCTTTAAAAACACAACAAAACAAGGTGGCAACCTGGTGGAGCAGCTGTTAGGTCAGTCGCCTCCAAAGAAATAAGCCACAAACCTTTAGGTTTGAGACCCAGGTCTGGGGAGAAGCAATCAGTGTGAGCAACTAAATAAAAATAAGTATGCTTTTGAAAACAAACAAAAAGAGCCCCACTCTTAATTAAGCCAACATTTAAATATTATGTAAAAGCACATTAGGCACATCTTTGTGGCTCTGCTACAGTGCAGGCTATGTAAAGCCCAGAGACCTGGGTTCCAGAACCAGGATGGCAGGGGGAGGGCATCTTAAGTGCTTTCTATGTTTCGAATGGGAAAGAGTCCTCCTAAAAGTTGTATCATTATATTTAGCTCAGTAGTTTTTTAAAGAAACTAAACATTGTTCATAAACCTAGCACAAGGTTGGACAGGAACAGGGGAAGTTCAATGGGATGGCTTTCTTCAGATGGCTGTTCCCTTCGACAGTGTAACACCAGAAACTGCCACAACTAGGTATCAAGAAACATGGATCCTTTTGTCTTTTTGACGTTTGGAGACTACCCCAGGATAGGTCTGAATAGATTCCTTTTCTCATTCCCATAATTTACTGCTTAGAAATTACCCCTTCCAAGTAACCACACAGTAAAATTTCAGTGCATCCTCAGCCCATGCTTTATTGCCAAAAAACGTATATACACAGGTGCAGAGTTCCAACTCACAGCAGTTTTTACATCAAAGAATAAAATTCTTCTAAATCCCCAAGATGCATAGATTAAAAAGCAAGCTGCCTTTTGTAATACTTTGTCAAATTCTTTTAACATCTTATATAGCAATGATAAAATAGAGAAGATGCTGAAAAGCAAGTAACAATAGTGAGCGACTCCTGTACTCACAGGACAGTAAATCAAACTATGTGAAGGATACTGTAATATGAATCATTTTTACTGTAAGTGATGGGTGGCTTTAACGTAAGCACAAAGATGACTGTAAAGGACTGATGATAATGTATTGCCAGAATACTTTTCTTATCCCTGGGAGAAAAAGACATTGTATTTGATAACATAATGTGCTATCATCAAAAGAGACAAATCCTTTTGAAAACTGTTAGTAACCTTAAGAAATCTGCCTTTAAAGAAGGTTTAGGAATATGGATTCTTAGGGAAATCTGTAATGTTTAGTATTCTGGTATTAACATTCTATATGCCTAGATGGGATCATGGGAATAGTTTATAGAGACTCCTTTTATTGGTTTTGTTGGTCGACAGGCATTAATATGCAAGAGATAATTTACATGTAGGATAATACCTCACTTCCTATATTTAAGTAAAGACCAAATACTACAATGACCAGACATCTAATTCAATTCTGAACCACTGGGAAGTTTTCATTCCACCTAAACCTTCCCAAGGGTTTTTGCAGGAATGTCCCACGACAAAGAATATGATGTTAAAATAAACTATGGGGAAAAAATTTTCTATCACAGGATATGAAATCTGAAATAGGCCTACCTAGTAAGAAGAATCTAATTCTGAGTTCTTCAGACATAATGAATTCCATTTGTACATTATTTGTCATCATTTGTATTACAAGGGTTATTGCAGTCAGGAATCTTCTCGATTTTAAGCTACCAGGATAAACTGATCTATAGGCAAGGTTTTTCTCAAAATGGGCAAATTTGTTCCTGTTTATCTGAATGGGATCAAAAGCTCTAGGCAACAAATTATGTAGTCTGGCCATCAACGATAAAACTAATTTTTAATGTCATAATAACAAAAGAAACAAAACCATGGATGTATCAATATTTTCAGAACTATTTCCACAAAACGGGAGTCTCCTTTGCTGCAGGAATCCTTTATAGCTGGTCAAGAATAGTACCAGAACAGCAGTAAAGTTATTTGAAAATCCTGGAATATCTGAAAATGTGCATACTGCCTCACTCACTTCAGAAAACTAGTTTTACAACATCTAAACTTACAGCATGTAAACTTTTATCAAACCCCATACCCAGTTACTTTACCCTCTTACACACTGGTATTCCCTACTTTTTTTTTTTTTTTACTGCTTTGAAACTCTTTACCTTTCTAATTATTCTAGCCATAGAGTTTATTTAGCATGCTTATTTTGTGCCTTTTATTTTAAAACATGCTTGGGACTAATGAAGCCAGGCAAAAGGTTAGAGAGTGAGCAATGTTATGCTCTGTTCCTGACAGTTTGAATGTCTTATGGTTGCCCCTGTTTATCTAGCTTCCATTTTCAGTGGAAGTAAGATAATCCTTACTTAGAAAGAGAAAATAATCCCAACAATGAATTCAAGATGTTGGGTTAAATCACTATTGCTTCATTATCAACAAATGCATATATAGAATATTAATAACCACATAACTAACACTAGACATTTCCAATCATGCATTAGAATACTAATACACTAAAATCAGATACAGGCTTGTCACTTGCTTGCAGTATCAACCAGGCCCAATTTTAATAAACATGCAGAGTAAACCCCTTGTTTCAGAAGGATTAAGGAAAATAACAAGATTACATGCAAACTTTCAACCAAAAATGTGGATTAATAAAGTGATTGCTTAGAAATGCAGGCAAGTGCTCCACATCTATCACAAAGCTGCATCAGAATAGAGGTACAAAAGTCACACACAAAAAGGTTAAAATTAGGACCACTATTCAGTTATTAAAGGCATAATTGCAAATCCTGTCCTTTTGGGTAAAGAATGATGTAAAAACCCTGGGAACAGAAAGATTTGAGAGATGTAGTCTTTTGGAGCAGTAAGTTTCTTGGCCATTTTTTGACAGTTATAGCCTAGGACACACAGTATACGGGTGGTGAAGGTGAGCTTAGGCAGAATGATCTGACTCATTAATGAGCATTACTTGCACAGCTCCCTGGGGAAAAAGTTTATGAACAGCAGAGCTAATACAATGTAAACTCAAAAATCAATGCCCTGAAATTTAGCATAGACCTCTGCTTTTAAAAACTGTTGGCCAAGGGATCCTTCCAAATGTGGTATAATTGATAGCCAAGCAGTGTTCTGATAAACTAGAAGCAATTTACTTGCACCAACAGCACCATGAGAATGTAAACTGGAGGCCAAGGGTCTCTTCATATTTTGCATATCACAGGTACACAAGAGTAAACATGGGACTACAACATTGAAAAGTAATCACATACTCAAAACTATTAATGTGGCTGCTAAGGGTAATCTTTAATTGTTCTAGTATCTAAACTGTTGACATCATTATAGTGTATAGCAGTGTCCTCAAGATCATGCATATGTCTGACTATTGCTTGGCTATTCCAGTGTCTCGAACACCAACTGATGGCAATTAAAGAGGAGCTATAGTCAACTGAATACAGCCTTCTCCCTATCATTTGGAATTGCCATGTAATAATAAATATTCAAGAGGCACTATTTTCTTAGATAGATTCACTTGGTTTTTATTTTCCCTGGGAAAACAAGGGAACAGAGACCTGATCTCAGGGATCTTCAAGGTGCTACAGTGATCCAGATGAACTTGAGGTAAAAGGAAGTCACTCCCCTCATTCCACTAGATCTTGATGTGAGTTATGTGATTCCTCAGATCAAGAAACTAGTTTGCTAGATTATTAAAATAAGCAATGATAGGTCAGAGCCTTGGCACATCTATAAGTTTTTGAAAAACCATATAAGGAGTGCCCTTGGTTCAATTGCTAAGCTGGCGGCTGGGAGTGTGGACCCTGTAAAACTCAAGGACCCGAGTTCATAACCCAGGCCTGCAGGGAACAACTGAAATGAATAAACAATTTAAAAAAAAGTGCTTCCCTCTTACTTCTGTACTTCCTTAAAATGCTTCTTCCTCCTCTCCCTTCCTCTCTTAACACCACTTCCTCACCCCCCCAAATACATTATCTTTGGCTATTCCCTTTAATCTTTTTGCTTTCCATCTTTAAGTCCTAGCTCACCTTAACCTAGTCATAGGATGAGGGAAAGCTCGCTATCCTAGTCCTTGGGTTTTCAAAATTCTAAATATACACACACACGCAAACTTATTTTTAAAAATGCACCCAAGAACTAATGAAGATGAGGTGACAAAAAAGAAAGTGTGCCATTCTACAAATGCCTATTACAAAAAAGGAGCATCAAAAGCAAAAGCCACACATGATGGCTTTACTGGGGCTGTATCAGTAGGAGGATATTTGTTTCCAGGATAAAAAATAGAAAAGTTTCATTTAACAGCTCTAAGCCTGTTTTAGGAAACAAACAGGGTCTTTAACCTTCACACAGTTGGTATTTCTCACACAATGATACATTCATTTACATTCATAGTTCTTAGAGTACCTTTTAAATGCTCTACCTAGAACATCTTTTCTTTTGTGCAACTCTTGATGACAAAGCCTCACATAATCACAAAAATAAACCACGAAATGAGTGAGACTTATTCTGTACCACCTCACTAACACAATTTATTACACATGCAAAACTTATTGCTACTAAAGCTACCTCTTGAAAATTATTAATTCATTTTATGGCTTTTGCATTTTTTGCAAGAAGAAATATCCTTCCCTATATACTGTGCTATTTTGCATTCATTACTTGTTCAGAGGTATTTTTAAAAATATTTAAATGCTTTTTAGAATGTACTCTCTCAGGCACCAACGTACTTCAGCCAAGAGTACAACTACTTTAAGATATGAGAATCTAAACCTGGGTCCCTGGAGATCTGCTACCCAAGAGTCTTTATTTATTTAAACTTGCTTCTGCACACAAGGCAGACCACATTTAGTTTTGTATTTCCTATCCTGCTAACTGTAGAATCTGTGTCAATAAATCCTGGATTCTCCTGATACTGAGATCTAAAACTTACCTCAGAAAACTGCTATCTCCACGTTTTCAAAGCAGTGTTTAGAGGTAGAAATTTCTTTTCTGCAGAAAACTACTTTATGCTTTCCGAACAACTTTTATTTTCACAAGTAGAAAAAATGAAGGCTCGGAGGCAGCTTTACTAGAACCTAGCAAAAGAGCTAGACAACCTGTGTGGGCTCCATCCAGCTACATTTCCAATTCTCATAAAAATATCTGGAATCCATCAATATACAATTGAGCAGATTTAAGAATAGGAAGAGTGTGATAAATTAATCTAGGACACTAAGCTATGGACCAGTGTTATTCTATTAGCACATAACATGTTGCAGACAGGAAATGCAACTGTCTACAGATTAGAAATGCACTCAAGCAATCAACACAGCATCTCAGTAAGACATGCAAAAGAACTGAGAAAATAAATAACCTAGATGACACATAATCTGCAAACAGCATAGGAACAATCTCACCTTAACCTAAGGGACCAAAGCAGAATCATGATCTGGGGCCTCATTTTGATTTAAGATTTCTAAGACACAAAGGCAGATAGTTTCCAGCTACTTTGTAGAAAGCTTAAATACCCTCAAACACAGTATTTAATTAACTCTATGACCCCCACATTTCTATACATAAATGAGTCTTTTTGGCCTTAATCTCTCCTTCCCCTAGGGAGAATATCAAAGATTCAGATACTTATGCAAAAAGAAAAGATCTAATTTTACACTATTGGTTATTGATAATTCGTCCTGAAATTTAAATTATTACAAGGCTCATGCACTAAACCCCTAACATGGCACTACAATATGCTACCAAGCACTAATGCTTACAAAACTATACACATCTCAAAATGGAAGACATTGGTGATTTTGTTGTTCTTAAACAACTTGTAACATTTGTCCACAAGTATTAAAATATACATATATATATATTTCTATTGCACATATCCCGTTTTTGTTTTACTTTTTAAAAGAAAACCTGTCAGCTAACACGGATGAACAAAAAAAAAAGAAGTAGGCACAGCTACGCACTGGGGCATAGTTTTGCCTAAAGTTAGTTTTGTCATCCAGAAGGGGACAACACAGGTTAGGTTAAAAAAATGTAGATGTATTACTCTAGGCAAGAACAGGAATGTATCCATTTTGTTAAATGCAATCTGGAGACAACCATGGGAGATGCAGGGACAATTTGCAAGGGAGCATTAAACAGCGGTTTTCTTAGCTATAAAATAAAAAATATAAAGCAAGAAAAGAAGTTGAATCTGATACATATTCAAATAAGTAGGCCAGAACTGGCTTCAAAAGGGCTGATTATAATAAAGATACCCTATCCATGGCCAAAAGATCCTACCCCAAAAAACTGCCAGAAGGACATAAAGAAGGATGAGTAACACTTGGGAGATACAAATTTTCCATGAAATGATTTTCTCAGTGTAATAATAGAACTCACGAATATAGGTTCTATTGTCTTTAACAATTTAAAAATAATAAATGAAAACATCCAGAAGTGGCTGGGAAGTTTAGAGAAAAATTTGTTACCTTTATCCAAAGTTGTTCTACTATGCTTTACCGCTCAGTAATTGTCCTCGATAAAAGGAAATTATCTCCAGTATATAATTATTTTACTAAAAAAGCTTTATTATGCGAATTCAAATTGGTTGACCAATCTGACTAATCCTAAAAGGGCTCAACATTTCCCACTGTGGCTATGTCTAGCACTCTCAAATTTTGGTAAATCTGCCCTACGTTTTCATGCATGCATGGTCCTGGGTGAACACTCCCTAATCACAGAGGTGATCTAAGACTGTACTTAATGTCACCTAAGAAGTTTAAAATTCTTTACTTACAAAGACTCGTTAATAAAGGTTTCATTTTTCTTATGTAAAGACCTGATAATTTATACATGGGTTATCAGTTGATTTGGAAGCAAGGTCATCTCTCGTTTTTTTTTTAAAGTTTGTTCATCATATGGTAGAAGGAAAGAAAGGAAAGGAAAGGAAAATCCATTATTTCTTACTGGAAATACTTTTCTTGTTTGAGGTTTTTTTCAGACCCCGAATTTCTTCTAAATCTGCAATAACCCAATCACAAATTTGGGAACATTTCTTCTGAGGCCTATTCTCTGATGAAAAAAATTCAATTCCACTGGGGGAAGTTACCTGAGTCCCAGCCTTTTCAACTAACATTATACTTTTTGCCTAGAAAAATAAACATCCATGTACCTATCTTGAGTCAAAGGAAATAAGTTACTTATGATTTTACAAACAAAAGGAAATAAGTTACTTATGATTTTACAAACAAAAGGGAGCTACAGAATGTAAAATGTCATAAAGTCAAAAGGAGCTGCATTAGACATTCTTGCTTCTTTTTCTTAGGAGAAAGGAGTTATAAAGAGACTTTCCTCATTATTCCTCTCATTCCTCCATGTCCAAAGCTGAAAGCAGGTCATACTGGAGGGACCATCACATCTTCTAAACAGGAAAAACACTGATGCCACTTTCTTCCAGCCCTAGCAGTACAGAAAATCAAGTCTCAAATGCTACAGAAGACTCCACAAAAAAGAATGAAGCAATTTGTAATAGAGCAGACACTCACTGTAGGGAGGTGAATGGAGTTTCATCACTAGACTCAAACTGTTTTATCAGCTTCTCATTAAACCCAAACATGCATTCATAGGGTTAGCATTTGCTCATAGTCTTTCCTTAAATGGAAAAAAAACCAACCAAGAAACCACATTAAAAAATATCAAATGTCCCAAGACTTCTGAGAATGAACTTCCTTCTCTAGGAGAAAAACCCCTCTTCTCATCCAAAATTACATATTTACACATGTAAAAATATGTATTCAGAAACTGATGGTTTATTGATGTATGAAATTAATCTTGAGATTTCTTGTCTTTATGCTTCATTATAGGTTTTATTGCAGAATTGGACCTTTGTTTTTATCCAGTAAGTCTGTCAGGAGTTAAGATATATATGTAATTTTTTAGCATCTTTCATTTCAAATGAAAGCACATATTTTGAATTTACTGCTGCAGTCTTAACTGTGCTTATCATGACAGTGGTTGAAACTGGAAGACATTAAAAACAAAATAAAAACCCTGATGTCTTTAGTCTTCTTGTATGGGACAAAAGGTAAAGAATTCAGAAATACCACTGTCTAAGCAACTTTGTCAAAATAAACATCAGTATTCATCTTGCAAAATAATTGTCTCAATTACGCAAATATCAGCAAAAGATGCGAATCAGCTGGTGCTTTTTTCCTGGAGGAGACTGCAGGATTACTGTATCCTAGGGACTTCCATGTTGAATCTGAGAGCTATTCTTTAAAGCAGATTTTTTCATTCTAAATCTTAGAGGTAAAGTGTAGCGAAGAAATATCCACATTTCAAGGGAAAGTGGCTAGATAAAAGAGATAGAACTGATCCCTTCAGGAGACAAAAGAAATACCTGGAAACAAAAAATGAACAGGAAGATTAGAACCAATATTTCTGCATGAGATTATTTTTCAAAATACTTTAAAATGGCCCCATTCTGTGCTTTAAATAGTTAAGGCACAAGCTATGCAAACTGTGGTCCTGGGTTCGAGACCAGGGTTGGAGATGAGGTACAAAAATTTTAAAAATTAAATAGAAATACACAGAAAATAATATTTTGGATTATACGTTGTCTAAAAGAAAAATGTCCAACCATAACACTAAATTCGACATTATCATCAGAAAAATAGAAATAGTAACCACAAAAAAAAGACACAAAAGTTAGATTTATAACACGTATTTAAAAGTAGTACTGTACTGCAAAGTTGATATTTGAGTAAAAACTCAAACCATGTTATCACCTTACTTTAAATTATCTTTAACTACAAAAGATCAACAGTGAACAATATAAGTTTTGTAAAATGTAACCAATAAGTAAAAGATTTACTATGCCATAATCACCAAATACAAGCAGGCAAAAACATTAACAATTCATTGCTGTTAAACAGTATCTGTGAAAATGCAAAAGTAAATCTGACACAAGAGGAAAAATATTGTTTAATTCCACTTATATGAGGCACCTAAAATAGGTAAATTCATAGAAACAAAGTAGAATAAAGGTTACTAGAGGCTGGGAGGAAAAGGAATGGGGAATTTCTGTTTGGGGTGATAAATAAATTCTGGAAACAGACAGTGAGTGCCTGACAATGCGAACACACTTAAAGCCACTGAATTGTATATTTAAAAAGTTAAAATGGACACACCCTGGTATAGTAGTGGTTAGGTTGATCGCCTCCAAAGAAGCAAGACACATACTTCTGGGTTAGAGTCCCGGGTCAGGGGGAAACAACCAGTGTGAACAACTAAATAAAAATAAAATAAAATGCTTCCTCCTCCTCTCTCTTCCTGCCTGCCTGCCTACTCATCTTCATTCCTGCCTGCAACTTCCCTTAAAAACCAAGTTAAAACAATAAAAATATTTGTTATGTATATAACATAATGTTATGCATATGTATATTCAATAATAAATCACATGTATCATTTATACATATAATAAAAATACAAATATGTATATTTATTTTAGATTAAAAAAATGGCCAATAATAACTGGCTGACAGGTCTTCTTAGTTCTCCATTTTTAGTATACCACATAATAAAAAATCATTGTAAATTAAATTTGAATAGCCTCTTCTGGTTGAAGATAAGATAGTGATAAGATAGCCCTCTAATTCAAAACATAGGAAAGGCAAATGTAAATTAATTCAAAATCAAATCAAGAGGAACAAGTGAATGTATACTTGTTTGCAAAAGCAGCAGTGAAAGCAAGAGGTAAAAAATTGAAAAGGTTCACAGACAGGCCTTTAGAACCCAAGGGGCAAAAGGGATGTTTCACTATATAAGCTTATCAGGCTAATTCAAAGCTTGCGCCAGCCACTAGATTGTTCTGCAATTCAATTCTATGGCAAGATAAAATTGGCAGTAATTTTGAGAGGAAAAGAGAGGAAAAGTACAAAGAGGCTTAATAATATTAGGAGTCTGTATATACTCTTTTACAAACATTCCTTCATGAATACAAACTAATAAAACACATTTATCAGCATGCCCTTGTGGCTCAGGCAGCTGAGATGGCTGACTGAGGTGTGGACCATGGAGTAAAGCCCAGAGACTCTGGTGAGGTGGGTGAGGGGCAGAACAGCAAAATAAACTAAATACAAATGCTTCTTTCTACTCTTCTTCCTTAACGCTTACTCCTCAAACAATCTATATCTTAATAGACAATAATGCAAGTATATCATAAGCTTATATTCTCAAGATACCAAATTTCACATCTCAGGCCAGAAAGAATCGAAGACAGCATTCGAGAATTCTGCGATAACATCAAAATGAACAACATTCGCATCATAGGGCTTCCAGAGGAAGAGAGAGCAAAGGAGGCAGAAACCATATCTGGAGAAATAATAGATGAGAACTTCCCCAATTTGAAGAATGAAGCAAGCCTCTAGATCCAGGAAGCTCAAAGAGTTCCTAATTAAAAAAAAAACCCAAACAGAAACACATCAAGAGACATCGTCATAAAAATGTCAAAAATACAATATAAAGAAAGACTACTAAAAGTAGTCACAGAAACATGTCACATACAGAGGAGCCCTCATAAGATTGTCAGCAGACTTCTCAAATGAAACTTTACAGGCCAGATGGGAATGGCATAATATATTCAAAGTGCTGAAAGAAAAGGCTTTTCAACCTAGGATACTATATCCAGCAAGATTATCATTCAGAAGTGAAGGAATTATAAAAATCTTTTCTGACAAGCAAAAGTTAAAGGAGTTTATCACCACAGAACCAGCTTTGCAAAAAAATATTAAAGGATGCTCTGTAAAGCATAAAGAAACCCCACAGAAAAACAGTAAGACAGCATATACACCATAATGGGTGTCATCTGCCAGCCTTGGTCAAATTAAAACCTCCAGCATAGTTTCTTGCTTCCAGTCCTTGTTCATCAGCACAACTTATCAACAACCCGGTAAAAGTGTCCCTTTCTTGCTTGTCAGCTTCTGTGTACTTTCCATAAACTAGTCCTGACCCAAGACAACACGGTGACTTTCTTCACCACCAATGGACAACAACTACATCTTCTCCAGATGACAAGAATCCCAACCTTAGGGATCTTATCAGCATGTTCCTTCCTCAGCTCTCCTTCCCTGGGTACATTTTACAGTACTCACCACCTATATAGTTAGTGCCCCAATGTAATTCACAATCATATGTAAACCTTTCATGTTTTCATTAAAAAAATTAAAAAAAAACATACATATGCATATATGTGCATGTATCACAAACTATAGAACCCATTTGAAAATTGAATGAATAGTAGCTTGTAAAAGTCAGTTTTGCAACCCACTGTAGCTCAGGCAGCTAAGGCACAGCCTTTGAAAAGTCTTGGATCCAGGTTTAAGACCTGGGGCTGGAAAAAAGATAACTTTAAAAAATAACAGAAGAAAAAAAAGGAAAAGAGTTACTTGATGAAAATCTATAAAGGAAACATTAAAAAATAATAATAAAGCGAAAGTTCTGGCCATGGCCTACAATTTACCATGCCTACCATATCTCTTTTGACCCCAACTCTGCCTGCCGTCCTTCATGAGCTCCAACCACACTGAACTCCTTGCTCTTCCTGGAATGTCAAACATTACTTTCTACTTGATCTTCCGTCTATGAGAAGATGTCCCCCAAGAATCTTCATAGCTCATCTTCTGATAACCCTGACTCAAATGTCATCTCAATGAGGTCTACTTTGCCCCTATTTAAGATTATAGTGATTATACTGTCCCACTATCTTACCTACAGTCACACTCCTGCTAGGCCCCTTTACCCTGCTCTACTTTTCCTTTCACCCACAGCACAGAACACTAGCCTCCTATATAAGCTACTTTTTCTTTCTCATTTACTACAGGCTTATCTAAAATATAAATTCCACCAACTGAAAAAAAATCAAGCCCCCTCTGAAGCTCAGGCAGCTAATGTGCAGGCTGTGAAAGCTTGGAACCTGGGGCCAGGGTGGAAACAAACAAAAACACAAACATTGTTCAATAAGTGAATAGTAGGGATGTTAAATGTATATCCAGCATATTGTATTTAATATAAACAGGTTCTAGAGTTAAGTGAGGAA
Source organism: Solenodon paradoxus (assembly GCA_004363575.1). Lineage (NCBI taxonomy): Eukaryota > Metazoa > Chordata > Mammalia > Eulipotyphla > Solenodontidae > Solenodon > Solenodon paradoxus. The sequence continues at coordinate 84,898 of RJWH01000743.1, read as the reverse complement.
AACTATTACTATATACTCTGACCTACAAAATATACAAATATATTCCCTGTAAACTTGGTACCTTACTAGGTACTTCTGGGCCTCTGAAGTCACTTGTTTAATACTATTGAACATACAAAAAAATAACCTCAATTAGAACATCTGATTTCTTGCAAGGATGGAAACAAGAAATAAGAATTATTTTTCTTTTTTAAAGGAAAGGTGCAGGAAGAGAAGGAAATTTTTTTATTTCAGCTGTTCTTCTTGATTGTCCTCCCAGCCCCATGACGTGAACCTGGGTCTTTGGGATGTATGTGGACTATGCTTGGCCAGACACAATGGTCCTAAAACCACTACTCCACTAGGGCATCCTGAGAATTTTCAGTATGATACTTAGGCAAGCCAGATCTGAAACCAAATGACTTTGTAATGGCAGTCAGTTTCCAAAATTGTCCATGGTTATTTTTGCCTCCTGATATTCACACCCTTTTTACAGTACCGAGTGACAATGAACCAGGGCTGAGCTGTGTGACTATTATTGTATAATAAAGAATTTGACAGGCCTTTGTCCCCGGGAGACTTTAAGTCCTTGGAATTTATAGTAAATGAGACAGTGGAAATTAAATTAAATTAATTAAACACTCTTGAACAACCCATGGGTCGAAGATCCACAAGGAGAACTAAAAATGATTTGATGGTCACCTTTGTGATGCAGAAGGCCGGAGTAGCTAAGGCACGGACCATGCAGAAGCCCAGGGAGGCCAGGGAAAAAGGAAAAAGAAAATAATTTGAGACAAATGGAAAAAAAACAAAAATGAAAAACCCCAACATACCGAAATTTATAGGATGCAGTGAAACAAGTTCTAAAACAGAAATTTATAGCTATAAACATTTCTGTTAAAAAAGATCTCAAATCAACAACCTAATGTTACACTTTAAGAACAGGAAAAAAATAAAAAGCTAGCAAGAAGGAAAACAGCAATTAATAGAGCAGGATAAATGAAAGAGAACAGAAAAATTGAGAAAATAAAAACAAAAGTTGGTTCTGACAGGGTCATTGAAAACCCTGAATTTGCAGTTAATAGGTCGGCTGGAAATCTTCAGAAGTATGGCTAGGCTCTAAAGTGAAAGCAGACCAGGTGAGGCCCATGCCCTTTGACTTAATGTCTGCATTAACTACAAATGATCAGTCATATTGTACTGCAATACACTAGATGATGCAAAAAAACAACCGACAGAATAAGGAGGAAATGATAGTAACTTCTGAGGCAAGGTCTGAGATGACGCTATAGCTTCTGCCTTTTCCTCTTGGATTATTTGGGGAGAAGCCAGCTGCTGTATGATGAGGATACTCAAGTGGTCCTGGGAAAGGCTTACATGGGAGGGAAGTAAAGCTCCCCACTAGTATGAATTTGCTAGCCATGTAAAAGAGCCACCATGGAACTGGATCAGATGACTGCCAACCCAGCCAGTATCCCGACTGCAATTATATAAAATACTTCAAGCTAGAAACTCGCAGCTAAGCTGCTCCCTAATTCCTGACCCACATAAACTGTGTGAGATAATATATGTTTACTGTTGTTCTAATTCACCAAGTTTTGGGTAATTTGCTGTGTGATAAATAATTAATATACTTTGATTCCTCTTAAGGATGGGAAGAATGATATACGAGGGGAGTTAAATATAATTTTCTTACTTTGCTATGTAAATAGTAAATTCAGAATATATTTCACAAAACAAAATGGGTATCACTGTCATTAAATGTTAAGTTTTTAAATGTCTCATTAAAAATAAGTGCTAAGCTTGCTGAAGTTTCTGTCCCCAAATATGCATACATTATACTAATGTAAAATCAACTACCTGCAAAAATTTTAACTTAAGTCATTCATCAAGTATTCAGTGCTTTCTTTCTTTGAAAAAATTTAGTTATTTCTTGGATGGGTAACAAATGCACATGATAGAAAAAGGTAAAATTGATATACACTGTTTCTTGCATATCCTTTTAGAGGTGCTCTACTGCTACACAGTATCTCTATAAGTAGATTTATTTCCTCCCCACAAATAAAAGCACACTATACACCTTGTTCTGCACTTTGTTTTTCCCTTTAATGTATACTAGGGATATTCTGTATCAGAATCAAAACTACCTCAGAAGTATAGAAGCACCTACCTCTATTTACATCAATCCCCTATATATACATATTTAGATACTATCATATTATGCTATATCAAGGTCAAGGTTTATTATCTACTGAACTTAATTAAGGTTCTAAATCCAGCACACCCTGGTGGAGTAGTGGTTAGGTCAATTGCCTCTGAAGGAGCACAGGCCATATACCCCTGGGTTCGAGTACCGGTTGGTGGGGGCAGGGGAGAACAATTGTGAATAATTAAATAATTGAAAGAAAAAAAAAAAGATGCTCCCCCTTCTCTCTTCCTACCTGCCTGCTTACTCACCTTCATTCCTGCCCGTATTTTTCCTTTAAAAAACAAACAAATAAAACTCTTACCTATATTACATAGGGCATTTTGCCCATCAATTTTTAGTTCTTTTATTTATTTATTTATTTTAAGGAAAGGTACAGGCAGGAATGAAGGTGAGCAGCAGGAAGAATCACTTTAATTTTCATGCAGTTATTCACACTGCTGTTTTCCCGGAACGAAGACTCGAACCCAGGGATCTGTGTCTTTGCTCTTTCAGAGGCAATCAACAGAACCGCTATTCCACCAGGGCACATCTTTAGTCCTTTTCACACTCAGAGAGATATAGTTTTATTGTTCTACTTTTTTTCTTTTTCTTTTTAGAAAGGAGGAAGCAGCATTTATTTTATTTTTATTTAGTTGTTCACAGTGATTGTTCACCCCAGAACCTGGGACAGGAACATGGGTCCTCGGGATATTTCTGGATTGAACTCCTTTGAAGGTGGCTACATAACTGCTTCTCCACCAGGGCATGCCCTAAAGATGGGAATGTTTTTTTTTTAAAGAGCAAGAAAGGGAGAAGAGGAAGAAACCTCTTTATTTAGTTAGTTGTTCATTTTGTTCTTACACCCCAGGTATCAAACTCCAGTCCTTGGTCTGTATGTGGTTCACAAACTAGTGTCTCAGCTGCCTGAGTCACAAAAAGTATGTCTACTCAATTCTTTTCATTATAGTAAAATACACATAAAATTTATCATAACTCTTTTAAGTATACAGTTGAGTGGTATTAAGTACCTTCATATTGTTGTAGAGCCATCATTACTATCCATCTCTGAACTCTTTCACATCACAAAACCGAAGCTCTGTACCCACTAAACAATAATTCCCATTTCCTCTCCCTGTAAACCCTGAAAGCCACCATTCTACTTTCTATATCTTTGTTATTAACTTTGCTTTTAATTTTCTTTTTCCCAAAAGAAAGGAAGGGAGAAGAGGAAGCCGTATTTGGAAGAAAGGAAGGAGGAAAGAAAAAGTATTTTTATTTATTTACTTTTTGTTGCCCCCCCGCCCACCTCCACCCCAGTGCAGATCTCAGATCCCGGTCCTTGGTCTTTACAGGGTCTATACCTCAGACACTGGCTTAGGGCATAAGCCACCAGGGCTTTCCTCTATGTTTTTTAACTACTTTAAGTGCCTTATATAAGTGGTATACAAGATTTTAATCCTTAAAGTAGTTGTACACGGAACGATTTTCACATAATGTAATCTAGGTATATGACTAACTTATGGGTTGAATTGTATCCTCCCCAGATTTATATGTTGACATCCTAACTGCCCCACAGTACCTCAAAATGTGATCTTATTTTGAAAGTTAATGCCCATGTAATTGGTTAAGATGAGGTCACACTAGAGCAGAGTGGCCCCTAATCTGACTATTATCCCTATAAAAAGGGAGAAATTAGAACAGACACACAAGGAGAATGCATCATGTGAAGACTAGAGTTACACTGCCACAAGGCCAGGGACTATACCACAAGCTAGAAAAAAGGCCTGAAATAGATCCTTCCCTAGTGCCCCCAAAGGTGCATGGCCCTACCAAAATCTTGATTTTGAATGTCTGATCTCCAAAACTGTTAAACAATTCATTTCTGTTGTAAGTCACCCAGTTTGTGGTACTCTGTTATGACAGTCTTCAGAAACTAGTATAGTAGTATGAAGGCTGTTTTGCAGATAAGTTTACTGTCAATCATTAAAACACATATCACTGCTTACTCTTTGAGCAACAGAACATACTGTACTTCTTTGGTAAATTCAGAAGATACCCACACTTGGTACTGAATAAACACATACCTAGGAATATTAAAAATTTACTGAAAAAATTTAGAAATTAAAGACAAAAATATCAATGTCTATAATTAAAATTTAAGCAAATATATTCTAATATTTGCCTACTAATATTTATATTTTATCTTCAATCTAATTAAACTTGTATCTTTTTTCTTTATTCATTAAAATGTATTGGTTTGAGCAAATGATCTACTTTTTCTTTTCTATTGTTTTTCTTTAATGCATACACTGCTCTTATTGAAAAACAAAAGATTTAGCTTTAAATAGAAACCATTTATAGTCACTTTTGAGGTTCATAATCTGTTGAAGCTAATAGTTTATTCCATTTCCATCCAGCTATTTTCAAACTGCTTAAACACTATTTGAAAGCATTTGTTACTATTACTCACTTACCAGATCCTGAGTTCAGAATTTTGTTTTCTTTTCAAGATGAATATGAAAGCACCCAAAAGTCAAGGAAAATATTCTTCCTGTGATAAGGAAAAATAAAAAGGATGTTACAGTTAATATACAGCCTTCATTAATTCAAATGAATCAACCTGTTCTTTAAAAAAAACCCAAAAACCTCACTCACAAACCACTGAAAAAACAATCAGAAAGAAATTACTCACTGCCTACACAGGCAATTTTACACCTGTCAATATTCTTAAAATCAGTGTTTCCCAAGTTGTTATTCAACAGCATCCCCCCTTGGTGAATCTAATGATACTATAGACCCTCTTTTCCCCACAAAAGACCTTTACTTTAGCATAAATGACATTGCAGCTCCCTTCTGCCCTTATCTTCTTTCTTCTACCTGAAATGAAGACACTCTTGACAAAAGTAACTGAAAGATTTTTTTTTTTTTTTACAAGACCTTTACCTGGTATTTAAATTGGTTAAATCCAGGGCCGGCAAAAGTGCATACAAGAAACATTCAATGGTATTATGACATGTCATTTGAACTGGACCCAACTAATATGACAGTTTTAAACCGGCTTCACCAATGCAGAAACCTAATCACACGAAACTTTCCAGAATTTTAAGACCGAATGAGGGGTTATGACAATCTAAACTACAAAAAGAGATAGCCTGTAAAGTTAAACAAGCCTCAAATACGAATGACTGACAGTATTATATACTGCAACCCCACCCACCTTAGAGTCAAATTACTTTCTGCTGTTATTTCCCAAAACTGTTTTTCATTCTCTCTATACAAATAATTAAAAAGTGATCACTGACTCCTTGAATACTGGAGAACAAGGGTGAATTTTAGAGACCTACACTTAATAGCGATTAATGCGCCATTACGGCAATTATCAGGACAGGACAAAGCTAACTCAGATCTTAAAATTTTGAAGGTAGGAATGAAAACGAAAGGATATAGAAAAGGTAGCAAAATAACATACTTGATACACATACTCATATTAAAAAGCCTGGAGGAAACTGTCAGATCAAATCTCAAGGTCAACGGGCCAGGGACACGCAGAACGGCCACAGGCCTTAACTGAGAGCGGAGTCCTAGGCAAAAGCGGGCACGAAGCCGTGAAGCGAGGAGTATAAATAAGCCATCAAAGATATCCTGAAAAAAATAAACCGATGACTGACGCAGCCAGATATACACAGGTGTGGGTGCACAACATCCCGGAGCAAGCTGGAAGCACAAAGACAGTCAAATGCATACGCACTGAGAACAGTGGCGGGTCAAGGACGGAGGCAGTGCGACACACCCCGGAAGGCGTGTGCCGCAGCCCGAGGGAAGCACAGGAAGAAAACCCGCGCCCCGCTGAGGCCCCGCGCCCGCTGCAGGCAGGCTCCGCGCTTCTTATTCTGGTTGATTTGGACCGCGGCACCACTTGTTCGTCTGCTAGTCGTTGGCACTCTCGGCTTACCCTGTACAAGCCAGAAGAAACACTCGACCACCGGGGGTCAGTTGGCCCCCGGCTCAAGGGCCGGCAAGCCCCGGTGAAGCTCATTCCGCCATCTTTGCTCCTTCTCAAATCTGCCAACCCCGCGTCCGTCGTTCCACAAGCCCCGCCCCTGCGGCTGCTTCTAAGTCCTGACTGGACAATGACTTACGCAGGCGCGCTCTCCTTCGGGTGTATGTTGGTTGGAAAGTACATCAATCAAAAACGCTAGCCCCACCCTTTCTCCTTGTTTTGTTGTGTTCGGTCCTAAGGTTGAGGTGGTAGGGGCAAATGCTTTTGTAATTCGTATGTTAAGAATGTAAAATTATTTTCCTGTAGAAGCCGTGTCACACCCTGGAAAAATAATCTGAGTAGGCTGCATGACTGTTTCAAGCCACTGTTAGGTTAAACTATACGACTACTTATTTCATTCTCCCACGTTGATCTTGGCCATAACACACCTTTAGCAAACAAGTTAGTGGCTTCACTTCGTCTAATTTTGTCACACACATTTCACACATTTCGACCCAGATGTTGCACTGCTGTACTGCAGTCTACGGCTCTGGACAATACACGAGAGCAGGATTCGTCATGTTTCTTTGAGAGCCTTTCTGCCTTATGTCAAGCTTGTATTTCTGTTGCCTACAACCAGTAATAGGACTCTGAGAGTCTTAATTCAGCAATGATTTCTGGAGAAGCAGGGAGGTTGAGTGGAGTTTCCTCGCTTCCCTAACACCAGTAAGACCATCCTCTGAGTCACTTCCTGTTAGGACAGATTATTTTTCCCTACCTCTGACACCGGGTATGAACCCGGGTTCACGGTTTTTATAGCCTTCCTTTTAGCCCCCTTAGCCACAGGGGTGGGGATAGGGGTTTCCTTTATTGCCGTTTTTTTATGGACTTTATTTTTGGAGGAGGATTCCTCGCTCACCACTGGCCCCAGGTGTTTGGACTTCACATGATCCACATCCCAGGCATCTCAGCTACCTGAGCAAAGGCGCACTTTTATTTTTTGAACTTTTAAATTACGAGAAAAAAAAATGAGACGCACAGAATTCCCATATAGTCCCTCACACAATATCCTCTATTATACATGTTTATTTCATACTTTTACTTTGTGCCATTGTTTATTTGGTCATTATAGAGAACTTAATTTTTCCTTGCAATTTCTCAGGCTTCTTTAATTTCAGATCTGTCATTCATAGTTATTGTATACATATATATGTTCGTTTGTTTTAAGGAAAGGAACAGGCAGGAATGAAGGCAAGTAGATTGGCAGACAGGAAGAAGCATTTTTTTCTATTTAGTTGTTCACACTGGTTGTCCCTATCGACCCTCATGCTGGATGTGACCTTATGGTCTTGGAATACACATAGACTGTACTCCTTCAGAGGTGGCTAGCCTACCTGTTACTCCACCAGAGCACACCATTGTACAGATTCTTAAGACTGCACCTGCCCAAGATCCAATTCCAGATGAGTCTTCAGATGAGGTTGATGAATTTTATACACACAGAAGCTTATGATAAAAGATATCCACAGGAAAACCTATATCTCATATTAAATGTGGAGACCACATTTTCCTATAAGATCAGAAACTAGGCAGGTACAGTTATACTTACTACTTTTGCTTATTACTTATATTCAATATTGTTCTGGGGAGTGTTACCAGTGAAAAAAAAGGCAAACAAAGCATCCAGATTGGGAGAAATAATACTGGCCTTATTTGAAGATGACATGAGTTTTGTAGAAAATCATAAGATACACACACACACATACACAAAGCAAACCAAAACAAATTACTAGAACTTATATATTTATCAATGTTTTGGGATACAAGAGCAATATATAAAAATCAACTATATTGCTGTGTACCAGATTAAAAAGTGAATTAAGAAAACAATGGCATTCACATAGCATCAGTACGAATGAAATACTTAGGAAAAATGTATTAAAATAGTGCAATATTTAGACTCTTAAAAACTGTAAAAATTGCTGAGAGAAATGCAGGAAGGTTTAAATAAATGTAGAGACTATTCATGTTTATGAATTGCTGGATTCAATATTGTTAGGATGGCAGTTTACAAATTAATATAGTTTAATTGCATCCCTAACAAATTCCCATCATTATTTTGTTAAGTAGAAACTGACAAGATAATTCTCAAGTGTATATGAAAATCCAAAGGACGCAGAATAGCTAAGACACTTGAAAAAAAAAAAGCTGGAAGAATTATACTACTAGATTGCAAAACTAACTACAAAGTTACAGTGATCAAGACAGTGTAGTTATAAAACATATAAAATAGGCATATAGATCAATGGAATAGAACTGGGAGTCCAGAAATAAATCCTTAATACTTATGGTCAATTTCCCACTAAGATATCAACATAATTCAATGGGGAAAGGATAGTCTCTTCAATTGGCAGAGTCAATTAATATTTAGCTCAGTTATTAAGTACTTCCACACTATTCAAAACTATCCATAATCCCAAATTCAAGCTTTCCTCCCCTTCTTCACTTTCACTGACGAGCCTCTCATCCTGACCATCTATCTAGCACTAAAGGCTTTGCTACTCAGCATAACAGAGGATCTCCAGGACCCTGCTCTAGCCCTACATTCTGATTAGCCAGTGAGACACTAGTTGTAAAATATTTTGAAAATCACTCCCAAATACAAGTATTTTTCTTCCAGGGGCACAGGAAACTAGAGAAGAACCAAAAACAAAATCATAAATTAGTATCAAATGACATAATACAGGCTACTTCTTATTTTTCCCTTTTCCTTAACAACTGTCCTCCTTCATATTTAAAGATTCTGCAGATACGCCTACATGTCCTTTAAAAATTGTTTTTAATACTAGGAGAAGTTGGCATATCCTGGTGTTGTAACAGTTAAATCCACTGTTTCCAGTTGGCACTAGTCACATACATTCGAAGGACCTGGGTTTGTGTCGCAGAGCCAAGGGGGAACAACCAAGATGAACTAAATAAACGCTTCTTTCCCTCCTCTTTTCCTGCCTGCTCACATTCATGCTCATATTCATTTCTGCCTCCACCTTTCCTTAAAAAAAAAAAAAAAAAAAAAAAAAAACCTAGGAAAAATAGGCAGGAACTCTCTACATATTTAGGTAACTTCTGCTGTAATATAGTAATTCTGCAACATCCCTGACAAATACAGTCCTTCAAGATTTTGCTTAAGCACCTCTAGCAACCAAGGGCTAGGGAATGCACAGTTTCTCATTTCAGGTTAAAATTACCAGAAAACTATTCCTTAGAATAAGTGGAATCTATCAAACTAAACTTCCATCCATCATTAATAAATCTTTCCTAGTGATTAGCATGTATGAAGCACTATTTAATCAAAAAAAAAAAAAACGTATAAGATTGGTGTAGTTGTCATCATCATAACCCTCATTTTACAGTTGAAAAAAACGAAAAAGGACACAGAAGGTTATGTGAATTACCCATATTCATGTGAATGGTTAAGTGGCAGCACTAGAATTTGAATCCTTAGTTTCCAAAACCCATACTTTAGAATTCTACATTAAACTATCAAATTCTGTCCTCTAAAAAGTCTTTCAGACAGGTCCTTAGCTGTCTGTACATAAATCTGAATGTCTGAATCTAGCTACTGTCTTAAAAAAATTTTTTTTTGAAGGAAATAAAGAAGAAGTGAAGGCAAGCAGGCAGGCAGGGAGAGGAGGAAGAATCATTTTATTTATTTGTATTTAGTTGCTTATCTTGGTTGTTCCCCCTGGCCCTGGGATGCACACCAAGGTCTTTGATATGTATGTAGACCGTGCTTGGTAGGAGGTGATGGACTAATCCCTATTCGACCACAGCACACCATCATTGTAATTTTTAAAAGGTAGTGGTCTTCAAACCTATCATAGCTTAAAATGCACGGGTATCACTTGCTTACCATCTCTTTTTACCCAAAATGTAAGAATTTATATTACTCTTGTTCAGAATCTGTAGATTGTTTGAAAGGAAAATTAAGAGCATAGGTTCTGCAACTGGAGTTCCTGAGTTTGAATCCAGGCTATACCACCAGCATGTGACTTTGATCTTGGAAAAAAATCACTTAGTCTCTCAGTGCCTTAATCTCTTTACTTGTAAAGGGTGATAATAATGGTACTTACCTCCTAAGATTGTTAAAAGGACTGGAGTTTAGATGTGTCAAACACATAAAACAATGCTTTGCAGGCACACCCTGGTGGCTCAGGTGCTAAGCCAGCAATAGGGGCATGGATCATATAAAGCATATGGAGGGAGATGGGGAACAACTAAGTAAAAACAAACCATAAAGCAATACCTTATATACAGTAAATGCCATATAAATGTTAGCCATTATTGATCGAACACATAAATTACTAGGATATTTTGTCACTATTCTTCCAAGAAGGGACCATATTAGCTACTTTTATGTTGTTGTTTTGTTAAAGAAAAAGTGCAGGCAGGAATGAAGGCAAGTAGATGGGCAGGAAGAGAGAGACGGCAGAGGCATTGTATTTTATTTTCACTTCTCTTTTCACACTGGCTATTTCCCCCCAAACCCAGGACTCGAACCCAGAGGTGTGTGACCTGTGCTTAGAAGGCAATTGACCCAAACACTACTCCAACAGGACACATCAGGTTTAGCTCTTATGAACATTTCATATAAATGGAATCATACACTATTTGGTCCTTTGTGACTGATTCCCTTCACTTAGCATGTTTTCAAGGTTCATCCAGTTATGGCAGATAGTATTTCATCTGACTCTATGGTATGGACAGACCAATTTTTATTTACCCACTTGTCTACATGATGGTCATTTGGGCTGTTTCCACCTTTTAACTATTATGGTAATGCTGCTATGAATAATTCTGTACAAGTTTTTTGTGTGGATTCATGTCGTCATTTCTCTCTGGTATATTATCGTGCAGAACACATGGTAAAACTGTTCCCCCTTTTGATGAACTGCCAAGACTGTTTTCCTAAGTAGCTTCACCATTTTTCATTTCCAAGAATAATGAATGGGAGTTCTACTTTCTCCACATTATCACCAACACTTGTGTGCCCCCCACACCCCCGCTTTGTTTTTGCACATCATTTATTTTTCAGTCATTCCCCTCAATCCCAGATCTTGAGCCCTGGACCTTGGGATGCATGTGGGACTGCTCCCAGGGTGTACCAGACCAATAGGCTACTAGGGCACGCCCATGTGTCTTTTTGATTGTAAGTATCCTAGTGCATGTGAATTGGAATCTCACTTTTGCATTTCAGCGATAGCTAATGATGTCAGCATCTTTTCATGGGCTTATTCATTTACATATCATTTTTGAAAAACTGCATCTGGATCATTTTTTAACTGGGTTTTCCTTTTAAAATTATTATTTTTAACTGTGGTAAACAGAGAATTTACTGTCTTTAACCCTTTTTAAGTGTGCAATTCAGTGGTATCAAGTACATTCAGATTGCTGTACAACCATCGCCACTATCCATCTGCAGAACTCTTTATCTTTTACAACGGAAACCCTACCCATTGAATAAAAATTTCCTACTTTCCCTCCTCAGTCTCCGGCAACCACAACTACACTCTCTATGGGTTTGACTATTCCAGGTATGCCACATAAGAGGAATCGTATAATATTAGTCCTTTTTGACTGGCTTATTTCATTAGCATTAAGTCAAGGTTTATCCATATAGTGTATATCAGAATTTCCTTCCCTTCTAAAGCTGTACAATATTTTATGTCTAGATCACATTTTGTTTTTCTATTCATCTGCTGGTGAACATTTATCTCGTTTCCACGTTTGGTTTTTGTGAATAATGAATATGGGTATACAAAAAATTCTTTGAGATCCTGTTTTCAATTCTTCAGAGTATATACCCTGAAGGGGAGTTTCTAGACCAGAGGTTATACTATTTTTACATTTTTGAGGGACCAGCTCACTTCCACTGCAGCTGCACCGTCTCGTCTCATATTCCCACCAGCAGTGTACAGAACTGGTTTGATTTCAGTCATAGGCTGGTTTATCTATAGCTGTGGTCGGCGACATTAAGGTCCCTCCATAATGGACTGCACGGTCACTTTATTTTACATTTTCTCAAAATTCTAAAATTAAGACTCAGGAAAGTTGAAACATCACGCAAGTCATTTGAATGAATATTTGAGAAAGGGGTGGGAAATGAAGATGGCATGTTAGAATTTAGATGACTGATTCTAGCTGTTTCACCTTTGAGTTCTGTTGTATGCCACTAAACTTTAAAATAAAATAAGAGATACTTGTACGTGGACTAAACAGTTGCTGAAGCTTCAGGATATGAAAAGCCAGGTAATAACAGCTGGATACAATATGTCTGTAGACTGCATATACATGAGGGCCTGGACAACTTAGTAACAAGCAAAAGACGGGAAACCCTATTTTTAAGACTTCTACATTGAAGGAGTCAAGAACGGAACTGAAATCCTACCTGGAGTGAAAAGAAATTAGCCAAGACCGACAAAGTCATGCCCACAGGCATACAATGCTGACCCCCTGGATAAATGCCCGCACCTCACAGCACAGACATAAGCCTGTAAGGGAGACAGTGTTTGTGACTTCAAACTTGAAGAAGGGGATGAAGTTATACAAAATTCTTATAAAACAAATGGACAAAGTCAACTAAGTTATTTTGTTTCAACCACAAGTATTTATTTGATGGATCAAAGAATAATTTTAAGGGAACCATAAGGCACAACTGTGGATTAAAACAGCTTGCTATACAGCCAAAAGGAGGAAAAAGCCATAATTTTAGGAACTTTAAGTATGTAAGTCAAGGAGCCTCTGAAGTACCTCTAACAGATCAGTGTCAGATAATTCTTCCCTTTATACAATTCTTATATTACATCACTTGATCACAGAGTCAGACTGATACTTCATCAAGAATTCCTTATTCATTTGTACTTGAGTCATCTAGCCTGGCTATTCCTCTGTTCCCCACTGTTCACAATCTTGGGATTTTTTTTTAAAGCAACAACGTGGATAGCCTTCCAAAGCAAGGAAACAGCAATGAGTCAGAGAAAGCCAGCCAATATAAATGAATGAGTAGACTCATAAAGACAGACATCAGAATGATAACAGTCTGATTTAATGAAGTCTATACTAAGCTGACTTAGGCAGAAAAGTCATTCTGGCTCATGCAAAGGACTGTCATGTCACCTCAGGTTGTGTCACTGGTGCCAAATCCTTTGTTTCTAAGGGATCAGCCTGAGAGGAGCTAGGAATTCAATGTAAGCAGGCAGGTAATGATACAATACATTCAATGCTTTGGACCTGTATTAGGAGCTGACTATGGCTTCCAGCATTAATAACTGCCAACTGTAAAATTCACAGGGAATTTTGTGCAAACTTCAAGACACTGAGGACAATTTTTAAATCTCTTGAACTGAAATAAGTTAGGCACTTCCGTAACACTAATCTTTCTACTTGGAAATGTGAAGTGAAAAACATTCCAGGGCACATAACACTGAGGCATAAACCATGCTGAGAGGTGTGAATACACAAGGCTTTTAGTGTCCTCGTTTAAAAAGTCATAAGAAAGTCCCCAAGCATATTGTCAGAGCAGTCAGTCTAGTGGTGATGGTGTCCCCCAACTGCAGGCTATTTTCTGAAGAGTCAATACTGTGCTAACAAGTGTAGTCACGCAGACATCTATGTTGAGAATCAGAGGCCAGAGGTAGAGTGACCTGGGCAAGCCACTAGAAGACTTGGCTCCACAGCTCCATCAAGGTAACCTCCTTTTAAAAACATCTCCAACCAACATTCCTTGATGACAGAGCAGAGTGCAGGGGACCAAGAAATGATTACATTCTTCTGAGAAAAGTACTGGTTACTGAAAAGCTCCTGGAGAGGTAACATCCCAGAGACCCATGTAAGAGTTAAGGTCGAGAAAAATGGCCAGACCACAGAACCACCCTGCCAAGCCAGAAATACATTGAACAGGCAGAGCTTGGGGTACCAAATAGAACAGAGGGGATCAAAACTTAATACAAAGCAGGGACTCTGAAAGACTAAGAAAGGTGTATCGAGTGACAGAGAAATAGGAAGCAGAGGACATATCAAAAAGAAAGAGCATGCCAACGCCGAGCTGGAGGGAAGGTAACATGACCACAGTCTACATCCAGTGAAAGAGCGTTGCTGGCTGGTTCTTGGCATGATTGCCTCTTTCACTTTCTCAGACCGGATGGGCATGTTGGTATTTAGCAGCAGAACAGGGGGAGATGTTCAGAAATGGAGATAACTGGCATATGATACTGAACAGAAACAGACTGGGTGTGCCATTCTGTAATGCCCTGTTTATACACCAAAGGCAGGTTTGTGTTGACGGGACATATTTGGGGTTGTCATGCAATGGCAATAGTACTTTGGGAGAAGGGGAATGATGAGGTGGAGGTGGGTTGGTGGACAGGAGGACTCTCAGATTCCAGTTCTTAAATACTAGAAAGCAACGAACAGTTTGGTCTCAGTCCTTCAGTGAAGAAATCGTATGCTCATTTTCTGTTCTACATCCACCTTCTCCAAAACCTGGGGAAGAAAACAGTTACAAAGGTCAGAACAAGAGATACTGTCTTTAAACCCTTATGTGGAGTGTTTTTCTCCCTCCCTCCTGTGCAGTAGAATTTAATTTTTTCAAACCAAGAGCTCACTTACTGACCTTAACAAATTCTGTGAATGATATGGCGCTGTCCCCATCCTGATCAGCCTCCTGGATGGTCCTGTCTGCAATGCTGCCCAACTGCTCATCTGAGATATTCACTCCGACCATCATGCGGAGTACCTGCAGGACCAAAAGCCAGGAATTACAGGAGACTTCAGGGTCATAGGGGACTTCTGTACTAAGATTGAAGATAAAGCCACTCCACCTGCTTCTTCTTTGATGTTCTCAAATATAAAAGCCAGAAAACAGAAATCCTTATCTTTTTATCTAGGCCATTCTAGACAATGATAGGTCCTGTCCAGGATACAGATATGATACCTGGTAGCACAGCAGCCATCCTAGGACCATGAGGTGAAAGTCCTATGTGTTATGGATGCCAGAGAATATAGAAGAAGCCTGGTCTCTGGACATTGTTTAGCTACTACACCAAACTGGGCAACCTAGCTCTAGACTAAAGCAGTTTGGTAGGTTTCTGGAATACCACACAAAATGAAGCACTCTGTGAGGTGAGACATTAACCTAAATATTATAGTTAAGAAATATAAAGATCCTTAGAGGGTTAAAGACTAAATCTCCCTTTTTAGAAAAATAACAAGCACATTTAAAGAACTCTGAGAATTCAAGTAAAGGGAATTTAACACTTTTTCACTAAATTTGACTTAAATATAACAAAGAAATCACCCTCTCTTATTCTGCTAACATTGTTAGGATATGGTCATATTTTGTTAATTGCTTTTGTAAGCAAAAAAAGCAACTCTAATGATATAAAACATTTATATCTAACGATACAAAACAGAGGACAAGGCACTTTGTGATACCTCAGCATCACAGTAGTCAGCTACCTCTGTCTTCAAAAGATAGAGAGCTGAGCTTTTACATAGGAACAAAAGGCCCTCTAGGTCAGCTGTTCACAGGCCTTCCTTTTTGCCACTCCAATTCCATGGAGATTAAAAAAAATCAAATTATAGGATTTTCAGGGAGAAATAAAAGCTGAACTATTGATTCACATCAACATTGGCTACCTTTTTTTTTAAAAGGAAAGATACAGGCAGGAATGAAGGCAAATGGACAGGGAGGGAGAGCAGAGAGGAAGCAGTATTTTACTTAGTTGTTCACCTTGGTTGCTTCCCTGGCCCCCAGTCTTGAACTGGGGAACATGGGGTGTATGTGGACCGTACCTGATGAAGTAAACTGCTAGGTCACCAGGGTGTGCCAACACTGGTTACATTTTTGGTCATAAATCCTTGAAAATTAGACGTTCTGGGTATGCGCTGGTAACAGAGCAGTCAGTGGTTAGTGGCCAGATGCCTCTGGCCAGTACGGTCTACATATGTTGAGGGGAACAACCAACTGAACAACTAAATCAAAATTAAAAAGTGCTTCTTCCTTTCTTCCTGCCTGCAACTTTCCTTTAAAAAAGAAAAAAAAAAAAAATAGAAGCTATATATTTTTGGTAGAAATCTAGGCAAATTGAAGGACTAGTAAAAAGAGACAACACTAGCAGAAATAATAAATTGACATGCCAGGTGCCATCTTCCTTGACAGTGTGGCCAATTAGACAAATCCATCCTCAAAGAGCAGCTTCTTCCAATCCTAGTCCAACTAGTTTCAAGTGTTTTCATTTTTCAATTATATAATGTACATGTGTGCATAGGGAATGGGGACAGGAGCTGCCATGTCTTAAAAATCACTTATGTAGGAGTACCCTGGTGGCTCAGGTGTTAAGCCCATGACTGGTACAGTTCACATACAACTCATGGAACCAGTGTCTGGGACTGGGGATGGGTGAACAATTAGAATGAATAATTAAATAAAATGCTTCTTTCTCCTCTCTTACTTCCTGCCTGTTGCCTGCTTTCCTTCCTCTTTAAAAAAATAAAATCACTTATCTAGTCCACTAATGAGGGCACTGAGGGTCCAGAAGTGGCTCAGTCTAGGTCCCAGTAACCAGTGGCACAATTTGTCTGTCCAGGTCAGTGCTCTTTCTATCGCTCCCTCAGATCACTTGTGGTTCCAGTTGGAAGTTTATTAGCAAATGGGACTTTTATTATTATAGTTTTTTAATGTTCGATGAGGTTTTTTTATATAGCCTTTATCAGTTTATAAAACCTCCCTCTTATCTTTATTTGCCTAAGACCAACAAATAAAAATTAAAAAAACCACATAAATGCATGATGAATTTTCTATCAACTGCTTTTTTCTGTGAAAAAGGTAATTTTTTCTTTAATCTGTTAATGTGGTGAAATGTATTATTTTCTAATCTTAAACCAACTTTGAATTCTTGATTAAACTCTTCCTTGGACATATAATATCCTCTTTACATATTGCTGTAATCAATGTGTTAATATTTTATTTAGGATTTTTACATCTATGTGAATGAAAAAGATTAAACTAATTTTCTTGTACTGCCTTTTTATTACACATTTATTCACATCAAAATAAACTAGCTTCATAAAATAGAGTACAGCAACTAACTTTATTGAAGTTATGATGAACTATACATTTAAGCTATATATAATTAAAATGTACAATCTGATAATTTTTTTAAAGGAAGGGTACAGGCAGGAATTAGGGTGAGTAGGCAGGCAGGCTGGAAGAGCAAGGAGGAAGCAGCACTTTTATTTTATTTAGTTGTCCATCATTGGTTGTTTCCTGGCCCTGGGTCTTGAACTTGGAACCTTGGGATATACGTGGGCTGCACCTGGTGTAAACTGCTAGGGCATACCTGATAAGTTCTGACTTATGTGCAATCCGAAATTTTGGTTTTACAAAATTATCAAACTGCAAAACTATCAACACAATCAAGTTAATAACCTCCATTGCTCCCCAAAGTTCAACCAGGACATTTTATAAAAATCATACAAGGAAAATATTACTACTTAGCCTTTCCTTAGGATAAACTCAACACAAAAATTTTAATTTCCACTGAATAGTAAGAACTACAAATTGCCAAATGCTTTAGAAATGGCAGTGTCTAGAAAATTTTTGTTCTTGTCTCATTGGTAAGGTGTTCGTATTCTCTTCTAGTTAGGACAGAAATCAGTTCTCTGACACTCAACAATCCACATTTGTCATAAAGTCATTTTTGGCCTAAGGAACACTCTAGTGGCACTGGCTGGCATTCTGGTCATATCATCTCCTCCCTGGTCCCTACCTCAGACTTTTATTTTATCTAATAATAGAAAATAAATCAGTCCTCTCCTCCAAAAAAACCTTTCTAGTAGCCAGATCTGAGTTGGAGAATTAAAACATGTAATTATAAAGGCAGTCTACCATTCTCTCTAGAACATAAAAGCCCTTATGTAGCAATTTTCAATAAGGCAAATTCTCACTAAAGAAAGATATTCCCAACTAAAAAGCAAACGACACTAACACTGACTTGTAGACTGCTTTGGATTTTGCTCATAGAAATGTCAGAATACTTCTGGTTGGTTCTTTTCTGGCCTGAATAATTCTTCAACTTGGAATACTTCTTAAGATACTGAATGCGTTCAGATTTATTTTAGGGTGAGTAGAAATTACTTTACTCTTTAGGTATCTCCTAGAATAGAGAAATCTTCCCATGGAAATTCCTGAATGTGTTAGCCTCCTAGGCCCCCCCGGACTCAACTGTTAAAAAAAAGAAAAGAAAAAAGAATTTCTCTCCCCTTCTAAACTTGTATTTAGGTAAGTGGGGAAGGGAAGAAAAGGCAGACAATGCTAATAGGATGAAATACTAGTCACCACTGTATTTCAGGCCTGGGAATTGTCCAGAGAGCAACAAAGGATCCTGAGCAGTCAGCTCATGTACACCAGGCGAGCAGCAGTCCCTGACTCTATGTAAAGCCCAAAGACAGATGAAACAGCAGCATTTACCAAAGTGTCATCAGAATTACCTGGTTGACAGTAAGGCGATTTGACAGTAATGGAACCATTTGATCTCAACCATTTCATGTATTTTTAGCTCTACCAGTTAGCACACAAAAAAAAATTCAGTTGAGCACACCCGTGTGGCTGTGTTGAGACAACTAGGTAGTTAAGGTGCAGGCCACGCAGCCTATGGACCCAAGTTTAAAACCTGGGCCTGGAGGTAAAACAATTTTTAAAGACGTTCAGTTTATTTATTTATTTATTTCAGGAAAGGTGCAGGCAGGAATGAAGGCCAGTAGGCAAGCAGGCAGGGAGAGAGAGGAGGAAGAAGTATTTTATTTAGTTGTTCCTCAAACCCCTGGCCCTGGATGTACGTGGACGACGTGTAGTGGCCTTACCTGCTAAGCCACCAGGGTGCGCCTTCAGTTAATTTTTAAATAGTGGAGATCTCTGTCAGGAGCCATTTCAAGTTTCCCCAGGTCATCTAATCTGGCTTACATCTAGAACAAGACTCTACCCAGTAGGTATTAAATAAAGGCTTACTGAGGAAGGAACAATCCCTGCCCAGAAGAATACTAGGCAGGAACCAAACGCTGTCTGCATGCATGAGAGTTCGCTCACATACCTGTAACAGCTCATCACGGGAGATCTTGTCATCTTTATCCAAATCATATAGGCGGAAAGCAACTAGCAAGAGAAAACAAGAAGTGAATGGAAATTCAGTAGTGTTTTACCCTTTCTCAGAGAACTAAATATGTAAATGATATTACATAGAATTAAAATATTTTCCAAGAGCAATGACCATTATTCGGAGAGTCTTTGAAGACATCAAAATATTTATGAAATTGAGATGCATTTCATAATTGATGGTGCCTTAGCAATTGATAATATTTGACTCTTTTCAGATGAATGATACAAAGAGGAAGTCCAATAAACTTTTTCTTACCCTATAATTTCCTTTTAAAGAAAAAAATAACAACAACCCTCAAGTGGTTTTATAAATTAAGTCATCTCACACACCCCCTGATTCTACCATAGGTACCGCTCAGTGGCAGCAGCAACAGGAGCTGACTTCACAAAGCATTGCTCTGGGGAAATGGCCACATTAGCAAACTAGTGCCAAATTTCAAATGGTCTCTACCACTTGGGAATCCTGAAGGTAAAGCACTTCGTTTCAAATTAAAATGTCAAGAAATCTGATGGTTTCTCTCTTTTTAACAATAAGTAAGTCTTTCAGAAACTAGGATACACAAGAAAGAGAATTCAGAGGAGCCAAGATCACTCAGGCAGTGCTATGTCACTGAAGGGCTACAAAGTAATTAGTGTGGTGATAACATGGGATGATTTCATACCATGGAAAGAAACCACCACACTGAGGAAGTGACTGTCTTGTAACCACATCTAAATTTAGTACAGTTTTGAGGTTTGAATCACTTCAAGTATACCACTAAGATTTGTGGTTTTCAGCAGGGTGCTGTAAACACTAAAAGGCCAAAATCCAAGGCTCTGGATTTATTAAACCACTGATTTCAGATTTTGTCCTTTGAAACTGATGATCTAATAGAGGAAAGCAACACACTACTCTTTTTATCTTTCTTTCTTTCTTTCTTTCTTTCTTTATTTACAGGAAAAGTATAGACAGGAATGAAGGCAAGCAGGCAGGCAGGCAGGAAGAGAGAGAAAAAGCAGTCTTTTATTTACTTACTCATCTCGGTTGTCACCCTGGGGCCCAGGTCTTAAACTGGGACCTTGGAATGTATGTGGATTATATCTGGGGAACTAAACTGTAAGGTCACCAACATGTGCCACTACTCACTTTAATACATTCTAGATGCTATTAAATATTCAAGAAGCTGAAGAAAAAGCGTTAGAGCAGATATGACTTTCTGGTTCAAATAACATTTGAACAAGATCTTGAAGGTAAATAGAAATCTGACAAGGGATGGCATTCTAGAGGCTAAAACTAGGTACAAAGTGATGGAATATGGATGAATATCTAAAAGTCTAAATACCACCCTTCCCTTTTTCCCTTCCCCCTAACAAAAGAGTGAGTCCACTAAAATTTCAAGTAAAAATTTTTAGAAAAATTTAATATGTACTTTTGTAAATTCTGAAGGGGGAGAAACTGGGAGAGACTTTCTCTCCCATTTCTGACGTTTGTCTATTCTCTTTAATTGAGTAATTATCTTTATCAAATTTGGAATCTAAGCAATCTTTTTTTCTTTTTTTTCCAGAGGAAGGAAGCAGGCAGGAATGAAGGTAGGTAGGTAGGTAAGCAGGCAGACAGGAAGACAGAGAGAGGAGGAAGAAACATTTATTTAGCTATTCATTCTGGTTGTTCCCCGCCCAGCCCCAGGTCATGAACCATGTTCTTGGGCTGCATGTGGATTACATCCACCACAGCTTCAGACTTAATGCCTGAATCATCGTGGCATGCTTGAGAAGATAAGCAATCTTTAGAATTATTTAGGGATACAAATTTGCTATATAATCCATAAATACTTGTTTATTAATTTCTTAATAGGCTAACCGGAATAAACACATATCCCTTACTGCCAAAATATTTGCAGAAGCCTGATCTGCTAATTCTTGAAAAGCAGCTACAATGGACCAAATGTTTGTATCCCCCAAAATTCATAGTTGGAATTCTAACCCCCAGTGTGATATGATTAGGAAATGAGATCTTGGGAGGTAATTAGGGTTTGATTAGGTCATAAAGGTAGAACATTCATAATGGAATTAATTCCCTTATAAAGAAAGAAAACAGATCTCTTTTCCCTCTGTCTCCACCTCTCTGTGAAGACAGAACAAGAAGGCTGTCTGTGAAGCAAAAAAGGGACCCTACCAAGAATTGGACCATGTCACACCCTGTTCTCAGGTATCCAGAACAGCAGAACAGTCTGTTGTTTAAGTCATCCAGTCACTGGTGTTCTGCTATCCCAGTACGAGCAGACTAAGACACAGCAGAGGGCTAACTAGTGAGGTCACTATGTGGGACCTTTTAGACACAACCGCAGCAATGGTAGCTATTTCTTAACTGACTTGGATTCCTGTCAATCAGTTCTGGTCCTGCCAGCAGAAACATTTATCCCAAATAAATGCAAATGGCCAGATGAGAAAATGACTGAGGCCTTTTGTTAGTTTCTCTCTCCTCTCCTCCTTTCCCCACCACAATTCTTGGATCTGTGATTCAGACTCATCTGTCACCTGAGCTATCTTCTCATATCTCCAGTTCCATGACTTCAAAATGCCATATAAGGCTATTGGCCCTTCTCTCAGACCATGTACCAATCATTCTTTTCATGATAATGCTTCTTTGTTTTCTGAACACACCACATACTCATTTTCACCGAAGAGCCTTTAGACAGGCTGTTCCCTCTGCCTAGAGCTCTGTTCTTCTGTGCCTGGTTGGCTCAATCTCAGCTCAAATTTCAACTCCCTAGAGAGGTTTTAACTGCTCAAGTCTTTGTAAAAGTAATATATCCCCACAGTATTTTGCCCTCTCACCTATTAATTTCCTTTACAGAATTTGCCATTAACACAACTCTTATTTATTCATTTGTCCTTTTCCATATAGTTGGTCTACCTACCCTATTAGATCATAAACTCTGTGAAAGCAAAGACCTTATCTGAAGAAGGCACCATTGTATCCTGGGCCTAAACTAGTGCCCATACACAACACTGCCTGGTGCACAATAGTTACTCAAATGTTTGTTAAATAAAAATAAAAGATCAAATGGAGGATCCCAGTCAAACCTTTATCTTCCAATCACCCTTTCCTCTTTTATAAAATTGTAGTAAAATATATACAACATAAAAATTCACCCTTTGAAGTGTACAGTTAAGTACATCAAACTGTTGAATAACAATCACCACCATCCGACTCCAGAACTTTTTTATCTTCTCCAACAGAAATTCTAACCCACTCAACAATAACTTCTCATTTCCCTCTTCTCTTAGTCCCTGGTAAGTTTCCTTCTATGAATTTGACTAAACCGGGAACCTCACATAAGAGGAATTAATTATTAATTAATTAATCATTCTGTGTCTGGCTTATTTTACTAAGTATAAGTTGATTCATCTATGCTGCAGCACAGGTCAGAATTTATTATTTAAGGCTGGATGATACTTTAATGCACGTATACACCACATTTTGTATGTGCATGCAGGTATATACTGGACACTTGGGTTGCTTGCCTTTCGGCTGTTGTGAATAATGCTGCTCACAGTGTCCTCTTGGCTACTCTCCGCAAACCCCACTTTATCAGTGTTCCTCAATATTCAAGCACAGTACCTCCATGCAAACTCCTTATGTTCTACAGCATGTACTATAAAAAACTTAAACAATTTTAAAAGACAATTAGGGCATGGCCTGGTGGCTAAGGGACTAAGCTGGTGGCTGGGGCATAGTCCATGTAAAGTCTGAGGATCTGAGTTTGAGACCAAAACGAACAAATAAATAAAATTCTGCTTCTTCTCCTCCCTTTCTGCCTGCCTTCCTTCTGCTTTATGACTAATAAATAGTTAGAATGCAGAAAGAGAAGCTTATAGATCTCTCCCTTATATAGCATGTCCAGGAACATTCTAAAATGGGTTGTACCTCTCACATAAGAAGACACACACACACACACACAAGCCCAACTCCAATCCTTACTGTTCTAAAGAGGAGAACAAACAAGAAACCATTCCTTGTAGATGAACAGAGCCATAACATTATGTGTGCTGTGCCTACATAGGTATAAGTCAGCTTTGCTGAATTTAACATTCTTTTACTGCAGTGTAAAAATGAAACAGGTGGCGCACCCTGGTGGAAGAGCGGTTGGGCACAGTGCACATGCATCCCCAGGACATGAGTTCATGTCCTAGGGCTGTGGGGAGCAACCAAGATGAACAACTAAATAAAACAGATAAATGCTTTTTTCTCTTCTTTCTTACAGACTGCTTGCCCCCTCACCTTCATTCCTGCCTGAACTTTTCCTTTAAAAATAAAATAAAATAAGACAAAGCATATTCTCAGAGTTTGTGAAGAGACTATTTTATGCAGAAGGTGAACCATAAACAAATCTGGTTCTGTATTTTAAAGTACCATATTCCCTTCATGGAAGGTAAATTCACTGCTAGGTATACAAGTTCAGTTGCTCTCAGGTGCTATCCTGCTGCTTCCACAGCTCTGTGGGAAATTCAGAGAAGCAGACATTCAGGATTCCTCCTGTACTTTTACTGGTCTAATTGCATGAATGTGATCCTTACATACAGAAGGAAACAGAATTCTAGCTATTTTCAGTTTCCTATAGCATTTGATCTGAAAGTCAAGACTAAAGTAGTGGTAAAAACATGCATACCTAGCACAATATTTTACTATTATTCTATCTCATCATAAAGTTTGCCATTTCTGTGGTATTCAGACCATGTTCCTTCCTCATAGAATCTCATCCATGGCTTCAGGAGGGGATTCTGTCTCTATTTCTCTCCTTGTCAGATGAGAACAAGAAAGCATATAGACCACTGAATGCTATCACATGACTGTGAGAAGAAAGTTTTCGGTGAAGCAGACCCTACAAACGGCAGAAAAGAGCAACAGAAAAAACCCAGGTCCTTTACAACACAACCCTAATGCTTGCCTCAGCTGACTTGTAAATGAGACAATACATTTCCTTGTTGTTAAAGCCAGCGAGTCAACTGAAGGCATCCTCACTAATAAACTGAGGAACTACCAAATCTACTAATGCTATTTGGAATACTTTCATAGGGTCCATATGAATTAATGCACTAAGACCATAGCAATTTATTTTCTATTCTTTTAAAGAAAAGATGCAGACAGGAATGAAGGCGATTAGGCAGGCAGGCAGGAAGAGAGAGGAGGAAGAAGCATTTTATTCCATTCTTATTTATTTGTTCACATTGGTTGTTTCCCTCAGGACCCAGAACTTGAACCCTGGGTTATGTGGTTTGGGCTCCTTTGGAGGTGACTGATTTAACTGCCACTCCACTAGGGCCTACTAACCATAGCAATTTCTAAAGGAAATGAATCATGAAAAAAAACCCTCTATAAATGTGTTATATAAAATATGTGGCTCAAGTTACGAGAATAAAAAGCTGAGAAGCATACATTTTTTATTTGCTTATTATTTGCTGCTTGTTGATTGAAAAATCTGTAACTTGAGAGGGAAAAGACCAACACATGAAATTTACTTTACTCACTACCTTCTACTTTTTTTTAAAATCATTGTAAAATAGATATAATGTAAAATGTACCATCTTAACCATTTCTAAGTATAAAGTTCAGTAGTGTTAAGTATTTTCAGTGTTGTGAAACAGATCTCCAGAAATTTCTGATCTTGCAAATCTGAAACTCTATACCTATTAAATTCCTCTTTCCTCCCTAAAAGAAGATTTTGAAAGAACTGGCGTTAAGGTCAGAAGAAAGATAGGTTGTAAGTCAGAGATTTATCTTCAACTATATAAAAGTCTGTCATGTAGAAGAGAATTTAAGCAACGAGGATCATGAAGACATTTTAATACAACAGAAGAATTTTTTAAAAGAGATGCTCATGTATGGATAGGATTGCCTCTGAAAAAGCAGTTAATTCCCTGTTGAAGCAAAAAAGCATGTGTGTGGGGAGCCTAAGTTGTAGAACATGTAAAGCCTAAGGACCTGAGTTTTTGACCTGGGGCTCAGGGAGAAAACCAAAATAAAACAAATAAATATGCTTCACCCCCCCATCCCTTCCTCCCTTCCTCTCTCTTCCTTCCTCTAAAAATAAAATTGTGATAGTTCTTTGACTCGATGTTCCATCCTGTTATTTAATGCATACTAAAGAAGCATGTTACTGGACCACAAAGGTAATTATTTTGTTAATTGTATTTCAAGATCACTTTTTTCCCTTTGTGATCATATGTATTTTATTTCATGCATTCAGAAAACATCCTGAGATGGATCGACAGGATTCACCAGATTTCCAAGGGAGATGAAAACTTGAAAAAAGGACAATCTATGTTGTAAAGGGAATTGAGCTTGACAGGTTTTTGTTAGACCAGGTGGAGTAGAACAGCAAGCAGATTTTTAAGCATATATTGTCTCTTCACTGTTCTCTCCTTAGAAACGTAATGATTCGTGGATGTTCTCTGTCCTGTCTGCAAAACATCGCGGTGCACACGAGCCATGCTGTATACTTGCAACGGACAGGCTGCTGGGTGCCCATCCCTCCAGCTGAGCTGGATGCTAACCAAGAGGCCGACGTCGGCTGTTCTGACAACAGGCTGACAACAGGAGGGACCTGTACCTTCAATGGAACTATGAAGCTCAACGAAAAGTCAAACACGTAGCTGAGAAGACAGCTAATACATCTATTTTTGAAAGACTCAAAACTAAGTCATTAAAAAAATAAAAACAAGTATTACTTAAGTAAGTGTGGCAGGACAGCTGTAAAAGATTCAGGGAAAAAACCCATACACCCCAGAAAGATTCTATTCTCAGGATGCTTTATAAATATCTTTAAGTTCTCTTTCCACTTAAACAAAACTCTTTGTCCTATATGAAGACTGTATATACTGTGCTTTTATTTATTTATGTAATAAAAATAATGCCTTTAAAAAAAAAAACAAGGATGGGAGAAAGGCAACAGGCAGGAAGGATGAGAGAGGAGGAAGAAGCATTCGTTTCATTTCTATTTAGTTGAACATCTTGGTTTTTCTCCCTGGCCTGGGATGTGAACTTGGGTCCTTAGGATGTATGTGGCCTGCGCTTTGGCTGGAGACAGTTGCCAAGCCACTATTATTCCAGTAATGTGTTTTCAAACAATTGAAAGTAAAAGAAAATGTTAAACCATGTATCCTCTTTTCTGTGATTCTGTGCTATAATTGACTTTTTCAATTACTGACCAACTCATGAACTGACAACAATAAATAAAAAAATTCTCACTGGACAATGATGAGGAATGCTTGGTGATTTGGTGGAGAGCAGGGTGTGTTGATATATCTAAGGACTGGGAAAATTACACATAAGGGGAACCTACACATGAGTTTATTTTAATTTGTAAAACAAAATCACCGCAATAAAATACTAAAAAAATTTTTTTCTACTACTGTCAGAATGAGGTTAATGTGTACTAAATATATTCCAAAATTCTTAAAATAAGACATAAGGCTTTGCCTCAAAGAGTATTTTTTCTTAAAAGAAGAAACTGAAATTCACACATAAAGTAGTCAACGAATTTAAGAACAATTCATTAGTTTTACTCTGTATTCAGGTTTGGTTCTACTTAAGTTTTCTGTATATGCTCTTGTAAAGAAGAGCAATATTTTAGTATTTTGGTTTAAAAAATTTCCCTATCTTATATAACAATATTTAATTTTGGTGCTTCCCAAACTATTTGCCATCAGTATTGAGAGAGGAACGAAATTATGTTAGGATCAGGAAGATCTGGAGATACAACTTGAGGACCACATATTAAAAATTCCTTTCAAGGAGTGCCCTGATGAAGGTCAATAACTCCAAAGGTGCAAGTCACCCATCCCTGTTTTGACTTCCGGGCCCTGGGGCAACCAACCATTGTGAAGAACTAAATAAAATATAAAAAATAAACATGCTTCTTCCTCCTCTCTTCCTGCCTACTTGCCTACTCATCTTCATTTCTGCCTGCACCTTTCCTTAAAAAAAGAAAAAACAAAAACCACATTCATTTCAAGTTTCATGTACCATCTTTCAAGTTTTTTTGTTGTTGTTGTTGTTGTTTTGTTTTTTAAGGAAAGGTACAGGCAGGCGGGAATGAAGGCAAGAGGCAAATGGGAAGAAATTGGAGAGACATTTTTCTGAAGAGAATATACAGATGGCCCACAGGCACATGAAAAGATAGTCCTACTCCTGGCTCTCAGGAACTGCAAATCAAAACAATGAGCAAACACCTTACACCTGAGAGACTGGCTGTTATCCAAAAGTCTGGAAACAACAAATGTTGGCGAGGATCTGGAGAAAAGGGAACACTTTTACACTGTTGGTGGGAGTGCAAATTGGTGCAGCCCCTTTGGAAAATAGTATGGAGACACCTCAAAAAAGTTGAAGATGGAAATTCCATATGATCCCACCATCTCACTTCTGGGTGTTTACCCAAAAGATACAAAAACACTAATTCATAGAGACTTATGCATCCCCATGTTTATTGCAGCCCTGTTCACAACAGCTAAGAACTGGAAACTACCTAAGTGCCCAATGTCAGATGAACAGATAAAGAAGATGTGGTATATATACAATGGAATACTACACAGCCTTTAGAAGAGATGAAATCCTGCCATTTGAATCAACATGGATGGAACGAGAGGGGATTATGCTAAGTGAAATATGCCAAAAGATAAATACCAGATGATCTCACTCATAAGTGATATGTAAATATAAAAAAAACAACAACAAAGGAACAGATGAGATAAAACCAACCCTTGGACATTTGTAAGAACTAAGGTTACCAACAGGGAATAGGACGGTGAGGGTGGAGCGGGCAGAGGTAAGCTGTGGTGGAGTCCACTGGACAATGGTGAAGAACACTTGGAGATTTGCTGGAAGGCACTGTGTGCTGACATATAATTTAGGAATAGGGAAACTGTACATATAGGTAATATATACATATAAGTTCATTTTAATGTATAAATTCAAAGTTACTGCAATAAATTTAAAAAAAAAAAAAAAAAGAGGGAGGGAGATAGGAAGAGAGAGGAGAGGAGGAAGAAGCACTTATTTTTATTTATATTTAGCTTTCAATCTGGTTGTTTTCACCCAGACCTGGGACTTGCACTCAGGAGTATGTGGCCTGTGCTCCTTCAGAGGCAAGTGACCTAACCACTACTTTATCAGGGTGCAACTCTTTTTGCTTTTTCTAAAGGAAAGGTGTAGGCAGGAATGAAAGTGAGCAAGCAGGAAGAGAAAAGAGAGGAAAGCATTTTATTTTATTTAGTTGTACGACTTGGTTATTTTCCCTAGCTCAGGTCCTTGGGATGTATGTGGACTAAGGTAAGACCAGAGGCAACTGACCAAACAGTACTCTACCAGGGCATGCGCAAGTGTATATAAATTTGACATTACATTCTATAATTTATCTGATTTGTTTCTATATTAAAAAAGACTTATTTTTCTTTAAGTCCTCCAGTAATGGAGTGCCCTGGTGGTATAGTGGTTTGGTCTAGATGAGCGGAGTCCACATACATCCCAAGGACCTGGATGGGCCAGGGTAGATGGACAACTTGAACAACTAAAACAAATGAAAGGGCTTCCTCCTCTCTCTTCCTGCCTGCTTGCCTACTCACCTTCATCCCTGACTGCGCCTTTCCTTTTAAAAAATGAATTAATAAATACAAATAAACCTGCCAGTAAAAGCTTGATAGGTCCCATTTATTCTGTGTCTTCAGAGACCTCTCTGCTTACCACTTTGCCTCTTTGTAAGTAAGAGAAGCTTGGCTTAATCAATAACAATTTCAATTTCAATGTGTGTTGTAAGAGATTGGGCAATATTATACATGAACCAACAAAAGCAGAGGGAATTTCTATCAAGTATCCAAAAAAAGGAGGCAAGTGGCATGGGACAAAAATTAAATCTTGCACTAATCCAGCTGTCTACTCATGTTAAAGTCACAGCCCAGAATCCATCAAATTTTAAAACAGGTTGAGGAGCGCCATTATTCCTTATAGGTGGGGGGGCTGGGTCTTTTTCACTGTTGACACTCTAGCAGTTACCACAGTGCCTGGCATACAGTAGGCATTCTATGAATTATAAGGGTAATGCTAGGAGCTAAGACTTATTGCAGATAAAATTTGAATCATGATATATATTAATTCATTTAATTCTTACAATATCCAGATGCAGAACCCTTTAAAGTATCATTTTACAGAAGAGGAAATTGAAGTCCAAAGATATTAAGTAACCTGCTTAAAGTCACAAGGCTGAAAAGTGGTAGAGCAGGGATTCAAATCCAGCCAGTTTAGTCCTACAGTTGGAGTTTTTAACCACTATCCTCTTGTAAATGCTTGTTCAATGAATGAATGAGTAAAAAGTGATTTATAAGAGATGAAAAGCAATTCTTTTAAATCAGAAGATTAGCTCCTTACAGTGCAGTTTGTTGCTTCGACTGTTGAGTGGTTCTGGTCCATTCACATCTTTGCTCTTTTCATTGTCCTCAATGGGTCGGAAATGAGCCAAAGTTCTCATGAATCCACGGAAGTTTACCTGGTCCTCTCTGAGTGGGAAATAAGCAAACAGAACACTATGTCAATCATAATGCTAGAGTGATCTGAAGTTCATTTAATGAGGTCTTTCTCTATATGCATGTTACTTTAGGACTCATAAAATATCTTCACTTAAGCCACAATCCAATCTTCCCAGGTAGGTATTATTTTTACCACTTCATAAAGTTTAACCAGACTTAGAGGTAACAGGCATTAGGAGAGTCAGGTTACTTTTGAATTTACTTGTATCTCTGTTACCAAGGAAAACATCAAGTAGCATAGGGGCTACTTGAACCAGGGCTTGAACTCACTACTTTAGACACTGCATCGAGCAACAAGCTACTAGTCATTTCAACCCAACGACTCTCCAACAAGTTCTCATGTCTCTCCTGCAGTTATGCATACCTAGTATTTGTTTGTTTTTTATCAGAGAAAAGAAGGCAGGCAGGAAGGCAGAAAAGAGAAGAGGAAAAAGCATTATTTATTTGTTTGTTTCACTTTGATCTTTTACCTAGGGCCAGGGGCGTGAACCCAGGTCCTTGGGCTTTACATGGTCTGTACGCCAAAGTTTCAGTCGACTTGGCCACTAGGGTGCCCCTACCTAGTGATATTTTAAAGTTAAAGCATATTAGCGTGCCCTGGTGGAGTAGTGGTTGGACGTAGTCCACATAAACACTGAGGTTCCGGGGGCCAGCAGGAACAATCAAGATGAAAAACTAATAAAATACATAAAAATGTTTCTTTCTCCTCTCTTCCTGCCTGTCTCTGCTCACCTTCATTCCTGCCTGTGCCTTTCCTTTAAAAAAACAAAAAGCTAAGGCATATTATGGAAAAGTTATAAAAGCAAATAAATACATAGCTAGAAATTTGGAAAAGAGGAAAATAGGAATAAAAATACCACTTCTGGTTCTCCTAATCAGTTATAACCATTGTCAATATATTTTCTTCCAGTTATTTTTCTGTGTTTATGTTTTATAATCATGAACATAGTGCATATATAATTTTGTATCCTGCTTTAAAAATATTTTTTAAAAGAATGTCTTCAATCAAACACTTTGAAACAGAGGAATAATTGTGTAGCTTTACCAGGATTTTATTATTCTCTCATAACTGGTTATTTTTAGTCCCATTTTTCATGATCGTGTTTTGAAAGGCCTCTTTGTACTTTAAGCTTTTTCGATACTTAAGATTAAATTCTTTTTATCGCACCACAGGCTAATTAGTAACACTCTAAGAAATAATCTCAGAACTGGAATGAGTGAATAATGGTCTTTAATATTAGAAAAGAATGTCCCATGTGACATAGCTGTTTATTTAAGGCAGTCATGGAAACAACAGGATGTCTGGTTCCTGTAGCTACATAAAAATAAATCCAAGTCTTTGTGTGCCCCACTGAGTAGATATCAGGTTTCTTAAGTGCCAGGTAGGTACACAGACCACAGACCTTCTAAAGGCAGAGTTCAAAGATTAGCTCTACTCAAAAGAATGATCTTTAGTTCTTCAAGGAAGTTATACTGCTAATGGAGCCATGTCTGATAAAAAATATGAGTAAGATCTGAGGTGTCAAGTAATGAGAAAAAGATTGGAATCAGCTTTGAGAGAAAGAGATCTGTCACAACAAACAAGTTAATGAGTACACACACACACACACACACACACACACACACACATATTACTGGTATAATGTCTTTGAATAAAACAGAAATATCAATTTTCCACTTTCAAAGCTCTTTATAAAAAGTTCACCCAGGCACAAGCTGGTGGTCTAAGGCCACAGACGTATTCCACATACATCCCAAGCACCCAGATTCAAGAGCAGGGCCTAGAGGGAACACACAAAGATGAACAACTAAATAAAAATAAATAAAAATGCTTCTTCCTCTCTAACCCTGCCTCCTTGCCTGCCTACTTGTCTTCATTTCTGCCTCCACCTTTCCTTAAAAAAAAAAAAAAAAAATCCACGTGGTTGCATGCTTAGCTCAGATGGCTAAGGCATCACATCCTCTTGTGAAGGCGGTGTAAAGCCCATGGACCCAAGTGTGAAACCCAGGGCAGGGTTTAAAATAAATCAGTAAATAAATAGATAAATAAAATTCCACCTGTGCATGACTAGAGAAGAAACAAAATCCAACAGTCAAGTACCTATATGTGATTAGAGAGTAAGAAGCAGAGGTATGGCTTGCTAAAGAACTCAGCAGTTAGCCCAGTGAGAGCCCTGGCTTCCTCATGAATATCTGCCTAGAGTCCATAACAATAGACAGGTGAATAGGATGGAAGACAATACTGCAATCACAGCAAAAGTGGTTTGACTTTAATTAAAAAAAAAAAAAAAAAGAGGAAGGAAGCAGGCAAGAATGAAGGCAAACAGGCAGGTGAGCAAGAAGAGAGAAGAGGAAGAAGCATTTAGCTGTTCATTTCGGTTGTGACCCCACTTCGCTCCACCCGACCCCGGGCAGAGAATTTGGATACTTGGGCTTTATGCTGAACTCCACCGGAGCCGCAGTGAGCCACCAGGGCAAGCCATGGTTTTGGCCTTTTAAAACAACTTTCTACACTGCTTCTTCAAATAATCAATGTAAATCTGAAAAAGAGTTAGCAAAGTGACTCTACTGGATTTACTTTCATTGCAAAGAATATGGAATTACAGAACAGCTGTCAAAGTTATCTCTGGAGAAGTGGACAAGGTTTAATGCTTTTCAGGGGCTGAAGAAAGTGGAAAAATGGAAGAATTCAGTGCGAAAACCATACCTGAAACAAAAGGGTAGTTCTTGGAGAAAAAAAAAAAAGTAGAAAAATGAGGAAAAGTAGGAATGTATCCATGGCCAATATGAATCTGAAAAGCGTAAGTCTCCTGATTTGATTCCTATCTTTATATAAATTAGTTCAAATTTACTTGGTGTTCAACTTTTCAACTTTGCAAGTGACTTTGCTCTCAAGCAGATTTCTAAAATTTCCTCTCCAGGTAGTTTATCTGATAAAGTCTTCATGACACTTGGCCTCATTATTAAAGAATTGGCAACCATACTGTTTTCAAAAGTCCTTTGGGTCATACTGCCAAATTTTCATAATTCCCTGTAACCAGGAAGAGATAAGTTAGATTATTTAAAACAAGATTAGATGATAAACTTAATTAAAAAAGAGGAAAAAGTACTTCATCAAATCAATAAATATATACTCAGTGCCTTGAAGGCAGTGTATTAGGTATAAAAGATTATCCAAAGCCCAGTTTTACAATTACATTAGACAAAGCCAAATCTACTTGAAAAAGTGCGTGTGGGGGGTCTGGGAGGGTTTTTGGTTGAGAAGCTATATTTTTAATGAATATAGTAACAAAAAATACAGGCTGTGGAAAGGTTCCAGATTAAGGAAGCTAAAGCTATAACAATTGACCAAGAGTGAACTCCATATTAAAGGAGAAGCACTATAAGGAAGGCATTGGAGAGTGCACTGGTGGAGTAGCAGTCAGGTTTGCTGAGCATAACTGACACATCCCAAGGACCGGCTTCAAGACCCAGAGCCAGGGGAAACAACAAAGATGAACAACTAAAATAAAAAGGAATAAAAATGTTTCTTCCTCCTCTCTCTTCCTGCCTCCCTGTCTACTAGGCTTCATTCCTGCCTACACCTTTCCTTTTTTTGAAAAAAAAAAAAGGGAAAGGTGCACCCTGGTGGAGCAGTGGTTAGGTCAATCGCCTCCAAAGGAACAAGTCACATACCCCTGAGTTCAAGTCCCAGGTGTGAAGGTGGAAACAACTAGTGTGAACAACTAAAATAAAAGTAAATTAAATAAAATAAAAAAGAGGCTTCTTCACTTTTTTTCCTGCCTGCTTGCCTACTTGCCTTCATTCCCGCCTGCGCCTTTACTTTAAAAAAAAAAAAAAAAGGAGATTATTAGATGAACTGATAAAATTGGATAATGAATAACAATATATTAGAATAAAATGGAAAAGTGGGTAAAGGTGGTCAAAAGGTACAAATGTCAAGTTATAAGTTCCAGGGATGTACTGTATAGTATGATCACTAAAGTTAACAATACCATGTCATATATTTAAAAGTTGCTAAGAGAATGGATTTTTTTTTTCTCTTTATTTTAAAGCAAAAGTACAGGCAGGAATGAAGGTGAGCAAAAGCAAGCAGGCAGGAAGAGATAAGAGAAAGAAACATCCCACTTATTTTATTTAGTTATTCATCTTGGTTGCTCCTGCTGGTCCCGGAACATTAATCTGGGACCTTGGGATGTATGTGGACTTCGACAAATCCCTACGCCACCAAGGTGTACTGAGAATAGATTTTTACAAAATATACCTATGTGAGGTGATGAATGTGCTACCTAACCTTGTCATGGTAACCATGTTGCAATATATACATAAATAAAATCACTATTTTGGGCTTGCCCTACTGGCTCAGGGGCTAAGTCTGTGGCCTGGGCATTGATCATATAAAGCCCCAGGAAGGTTCTCAATCTCCTGGGAGGGAGCGGAGATGGTGGAGATGGAGGGGGAGGGGAACAATTTAAACAAACAGTAAATAAAAGGTCTTTCTTTCTCCCTTCAGTCCTTCAACCTGCTTCCTCCTACTCATCCCCCTCCTTAAAAAAAAATCACCATATAATACTCCTTAAACTTATACAGTATTACATATCAGTTATGTCTCAATAAAGCTGAAAAAGAACATAAAAATAGATAATATTTTATATTAATACTATTATAGCATTTGATTATTCTGTAAGTATAAATCATACACTGAACATTAAAGACTATATAATAAGTATGATGTTAAGTAATTAACTTGTTTATTTTTACTTTTTAAATGTGTCTACTAAAAAATTTATTATTATGACTGTGGCTTAAAAAAATATATACATACATGCATATGTAACATTTTTTTTTTTACCACTGGCTCCAGGTCATGAACCTGAGTCTGTAAGCTTTACATAACCTGCACCTTAGCCACCTTAGTTGCCTGAGTCACCGGGGTTTGCTCTGAATTAATTTTTTATTGACTAGGACTGTGAGGGAAAAAGTGCAGACAAATGAAGCAAAAGGTTAACAATGAGACAAATGCATCTAGGTGAAAAATATACAGGTGTTCTTTGTATGATTTTTAATTTTTGTAACTTTTCTGTAAATTGAAATTATATCCAAAGTTTAACATCAAATGAAGAGATTAAAGAGAGAATTTGGAAGATGGCCTCATATATCTATCTGAAATTTAAAACAAGGAAGAAGGTAGAATAGAAAAGATATTCTAGATATAACCAAGTTAGAGATGCGCAATGTAATTAGGAAGATCATGGTCAGAGAAGACCCAACCAAAATTAATCCAGATTCCTTCAGGAAGGAGGTCAATAACTGTGAAACTCACCCCTCTGGAAAGAAGGCATTAATGATCCGGTCCCCCAAAGGGTTGATAGCAAGTTCTGGAATCCTCTGGAAATCTTCTCGGCTGCCAAAAGAATCAGCTTGAGTTAGAAACCACTGGCCTTTAGCATGAACTCCTTCAGTCACACAAGGTACAACCTAGCAAGAGTATTATTTCCTGGAATTTACTTCTGTGGCAAATTATACCAAATAACTGCAAAGAATAGCACTTTCGCAGCTGCCAAGTGTTTCTTGCACCAGCTCAGGAGTGGAAGAAGCCAGATTTAACTATGCCACATTCCAGTAAATTCAGCACACAGGTTACATCAATAAACCAACTGAGGAACAAATACTAAGCTGTCCCTGTAAATGATTCTTTGAGCATTACCATTTTTCACTTAGTTATTAAGTCTGAAAAGTGAATAGCATACGCAAAGTATCAAACACTATTGAGCTTGGATATGGAAACAAAAATTCAAGGGGCCTCTACATCTTTGGTGGAAGATTTATAGCACCTACAAGGAATTCTTAGGCAACATTTATGTCCATGGAAATAATAAAATGTGACAACTGATTGCTACACTTCTTTGCTCTGACTTTTGACTGTTTCTCCTTTGTCTGAGAAGTATTTAGCCTTTGAATATGGCAAAAGTAGTCATTCTTTCATAACTTGTAGGTTACACTGCAGTGAATATATTTTCTGCATACACATCGTGTGCCGAGATCTGTTTATACACATTATCTCATTTCTTCAAGCCAACATTTTATCTAAACCCTTTTAAGAGCTGAGGAAATTGAGTTACTGAGTCACTGAAATACTTATTCAGTTACTGTGCTAATAAGAGGCAATCAGCACTGCAATTTAAATCCAAGTCTCTAAGTCAAAAAGCACAGGTTCTTTTTCTAAAAATCCACACTTTTTCCCATACTCATCTTTCGAGACAAAGGTGTTCTCCAAAAAAACCCCCAAACAAACAAAAACCCCCAAAACAAAAAATCTTTAGTAAGCGTTTTTAAAAAACTTTTTTGGTTGATATTCTGAATATAAAGCTGTTCACAACATTTCTGTGCTGGACTCTTCAAAATTATCAGTCATGAAGAAGACATAGAACTGAATTCAATGCCTGATGCGAGGTTAGAAATATGGAATGTTATACAATAGTACTGCACCAAAATCCTAAATTTTTTTTTTTTTTTTTTTTTTTTTTTAAGGAAAGGTGCAGGCAGGAATGAAGGCGAGCAGAGGCAGGCAGGAGAAAGGAGGAAGAAGCACCCTAATTTAGTTGTTTATCTTGGTCATTCCCCACAGTCCCAGGTCTTGAACTGGGCTTCTTGGGATGTATATGGACTATACCCATCCTCTACTTCACCAGGGCATACCCCAAATCCTAAATTCTTGATTTTTATGTAAGAATGACTTTATTATAGGAAATGCATACTGAAGTATGTGGCAAAATGTCAGCAATTGGTGAATCTGGATATCTGGCATATGAAAGTTCTTTGTATTACTCTAGTAACTTTTCTGTTAATTTGAAATTATTTCCAGACAAAAAGTTTTGAAAACATTTTTAAGGAAATATTAACTTGATTAAATCTGATTTCTATTTTCAAGAAGTTTATTAACAGGAGAGACAGAGCTCTTCATACTAAATACTAATGGAATGTTTCTCTTTTATCCAGGAGACTTCAACACTCTGTTCCTCTAGTGGTTTACAGTCTTAATTAATTCAACAAGCTCATCTCCACTGTGTCTAGTGGTAATGACACAGGTAGAAACAAACCTAGGGAATTGAGAGCAAAGCTCTGGAACAATAACTCTGGGTTCTAATCTTCCTTGACCACACAGACTAATAATTTCTACATCAATGAATGAACCAGAAGAAGCCATTCATAAGTTACTGGGGACAATAAGAGATAAAGGAAAGTACTAGGCTCTCATTATTTAATTCAACAAACATGTATTAAGCTCTTATTATATAATTTGTTCTATAATACAAAGTCCACACTATCACCAAACTATAGCTCCTCCTATTTGACAGAGGTTAAAAAACAATAACTACTCCCTTTTAAGTGAAGATTAAGGCTAATTTGAATTGCATGGTCAAATACCTCGGTTTAATGTCTAACAAGCTTAAACAAAGTTGAGAAAAGACAGAGTTTAAATACCAGGGAAGTACCTATCCTCACCTGAACTCCTTCTGTGTCAATAAAGGATCAACTCTTAGACTTCCAATGTCAATAAGAACCTAAACCCCATCCTTTTTATAAGGCGCAGGCAGGAATGAAGGTGAGTAGGCAGGCTCGCTCGTAGAAAGAGAGAGGAGGAAGTAACATTTTTTAATTTGATTTAGTTGTTCATCTTGGTTGTGTCCATTATTATATTCTACCTCATAGTCTACTTAGGAAAATTTTCTTCAAAGATTTTTAAAGAAAAAAACATTACTGGTAGCAGGCAAGCCTGAGAATGCAACCACGTACAATGGCATTTCTATGTGGCCAAGAAATTCCCAAGTGGTTTTCCAGACATTCATTGTGATAGGGATATACTAAAAGCCACAGTTTGAGAGAACTTTAGTAACCAGGAGTACCATCCCTCTACACTGTGCCAGTTCCTTCTCTTACTCAGAGATTCAGTCTCACAGTAAACAGATTGTGTTTCAAGGACCCAGCACTGATGCTTAACCACTTATATATAAGGATATTAAAACCTACTCATAGGATACACCCACAGGAACAAACATTCAATTAAGAAAATAGTTTTCCATATTTATTATAATAGATAAATCATTTATACCTATAGTACAATTACATGTTTAATTACATTGAAAGAATTTCCATTATGTAAAGTATTTAATATTTTCATTAAATTGGTAAGATCATTCTGTTGTTTTGATAAAAGAATTTTTTTTATATAAAGTACCAATCAATGCTAAATCTCGTCTTTGCTGTTTAGTGTTCTAGTGTCAGAATGACTTAATTACAAGGCTGCATCTGACATTTAATTGAGGATGTTGGTCACACATATGTTTATCTTTCATTCTCTAAAACCATGAAATGTCAGCAAAAATGCACACATGGGAATATAGCTACAATATAAAAAAAACAGGATGGAAGGAGTCTACTAGTACTAGCAGACAAGGAATTTTGATAAAATCAGAAAGTAGATGGCAAATATAGTGACAAATATGTCAAAATAGGGGGCCCATGAAAGCCTTAGGCAACTGGGACCCTGGTGTTCGGACCATGCAAAGTCCCAAAACCTGGGTTCAATACCCAGGGCTGGTGTGAATACTAAAATAAACAACTAATATACTTCTTCCTCCCTCTCTTAAAAAAAAAAAAAAATTAAAAGTTGTAGTAGAGTTGAGAGCCATTCTGCCCTGCAGTCTCAGCAAGACACCATAGTGCTGCCTGTTAAAGGAAACAGCATTCAGGATACACTAAGGAACCTTCTACAGCATGGGCCAGTTGCTTATCGCTGCCAGCATCCCTCCCAAAATATAAAACTCTTTGTACCCAGAACTGAAAGATATACCTGGACAGGGTTTCAACCAATTGTGGGAGGCTGGTCCCCAGTTATTTTATTTGAGAGGGGCCTGCAAAAATCTGTCCTCTTGCTCCCTGACTCCTTACACGAAAGTGAGGCCTACCAACTTATAGGCCCTGCTTATAGCATAGAGGGCTTATAGGGAGATACTTGTGGAGAAACCAACTACAAACAAATCCATGCCAGCTTTCGACAGTCTTTTTTCATAAACATGAATGGACAACCAAAGCTTACCAGCTATTTTGAAAAAATAAATAGCACAAAAGAATAGTACTGAGATGAATAGAGATAATGATAACTCAGGGAACAAAAGAAAGTTCTTAATGATTCTATTAAGTAACCCGGTAAGACAACTGATGAGTTTTTGCACCTGTAAAACAAAAAAAGCTTCTAATGATAAAGCAGAAGTCAGAGAATAAGAAAAGGTCTTGGAAGTTAAAAGTACGACTGTGCACTAAAAAATGTTCATCAACGAAATTGAAACGTAAATCCAAAGATATCTTTCAGAAAGCAAAGGAAAAAGTCAAATAGCCAGAAAATGAGAGAAAAGTTGAGTTATGGTAGTCGAATAGTTAACCAACAGATATGCCATAAAAACCAATAAAGACAGAAATAAAAAATAACAAGAAAGTTTCCCAGCTGAAGGAACTACTTTTAAATTCAGCTTTACCTGATACTGAGTAGTGAATAATGAAAAATAACCCATGAAAATGTATATCTTGGTAAAATTTCAGAACATCAAAAGAAGATATTTGAAGTTTTCAAGGACAAAAAAAGACGATCTACTAAAAGAATGAGAATTAGATTAGCATCAACGTTGTCTTCAATGAAACTCCATTCTAAAATGAATGATGCCTCTGTAAACAAAGCAAGTACTTATCCATGGTATTGAAATTAACTGTCGGCTGCATAAAGTCAAATAGTCAAACAAACCTCAAAAGAACTTAGTGTTTAAGCAGATAAATGGCTACCATTCAGAACACAAACTCCTAAATTTTCAGGAAATTAAAAAAAAGTGATATGTAAACCAACAGCCAACTAGCAATTCCCAGTAGTAACTTCCTTGCAGAGTTTAGCTGGTCTGTATTATCACCTGTAGTCAATTTAACCTGCATGATTTAATATTCAGTAACACTTTTTATCATGGCATTTTCTGAGTAAAATTCTTATCTGACAAATATACAATATTAAAAGTGCTCAATGCAGAGGCTATGCATACATACACATACACACACACTTTTTTTTTTTTTTAATTAAGGAAAGGTGCAGGCAGGAATAAAGGCAAGTGGCAAGTAGGCAGGAAGAGAGAGAAGGAAGAAGCATTTTTTTTTTTTTATTTAGTTACTCATCTCAGTTGTTTCCCCCAGTCCTGGGACAGGTACCCAGGTCCTTGGGATGTATGTGAACTACGCTCAATCAGAGGCAGTGAACCTAACCACTACTCCACCAGGGCGAGGTCCAGAGGATATTCAGCATAATGAATTTTCACCATGGAAAGTTTTTTAACCAGCACCTAGATTAAGACACAGATTATTATCAGTACCCATACACCTCCTTTCATGTTACTTCAGTCTCTACCTGCTCCTCATCTCAAAGGGTAGTCCTTAACCTGATTTACAACACCTAAGGTAGGATCTGCACAAAGGATATTTAAGTAAAGAAACTCAGATGTGGAATAGGCTCTAATCTTGACCTGACCTACAAAGGACCATTTCCTCCTAAATGGACCTATCGGCCTTTTCAGAAAGACCAATTTCAATCAGTGGCCGTGACAAAAATGTTTCACCCAAAATGATGGCATTTGAGAAAAGGAAGTTATAAATTTATATCCTGTGAAATACCAATCTGACGAGAAATCTCCTGTAAAAGGGAGCCTCTACAGGGAAATAGTAAATCCATTTGGCAAATACTGTTTACAATAAGCCCTCTTGAAGATTCCCAATTCACCAGAGCATATTGAAGATGCGGAGCAATCTCGTAATAAAGAAGCCTGTTTAAATTCATTTACCAAAATTTTCACAATGTCTAGTCAACAATTTCTTTTTCTTTCTTTTTTTCAACACAACATCTATTGATATACCAATGTCCTCATGTTCTGTTAAAACGTACTTTAAGGCAAATCTTGGAATGCACTTTGCAGAAATCCCATTTCTAACCAAATCTTTCCATGGTTACCACTTTATGTTCTCATTAGGACCAACAGAGCAACACAGAATACCATGAATGGTACACTATAGACTCTTACTCTACAAAATCTGGCTTCAGGACCCAGATATGCAGCATCTTAAAAGAGGAAAGTGAAAAATAAAATGTAGAAGGGAAAATATTTCTCCTAATAACCACAACTTCATTCTTAAGAAGTGGAGTCTGTTCAAGTAACAAAAGATTGGAGGTTACTTGTATTTGATTAAACAACCTTTAATAATAGGCCTTGAGCAGAGTTTGACAGTAAAGGCTGGAAAAAGTCAAATCATTCTGTACTACAGAAGAATTTAGAGTTGACCATACAATTTCCAAGGCTGGAGGGAGTAGAAGAGGAACTAGAGTTGGGGGAGAGGGGAAGATAATCTAACCAAATGGCCAGAGGCTGCGATGGCCTCCTTAGGAGGCAGTGTATAATTCCTGGTAGTTGTGGGTCCAACAAAATGACTTACTTATAATGTGCTAGTTGTTTACTATGTGGCTCATATTTAAATTCACACCAGAAGGAGATCTAAGAACAGATTTAAGACCTATTGATTTGTAA
Source organism: Solenodon paradoxus (assembly GCA_004363575.1). Classification (NCBI taxonomy): domain Eukaryota; kingdom Metazoa; phylum Chordata; class Mammalia; order Eulipotyphla; family Solenodontidae; genus Solenodon; species Solenodon paradoxus. The sequence goes on along the minus strand of RJWH01000743.1, from coordinate 43,370 downwards.
AGGTGGAGTACAAAAAAAAAAAAGATTCAAGTAACAATGAAATAAAAAATTGCTCCTTCACTTCCTACCACACTTTCCCCCACTAAGAATTTACAGAAATCAGCAAAGAAAACAGTGCATACCCCATCATTAGCACTCAATCACTGAGTTATTTTATGGGCCTTCCACAAGCATGAAATGCTATTTAAGGAGTTGGGCAAATCTTATCTTAGCTTTAAGAAGCAGATAACACTAGCTGACACCTGGAAAGTTCTCCTTTCTAAGGAGAAGCATATCTTTTTACAAAACCTTTTCCATTGTTTTCAGCAAAGTGAGTGGTTAAAACATATCCATTTACAAATTACCCACTTTCTTCAAAGAAAATAATTCAGAATTAATGTGAATTTTTTTACTTAATGGTTAAATCTAGATGGATGAGGCAGATATAATATCAAACTCAAGTAAATTGTTCAAGTATTAGAGCTGAATGGAAAAAAATTGATTCCAAGTCTGGTTATTTTACAAGGGCAAATTCACAGTGTCTTCAACAAATGGTGCTGAGACAGATGGATAACCAAATGCAAAAAAGGAATGCTGGGTGCATTCTGCTGGAGCAGAGGTTGAGGGTAGTCCACATATATCATAAGTTCCTGGGTTTAGTACCTGGGGCCAGCAAGAACAAGCAAGATGAGCAACTAAGTAAAATAAAGTGCTTCCTCTTCCTCTCTCAGCCTGCCTGCCTCTGTTTACTCTCATTCCTGCCCGTACTTTTCCTTAAAAAAAAATTAAATAATAAAAAATGTTGAACTCTTACCTCACACCATATTAAGTAAATAATTCAATGTGAAACAAATACCTAAATATAAGAGCTAAAACTGTAAAATCTTAGAAGAAAAACCAGGGGTAAATCTTTATGACCTTAGTTTGACAACAATTTCTTATATATGACTCTAAAACATATGTACCAAAAGAAATACGAGATAAATTGGACATCGAAATTTAAAATTTTTGTGCTTCAAAGAACACTATATAGAGAATGAAAGACAACCTACAGAATAAGAGAAAACATTTGCAAATAATTTATGTGATAAAGTCTAGTATCTAGAATATAAAATTAACTCTTACAACTCAAAAACAAAAAGACAAACAATCCAAATTAAAAACAGGCAAATAACACCTAAAATAAATACAATATCCTGTGAAAAGTGTATCTCAATAAAAATTAAACAACAAAAAATCCCTAAAATTGGCAAAGGACTTGAATAGGTATTTCTCCGAACAAGATACAGAAATGGTCAATAAGCACATGAAAAGATGCTCAACATAATTAGACACTAGGGAAATACAAATCATAACCACAAAAAAGTAACACTCAAACCCACTAGGATAGATAGGATCAAGACACTTAATCAATATTGATGAAGATGTAGAGAAATAGGAACACTATTACATTGCTGGTGGAAAACTGAAATGATATTAGCCACCGTGGAAAAGTTTGGTAGTTCCTCAATAAATTAGGATTACCATATGACTCACATTTCTACTTCTACATACATGCTCAAGAGAATTAAAACCTATGTCCACATAAAAATGTTCATAGCAGCATTAGTTATAATAAGGAAAAGGTGAAAATAACCCAGATGTTCATCAACTGTTCAATGTATAAACAAATATGCATACTAAGAAATATTATTCAAACATAAGAAATGTAGTAATGATACAGGCCATAATCTGGGTAAACATTGAAAACATGTTAAATGAAAGAAGATAGTTACAAAGGCCCACATGTTGTGTGATTCCATTTATGTCTAGAGAGAAACCACTAGGGGGGAAGGGAAAGTGACTATTTAATGGGTATGGAGCTTTCATCTGAGGTGATAAAAACGTTTTGCAACTAGACAGTGGTAACTGTTGCACAATATGTAATGCTACTGAATTGTTGACTTTAAAATAGTGAATTTGTTATATGTATTTTGCCTCAATAATGAGAAAATATAGAAGAAAAGCACTTGGTGTGGTCTTGTACCTGGATGGTTTTCCATGTTACTGACTATTTAATAGCTGTGTAGTACGGTTATGGTCGACCCAAGTCTCCAGTGAAAACAGATTTTTACCCTGAACAAACACAGATGTATGGCTTTAACAATATTCTCTCTCTCTTCTGCCTGAGGAGTATGTACTGAGAGGGCTAAAACAATACCCCAAGCCTCTCAGAATTGGTCTCTTTAACATGCGCCACTCTGACACAAAGAGCCAAGGACAGTGGAGGACGGCCCCATAGGCAAAGGAGAATTCCCAATTCTTCTAAACCTTTAGCCCTTCCCTTAATCAAAAAAGTCACCTGCCATTCCCTGGGCCTCCAGACCCTTCCCCTAATCTAGAAATGGTCTTCTGTTCCTATTCTCAGGAAGAATATAGAAAGGGGAGTTATTTATCTTTACTTTCAGAGTAAGGATGAGTCATACCTCCTTGCCATGTAGTGACCCCTTCCTCTTTCCTGAAGCCCCAGATCCCTTTTTCCATGCCACAGTTCCGGACATAAAGGTGAGTCTGATCCAGCTACCTCAGAATTGACTGCCATGTAAATTCTCCGTACATATATTATTAAATTTAGGCTTTTCTCTTTCTAATCATGTCTAAAGTTAATTTGTTTATTCATCCAACCTGTGAAGAACCTCAGAGAAATGGGGAAATTTTTCCTTTGACTCCCACAGTACAAAGGGTTAGAAACTCCTTTTCTTCCTCGTTTATGCTATATTATACAATATGTGCTAGAAACCTTCCAAAGAAGTTCTAAACTGTCTCCTGCCAGCCGCCAGAAAGGCAGATTCATGTTACGTCAATCAAAGCTGAAGAATAATAGTAACAAAAGGTTGCTACTACATGGCTAGAAGATGGTTAAGGAGGTATTTCACCATATACATATAAAATGAGACGGCATTATATTGTTCTGAAAGAAAACATTTATTCTATACCAGAGTTTCTCGATTTTGACACAACTGACAATTAGTGCAGATTAATTCTTGGGGGGGGAGGGGGGCTGTCTGTGTGTTGTAGGATGTTTAGCAGTATCCCTGGGCTCTACCTGCTAGACATCAGTAGCATTCACCAGTTGTGACAATCAGAAATGTTTTCAGACATTGTTACCCAGGGACAAAATAATCCTCAGATGAGAATCATTGAGGATCATGGCTCTGGACTAAAATATTGAGAATCTTATCAAACATGAAACCATATAATAAAATGATATACCCTAGGGTATAGGTTGGGTTGGGAAATAAGAGAGAAGATAAAACAACCTTGAACACCTTATACGTCAATTTCATAAAAGCTATAGGGAAGGGGGTGTGGAAAAAGTCAAGCAGAGAGAGCAGAACTTCTACTTTCCTGGGATCAAAACAAGGGCCACCCAAAAATTAGGGAGGCAGAGCAAAGCAGCAGACACCTAGTGGTAAATGCAATGCCTCTGTTCTGCTTATATAATTCCCTTGTAGATCAATAAAGCCAGAAAAGAAAGGAACTGCCTACCTGAGCGTCCCATTCTCTCCTTTGTCCAGGCTGGTGAACCGGCTGTAGAGGCGGGTGATCTGACTGTGAGAAACTAAAGAGCATAAGATTAGTCCCAGTTGGAGAAGCTGCCTTTCGGTCCACCATTAAATCCTTCCAAATGAGCAATTCATCTCTAGAGTATTAAAGTAGAAAGTTTAAAAGCTAAAGAATGAAAGGATTAAAAAGTACATGAAATCAGGAGTAATTAAAATTGATTCTCAGAAATTAAGTCTAGGCTTTTTATTTTTTTTAAGGAAAGATGCAGGCAGGAATGAAAGAGAACAGGCAAGCAGTCAAGAAGAAACATTTTTATTTATTTCCATTTTAGTTGTTCATCTTGGTTGTCCCCCTGGACCTGGGACATGAACTACGGTCCTTGGGATATATGTGGACTATGCTCAGCAGCAGACCTAACCACTACTCCATCAGGGCATGTCAAGTCTAGCTTTATTAATACTACGTGCTAAATGTCAGTGGTTAAGATTTAACAAAACAAAGCCAAATTTAGTTTAAAAGGAAAGTGTGAAACTTTTGCTGTGACTCAGAGACTATGAAGATGCACACTTTGATTAAAAAACACATACTTCATAATCAGTTTGAAGTTTCAGGTTGTTACCGCTGGGTAGGTAACTTCTGATGAATTAAAAACTGAGGCACATCGAAACTTTTTTTTTTTAATTAAAGGAAAGGTGCAGGCAAGAATGAAGGCAAAGCAGAAAGAAAGGAGGAAAAAGTATTTTTATTTATTTTATTTAGTTGTTCATCTTGATTATTCCCCCAGGACCCCCTTGGGATGTATGTGGACTGCGCCAATCAGAGGGAGCAGATTTATCTGCTAGGCCACCAGGGTGCACATTCAAATCTATTTTTAAGATATGGTTTCTTCCTGCACCAAGCATTAGTGGCTTTATCTTCTCCTCAGGACCAGCCATTGGGTAAAAGATCACTATACTCCTGGATCAGCCTCTTTTCTATGATTGCATGAACTTCACTGAGTTCCAAGTAAAGAATAGGTTCCAAGAAAGCAAATTACAAAAGTAATTTGTAAAATGGCCATGTTATCATCAGATGACATCTACGAGGAAATCTATTTTGATCGTAATTTTGGATTAACTCTGGCACGACTTGACAATTCAAGTGAGATAGTAACAGCAGTACACAATAACACTCTGAAGATGCAAAAGGGAATTTATGGGAAATAGTTTAGTCTCCCAGCAGATTAAAATAAGAGAAAAAAGAGTTATCAAAGAAGAAAAGACATCAGTCAAAAAGGGTGTGGCAAGTGTGGACTTTGTTCTAGGCTGTACCTTCAAGAATTTAAAGGAGTTCTGATAACTGTCCTCCTCCCTCAACTTATGAAACAAAATCTACTTGCGGTCTTATTAACAATGAGACAAAGTAAACAGGGACACTAAGAGAAGCAGGAAGTAAGTGGCCCAAGGCTGGGATGAAAGGACACAATAGGAACAGCTGGTGGCTCTTGGGGATCTGTGTGGAAAGTTGGGCTCTGCTATTTACTAGTGTTGATGTGAGAAGAGCAGAAAGCTGGGAAGGAGGCAGAATCTCCCAGCCAGGGTAGAGCCCGCAGTGGTCCAGAGGAAGCAGGCTGAAGGCGAGTGTGACTAATTGGGTATAAAGAAAACACCTTGTGAGGGTCAGGGCGACAGTCTGATTCCCTCTATAGCACCACAGTATACCAATGAGGGGTGAGGGAATGCCATTATGGAGTGAACTAACAGAGTCCAAGAAGAAAGTATCTGGCAAACTTTCTGGCACATGGTAAGCACTTCAGGTTAGCTATCGTCATCACCATCATCCTTACACTGTGAGCCTGAAGGTACAGTTCTACCGCCGCACTGATTAATTTCCACCTTTCTCCTAACTCTACCAGTCACAACCGGCATTTCTTCAGGAACCTGACCAGCTGACCCTAGCCCTGGCCTCGGGCTTCAAAGGCTGCTCTAGAACTAGAGTTCCCTTTCATGTAACAAAAATAACCCAGTTAAAGAATGACCAGGCTTCTCAAAAGATTTTTTTTGGGAAAAAACCCTACACAATTTGTTGACGATATCAACATCATTGTTTTCATTTCTTCAAATATCACCTATCATCAGTCACTTGTACACTTTGCTTTTCATTTATTAATCAATATTTTACATTGCTTTGGAATTCTTTTAAATAACCACATAGTACTTAGTCCATTGGATCAGATTTAGTACCTAGAGTAATATATATTTCAGATAACTTCAACTAGGAAAACATTCAAATTGTATTTTTATGTTCTTTTCTTAATTTGAGAAAAGAATCTGCTCACATGAAAATGCAAATTTTTAGGGGTACACAATGAAAAATCTCCCTTATAACTGTCAGAACACCCCCCCCCACCCCCCCACCCCGCGCCCAAGAGCAAGCCTTAAACCAGGCATTAAAGTTTAACTATCAGGACAGTGAATTGCCTCTGGCTCCAGCACCCAGTCGTGGATACATCCAGATCAATAAGGAAAGCTGATGGACAGTTTGACATGTGAGACTGGTATGTGACCAGGAGAGACCCTTCACCAAGAAACAAAGGAATGAAGAAGACCACCAATAACTTCAAAGGACAATGTCATTTTGCCCAATCAGGAACTGAAACCTGGTCTGCAGACCTCCTCTCTCCATCCCCTTTCCTCATCATGTAGGATTTTCCCTTAAAAACTCAGGCCACTGGCAAGGCCTCGAGTCAGCCTCCCCACTAATGGGGTCTTAGCCTCCTGGCTGGCTCGATCCTCTCTCTCCTTCTGTTTCCCACTAATGGGGGTCTCAGCTTCCCTTGGCTGGCTCCATCCTCTCACTCTCTCTGCTCCCCACTAATGGACCCCCAACTTGCTTACTCACTGAGCCTGTCTGGTATGTGGAGCAACCCTGAACCCACTGGGTCTGGACCTCCCTTGGTCAGCTCCATCCCTTTACCCTCTGATTAAACCTCTGCGTGCTCACTCACATAACTGCGCAACCCGAAAATCCCCACAATAACCAAGTTTGCCAGTTTTCCTTGCCAGAGGCAAACACTATTATTACCAGTTTCTTGTAAATGTTTCTAGAATCTATATAAGTATGTACAGCGATATATACAATTTTTAAATTGGAAGGAATGTTATCAAGTTCAACCCTTTCAAACTAACAAATAAGCCATCAGATCTTTTCTATTCTACAACATCATTTGAAAGAAATGGTCATTGAAATCTCTTAAGTATGATTTTTAACAATCCTTTACTCAGCATACTCTTGTGATTCAGATGGCTGAGACTGCCAGGTTGTGGACCATGTAATGCCCAAGGTCCAGGGGCAAGGGACTAAAAAATATCAAATAAATAAAAAGGCTTCCTCCTCCCCCTCCTTCCTTACCTTCCTCTCTTTTAAAGTCAGTAAATTCCCTTACTGATATGGGATTACACTCCATATTTCAGAAAAAAAAAAAATTCATTCATGGCTGCTTGAGTTCATAATTCGCCAATATGAAAAAATAAATATGTAAATAAATAGCCAAACAACGATAAAACTGCTATCTTCCAGGAGGAAGTAGGTGATATGTAAACTGCTACTGCTGATTTAATGCAGGTGCTAAATCTACTATGACAAAAAATAGAAAATAAATCTCAAAGTATACAACTCAGAGTAACTTCAAGGAGAAGTTTCCTGGAACCACCAGGAAGGCAGGACAAGTTTCAGTAAACCAGTCTCAGTAAAGGCACTAAGCTAGCAGGACAGGTGCCCCCAAAATGGCATCATTCTTGGTGATCTCAAAGGAGGTGACAATTACTCTCAGAAAAGGATATGTCTTGAAAGAAGCTCTACTTTTTCCAATGACGGCCAAACATTTATAGTATTAAAAAGATTATTTAAAAGACCCTGTTAATATCTCCCTGATTACAAATTTGTCTATCAATTGCCTCCTGCTCAGAGGAGAAAGGAATGTTGCAGAAGTGACAAGCACTAAGGAAGAATGGCAGAGGGAAGAATACAAACCAAAGGCAGCAAGAAAATTATTTGTCCTTGCCTTTATCCAAACTTAATACAAAACAGACTGATAACATAGGTAAAGCAAAGAGTGTAACCAAAGATAACTCTAGCTAAAAGACCAAGGAGTCAGTGTGCCCTGGTGGCTTAGTGGTTAAGTCTACAGCTCCGGATGCTGTAGTTAACGTAAAGGCCAAGGACCTGGATGGGGGAAGGGGGAAGGGAAGGGGGGATGGGGTTGGCATTACAATCAAGATAAACAACTGAATGGATATCAGATAGATGCTTCTTCCTGCCTGCCTGCCTACTTTTCATTCATGTTTCCTTCCTCAAAATACATAAATAATTCTTTTTTAAAGGAAAAGTACAGGCAGGAATCAAGGAAAGCAGGGACAAGAAGGCAGGAAGAGAGAGGAGAAAGAAACACTTTTATTTATTTTTATTTAGTTGTTCATCTTGGTTGTTTCCTGCCCTGCCACCCCACCCTGGAATGTGAACCCAAGTCATTGGGATGTATGTGGACCGCACTTGGCCAGAGGCAGACTTAACCGCTACTCCATCAAATTATTCTCTACAGAAAAAAGATCTGAGAAGTAGAAGCCTGCATCCCTTGCTATTCATCCTAAACACTCTATACTCCAATATTTCCCTGTTAACCCTGACAAGAGGACTTTAAGAGTTGGCCTACTCTCTTAGGTAGATCAAGAGAGACTTAAAAGATCTTTTATTTATTTATTTTTTTAAAGGAAAGGTACAGGCAGGAATGAAGGAAAGCAGAGGCACTCAGGCAGGAAGAGAGGAGAAAGAAGCATTTCATTCCCTTCATTTAGTTGTTCACCTTGGTTTTCTCCTCTGGGACGCAAACCTGCGACCTTGGTATGTGTGTGGATTGCACCCAATTTCTACTCCACCAGGGCATGCCGAAAAACATTTAAAAAAAATTACCTTTCTATAATTGTTTATAATTAAGTCAATCTTGTTTGTGATAATAATAATATTGTGGCTATGTTAAAAAAAATTCCTATTCTTAGGAGACACAGGCAGAAGTATTTATGGGTGAAGAGTTCCAGTATCAGCAACTTTCAAATGGTTCATTTAAAAATATAAATAGATGAAGCAAAATGTTACTAGCTAGTGAATTAAGGTGGAAAAGCTATACAGCAGAGTCTTCTGCAGTGACAGAAGCTTCTGGCTTCTGGCAGGGACAGTGAGGGCCACAAGGGGGCTACAGTTTAAGGCATTCTAAGGCTGGAAATTGAACTTCTACTTATATTCTAGCCCAAGAAATTATTCTCACGCAATTGCCTCTGCCAGACTTATATTGTGTTGCAACTATAGAGAAATTCATACTAGTTAGTTCTATCATCACTACACCCGTTCACACAAACAAAACCTTACAAACCTGTAAAACTTACTTCCTAAATCTGTTCAGCACCCACCCAGGTGACATGCATGAGGCTAGAGACTAAGAATAAATAAATCTGTATTCATTACTACTAGAGTGGCATGAATTGTTTCTCACGGATTAAGTGACTATTTAAAAAAAAAGTTTTAAAGTAATCCACAGCCAGATTATTGCTATAGGCATGTAAATTATGCACAATTACAGAAACTTCCAAGACACTTTGGACCATGCCCCTAATGACAAATTTTATACAAATTAGCTTTAATTTATGGAAATGCTTAGATGTGAAAGTAATAGAGTAGAGACAATATAGCACATGTTTTACGGCAACAAAGAGTTTTTTTAATTATTAGAAACATCAGTATTTCTATTCCTTTAAAAGTTTTATTTCCGTAGTATTGGGAAAACAACACCTCTACTTGATTCCTAACCCAATGCCCACTGAAACTAGGAAAACTATAAAATACTACCATTGCCCCTTTTATATACACATATATAGATTATATAGACTATATAGACAGTTTTTGTAACCAGCACATGCATATGCTATTTTCTGAATAAAATTATTATCTATGGTTAAAAATCATCAGTAACATTTTTCTTCAGGTATGCTTCACCCACTCCACCCCACAAACCCAGGTCGTTGGGTTGTACATGGTTTGCACTTTAGCTGCCTCAGCAGCCTGAGCTACAGTATATATCAGTTATATTATATTTTCTTACTGACAAAAAGAGTAGTACAATGGCTTGTTCTTAAAGTGACTGAGTTTCCCAAACTCTTACTGATACAAGAAGTAGGTGAAAATAGGACAAATTCCACCTCTCTACCCCCAATCCTTAGGTATGCCTTTCTTTTTATTCTTCTAAACCTTATACATCAAGCTAAAATTAATGTTTTACAAAACAATTCTGTCAAATGAGCACCTGCTGGGTAAACTGATAGCTCAACTCCCAGGGTGGCGTAATGATTTTGTAGTAGACACAGGAAGAATGCTCCTGAAGACACCCAAAACTCTGTTAATTAATCCAAATCAAATCTGTTCATGCATGTATCAATGCCCAATTCCTGTCTTCAAAAAGGCCAGCCCACAAGAACTGCCTTGCCTGAGTCTGAAAATGGGTAGCACACAGTATCAGCTACCTTCTGTTACGATGCTAAGACTAGTTTTTGTAGGTTTATCTCCACGACCAGAGAGGGTATCTTTTGGTGCCATCTCTTCTGAATACCTAGCATAGTATATAGTACTGAATACAGCAGACGCTACAAAAATTCATTAAGTACTTGTTTCATTAGGTTTTCTGGCCCAATACATACATTTGCACTGGCTGTGGCTGAGAATCTCCCTCAGGCTTAACTTTTTGGCAACTGGAAAAACAACTTTTCCAGGAGTATTTACCTGTTTGTCCACAGTAAAATAATCCAGAATCCTAGAATAATCCAACCCCTTTTCATTTCGTCAAAAGTAAATAAACCAGAATGAGATTATTGCTCCCTTCATGATGAAGCAAAATAATAGCCTTTTGCCATCTTCACTATGGTTTATACTTCCTCATTCTATGACTTTATTTTAAGAATGAATAACTGTGGTGTCATCTTAAATCTAAAATGGTTCTTATATAATTGTGACCAGATGTCATGATCACAAAATATCACAAAATGCTTGCTGAATCCAAACTGCCTTTATTTCTACCTTTGGAGCTAGAGTGAGTCATAAAATAACCATAAGGTCAAGTGGTCAAACAAGTATTTCACAATTAGAAGCAGCTAACTACTTTCTGTCATTCATGAAAAGGACTACATAGGTAGATGGTAAGCTCACCATTGTTAAAGGTTTTTATGGAGAAACTTAATGACCATGTTAGGGAGGCTGAAAACTGTAGAGATGCTCAACACAGTAAACCAAACTGACAAGAAATGGGGTTATCAGATAACATCTCTTGCAAATTAAGGACTCTAAAGGTGAACTTGTCTGAAATCACAGAACAGTCATTTAATTTACCTCAGGCAGTAATTCTATAGCTCCCTCAACAGCCTTCAATATTATCTGCATATGGGCCACTAGATAACTTACTTGTCATCTCATTGTCAAAGACGTTATCATGAAGAGGCAGTCAGAAGCTTACATAAGTCGTGTAAAATACAAGAGTCACAAAGGGTTATTGAGAAGGGAAAATATTGTGTGCATTATCAAGGGCTATTCAAATGTACGATGACGTATTAGAGAGCTTCTGAAATGCTACCATTCTTCTGCCCCTTTGTTCAGGTTAATAAGGAAGACACTGGACTTTAAAAAAAAAAAAAGTTCCTAGTACAAATTCACACTGAGATTTTTGGAGCACATCCAATTTCCATAGAGACAGTATATACCAGCACAGAGGAAATAAATACATTTGAAATTAGAACAATTCTTTAGTGTAAATAAAAACTGGTGATCAGTATCTGCTTTTTCTCCACAAGTTCAGAATGAAAAAAGTCTCATACTTTGTCAGACCTCAGATTCTTCAATGGTCTCTGGTCACCAGGTCAAGTCTTTCAAAACCTTACTATCAAATCATGTGGCAAGAATTTATGATGTCCCTGTCAGTGGTTTTATGTCCTTGCCCAGAAACATCACAGGAACGGATTATGTTTTCTGGAAGATCTATCCAGATTCTGAATTTGAGGTTGATGCGAAGAAAGATAAAGGAAAGGAGTTCGGGGATTTTCATAAAAGCGGGAGGAGAAAAGAGCGGTATCTCTGCTATGTGATGATAGAGACTCCCGCCTTGGAGGGGAAGGACAGCCTCACAAGAGCCAGGGCTCCGGTCCCAGCAGCTGCAAGTGGCCCTTCAGGTCTCGGGTTCAAAACTCTACCGTTGGAGGGTGCCCAGGATCCCCGCAACCTCCGGGCACCCCAGCTCCCGACCTCGGAGACGGCGGGCCTCGGTCTTGAGGCTAGTCGCCCGGCCGCGTTCCCACCCCCTACCCGAACTCACAGCCAGTTTCCTTCTTGATCTCCTCGAGCTCTTCGTCCCTCAGTAACGTGGAGGCCCGAGACCCCATCACCGAGCCGGGAGCTCCGTTAGGAGTAGCAGCGCTAGAAGCTACCTAGCCGGGAGTGAGGGAGTGAGGAGAGAAAAGGCCAGGGGTCAAGAAGGGAGAGGGCTCTGTTTCCACTGCGGACCTGGGAGGGGTGGTGTGCGGGGGAGGGCGGCCGCGAGGACAGCCAATCAGGAGCGAGGCTGAGCTCTGCGTAGAATCTGACGTCGACGCTCCTAACTCCGGCCCCCGAATGAATCAGCCGGGTGCCAACCCTGCTCTTGCCAAAGACAGACACCGCCCCCGGAAGTGTGAAACCACCGGCCTTAAAGTGGCAATGCTACGCTAACCCTAGTGACAGCGATTAAAAGGGCAACTCCGTAGACCCAAGGTTTTACAACGAACAAACCTGCGTCTGGCAGCGAAGTCAACCCTTGTCTCACAGAACTCCAACACAAGGAGTCCCACCCTACAGGTGTCATGGAGAAATGAAACAAAAAAACTGGTACACAAAACCTTGCTTTGCGGCGCGCCCTAGAAGCTTAATAGATTAAGTCCGGCGGGCATAGTTCACTTACATCCCAAGGACCCAGGTTCGCCAGATACAGCCGGGGAATACAAGAGCAATGAACAAGTAAATAAAAGGAAAGTTTCTTCCTCCCGTCTTTTCCTGCCTGTCTACTCGCTGTCATTCATGCATATACATTTCCTTTAAAACAAAAATACTGGTACGTCCTGGTGGGATAGCGGTTAGGTCAATCCTCTCCGAAGGGTATCCCTGGGACCAGTGTAAACAACTAAATTTAAAATAAAATAAAAGATGCTTCCTCCTCTCTTCCTGCCTATCTGCCAACTCGCCTTCATTCTTGACTGCATCTTTCCTTTAAAAAACAAACAACAGCAGCAACACAAAATCATCGCTTGAGGGAAGCCTAGGGTGTCTCTTCAGCTGCAAACTGGGAGTTGCACTTCATTTTTCCTGTACTCTCTCCTCCAGGCCGCAGGGGGCGCCCAAGAGTCAACTTCAGGGACAAGTGTGATTGGCTGCTTGGAAAACTGTCGGCATCTCAGGTTCAGCTGGGCTGGCGTCGGCTCCCAGGGCTGCGTAATTTCATCCGGTTGATTTTGGGATAGGGCCTCAGGTAACCGCCACCGCGGGGTTGGAGCTACTGGAGAGTTCTTAACTGCACTTTCTCTTTTTAGTTCAAGACGGAAGCTTCAGGAACACCTTTTGACTGAAACTGGCACGGTGTTCCCCAAACTTCCCTTGGGGGTGGGAGTGGGGGCAACACACCAAACTACGACCGAGGAGAGCATTCTTAGCGTAATTACCTGCAGTTTGAAGTTTCTTTTTTCTTAAAAACGAGGAATTTTGCACTTTATTCTTATGGCATATTTTGTTACATTGAAAATGTTTAAAGCCATCTGTTAAATTAATACACTTTCTCCAGTGAACCAGTTCTTTAGCAGTGTCTTCAGCTGCCTTTACATCCGCTTCCTACCCCTTAAATGTTGATTTGGGTAGAACTGATTTGAGATGTGGAAAAAAACAAATTACTCCGTACCTAGTAGGCATTAGGAATACTCTTAGCAAGCTGCCCAACTTAATTTACTAGTTCTAACCTTCACCTAAGGCTTTGACGACTTAGCATGCGGCTGAGATTCTTGTCTCCCAGAGTCGTTTTCATGATTGACCTGCTCTTGTCTGACCTTATGCATCTACTTTCTACGCAGCGAGTGACATTTTGGATAGGCCTGTCCAAGAAGCCACAGGAGAAACCACAGGAGCTGCTTTTTGTCTTCCGAGTATGGGTATGGCAGAAAAATGTTTATGTCAGTGTCCCTTTTTTTGAGTTGGCCATGGAGCACATTTCTAGATGTGACCTTATTTTTTATTTCCTAATCTTGAATCTCATCGTTTGTAGCTGTCCTCAGTCAAAGCTTTCTTTGCTTTGTGTTAATTTTTATTCATATTTGCTTAAACCGTTCTTAAATTTCCTTATTGCTCAAGCATTTCACAATGTACATATTTCTTATGTACCTTTTAAGAACATAAATTAATCCTTATCTTAAAGGCTGTTTGTTTTTTTTTCAGTATTTTTGTTTCTGTAAAAATTCCACTTTTGCTTGTTGATTAATTTGAACAGAGACGAATGGACCACCCTGGTGGCCTAGCAGATAAGGCCGCAGGTTGTAGTCCACATATATCCCAAGGACCTAGGTTCAATACCCGGGTGCCAACCAAGATAAACAAATAAATAAATGTTTCTTCCTCCTCTCTCTTCCTGCCTACCTGCTCTCGCCTTCAAGAATGATTTTCTTAGGCACTCTGTTGTTTATTAACTGGCCTTGTTATCTCTGGATGCATAACTCTGGGTCCTGAACTAGACTGCACTCATCTTCCACTAGGTGCCTGGTTTTAGTTCATGTTCTACTCATTACTTTCTAACTGTGTGACTTTGGGTAGGTGTCTTTTTTTTTTTTTCAGGAAATGTACAGGCAGGAAATGAGGAAGAAGTATTTTATATTTAGTTATTCATCTTTGTTGTTCCCCCCAGCCCTGGATCACAAATAGGGTTCCTGAGATGTACATGAACTGCACTCAGAGGCAGCAGACCTAACTGCTACTCCACCAGGGTACTCCAGGTGTCTTAATCTTTACACTTCAGTTTTCACATTTGTAAATTAGTGATTATTGTACGCAACAAGCAATATTTCTGAAAGCGCTTGCTAGACCTTAAAATATAAAAATATAGGTTATTTTTCTCTCTAAAAATGCCACATAATGTCTCACCTTCCTAATTGAACTAGGCATTAGTTATTTTTCAGTCATTTCGTCAGTGTTTTATATCATCAAAGTAATTTGTGAAATTCACTGGATGACTATCCCTAGTGTGGAAAGGCAAATTGTTTTTGGTTTTGTTTGTATCACAGTAACTTTTATTTTGCAAATTAAAATAAACTCCTTTGTAAAGTTCCCCATATAAGCAGTTTCCCCATTCCTCAGATATATGTCAACATACCCTGCCCTCCACCAAATCACAAGTGTTCATCACCATTAACCAGTGGCCTCCACCCTGCATCCCCGTTTCCTATTGATAACCTCAGTTCTATTGCAAGTGTCCAAGGTTGATTGTGTTTCATATTTTCCTTTGTTTTGTCTATACACATTCCACCTGTGAGTGAGACCATCTGGTGTCTACCTGTCTTCTTTTGACTTATTTCACTTAGCATAATCCCCTCTAACAAATAGCTTTTAAATATAAATCACCATGGAGAAACTTTTTATATTAGGTCCTAAATACAGGCACACCCAAATAACAGGATTGTTCTGAAAGGTACTTTTAAAAAATTGTCTTTTAAATTACAGTATTACACTAAATAATAGAAGAGTATCAGCGATGAATGATAGGTAAAGGGTTTTTTTTTTTACATTTTGTATCATTACCATTCTTTATAATGAGCAGGGATCATTAAATTCATCTTAAAATTCAAGAGAAACAGTTGAATTTTACGAAAACCATGTATGGCATGTAACAAGTTGATCTGTCAGGTGATGATACTTTGACAGCCTGGCCCTTTAGTTGTGTTCAGCTTGGGTGACATGGCATCTGGATTGGTAATGCATACATTATCATAGTTCTAAATCACTTATGCTTTAGTTGGTAAGGATGTCAAACTCTAGAAATGTTACGAATCTCGAAGAGGTATATCCAGAAGAGGTTGGAATTCAGACATTTCTGGGAAATAATTTTATTGCAACATGTGTTGGCAGATACTTTGCTAATATCACATTTGTTTAATTGGTGTTAAAAAGATTGTGTGTGTATGTGTGTACGTCTGAGTGTGTGAGATTAGAAAGCCTGTTAATGTTCTGCTTGGTCCATTTAGCTAAGGAAAGTTTATAGACAAGCCTACCTTGCCCCAAGTCATATTTTTCAGCTTGCCATGTATAAATTCAGGTTGGTGCTTGCAATGATCCTTTTCTCATAGTCATTCTAAAAATATGAACATAACTGAAGTACTCTCTTATTTTTTTCTTGTCACTTCCAGGTATAGGGAATGGGAAAATAAATAACCCTATTCTCAAAAAAATTTTTTTAAAATAATGACTCTCTTTTATTTTCAAGTGTTTGAATACTTAAAGAAGGTAACTTGAAGACTGCTTTTGGAATCATAATGGACCCCAGCAGTGACTACCGTTTCCTCAATCAAATTTTGTGGAGAAGGGTGAAACTCACATTGGTTTGTGGCATCTTTGAGGGGGTGCTTCAGCATGTGGACCCCAACAAGATCATTGTCCTGAAGAAAGGTCTCATTTGATTTCTCATCACCTACCTTTTAAGAGATTAATGACTGAATTGGGTGACACCTCTGGACTCCATTAGGAGACCTTTTTTTTTTAGAGGACAGGTATAAGCAGGAATGAAAGCAAGTGGGCAGCCAGGAAGGAAAAGAGAGGAGGAAGAAACACTTTATTTTATTTTTATTTAGTTGTTCACACTGGTTGTTTTCTCCCAGACCCAGGACTCAAGCCTAGGGGTATGTGGCCTGTGCACCTCTGGATAGGGTTGACTTAGCCATTACTCCATGAGGGCATACCTACTTTTGCATTTCTAATAACTACAGGTGCTTGATGTTGCAGAAACACACCTTGAGAAGTGCATTGTTTTAAGCAGAAACAGAAACAAGTACAAAACCATAATGACATGTAAGGTGTGCCATTCTAGCTCAGTAAGCTGAGACACTGGTTTGTGGACCACATAAAGCCCAAGGACCTGGGTTCAAGATGGGGAGGGGACCAAAATAAAGGTAAAGATGCTTCTTCCATCCTTAAAATACTTTTCCCCTATCTTCTTTCCTTCCTTCCTCTATCTTTTTTTTTAAAGGGAAGGTGCAGACAGAAAGAGAAAAAGCGGAGAAAGTATCTTGATTTTTTATTTTTATCTAGTTGTTCACACTGGTTGTTTCCCCTGGACTTAGGACTCGAACCCAGGTGTATGTGGCTTGTTCCTTTGGAGGCAATTGACTCAACCGCTGCTCCACCAGGACACACCTTCCTCTCTTTAAGAAACAAAATAAAACAAAAGGCATGCCCTAGTGGAGTAGCAGTTAGGTCAGTTGCCTCCGAAGGACGTAGACCACATACCCCTGGGTTCCAGTCCAGGACCCGAGGGGAAAAACTAGTATGAACAACTAAATGAAAAATAAAAGTGCTTCTTACTCCTCTCTCTTTCTGCTTGCTAGCTTACTACTGCCTTCATTCTTGCTTGCACCTTTCCTTTTTAAAAAAACAAAAACAACAAAAACCATACATACATGAAAACTTGGTACATTCAGAAAGCCCGTGTAAATTTCAAAATGAGGAAATGGTAAGAGAAGTGGGTATGGGACAGATTATAAGGACCTTGCCTATGGTTTTTTGGACATTTCTGAAAGCAATGAGGAGCAATCTGAAACTTTTTTTTTTAAGAAAGGATGGAAAGGAGGAAGGAACATTTAAGACAGGAATGAAGAAGAAGAAGGAGAAGAAGAAGAAGCATTTTTGTTATTTTTTTCATCCTGGCCCCGGTTCTGGAACTGGGGTTCTTTGGACTTTACATGTTCTGTGCCCCAGCTGCCAACTTAGCACCTGAGCCATCGGGGTGCCTGAAAGATTTTTAAGTGGAAGGATTATGGGTTTTCAAGTTAATTGCTTGGAAAAAAATTTTTTTAAGAAAAGTTGCAGGCAGGAAGGAAGAAAGAGAAGGAAGAAGCACTTTATTCGGTTGCTCCTATGGTGGTTGTCCCAGCTCTGGGACAGAAGCAGGTTCTTGGGATGTATGTGAACTGCACCAAACCTCTGCTCCATCAGGTTGTACCTTGCCTGCAGTTTCATATTGTGTCACTTAGGAATATTGCTTAGCAACTAGAAACAGATTTGCTTCCAGTGACATAAATCAGTTTTTTCTCTAATGTAAAACAGGGTAAGCATCCCAAGACATCTATTACTCTCTCCAAAGTTACGGTAGAAATCCAGAATTCTTCATTTTTCTGCTCCACTATCTTTGGCACATGGCTTCAAACTCCAAGGATATATGATACCTGCTGGAGTTATGGACAGGAGGGAAAGAAAAGAAAGCAGGGAGCAGTGAGGGTAAGGGGTAAAGCACTCATTCCAACTAAGCCAGTCCCCTTAAAGAGATGCCCTAAAAGTTCAGTAGACCACCACTCTGTAGGGAGACTGAGCACCTTGCCAGCCTGAATAAATGACATTGAATAGAAAACAATCAGTAAATGCCATGTGCTTTTTCTTTTCTTTTTTTTTTTTCTCTTTTACTCCACCCCTCCTGGTCTCGAATTTGGTTCTTGGGCTTTACATGTTTTGCACCTTAGCTGTCCAGCTGCCTTGAGTCTCACAGGTGTGCTGCTACATGCTTTTTCAACAAAGCTTTTAGTCCAAATGAGATATTTTAGTGTCTTTCTCTCTAGTTTTTAATTAAACATTTTATAGTTTATGATATAGCAAAATAGAGTTGAGTATGTCATTTTTGGCACTATAACAAGCATTTTTATGGCTAAATTTTAAAGAAAAAGCTTTAAAATGCATATTATTTTATTAAAAATTATAGTAAAGCACACTTCTGTATTTATTGTATTTTATAATTATATAGAGAAATTATATGAGAGAACAACGATAAACTAATGAAAGTGCTTATTCCTTCTAGTCCTTCCTTTAAATGCTGCTTTCTCCTTTCTCTCCCTCTCTTTAAAAGAGAAAACAGACTATAGCTTTGTAATTTATTATTGACTGAATTTATAATTGAATTTGTTTATTCCTTAGAGAAAATAATTTACGGATTTTTATAAAACTCAGATCTATGCACTTTTGAGAGAGATCATATTTTCTTCGAGTTTTAGAGAATGCCAGTTTTTATTAAACAAATGAATTGTTTTCTGTAACAGTGAAGAATGTGGAGACTGGTCGAAGTGTCCCAGGAGTGAAGATGTTTTTTGGGCATGAGATTGTGAATGGTGAGCACTTCATGTTCCCTGAATGCCAGTGTTTGCTGTAGGAATATAATCACTTCCTTCCTCATTTCAGCATTAATAAAACAAGATGTTATCTTCCCTTTAATATTTCATTTATGAACTCTTAAAGTTAATGTTTGATAATTGACCTTTATCTTGGGGTTTCAGTCAGTAAAATAGCCTTAGACAATTTTAATCATTTGGTTTTACAATATGAAGGCTACTGTGCCAGTAGTTGGGATTCTGAACAGAAAGAAATTGTCTTGCTCAGCAAGTGTGTTTAAATACTACAGGCTCATAGTGTATTCACAGTTCTGCCTCTGAAACTTTGGTGCCAGATGTTTCAGAATCCAGAATTGTTCTGAAGTTTTTGAAAACCTCACATAGACATACTGTTCATATTACTTGAATCTTTAGTGGGTCTGGGCAGTATGTTATAAAATACAGAGAAACAGGTAGAATATCCTAAGACTATAAATAGTGTGTAACTTCAGGTTTTGCTGCTAAAAAAGTCACCAAAATTTTTTGGTTCTCAGAGTTTTTTGGATTTTTTAATTGCAAGATGCAGCTTTCGTTCTTTATTTCTGCCGGCAAAAGCCAATTAGCAAGCGTCGGTCCAATTGTTTGCCTAAAAGAGTAGATACAGAAACTCATCTGGTCGATATGCTTCAGATAAGCCAAATGGGAGAAGAGAAAGGAATTAAGGAGCAAGAACTATTCTTGCCTTCAAGAATTCAAAAATATATATAAAGCCCTCTTAGGAATAAAGATCCACGAAGAGTAGAGTGAGTGGGAGAATTACAGACCTGGGAGCTCACAGAGGTGTGTATTTCTTACTGTTTGGGCACATATGAGGAAAGGAAAGTATTGTAAATTAGAGATTACTGTTGCTTGAAAGGTTTGTTTTGTGAGAGTAGTAAAATTTAGGAAAAGATGAAAATATCACTTAATTTGTAATTGCTAATCCAGAATTACTTCAGGATGGACAAATTCATTTAGCTACTTTTAACTGTCCTTACTTATTGAGTATGCGATCATAAACATTTTTTGTCCCTAGATATCTTTTTATAATGATGGTGATAGTATAGTGGGATTCTTAGCTGTGTTCTGGGTTGTTTTTTTTTAAAGAAAGGTGCAGGTATGAATGAAGGCCAGTGGGTAAGCAGGCAGGAGAAGAGAAGAAGAAATACTTTGTTTTTATTTGACTGTACATCTTGGTTGTTCTCCCCAGCCCAGGACATGAACCCAGGTCATTGGGATGTTTGTAGCCTGTGATTCAGCCAGAGGCAGTTGACTTAATCACTTCTCTAAGACATGCCATCTTAGTTGTGTTTTACTATCATATTTTGCAATGGAGCAGAGCTCTGACTACAAAGCTAGGCTATGGATGGGTTTGTAAAGAGCAGTTAAGGTATCACTACTATCATATCCCTCATTCCAAAGAGCTGAAAACCGACTAGCTTTGTGATCTTTTGGAATCTCTGCATATAGATTTTATTTTCTTTTAAATTCTTTCTCAAGACTTGTACCTTGTTTGTCATTTTTAATTTCTAAGGATGCCTTATCTTCTGCTCTGTGACCTGATCAGCCTGGTAGGGTTTATCCAGAAAACCACCAGGAATAAGAATCAGTGTTCTTAGTATATTTTACTTTCCTTGTGCCATACTCAATACTTCTAGATAGTATAGGAGAGACATCTGAAACACAATGGCCCCTGAGGGGCTTTTACCCTGAAAAATTCCTAAGTATATGTATTGAATCTGAGATACCAGTAATATAAGGCACTCAGAAATAAAAAGAAGCTATAATTCAATTGTGATGTGCAGTTTATTACAGATAATACACAGCTTTGAAGCTGTTTAAAATTTGCATCTTGGAATAAATTACATATAATATTTCCCTACACTCCCTGTACTGTTAGGCTAGACAGTAATGACTTCAGGACCTCTATAGAATGTTTCCTATTTCTCTTAGGATTTTCAGTCTTTTATTGCCTTTCACATCACTGAACTACTAATGCACCAACCAAGGCACCAACCTCTGTGAGTAAAGGCACAGATCTGTGAATGATTTTAGAGAAAACCTCTCAAACAGTATATAGTGTTAGGGAAGTTTCAACAGAATGCGAATGTATAGAAAAGGAAAAGTGTATCTAGAAATAATTTAAATGTTCCCTGGAACAAAAAGGATAAAAGGAGCCTGTATAGAGGTTCCTAATCCTGCTAACTGACCAAAAAAAACTATATAGGAACATAAAATCAGGAATCTTCAGTATTTTAGATAATCTTTTCTATTTATTGCTGATTGATGAAACTCTCTATAGACTAATATTTCATTTCCAGTTACTGTTTGTGGTACTAAATCTAAGGTAGGGAGGTAACAAGGAAGAGTATTATTTGTTTTCAGACTGGACACTCTACTGGAAGCCATTTGTTTATTTTTCAGTGGAACTGCTGGATGATGTGGAACAAGGTGCAGTGAAAGAAAAAGCATCTTCTGTTAGGTATGTTAGAATAATTTTTGTAATTATGATGTTGCTCAAATGTGCACATTAGGGTAGAAATCATTAACTCTAATCCACTAGCTGGATGATTCCTAAAATATTTTTAATAGAAACAGGGTATGAGTATGTTTCCTTCCATCTTTTCTTTTTAAAATAAGTTCATTGGAGAAAATGAAGGAGAAGGAAAACAAAAGCAGGAGATAGAGTTCTCCTGGGCAGAAAGGGCTACATCTTTTGATAGTATCTCAGATCAATATATACAGGGAATGAATGGGTCATCCATTAAGTGGAGATCCAGATGCTTACCGTTGATGTAAAGGGTCCTTGCCACTAAGAAGGCACGATATTTGTATGACATCAGCAATACAGAACAAGTTCATTTGAGTGTTGTTTTTTGTAAGCATAGTCTAAATACAGAAAGAACTATGATGGATAAAATGAAAAATGAAAAAGACCTAAATCTGTATGAGCCTGCTTCTCCTGCCTCTGAGGCACCAATCCCTTCACTGCTGAATGACCTCAAGTACAGCCCATCAGGTAAGGACCGACTCTAAATTTTTGAGATTTTGTTTTTTTAATGGTTCAGGATTCTTCAGAGTTTGAGTAACCCTGAGGCAAGGTTATGTATGGAATGTGCAGTCTGGCTATTGCTTCTGCGTTAAGATAAAATATTATGGTTCATTTGTTTGTGTGCAACTCTGTGCCAGATATTGGGGATACCTGAGTGTAGTATCCCTGATGTCATTGGATTCTGATGCAAAAAACACATACTAAGTAAGATAAATGAGTATAACACATAGTATGCTAGTGCCAAATGCAAAGGAGAGAAAAACAAAACAGAGAGGAAGCGTGTGGAGAGGGTGTTTACATTTGTAGGATGTCCAGGACAGGCCTCCCTGAATTGGTGATGTTAGAGGAAAGACCTGATAGAGGAGAGGGATGGAACTGTTTGGATATCTGGGGGAAGTGTTTTCAGGCAGAAAAGAAGGACAAATACAAAGGACCTGAGATGGGAACATGCCAGAATCGGAAAGGAACTTCGAAGAGACAAGTAGTAGATGATGAAGTGAAGTGGGTAGATCCTGGGGGGCTTTGTAGGTCATTGAAAGGACTTCAGCTTTTACTCTGAAGTGAAAATAGAAGCCATTGGAGGATTTTTGTTTTGTTTTGTTTTATTTTCCTAATAACTAAGGATGTTTATGATTTTTTTTTTTTAAAGCGAGGAAAGAAGGGAGAGGAGGAGGCAGCACTTTTATTTATTTATTTATTATGGTTGTTCCCCAGCTCCTGGTCTCAAACCCTGGTCTTTAGACTTTATATGGCCTGCAGCCCATCCCCCACTTAGTGCTTGAATCACTGGAGCATGCCATTGATGAACTTTTCATGTTCTTAGGTACCATCTGAATATCTTTGGTGAAATATCTGTTCATATATTTTGCCCATTTTTTAAATGGATTATTTTCTTCTTGTTCAGTTTTGGTAGTTATTTATGTGTTCTTAGATAAATGTTTCGCAAATATTTTCTCTAAGTTTCTTTCATGGATTTCACTTTTAATGTCATATCTAAGAAATTTTTCCTAACTCAAAATCCCAAAAAGTTTCTGTCTTCTAGACTTTTCTTAGTTTTAGTTGTCACATTTAGATCTTCTATCCATTTTAAGTTAATTTTTATATATGAAGTAAGATATGAATCAAGTTTCTCTTTTTTGCATGTGTTTATTCATTTGTTCCAGGATCACTTGTTGAAAAGACTATTTCTCTACTCAGTTACCTTTGCACCTGTGTTAAAAATAGGTTGTCCATATATGCGTAGGTTTATTTTTACACACTTTTCTGTTACATTGATCTATATACCGATACTAGATTTTTTTTAACTGTTGGTTTGTGGTAAATCTTGAAATCAGGTAGTGTAGTTCCCCCATTTTGTTCTCTTTCAGAGTTATTTTGGGTGCACCCCTGTGACTCAGATGTCTAGGGCAGCTGAGGTCCAGGCCATGTAAAATCTACAGACCAAGGTTTGTGACCTGGACTGGGGGAAAAAATTTTTTTTGGACTGGTCTATATTCCTTACATATCCCTAAGAATTATAGAATCAACTTCTGAAGTTGCATCCTGGTGGCTCAGATGCTACCTGAGTAGAGTGGGGTATGGACCGTGTGAAGGGCCATGGGTTTATGACCCAGGGCCCAGGGGACAAATAAAATAAATTAATAAAAGTAATTCCTCCTTATTTTCCTTCCTTCCTTAAAATATGACTTCCTCTTCTTCTCTTAAAAAAACAAGCAATAATAATAAAAATAAAAATTGGAGAATAAGTTTGTCAATTACTAAAAAGGAAAACATTTGGACTTTTTATTTGAATTGCATTGAATTAGTGCATCAGTTTAGGGAATATTCATCTTAACAGTTAGTGTCTGCATGCCCTCGTGGAGTAGCGGTTAGGACAATCATCACTGAAGGCTGCAAGCCACACACCCTTGGATTTGAGTCCCTGGTCCAGGAGGAAACAACCAGTGTGAACAACTAAACAGAAATAAAATAAAATGATTCTTCCTCCTCTATCTTCCTGCCTTCCTGATTACTCATCTTCATTCCTGCCTGTACCTTTCCTTTTAAAAAAACAATCAGTATCGCGTACTCCACTCATTAACTCAGTATAGCTCTACATTTATTTAGATTTTTAACCTCTCAGCAGTGTTTTGTTTTTCTCATTATATAAGTCTTATACATCTTTATCCCTAAGTGTTTCATATTTTTATACTACAGACATACCTCAGAGATACTGTGGGTTCAGTTCTAGACACCACAATAAAGTTAATATCACCAAAAAACAAGTCACACAAATTTATTGCTTTCTCACTGCATATAAAGTTTACATTTACCCTATATTGTAGTCTGTTAACTGTGCAATAGCATTATGTCTAAAAAATTGTGCTTACTTAAATGTGACACAGAGTCACAAAGTGAGCACATGCTGTTGGAAAAATGGTGCCAATATACTTGCACGACACAGGGCTGGCACAAAACTACTTTGTAGAAAATGTGCTATCTGCAAAGTACAATAAAACAGGATATGCTTGCATTTTAAATGGTATTTTTTAAAACCTTCTATTTCCTGTTGGAGAGTTTTGAGCAGAAAAGTAACAAGACCTGACTTCTGTTTTAACAAGATCATTCTGGCTTCTTTGTATATACTGGGAGGCAAGGTAAAAAAGCTTGAATACAATTAGGAAGCTATTGAAATAACTTAAGATGTGTGGGTATGGTAGCTTGAACCCTAGTGATGGCCACATGGTTGGTAAGAAGTGTTGGAATTCTGTATGTATTTTGAGACAGAGCCAACATAATTTATGGATAAATTAGAGGTGGGTAAGAGAGAAACAGAGGAACCAAGGATGACATTAGTAGTAAGAGTTTGGGACTAAGTAGCCCGAAGTAGGGAGTTGCTTTTAAATTGAAATGGGAAAGACTATGTGTGGAGATGATTGGGGGAGGTGAGTAGGAGTTTAGTTTTGGTCGACCTAAGTTTAGATATAAGCCCAGAGATAAGGAGACAGATCCGAAATAGAGATACAAAATTCAAGAGTTAGCCTATTGATTATATTTGAAGCCTTGAGATCAGATGAGATCATTAAGAGAGTAATAATAAATAAAAGAGGTATATGAACTTTCCTTTGCTACTCCAAAGTTGTAGAGTGTGGAAGGTGAAGTAGAATAATATGCTATATCTCTATTATTTTTAATGGCATTGAAAAATAAGTAACTCTCAAGAGCCAGAGAACAAACTCTAAAAATGTGGGCACTAGTCAGTCTTCAGTATTATTTTATTTATTTATTTAATGGAAAGATGCAGACGAGAATGAAGCCAAGCAGAGACTAATAAGAAGAGAGAGGAGGAGGAAGCATTGTATTTACTTTAATTATTCATCTTGGTTTTTCCCCTTGACCCTGGTTCTTGAACACAGGTTCTTGGGATGTATGTGGACTGTATCAGGCAGACTTAACTGTTAAGCCACCAGGGTATGCCATGCCTAATGTATTTTAAAGTGTTATTTTTAATTATGAACTTGCTTTTTAAAAGTACATGTCTTAAGACAAAAACCTGTGAGGAAGGACACATTACTGAAGTATCAAAGAAATTAGTACATAGTCCAGTTCATACGATTATCATTGATGGGTCTTCTGTTCTGAATTGACAGACAGGAGGTTAATAGTACTGTGTGGAGAACTGATGTAGGTGATAATGATATAACATTCGGTATTTTAAGTTGCATTAAAGTAGGAGTTTATGATTATGACTAGAATTAGTGTGAGGACTCTTCTATTTCAGGGAAGAGAAATCTATCTAATACCACTATTCTCTTATAGAGGAAGAGGAGGTGACATACACAGTCATTGATCAGTTCCAGCAGAAGTTTGGGGCTGCAGTAAGTACTGCTACTCAGTCATTCCTAGCATTGTCTGTGTCATACCTGTGTCTTAAAAATTTCTCCTATGTTTTTCCTAATAATTCAATAAAACAGTTTTGTGCCTGCTATATACCAGGCATTTTTCTGAGGTGTGAGTTAAAAACAATCAGGACAAAAAAAATTGTATCCCAACTGGTGAAAAATGCTATGAAGAAAAATGAAGTATGGTATGGGGAATAGTGACAGGGACTTCCTGTTTTATATAGGGTGGACAGAGAAAGCCCTCCTAAAGAAATGATATTAGAACAGAGACCTGAAGGAAATATAGGAGATAGCTATACAGATATCTAGGCAAAGAACATAAAGATGGTGTAGTTAGCAAGTACAAAGGCCCTGAGGCTGAAGTATACTTAACTGAAGTATACTTAACTCCACATATATGGAGAATTTACATGGTGGTAAATTCTGAGGTAGTTAGGGAAAACACATGATTTATATCCTGAGCTGAGGCAGAGAAAGGGGCCCTGGGGTGTTGGGGAGACAGGAGAAGGTCACAGCGTGGCAAGGAGGAATAACTCATCCTTACTCTGAAAATAAAGATAAATAACTTCCCTTTCTACATTCTTCTAGAGAATAAGGACAGAAGACCATTTCTGGATTAGAAGGGTCGAGGTCCAGGGAATGGTAAATGGTGTTTTTTGATTAAGGAAGGGCTAAAGGTTTAGAAGAATTAGAAATTCTCCTTTGCCTGTGGGGCCGTCCTCCACTGTCCTTGACTCTTCATGTTAGAGTGGGACATGTTAAAGAGACCAATTCTGAGAGGCATGGAAGGCTCTTTTAGGCCCTTCAGCTCCCTCCTCTATGACTTCCTGGAAGTCACACACATTAATAGCTAGACAGTAGCAGAAGCAGAGGGAGAGTCACATTTTTCTTGCTGTGGATGCCAACATACCTTGCTGTCTAGGCATCTTCCAGGGTTGTCTGCCAGGTACTCACTCCCCTTAGCAGGAACAAAAACTAGTTCAGGTTTCTTTCACTCTGTTACTTTGTTTCCTTTGGATGTTTGTTGAGGGAACATCATCATCAGTCTAGATATGGTAAAAAATATTCACCAATTTCTGCTGACTTTGTCAGGAGTCCTGGTTCTCAACCTCTGCAGTCATCCTGGGGGACAAGCTTTTGAGGTTCCTCTGGTTGGTTTGCCAAATTGTGGGCAAACTGTTAAGCCACTGCAGTATGCCATGACTAATGTAGGAAGGAAGGAAGGAAAAGTTTCCCCATTTTTCTAAGGTTCTTCACAGGATGACGGTAAATTCTGAGGTAACTAGGCAGATCAGTAACATGTTCTGAGCTGAGGCATGAAAAAAGCTAAACATCTTTGTTGTGATATAATTCACATGCCATAAAACTCACCAATTTAAAGTGGATAGTTCGCTGACTTTTAGGATATGCAGAGTTGTGCATCTATCACCACAATGAATTTTAGAACATTTTCAACAGCCCCAAAAGAAACCATATACATCTAAGCCTTTATGCAATCCCATTCCCAGCCACAGCAACCATTAATCTATTTTCTATCTCTATGTACTTGCCTCTTTATTATATTTAATATAAATGGGATCATACACTATGTGGCCTTTTTTTTTTTTTTAAAAGAAAGGAAGGAAAGAGGAGGAAGAATCATCTTTATTTATTTAGTTGTTTCATCTTTTGGTTTTTCATCCAGTCTCCAGGTTTTGAATCTGAGTCCTTGGGCTTGACATGGTCCACATGTCAGTAGCTCAGCAACCTGAGACTAAAAGGGTATGCCCAATATCTGGTCATTTGTGACTGACTGCTTTTGCATGGAGTTTTTCAAAGTTCATCTATGTTACAACAGAACCTTTTATTGTTGAATAGTATTCCTTTTTATAGATATACTACCTTTATTGTTTTATCATTTAATAGACACAAGTTATTTTCACTTTTTGTTTATGAATAATGCTGCTATGAATGTTCATCTTAGAGAACTAGGTTTGGAATTGCTGGGTCATATAGTAAGTAACTCTACGTTTAACATTTTGAGACTTGACCATACGTTTTTCCAAAGCTGCTATACCACTTTATGTTCTCATAAGATACGAGGAGTCCAATTTCTCCAAATCCTTACCAACATTTATTGTTATCTATCACTTTTATTTTAATCATTCTGGTATTGTAAAGTGCTAGCTTATTGTGGTTTTCGTTCACATTTCTCTGATAACTAATAATACTGAGCATCTTTTTATGTGCTTATTGGCCATTTACATATCTTCCTCAGAGAAATGTCTTTTTGTATCCTCTGCTCATTTTAATTGATTTGTAAGAATTCTTTATATATTCGAGATACATGAAGATCTTTGAAGGGCCCATGACAATAAAATGGGATAAGCACTTTTGTTCTGGAAATTTGAAGAGCTAATTGAAAATTCTTATCATCACAGGTTTTGTTCCCAGTTCTGCAACCTTCTTGCTGTTGACTGAGAGTGGAAATGAAATTCAGTCTCTTTTTTTCATCAGTGTTGAAAGATACTCAGAATGTAGCATGCTTTATAATCTCTCAAGGAAGACACTGGGCTTATATAAATTACCATGTTCTTTTGTTCTTAAGTAACTTGCCTACCTCAAAATGGGGAGAATCTTGTGTCAGGATTTTCATGGACTAAGGGTCTTAGAATTCTATAATATTTTAAGGTATAGGGTAGGATTGTAAATATTCAAAGGATCACTATTTCAGCTTCTAGTAATTTAATGAAACCAAGGCTTTAAGTATTGTTGAATCCTTGTTTCTGTCATTCTGAACAGCAGATACTGTGAGACTCAGTCACTGTGAATTTCGTTCAGGTACAATAACTTTCCTTGTGTTAGGGCACTATTCTTTGCATGATGAATTAGGTCATAAAGACTAAAATCACACACACATATCAAGAATAAAATTACTGCATCATTAGTGGTAACAAAAGGTATCTGAGTTTCCAACTCTAATTAGCATTTATTTGGGACAAAATGCTTTACTATCCAGATGTGGAATAATTTTGTGAAAACTGAGGGGCAACAGAAATGTTCAATGTGACTGGTGTGTATGTGTGAAATAAGACTCATGTATTTTGGATTAGTCAAGTTTTGTATGTTTAAAAGACATGATCCACTTTGTTTGCTGCTTGTCATTTTCCTTAGCCATGCTTGATATCATAATGGCAGCATTTATTCCCTGGAGGTATTTTTTCTTTTCTTTTTTTAAGAGAGGAAGGGAGGGAAGAAGAGAGAGGAGGAAGATGCACCCATACCAATCCATTTGTTTTTTTATTAGTTTGGTCCATGTCCCAGCCACCCGAGCCACAGGGGCATGCCTGGAGATTTTTAATTCCTTTTCTAACTAGATGCTGCACATCAAGAAGCAGAGTGTCCTGAGTGTGGCAGCAGAAGGCACTAACGTGTGTCGTCATGGGAAACTATGTTGGATTCAGGTAAAAAAAATACCTTTTTAATAAACTTAATTTTGAAATAAATATAGATTCACTAGATTTGTCTTGTTTATATCACCCCAGTGTCATTTATTTCAGATGTCTTTCAGTCTTCTAGTAGTATTGTTTTTTCTTATCTTTTCTTTTTTGAAAGAGGAAGGAAGAAAGAGTAGAGGCTTGCCATGGTGGCCAACAGAAAAACTATGCAGCGTTTGGCTGGCTGTAGTCCGTATACATCCCCAGGACCCAGGTTCATGAACTGGGATTGGGAGAACAACCCAAGATGAACAAATGAGTAAAATAAATAAAAATGCTTCTGCCTTTGTCTTCCTGCCTGCCTCTCTGCTTGCTTTCATTCCTGATCCTTTGAAAAAAGAAAAGAAATGGGGAAGAAGCGTTTCATTTATTTATATGTTTATTTTTGGTTCTTCTCCCCAATGCCAGGTCACAAACCTGGTCACCTAGGCTTTACGTGGTCTACATCCCAGTCTCTGATTTAGCACCTGAGCTACCAGGGCACAGCCAGGTTGTTCTTTTCAAAAAGAGAGAGCATCTTCTGTCTTTTTTAAGTTCGTTTGGTTTAGTTATATTTAACTCATCTGTTTTGTCTCTGTCTCTTTATATATTACCTTTTATAATCATCATTATCGTCCCACAGATTCTGCCTGAGGTCTTTCCAAGTTCTATTCTATTGCTTCAGATATACAAAGTTTCTTTCTTTCCTTTTGGGTTGTAATTTTCCACAGCAAGTTTCTTTCCCTCCCTCCTTCCCTCCGTCCCTCCCTTCCTTCCTTCCCTTCTTCTTTCCTTCCTTCCTTCCTTCTCCTTCCTTTTCCTTCTTTCTTTCTTAGGAAAGGTGCAGGCAGGAATGAAGGTGAGTAGGCAGGCAGGAAAACAGAGGAGAAGACGCATTTATTTGTTTATTTTATTTATATGTTCACCTTGGTTGTTCTGCCCAACCCCGGAACATGAACCCTGGGCCTCGGTATGTATGTGGATTATGTCCATCCAGAGACAGCAAACCCAACTGCTACACCACCATGGTACAGTCTGCCTCCACAGCAGATTTCTGCCACATCATTGTAGTTTCCCTGGGCCTGGAAGATCCCCATTATATCCAGAGAAATTAGTGAGCCCTGAAGGAATGAGTAGTCACCTTTGTATCAAACTCAGCATCATCAGTATTTAAGGGGAAAAGCAGCCTGAATCCCAAAACAATGTCCTCTTTTCTTTCAGTCAAGACCTACCTCCACCTAGGAGAATATTTTTTTCATCAGGATGGGCAGTGTGTCCTCTTGAGCTCCTCCCTCTGGAATGTTTTGCCTTCTTGGCAATGAAATGGGAAATGAACTGAGGTATTGGAATCCAATTTCACTCAAGGATCAGATCACTTCTTTCTTGCTCCATGTACTCTCTAGGTAAACCTTAGCTTTAGATGACTAGGTTTGCGTTACCAGCACAAATGCAAATTATTTAAACCTCCATAAGCAACAAAAGTAAAAATAGACAAACATGACTACATGAAGCTAAAAAGTATCTCTACCACAAAAGAAAGGATAACTAAATGAAAAGAGAATCTATGGAATGGGAGAAAATATCTGCAAACCACATATTCTAAAATAATATTTAAAAACAAACACAAAAAAACCCTCAGAGTGTGTCCTGGTGGTGTGGCAGTCCATTTCACCTGGGAGCCGTCCTACATACATCCCGGGTTCCAAACCCGGGGCTGTGGAGAATGGCCAGTGTAAAGCACTTTCTCCTCTCACTTCTGCCTGCCTGCCTACTCACCTTCATTCCTGCCTGCACTTTTCCTTTAAAGAAAGAGTGAACTCATATGTAATGCAATAGCAAAAATTTAAAAAGTAATTCATTTTAAAATGGACAAAGCTAGAACATTTTTCCAAAGAAGATATACGAAATACCAGCAGATACCTGAAACATCAGAGAAATGCAAATAAAAGCCAGTTTGAGATATCACCTCATACCTGTTAGAATGGCTGTTATCAAAAAGACAAGATAACAAGTATTGAACAGGGTGTGGTAAAAAGTCCTTGTGCATTCTTGGTGGGAATGTAAGTTGCTACAGCCTCTCTGTAAAACAACTGGCGATTCAGTGCACCCTGGTGGAGTGACACTTGGGTGCACTACTTCCAGCTAAGTTTAGTCCATATACACCCCACACACCCAGGTTCATATCTGAGACTGGGGGTAACAACCAAGATGAACAATTAAAATAAATTAATTAAAATAAAAATGAAATAAAAGTGCTTCTTCCTCTTCTCTCTGGCTGCCTACTCACCTTCATTCCTACCTGCACATTTCCTTTAAAAAGAAAGGAATATGGAGATTCAAGAAAAAATTAAAAATGGAACTATCATGTGATCGAGCAATCTCATTTCTGGGAGTAGAGTCAAAGAAAATGAAATTTGAAGAGCTCCCTGCATTCCCATGTTCATTGCATCAGTATTCACAATAGCTAAGACCTGGAAGCCACCTAACTGTTCATCAATGGAAGAATAAATGAAATTTGGTATATTCATGTGATGGAATATTATTCAGCCATAAAAAGAAGGCAGTCCTGCCTTTTGTGATAACATTGATGAATCCTGAATACTTTATACTGTGACACAAAACAAATTTTCTTAATGAAAGACAAATACTGTATGGTATTACATATGTGGAATCAAAAAAAAACAACCGTATAGAAATGGGGAGTAGATTGGTGGTTTCTAGGGTTAGTGGGAGAAATAAAGGTGGTCAAAAGGTACAAACTTCCAGTTATAAGGTAAGTAGTTTCTTGGAATCTCCTGGACAACCTGATTAGAGATGATAGTATACTGCACACTTGAAAGTTGCTAACAGTAGGTCTTAAAAGTTCTCACCATGAACTGTGCTGGTGGATGAGGCGTTAAGTCTGTAGCTCCAGTATAAGCCACATAAAGCCCAAGGACCTATGTTGCAAACAAATCAAAAAAAAAGGATGCTTCCTCTCCATGCTTGCCTTTCTGCCTGTGTGGCCTTCATTCTTGCCCTCTTCCTTCCTCTTTAAAAAATGTTCTCTCACACACACAAAAGATAACCCCTGGTTGCACCCTTGTGGCTCAGGGTCGCTAAGGTGCAGACCGTGTAAAACCTACATACCCAATTCAAGACCCAACGCCATGAGTAAAAATAAGAAGATTGGTGCATCTTGGTGGAGTAATGGTTAGGTCAGTCACCTCTGAAGGGTCACCGGCCACATACCCCTGGGTTTGGTGAAAACAACCAGTGTGAATAACAAAATAAAAATACAATAAAATGTTTCTGCCTCCTCTCTCCCTGCCTGCCTGCCTATTCACCTTCATTCCTGCCTGCACCTTTCCTTTAAAATAAAGATAACCAGTGATGTGATGGATATGTTAACTTTACTGTGGTCATCATTTATAGTATATGTTAAATCTCACATCGTACACCTTAGGCCTATAAAATACAATATGTAATTTATATGTCAATACAGCAGGACTGGAGGTAGGAAAACCAAACCAAAACTCCCTAGTTAAACAAAAGTCTAGATTTTCCTGGTTTATACAGGTCTGGCCAGCTCCTTGGTTATTTCCCCTCACTTATCATCTCCTTTGGTTTTAGGTACCAGAAGGGACACCCATTTGGTTATAATTGTCTTCTCTGTATCTGGAAACACATTAATGGACACATTGTCTACAACAATCTTGTAGACGCGTGTGTTTAATTTGTTTTACTGTCACATGTGTATTAAAAACAAAAAATGGTAAAAGACTTCTGAGGGAAGAAGAATCCCCACTACCTACCGCATATGCCTCTTCAGGGGCACTGATGTTATTGTTTTAGAATCCAGTAACCAAGACAACTTCGTATAGCATGTTACAATCTATAAAGCACTTTGTGGGATTTTTGTTTTTAAGGAAAGGTGCCAGCAGTAATGAACGTGAGCAGAGGCAGGCAGGAAGAGAGAGGAAGAAGAAGCACTTCATTTATTTTTATTTAGATGTCATCTTGGTTGCGCCTGCCACCCCTAGGTCACAAACCTGGGTCCTTGGGATGTATGTGAACTACACTGGCCAAAGGTGGTAACCAAACCGCTACTCCACCGAGACGTGCCCACACAGTCCTTTGACAATATTATTTCATTACAGAGGCAACTTCTTTTAAGACATTGAAAGGTTGTTTCTACTATTCCTTTTTCTAATAACGTGCTTTTTACTCTCCATCAGTTTTACAAGTCATTAACTTTTATTATAGTAAATAAGGATTTTGTTCCCACATCTCCCTAGATCTTTCCAATGGATCAGGTTGGATCCGGTGATACTTGATTATGACCGTAACTATTACTC
This sequence comes from Solenodon paradoxus, assembly GCA_004363575.1. NCBI lineage: Eukaryota > Metazoa > Chordata > Mammalia > Eulipotyphla > Solenodontidae > Solenodon > Solenodon paradoxus. Next base: position 9,662 of record RJWH01000743.1, on the reverse strand, counting down.
CCCTTGACAATTAATATGAATTTTTTTCAGGCAAAATTTTTGTTTCCATGGAACTGATAATTGTCTCACCTATTAAACTTTTTTCTTTGCATCTGTGACTAATCCTTCCCGTATCTGTCTCTCAATAAAGATTTTCAACATGCTTACATCTGTCTTACCCACTTTTGTCTTGTAGCCATCTTCTCTGGAAACTTCTGTCCTCCTGTTCCAATATAGGCAGGTGTTCTCAGGGGTAGATACTACAAGGAAAGAAGTCTGGAGAATCAAATTCAGTTTGCAAACTCCATTTTCCATCTACTGCCAAACTCTTTCCCTCTTCTATGTGTTATATTTCCAACCCTAGAGCCCCTCTGGCTGAATTTGTCCAGAGAATATGTCTTCTGTTCTCCGTGGATGAGGGAGGAAGGAATAAGTCGGGTTAACTTGGAGGCTTTTTTCCCCATACAGATACCCCCAGCCCACACTCCTGTGCTTTACTTTTCTTGGTATCTGACACCTTTAATTATTAAACCTGTATTTTATTTTTGTTTGCTTGTTTTATTTTATTTTCCCTATTCTGCATTCTGTCACTATTTTCCACTGCTTTTAAGTTGTTTAAATGTTTAAATTTCATCCATGATCAAATGTTTTTCAGTTATGTATTAAGATGAAGGTAGATTTGCACCCTGGTGGCTCAAGCGTGAAGCAATGGCTGGGGCATAGACTCTGCAAAGCCACGCAGATTCCAGACCTGGGGCCAGGGGGGAACAATGCAAGTGAACACATAAATAAAAATGCCTCTTCCTCCTATGTCTTCCTTCTTGCATACCTGCCTTCCTTCCTCTAAAACAAAAAAAGATAAAAGTAGAAAATATTTACTGAGTTAACAGAGTTATATATATATATCTTTTAGTCCACTTATCAGGACCACTCTAGAACTCTACTCTAAATAATTCAAAATATGAAGGAAAAAATGTGAGCCTGTTCATTTGTCATTATTTCTAATGGTGAAAACCATTATAACCACTTAAATATTCTACAGTAGGGTACATGCTCTGGTGGCCTACCAGATAAGTCTGCCGCCTCCAGCCGGGTATAGTCCACATATATTCCAAGGACCTGAGTTTACAGCCCAGGGCCAAAAGAAAACAACCAAGATGATCAACACAAAATAAAGTGCTTCTTCCCTCTCTCTCTTCTTGCCTGCACCTTTCCTTTAAAATTTTTTTTTTTCACATGGCCTTGATCTCAGATCTTCTAGCTTAGTTTCTTCTTATCCTATAATATGTGTGCCTGGATGGTCTATTATAGGTGGCCACAAATAGCCGAGTTTACTTATTTGACATTTTCCTTCTGGGAAGTCGTGCTTTCAACAATGGGCTTCAGATGGTGTTAGAAGACAAGAGAATTTTGAAGGTGAGTGTGTAAGCTGATGCCTTTGCTAGTATATTAGCAACCACATTATAATTATTCTCTCTTCTTCTGATTCTTTAGGTTATCCATGATTGTCGTTGGCTTTCTGATTGCCTTTCACATCAGTATGGGATTTTGCTGAATAATGTCTTTGACACACAGGTACATGCCGGGAGATGCTGGATTCAAATAGATGTGCGAAGCTCCCATAGAAAATAGACTTCAGCTGATAAGTGATTTTGTGTGTCATTTTGTGTATGTGCCTCATTCCTGCTCACTTCTCATGTAAGATGTTTGTACAATATGTGAGAACATTTGGTGGGGGAAACTCACCAAAAGCTTTGCAGAAAAGTTACTTCAAATATTTATGACCCCGCTTCCCCCATTTTGCTCCAGAATTTGTCAGATAAGAAGCAAGGTTCGATATGCTATATCTTTAAAAATCTCAAATAAATTGAGGGTCATTCAGAAGTCTGACATGGACCACTTAGAGTGAGATAAAGATTTACAGTTCACCTTTATTATGTATGTATCAGTTAGGGCTAGTGGCTAGTTAGTATCTAGCTCAAGGATGCATATTGTTCTAAGCATGCTTAAAAAGACTTTGTAGCTCAAAATACACTGAAGATGTGTGATTTGTCTCTTATATAAAGGATAAAGGAAACTTGAGAAAGGAGAATTTCCTACACTATATTAACTCTTAGAAAACAGATCTGGATTTCTGGTTTAACTATGAGAGCAGAAAAAACAGCTAGTTTTCAGTTTCTTCTAGTCTTCCAGGATTATGTCAGTGGAACACTAATGCCCTTGGGTTAAACTAATGATTTATCCAGTTAATTTTATTTATCTTTAATTCATTTAAAAATACTGTATTTCAGTAACTTTGATTTTATGCTAAAAATAAAACACATGTATAGGTTCTTCATATATGCAATTTCGTTGTTCCTCAGATATATGTCAACACACCCTGCCCTCCACCAAATCACCAAGTGTTCTTCACCATTGTCCAGTGGGCTCCACCACCGCTTGTGCCCACACACACCCCCCTCCCCACGAGGTCTCATTCCATTTCCTGTAGGTAACCTCAATTCTATTGCAAGTATCCAAGGATTGGTTTTGATTCATCTGTTCTTTTTTTTTGTCTATTCACATTCCACCTATGAGTGAGGCCATCTGTTACCTATCTTTCTTCTTTTGGTTTATTTCACTTAATATAATGCCCTCTAGATCCATCGATGTTGATTCAAATGACAGGATTTCATTCCTTCTAAAGGACTGTGTAGTATTCTATTTATAGATAGATATAGATATCTATTTCTCTCTCTCTCTCTTTCTCTCTCTCTCTCTCTCTCTCTCTCTCTCTCTCTCTCTCTCTATATATATATATATATATAGACACACACATAAAGATGTATATATGTACCGTATCTTCTTTGTCCATTCATCTGACATTGGACACATAGGTAGTTTCCAGTTCTTAGCTGTTGTGAATAGGGCTGCAATAAATATGGGGGTGCATAAATCTCTGCAAATTAGTGTTTTTGCATCTTTTTGGGTAAATACCTAGAAGTGGGATGGCCAGATCATATGGGATTTCCATCTTCAACTTTTTGAGGAGTCTCCATATTGTTTTCCAAGGGAGTTGCAGCAATTTGCACTCCCACTAACAGTGTAAAAGTGTTCCCTTTTCTCTGTATGCTCACCAGCATTTGTTGTTTCTAGACTTGGATAATAGCCAGTCTCTCAAGTGTAAGGTGATATCTCATTGTTTTGATTTGTATTTCCTTTATAGCCAGCAAGTAGGAACATCTTATCATCTGCCTGTTGGCCACCAGTATATCCCCTTCAGAAAAACTCTCTCCAGTTCCTCTTACCATTTTTTGACTGGATTACCTGTTTTTCTCTTATTGAGTTTTAAGAGTTCTTTGTATATTTTGGATATTAAGCCCTTGTCATAAATATGGAACACATGTATGTCTTCCCAGTTAGTTGCTTGTCTTTTTGTCTTGGTGATGTTTTCTTTTGCTTTGAAGAAGCTTTTTTAGTTTGATGTAGTCTCAATTGTGTATTTTTGGTTTCGTATCCCTTGATGCTGGAGTTGAGTCCCCAAAGGCTGATGTCGTGGAATATCTTTCCTATGTTGTCTTCTAAGAATGTCATGGTTTCTGGTCTTGTTCCTTTTGAGGTTTTTTGTTTGTTTGTTTGTTTGTTTGTTTTTCTGTGAGAGGCATTAGACAGTGGTCTAGCTTCATTCTTTTGCATGTGGCTGTCCATTTTCTCCAACACCATTTATTGAAGAGACTTTCTTTTTTCCATTGTATGCTTTTGGCTCATTTGTCGTAGAGTCACTGACTATATCTGTATAAGTCACTTTCTGGTGATTCAGTTCTATTCCACTGATCTGTGCCTGTATTATTATTCCAGTACCATACCATTTTGATCACTATCACTTTGAAGTATAACTCAGTGTTTGGGAGTATAATTCCTCCAGATTCATTATTTTTTTCTCAATTGCTTTGGCTATTCAGGGTTTGTTTTTTGTTGTTCCATATTTATTTTAAGATTTTTTGTTTGTTTTATTTCCTGGAAATAAGCCCGTGGGATTTTAATGGGAATTACATTAAATCTGTATATCACTTTAGATAAGATGAACATTTGAACAATGTTTCTTCCCAACCTTGAATGGAGAATGTCTTTCCATTTCTTTGTGCCCTCTGTTTTTTTAATTAGGACCTGTGTTTTTCATTATACAGACTTTCACCTCAGTTGTTAAGTATATTCCAAGCATATTTTTACTTCTGTTTTAAGCGGTGTGGCTTTCTCGATCTCAGTTTCTATTAGCATGTAGTTTGAGTACAAAATTGAAATGGATTTTTGTGCATTAACTTTGTAACCTGCCACTTTACATTGCTGATAACTTCTATTAATTTTTTGACAGTTTTTAGGGTTTTCAATATATATAATCATGTCATCTGCAAACAGTGATAGTTTCACATCCTACTTTCCTATTTGGATTCCTTTTTAAAATTCTCTTTCTTGCTTAATTGCTCTGGCTAAGACCTCCAACATTACGATAATAAATAGTGCTGAGAGGATACAGCCTTGCTTTGTTCCTGACCTTGGAGCTTCTTTTGTCTGGAGGGTTGCTTCATTCTTCAGGTATGGGAAGCTGTCAGCTGTTATTTCTTCAAAAACATTTTCTGTCCCCTTTTTTCCCTCTTCTCCTTCTGGGACCCTGTGATGTGAATGTTGTTCCTTTTGATGCTATTCCATAGGTCATGAATGCTATCTTCATTTCTTTTCTTTTCTTTTTTTTTTTTAATCTTTGCTGGTTTGCTTGAGTGCATTCCTCTGCCCTGTCTTCTGCCTCACTGATTCTGTTGGATTCTTCATCCATCTACTCTCAAGTCCCTTCATTAGGTTCTTTTTTTCAGCTATTTTGTTCATTTCTTTTGTATCTTGTTTCATTTCTTCTTTCTTCCTTTGTTTTCTTTTTCTTCCTCTATTGTTTTCTTGATTTCCATGAGTATGTTTATCACTGTTGCCTAAATTCATCCTCAGTCAGTTTGAGACATCTTTTGTATTCAGATTTTTCCTGGGTTTTTGGTTGAATCCATCATGTAGCATATATTTCTGTGTCTTTGCTCTGTGGGCATTCTGTTTATGTTTTTGTGGATTAGGTTTCCCTGCAGTTTTGACCTTGTGTTGGGTGTGGACTTGCACTGAGTAGCCTGGATCTGGGTTTGGACACAGGCATTTCTCGAGTTGTGTGGCAGCACTGCTGGTTGGATTTGTTGAAGTTCTCTTGTGGTCCCTCTGTTGGGCCCAAGATTTGAGCCTTTCCATCTCAAGATCTTTAACTGAATTACAAACAATTGCAAAGTCTTTTGCATTTAACATTCACAGGTTTTAGGCTTAGGATGTAAATATCTTTGGGGGTCATTATTTACTCTACCACATATAGGGAAATATTTTAATTGTGTTTGTGTGGGGTGGAGAGCTTTCCCAGCTCCCAGCTCTGAACCTTGCTTGTGGCCCACAGTCAGCCATCAGGCTCAGTTCCGCCTCTTCCCACAGGGTGGCACTAGTGGGCTCATCGTCAATTTCTCCCTCCTGGAAACATTGTTAGTTTAAACCTGGGGGTGGGGTTTCTGGTGCGTGGTCCTGTGGCTCTGGCACAATCTGGCCGGGTGGGGTGGGAGTGGGGGATTGCCATAGCTGCCTTCCAGTTATAGTGGTGCCCTTGTGTAATATTCTTGTGGGGCCTCCCATTCAAACCCCCACATCACTGATCCTCCTGCCCTGCGCCAAACGCCCTCTCCTGGCTCCCTGTCTGGCGGGGCGGGCTCTCTGCTGCTTTCCCAGCTCCTCGGACAGTTTCTTGGCGGCTCGACCCCCTCCACCTCGCCCAAATCCCAAATCTGTGGTGTAGATCTGAACACTGACATTTCTCCCTATCCTTTGAGGTCGTGGTTTCTGCTGCATCTCTTGCTTACTTTTTCCTCAGTGTTTGTTTCTGGAGAATAGGCGAATTCCCCGTTGCTCTGGGGGGAAGATAGGGGTTTCACTCCTACAGATTCGCCATCTTCAATAAACTTTCCTAAGATGACAATTGTACATAATTATATATGGTTCACGTTTGCTTGCTATGTATCTACACATCATGAATTTTATGCCACATCGTTATTTACATATTCCTTGGGACTCGTTTGAAAATCTTTCGCTATTTAGAAATTGCCTCTATGATTACTCCAAAATGTGAGAGAATTGCTTATTGTTCCCTTGAGCCCTCTGGCTTCCTAATTAGACCCCACTTTCATTGTCTAATGAAGACATAGGTACATCTTTCCATCTTTTTCAGATTTCCATAGTCCCAAAACTGGGAATTTAGAAGTTAACCAGTTTATTTTCCTTTAATATATTAGCTATCTATTACTATTGTAATAAATCACATATTTAGAGGCTTAAAACAACACAAATGTATTCTCTCACAGTTTTGGAGGTCAGAAGTCTGAAATCACTTTCACTAGGCTAAAATGAACATGTCCACAGGGCTTTTTTCTCCTGGGAACTGAAAATCCATTTACTTCCCTTTATCAGCTTCTAGTAGCCTCCTGTATTCTTTGGCTTGTGGTTCCTTCTATTTTCAAAGCACATCACCTCCAATCTGTTTCCATCACATATCATATTTTCCTCCAACTGAGTGAAATCTCTGCCTTCCTCTTAAAGGAACAATTTTGGGTACACCTATAGCTCAGAACACTGGTTATTACATTTAGTGCCCAGCCAGATAATTTAAGATAGCCTTCCCTTCTCAAGAGCTTTGACTGAATTGCAAACAACTGAAAAATCTGTTTTGCATTTAACTTTCACAAGTTTTAGTGTTTAGGATATAAATATCTTTGGGGGTCATTATTTACTCTACCACATAAAGATAAATATTTTAATTGTTAATTTTACTAGCTCTTCTTAAAATTTTAGCAGAGTTCCTAGTAAGTTATAAAAGTAAGTTTTTAATTTTATCTTTCTTTCCCAATACCTGCAAAGTCTCCAAAGAACAACAGATAACCATAGGTCAGGGAAATAAAAGAAGTGAAAATAAAGTAGACAAGGACCATTAAAGTTGGGTAATCTTTTATTTTCCCTTTTTTTTTTTTTTTTTAATTTAAATGTTCAGAATAAGTTAACTGAGCCAGCTGTAAGTTTTCTGATGGCCTTTGTCTATCATGTGGGTTCTTAGGAAAAAGACATTTATTTTAATATATTCCTATTATTTCTGCCATGTACTAGCTTTCTGTAGATAGTCTACAGGCTGACCTGTCTTTTTTTAATGCCACAGGTAGCAGATGTCCTTCAGTTTTCTGTGGAAACAGGTGGTTTTCTTCCTAACTGCATTAGTTCCTTGCAAGAGAGTTTGATAAGACACCTTAAAGTACCCCCTAAATACCTCTCTTTTCTGGAAGAGAGACAAAAACTGATTCAAGTGAGTATTAAAGGATATCTGTCCAATATGCCATTAATCACCTCAAGTCTTTTCTTAGCAAGACCATCAACCTTTTATATAGTGAAATCATAACTGCCATGTAAGCATATGAACATTGCCAAGATTTTAGTTGTTCCCAGTGGGAACAGTTTGTGAACTCAGTGGATAAAAGCCAGGATGCTTATTTGTTGTTCATCAATTAAAAAGTACTCTAGGGCACTACCCAGTGGCTCAGAGGCTCAGTACAGGACAGGCAAAGCTCGGGTTTAAGGCCTTAGGGCTAGGAGGAAGGGAGTAAAAAAGTATTCTGAAATCTATTTTCAGATTGGGTGAGGGGTTGTTGCAAAGTGGGGTTAAAGCGATGAAACAAAAATCATCCCAAGTATTTTTCCCAAAAGAAAGTACATTTTCTTTAGCTCCTAATAGCCTGCATGCAAACTTAGGCCATGACTATATTGGCTGCAATTTTCGCCATATAATCAGGTCAGCTTCCTCCAGTTCTGAATGAGAAGGTCTCCTGTCACTTTTACTCTCTTTCTATCTCTTTCTCTCTGTCTCTCTCCCTCTCCTACTCTCTTGCTCCCTGTCTCTTTATCCATCCAAAGTGTGTGTTTGCCTTGTATACGTTATCAGAAGATTACCTGTAGTATGATAGTGGAAAGTAATAACTGAAGAGGATGACAGTAATAGTGTTTTAAGTAAAGCAACACTTAGATAAACGGTTATTTTCTTTAAAGTTTTGCTTCCTATGAATAGAAAATTCTTTCGGTATCTTTAGGAAAGTCCAGAAGTATGGTTCACACGACCTCTTTCACCCTCTTTACTAAAAATTTTGGCCTTGGAAGCTACCTACTTACTACCCCTTCGTTTGGTGCTCCTGGATGAGATGATGTCTGACCTAACCACCCTGGTGGATGGATACCTGAACACCTATCGAGAAGGGTCGGCAGACCGGCTTGGAGGCACAGAGGTAGGTGGCTATGTTTTCAGGACTTCCATTTCTGCCTTATACTTTTTAAAAATTATATGCATAATTTATATATATGTAATTTTTATTGTAGTAATTTATTCTACAATTAAACTCATATGTATAGGTTCCCCATTCCTCAGATATGTCAGCACACTCTGCCCTCCTCCAAACCACCAAGTGTCCTTTACCATTGTCCAGTGGGCTCCGCCATCAGTTGTTCTGCCCACCCCCATCCCCACCCGCTCCTATTTCCTATTCTATTCCTATTCCTTCAGTTCTATTGCAGGTGTCCAAGGGTTGGTTTTGTTTCCTTTGTTCCTTTGGTTTGTCTATTCACATTACACCTATGAGTGAAGTCATCTGGTATCTTTCGTCTTTTGACTTATCTCACTTATAATCCCCTCTAGATCCATCCATGTTGATTCAAATGACAGGATTTCATCTCTTCTCATATTTCATGCCATTCCCTTCTGGTCTGTAGAGGTTCTGTTGAGAAACTCCTTTGTATATGACTCTTTTTCGCTAGTTGTTTTTTAAATTCTTTCTTTGTTTTTGTTTTATTTTATGGAAAGATACAGACAGGAATGAAAGTGAGTAGGCAGGCAGGCAGGAAGAGAGAGGAGGAAAAAGCATTTTTATTTGTTTTGCATTTAGTTCTTCACTCTGGTTTCCTTCCCCGACCCAGGAGGGGAACGCAGGGGTATGTGGCTTATGTCTCTTCGGAGGCAACTGACCTAACTGCTGCTCCAGCAGGGCATGCCTAGGTTCTTTCTTTATCTCGTATTTTTGACAGCTAAGTGTAGATGTGTTTTGGTTTCTGTCTTCTTTTTTTTTTTTTTGGAACTCTTTCAGCTTCCTGAGTATAGACTTGCTTCATTCCTCAGGTTAGGGAAGTTCTCAGCAATTCTTTCTACAAATACAGTTTCTGCCCTCTTTTCTCTACCTTCTCCTTCTGGGACTCTTATGTGAATGTTGTTTCTTTTGAGTTATTTATAGATCATGAATGCTTTCTTCATTTCTATTCATTCTTTTTTCTCTTTCCTGATTTGCTTTAGTACATTCCTCTGCTCTATATTGTAGTTCAATGATTCTATTGAAGGTTTTACCCATCCTACTCATGAGTTTCTCTGTTGAGTTCTTTAGTTCAGCCATTCTGTTCTTCATTTCTTTGATACCTTGTTTCATCACTTCTCTCATTTTCGTTTTCTCTTCTTTTATTGTTTTCTTGATTTGCATGAGTATGTGTATTACTATTGCCCTAAATTCATTCTCAGGTAGTGTGTTCATGCCTGCTGTATTCAGATTTTCCCATGGGTG